>OZ038486.1:83217669-83225169 GCA_964036315.1 Acanthosepion esculentum
TATATATATATATATATATATATATATATATATATATATATATATATATATATGTATGTATCAATTAATGAATATTTCTTACGATGAACGTTATTTTAGTAGGTGCACATATTTGAGCAGACATTCGCGGTTTTTTTGTTTCTTTTTTAACACTAACATCTATCTAACGCGATCATCGAAAAAAATTTTTTAAATTGGATCTTGGTAGAAATCGATGCAGCATGCACCTTAAGAATACACATGCATAGTACGGTAACGGCAGATTCGCTAATGTGGTGTCCCAAATAAAGAGATGCGAGTTCAAATACTGCTGAGAGGTACGTTTTAATAAGAATTTCGATGGTCCTAGGACGGTGGATATCAATCCTACTATTTATACCATTTATATTCGGACTATTGTCCTCATCTTTTCTTTCATCACAACGTTTCGGCCATTGTGCTCTCCGGCCTTCCTCAGGTGCATATTAAACTTCGTAACATACAGGGAACATAAATAGTGTAAATAATGATAACTCCACATCCCAGAAATTTAGACAGAAATCAGTTTCACTGCTTGTAAAAAAGCCATGATGTCTGCACACTAAAGATAGCGTTTATAATAATAATAATAATAATAATAATAATAATAATAATAATAATAATAATGTCAACTTAAAGAAAAAGAAAATACATTTATTACTTATATATATATATGTGTGTGTGCGTGTGTATGTATGTGACTGTGTATGTATGTGTGATTGTAGATGCGAGTCGCTGCTCCATTCCTCTTCAAAAAAAACTATAGCATGTAAAAATTAGGATTTAAGTTGTTTCACTCTGTCGTATTGGACAATTTTCTTGTCAGAATCCATCTTGCACATTTATAAATCTCCTATTCGTCCGTGCATTGGATATTGTTGTCATATCTGGTCTGGGACTCCTGCACTATATCTCGAAAGTCTTGACAAATTTCAAAGAAGAGTCTGTAATGTAATCGGTCCTGACCTGGCATCTCGACTTCAGTCACTTTCACACCGACGTGACGTGGTTTTCTTCTGTCTGTTCTATAAATATTCCCATGGCAGTGGTTCTGATGGACTGTCCTCCTGGATACCTCGACTGCATGAATTTAAGCGTACTATTAGATTGGTAACCAGGTTTCACTGTTTTACAGTCGAACTAGCTAGTTGTAACTAAGTTCTATTCTAATAATTTCGTTGCTTGCACGTGGAACTCTCTTCCGGTTTCTTGCTTCTCTGTCACTTAAAGTCTTCAAAGATTTAAAAGCAACGCGTCAATTATTATCTTCTGTCGTCCTGTTCTTTTTTTGTTATTTTTTCATCACTAAAGTTTTCTCATTCTCTTTCACTCTGCCTTTGCGTCTTAATGACATTATCGATTATCGACTTACTTGGGGGTGAAATGATTAAAAAATTTCGAATGTTCATATTGAAGCTAAAGAATGTTTACTAACTATCGCCAAGCCCATTCCTTCAGTCGAGGCAGTGATGCATCATAACTCTTTGCTGATATTACATTCATGTACATAGAAATTATGAAATACAAAGCTATCAATCTGTCCTTATTTATCAATCATGAGCTTGACTTGTGTCTCCAGTCTAGGTTCGAACATAAATTAAAACTATGATTTCAAACGCTAGGGTAACTATTTGGAAGATGACGTAATTCAATTTTCCTATCCACCCAATATTCAATACATTCGTACACTTGTAAGATCTGAAATTTCTAAGTAGACAGTATAAATGTAGTATAAAGATCTATATCTTTAAAAGTGCATTGTGTCTCTGAATCATAGATTGATTCAACGAAGAATCGAACGAGGAACATCGGTAAAGAATGAGTGGAAAAGAGTAAGAAAGGGACAAAGAATGAAAAATGTCGGTACCTTTTCTTCATTTTCTTAGATTCTAGAGATTCACCCAGCGATTTAACAAGAAACGTAGTTAAGCAGTATCACACCTGCGACCATCGGAAGATAAAGGCGGTTTATGGAGGCTAAACGAAGAAAATTGGGTTTGTGTGACGGATTTCAGAAGACATGTAGAAAGAAAGCGAACGATTTGCAAATGCGACAAATAAAAAGTTTGTGTGAGTGTGCCTGTGTGGGTGTGGGTGAATGCGCACGTGCGTATTGCTTTGTCAAAATGGAAATGGTTACCAGAACTTAAAAAAAAAAGATTATTCGTATTTCCAAATGTGAGAAAAATGAGTAAATTGTGATACAATGAATTCGAATAAAAATATCAATAAGAAAACTCCAAAGATATACAGCTAGATATTTCTAAGTAGAATACTATAGTGGAAAAAAGATGAGCGACAATGGACATTTCGGTAATTCCGTGTGTCATTACGTGCGTCCACGATGATATTTAATTATTTTCTTGAGAGATTCTTGAATCAGTGTAAGAATGAATTGATAGTAAAACATAACATTTATTTTTCACCGACTGAAATATACACAGATTTATTTCATATGTCTTTATTTAACTAAGGGATTATCTTATATATATATATATATATATATATATATATATATATATATGTGTGTGTGTGTGTGTGTGTGTGTGTGTGTGTGTGTGTGTGTGTATGTATGTGTATTTATCTTTGTGTGTGTGTTGCGTGTGGGTATTTATACATACGCGAAATTGCTAATAAAACAACTTGGCATGAACCCCCTGCCCTGTTTGGGCTTAGAAGTATTCAATAAAACCATTTTCATCTTTCTGCCTCTCTCTTTCTCTCTCTCTCTCTCTCTCTCTCTATATATATATATATATATATATATATATATTTACCTGTGTGTGCGTGCGCACATGAAATGTGTATAATGTCCTTTTATATGCCTACTGCCTTATAAAGAAATAAAAAAATGTTAGACGCCCTAAAAAGCGTTAAAAATAATTTTAAACATCCAATGCCTAAAATAAAAAAATAAAACATGACATTCGCAGTGAGAGAAATGAAAGTTGACTTGCCGAAAGCTTGTTTAATTTGACGTTATATATATATATATATATATATATATATATATATATATATGCAATAAGATTTGTGTGTGACAGAAAAAATTACAAGCATGCCTCATGAAGAATAGATGTAATTCTACGAAAGCGAGTCAAGTCGAACACATTTTTTTTATTACTATAAACATTATTTTTAGCAAGTACACAGCTGCTATGACGGATTTAAAAAGAAAAATGATTAAACAATGTTATTAAAAGCTAATAACAATTGGCCTAAATTGAGAAGTCCTAATAAAAAGAGAAGTCTTACGAAAGAAAGATTCTGCCTCCAAAAAGATAAGGTTTGATTACTGTCTGTCGGACAATTCTTCCTTAGTAGGACTTCTCAATTTAGGCCGATTGTTATTGATTTCTCTGTTTAATAAAATAAAAAAATAACAGGGATAGCAACGAAAACACGTGTATGTACTCAATAAGTAATAAATAATGAGAAGTAAGTAATAAGAAATAAATAATAAGAAATACTGTCGTATAAAAAATCTTTCAAAAATTATATATATATATAAACCAAGTGTGAATGTGTGTTTGTATGTAGGTATCTCTTTTGGTCTGTTTATATGAATCTAGCGCTATCTCTAAATATTTATGTTCCTTTACACCCCAAGTAACGATTAGTGATAAAAGCTTCCATGGCTGTTTAGCAGGAGTTTAAAACTCGCTTTGATCTCTACTTAGATTTCGGTGTGTCTAATTTTACTGGCATCAAGTAATACGACAGTGAAAGACGCTTACTTGATACTGAAGATGATTGCATATTTGCAACTAGCAGATGTCGTCGGTGTTCAAGCTTAAGTAAAGTGCAGGATTTCAAATTTTCTAGGGAGGTAGAATCTCTCTACGTACATAGCAATTGAAACACTCGCATACTTGTAAAATCCAGTGGGTATACGATCTTTCTTTGCCTCTATGAAAAGACTTAATTTTCTTTCCCTAGACTCGTCCTCATTCTTTTTCACTCTCAAGATGAATCTGTATGTATATATATATATATATATATATATATATATATATATATATATATATATATATATATATATATGTATATACATGGGGAAATATATATGGGCAAATACAGGTTGTTACATTATTTCGTAAGATGTATCGAAGTCTGACGTTCAACTTTCCTAAGAAGTAAAAGTGAAAAAGGAGAGATAATTTAACTTAATGTTATATGCTCGTTCAGCTTCTTACATAAAGTTTTGTAGTTGATAAATAAAATGCCCATTTACGAAAGTGGTAAATAACTTAACTGTTTAAAAAAAATAGATAAAAAATACAGAACTACTTTGGAAAATTAATATGCAACCGTCAAATAAAGAGCAACCATATAAGATGTTAATAATACTAATCAAACATCAATACAAAGCAATATTAAATAAAAAAGAATCATATTGTCTAGGATATATATATATATATATATATATATATATATATATATATATATATATATATATATATATATATAGGCAGAAAATCTTCTTTCATGCACATTTCATTGAAAACGACAGACAAGGTGGTTTTATTCAGTTTTTTTATACATTTTCTCATGCGATCTAATAATTTTTTTTTCTTTTCGGATGATAAATTATATAAAAACTGTCCGAATGTTCTTTTATCCGAGCGCTTTCGGCTATACATTTAGCCATTTTCAAGGATTATATTTTAACTGTTAAAATAAGAAATAGTTTGTTGTATGCTTGTTTTATGAAATGATTTCATTTTTCAAAACACGATCAAGACATTATGTCCATGTTCAAAGTTTATATTATTAAGTTTTGTTTGTTTTTATCAATAAGGCTTCCATTATCTTTAGCCTTTTTTGCATGTAGATGATGCTATTATATTAGTGTTGTCAACAAGTATGTTACGAATAATGTCCGGTAGGTCTCCATGAATATTTAAATGAGATCTAATTGAGCTATTGTCAGAAAGGTGTAGAGTGAGTCTGCGTGTCAAACATGTTGTAGTGTGGGCTATATATATATATATATATATATATATATATATATATATATATATATATATATGTATGTATAATTTTAGGCCTCAATTTCTTTTCCTCTCTTTTCAATCACTACTTTGGTAGCTGAAACGTTGAAGGTTTTTTATTCCTGAACCAAAATTCCGTATCTTTTCACTCAAGCATAATCAAAATTACAAAACAAATGAATACCTCAGTGTATTAAGCTCAGTAGAAGCACATTTCACAGGTTATTCTTTTCCGAAAATCAGGAATTAAGGTGTTGATAAAATAAAATTTGATTTTAAACGGAACTAAAAAATTTAGGCATTCTTTAATATTTTAGAGAAAATCGTTTTAATGGCTTTAAGAAAACGGAAGATTTTCTTCATTGTAAACGATGTTTATATATGGTTTATGCAATATTTCTATCCTACACTTAAGGTTAATGTTTAAAAATTATTTTTAGTTAAAAATATGCCGCGTATACAGATTGGACGCACATATTTTTACATTTTAATCAGAGTTCTATCTATTTTGTATTGGATAAATTGAAGAAAAATACAAGAAAAACATTCATGGTTCATTTCTTACATAAAAAAGTGCTTCAAAATTAAATATTCAATGGAAAAAATGATCCGATAAGGAGTTGAGACAAGTTTTAAAAAATGTTCTGGTCAAGAAAAAAAAAGGCAGCAAAAAACGCCATTAAATGTTGGCATGTCCTTCTGCTTCGGAAGATTTCCTAACCCTATTTATCTGTAATTTTTTCAAAACCTGCAAATACTCCGAATTGTTAAAAAATAATCGCTGGTACCTTTATACTGATTGATACTTTTTTCTATGTCGGATGTGTCGGTAAAATAATGGCTATCACGGAAATCGGTTTACCGAATAGAGTTCAAATTCCATGCCATTGCGTTCGGATTTCGTACAAATTTCAGTGGAAATTATTAGGGACAGTAAATTCGCAGTATCAATATTGGTATATACTTAGATACACTTTTAAATGAAAATTATTTGCAAGTAGAAAATATAAAAAATCATAGACGCCTTAAACATAAAACCAAAACCATCAGCAACGCAAACGGCCATTATATACAGGCTGTGTTCGCCAATTAAAAACATGTCTACGTATCACCAACATATAACCCATTTGCAACAGAACAACCAAAATCTTTTAAAATACTAAGAGATTAGGCAAAAGCATCCGGAACGAACGAACAATCATTAGGACAATTTATACATGATCTAGATCACAAAAAAGAAATCACTTGTTCTCACATTAAAAAAAAGCAAAATGCTTAGCAGAATCATTTTGTCATGCATTTTTATGCATAAAAAATATAAAAGAAAGATTGCTACCCAAATACACAAATAATATATATATAGTAATTTTTTTCAATACCCGGGATAGATGTATGCACATATAAGCAGTGTGGCCACAGAGTTCAAGAACGAATGATAACAGTCTGTATTATGCTTTAACGCAATCTTCAGTTTCTAAAGCCATAACAAAATTTTAACCCCTTTCCTTGGAACAATAATTCCATCACATATAAAAAATTCAGGCAACCTTGTTGAATAACTATGGAAAACAAATATGACCAACAAACTCATGGCAAGGCCAGATATAAAATCCCTTTACAGACACGAATGTCCCGGTTGAGAAATACTTTAATATCTTTAAAATGTATCTAACACGATCAAAGAAAAAACTCCTTCTACCAATAGCTAAAATAATATAAATCTGCAGTCACTTCAGTTTTACACACACACACACACACATATATATATATATATATATATATATATATATATATATATATATATATATATATATATATATATATATATATTGGTAGTATATCTTCATGCAAACATGTTTCATTGAATAATATAGGCATTTTGTGTCTACTTATTTTTATACTGATCCTTTTCTGTTGTCTAATCAGTTTCTTGATGTTAAGATGAAATCCACCAAAGAAGATGTAGCAGTTTTTTTCTTTTTTGTTTTTTTTTTTAACCCAAGTACTTTCGATCTTTTCTAAGATCATCGTCAGTGGTAAATTACAAAGACAAACTTATTGTAACTGCGATAAAATCTGCATGCCGTTGTGATGGTGATTTTTAAAAACACGCGCTCTGTTATAGTTATTTTAACATTTTAAATTTATCCGTTGTAGTTATAGAATTTCTAGCAAAAAGCGCTTCAATATATAATTGGTAGAATTATAAAATCGCATTAAATGTTATATGCAATTTAATATAATGTTGCTATATTCGTAATAGGTTTTGTTGAGTGCTGGTTGGTTGATTTTGATATAGAAGGTCGCGATAATTTTTTTTAAAATCACCATCACAAAGGTATGCAGATTTTATCGCAGTTACAACGTGTTGCTGGTACTTTTACCATAAAAATGTATTTTTATACATTCATAGTCTTGGTTTTGTTCACTAATTTCGCATAGCTGGGATCCTAACGGGTGCTACCACCTCGAGTCAGGGTGGACCTGG
>OZ038486.1:83230169-83240169 GCA_964036315.1 Acanthosepion esculentum
ATAACACACACACACATATGAATATATAACTCAAAATGTACAAGCTAAAAAATTTCTCAAAATCAAAAAATTAATTAAAAAATTTGTGGGGACCATATCCATCCATATATACATTTAACATATAAAAATATACGGGTGGAATTAAATTAATTTATACCTCAAGAACATTGAGGAAGACAACGTTAGGAATATTAAAAATACTAAAAATATTAAAAATATTAAAAAACAGGCTGAGTAACGTTTATAGATAAACGTTACTCACTCAGCCTGTTTTCAAATATATATATATATGTGTGTGAGTGTATATATGTGTGTGTGTGTGTATGTAGATATATAGATGTGTGTGTGGATATATGTGTATATGCATATATGGATGTATGTATATGTAGGTAGATGTAGATGTGTTTATATGTGTGTGTGTGTGCATATGTAGGTATGTATATATACATATATATCTGTATATAGGCGTATATGTACGTATGTATGTATAGTTAAACGGATAGATAGAGGGATTCATCGTTTACCTGTTTAGATGGATGGGTGTAGGTATTTATATGGAGATGTGTAAGATTTTATGTATATATTGTTTATGTGCACGTATTTGTATGTCCGTATGTATATATGTGTGTAGATGTATATATGTGTACGAGCGAATGTGTATGGATGTATGTGTATATGTATGTATGTATATGTGTGTATGTATATGAATATATGTGCGTGTATGTGTGTATGTATATATATGTGGGTATATATTTATACATATATACATATATATATATATATATATATATATATATATATATGTATGTGTGTGGGTATGTACTTATGTTGTGGTTTATTTGTATACGTATGTATTTTTGAACATAGAAATTGAGGTCCTCGCTAGGTTAGATAATCGTTATTTTTATATTTTTAGGTTTATATTAGATTTGTAACCTGTTGTCGATATTATCTTTGTCAAATTTTCTTGATTACGCAGCGGCCCTTTTATAAACGCAATTCGCTTTTTGTTCCCCCACCCCACCTCCTCCCACCCCTTTTTCTCCTTCTGTTCCTCTATTTCTCTCATCTCTGAGCTTTAAGATTATATCGTCTATTGTGTGTGTCATTTCACCAAGAAATGTACACACTTTTCCGGTGTATCTTTGGACATTTGCAAATATGCATATTTTTCTCTCTTGAACCGTCTTTCACCCCCCTCTTTAAAACTTCTCTCTGTTAAATCTTCATCCCCCTTCATCTTTAGACCTTCCTGTTCTTCTCTCGTCTGTTACCCCTCTCTATAGATCTCATTTGCTCTAGCGTTCGTCCCACAATCTCATACATACACTCTCACCAAATTTTTTTTCCCGGAGTTGTTTTTTGTTTTCTTTTTGAATTTGTAGGTCTGATGAATTAGATCGTTTGCACGATTCCAATGGAATAAATTATGACCATGGAATATTAGTGTTTAATCTTTTTATTATATATATATATATATATATATATATATATATATATATATTAACTATAGAAAGTCATCTTGGTTGGAAGAATTAGGCTGTAGTATAGACTACCCGGATTGTCCCGTTTGTATCTGAGTGCTCTCTCTCTCTCTCTCTCTCTCCCTCTCTCTCTCTCTCTCTCATTCTCGAATAGTATATCTTTATCATTCTCACAAATAAAACTCAATCGATTTTTTTCCTCAACTCTCTCACCGAAAACCTCGTTATTCAAAGTGAGTCATATTAAACTCCTTTTCTTAAACTCCTTTTCTTAAACTCCTTTTCTTAAATCTGTGTAAATTGCAAAGCCTTTCTTGGGAAATATAGTGTAGTGGTTTCCTGTTGCCTTTTATAAATTCACAGTTGTTCTTCACTGGCTGACACCAAAGTGTTCACAGCCGAACTTGTCCTGTTATTACCGATAGCTGAACAGGGCAAGAGATGAATTCATGATTTTTTCAAGGGCATTTGTGCGAAAGTGAACGTAATTTGAACTCGGCTCTCCAATTTCACTTGCCTTGCTGATAACCAGTTACAATACGCATACTGCAAGGGAATCATACATCTGCATAGGTGTACGCTTCTCTGTTACAAATGTCATATCCAAGATTTTTCAGAGAGCAAAAGACTTGTGACATCGCAGTTAGATAATCACTTTCTCTAGAAAACGCTACTTGTTTAAATGAACGATTATTGTGTTTCATATTAAATTCACTTATATAATGTTCATCCCGAAACGAAAAAGGTGGGGAAACAAGTTGTTAGTGTCCATTGCTATCAGTAGTCTTCAACCAACCCACCACCACGACCTTTCGAGCCGATGCAATATCCGATATCAGTGAATTGCATGGAAAAAGAAGAGATTTTGGGGAGGGCGAAATGATTTTCAGTCAGAAGACAGTTTTTGTTTACACACACACACACACACACACATACATATATATATATATATATATATATATATATATATATATATATATATATATATATATATCAGGTCATCCCATAAGTTCTGTCCGAATTTTGAATAAAGAAAACAAGTGACCAAATGTTACATTTGATTACAGTTTCAATCAACAATGTATTTTCCCTGATTATCTATGATGCCTTCCATCTATTAACAAGCTTACTAATTCCATTACTGTAAAATTCTTTTGGCTTTGATTCGAAGAATGCACAAATGTCAGTTTTAAGCTCTTCCTGTCTTACAAAAGCTATTTCTTCCAAATGATTATGTAAGCTACGAAACAAATGGTAGTCTGAAGGAGCAAGATCTGGAGAATAAGGTGGATGAGGAATTTTCTCCCAACCAAGTTCTTCGATTTTTTGTGACGTGATTCTTGCTGTGTGTGGTCGCGTATTGTCCTGATGAAACATCACCCGTTTTCGATTCACTAGAGCAGGTCTTTTTTTCCTCAAAGCTTGGTTCAAACGCTCTAATTTCTGACAGTATATTTGAGCATTAATTGTTGCATTGGGTGGTAAGAATTCAAAGTGGATTATTCCTTGGCAATCCCACCAGATTGAAAGAAGAAACTTTTGCCCATGAAGTTCCCTTCTCGGCTGTGGCTGGGGTCCTTCCCCTTTACCAAGCCACTGTCTACGAGGCTTAACATTTCGATAAAAGATCCATTTTTCGTCGCCAGTCACAAGTCTATCCAAAAAAGGTGAAACAAGTTGGCGCGAATGGAGAGAAGAGCAGATGTCAACTCGGGATTTGAGGTTGTTTTCAGACAATTCATGAGGTACCTATTTTCCAGGTTTAGGAACTTTTCCAAGGTGTTGAAGATGACGATGAACAGTTGTATGGTTTGAACTGAGAACCACTGCCAATTCCTCAACTGATAAAGCAGGATTTTCTTCAAGGCTGCTTCAAGAAGCTTTTCATCAAACTCAACTGGACGTCCGGTTCGATCTTCATCTTCAAGGGTGAAATCTCCACCACTGAATTTTGCAAACCATCTTCTGCAAGTTCTTTCATTCACACATTCCTCTCCGTAAACTGAGTGAATGTTTCTAGCCGCTTCGGCTGCTGTGTTTCCTTTCTTGAACACATTTCGTTATTGGACACTATACCTATGCGATTCTATTGGAAATTGAGTCGCCCTGACACGCATAACTTTACTGACTCTTTGAAGCATCGTGGGCTAAATTTCCTCACACTTTTAAAAGGGTTAGTATTTGAAGGGCCAGTATATGCGGTTGAAATGATAGTAACAACAATGATGGCGACATTAGCCTAACTGTAAACAATGTAAATTTAAAAGAAAACAAAAAACTCATGTTTTATTATATTTCAGTATTGGGGCTGGATCGAGAACTTTTCGCCGTTTACTCCCGTTTGACTGCCTGGCCAACGAGATAAACTAATGATCAAATCGATGTTGTTATCCATTGTTCTGTAAGGTTATCAAGTAGTATCATTTAAACCTTGGAGCCTTTATTTCCTAATCAACTATTTTTTATATGGTACACATTTATAGTTTTCGTCTGCTTCGATGGCATGTGCGCTATTTTATTTTCAATCGTCTAATTTCCCAATGCTGTAATTCTAAATTCATTCCATAAAGATCAGCGACTCCACCTTTTTACTTCATACTTTGCCATGTTATTCAAGTCTTCTTTTTAGGTGCAGCTCGTCCCGTGTTTGGATTTCCTAGAACAATTGCATGCAAGCATGCCAGAACCTTAGCCGCGACATGAAAACAATTTCTCACCTAAAGATTACCGAATACGACAGAAATATTAAAAACGGTTGTAGAGTACAAACGTTGTGACTATAGTATCCAAAATAAGGACCGATTCATTGTCCGTCACATACTGTGTGTGACTTTACATCCGCATTTGTAATGTATATGTGCATATTCGTTGTGTGTGTGAGTGACTTACATGTGCTTTTGCAATTTAATGAACACACAAGCACACATATACACACAATTTGACTTAAAGAAAGACATAGGAATAATGTGTTCCCCTCTCACTCAGTCTGGGCATCACCTCCTGGGATAAGCAATAAAATAAAATTTGAAGACAAGAAAAAAACATATTTTAAACATTAATATATCAAATAACTATAAGATTTTGTTGAACTTTTCGGAAATTATTCGATAATAAATTGATTTTTAAAAACTTAATTTCGTAAAAATATGATAAGTCTGTCATTGAATTAAACGATATATGCTCACACGCAAACGCACATACACAATTTGAATAAAACAGACATCGACATTCGTGCCACGTAAGTTGACCTTTGGGTAACAGGAAAAAAGTTCGTACGTTTTTAAAGTCTCTTATATTAATTATTCTGTATTTAAACTGAATATATTTTCTAATAAATCTAGTATTTTAAATGGACGAACAATTTAGATTCAAAATTTGATCATCTTGCCGCCAGCGACCTGTACCGCACCAGTTGATAATGTAACATTTACATTCTCTAAGATCATTTTTTAAGTTCCTTCATTTCACAAGTCGATTTTCATCAGTATTCCGCAGTTTAGCTCGAGATTTCTGTGATTTACGCTTACTAATAGTCCAACGACGTCTATTTTTCAAATACAAACCAATTCTACTTCTCTCATTGCAAGATTCACTTTTGTATATTATTCTATCGCCAATTATCGCTCCAAATATATTTTGCAGCCGTCAGCACATTCGATGTTTTTATATAATCACTTTACTTACTAATTTCTCTGTTTTTACTTACTTGTATCTCTTTTTTTATTTGCTTTAATCGTCAGTTTGAACATCTGTTACGATCAAATGTTTAAACAAGTCAATACCTAAAAGAAAATAAAACATACGTTTTTAAAAAGCTATCTAAATAACAGCACGATTTTACACAGTATAATGATCATTTGTACATAGACATCAACTGTTAGCAACTTATTCTTTGTAGCTATTAGGTTAGACCAGCGGAAGATGGTCATTGCTTCGGTGATTGAAAACAAAACAAATTCAAGTTTTTCCTTCGATGATCACGAATAATTCAGTTCTGAGGAATCAAAAAGAAAAAAAACAAATGACTCTGGATGTTTGGATACAGTTTGTCATATTCTGTAATAAGACAATTTTTAATTAAAATTTTAAAGTTAGGATTGTTTTGTAGAAAGAGAAGCAAAAAAAATGTTTGCCCTAGGGGGTTCGTTTTCTATTTAAAATTATTAAGTCTTCCTATGATTTAATTCTTTTGAAAGAGAAATATTAAATTTTATAAATAAAACAAAAATAAAAGAAATAAATCAATATGCAAACTTAGAATAAACGAAAAAAAACAAGTAAGAGAGACGAAAATATCAAGTAAGAAAGAAGAAAAAGACCAAGTAAGAGAGACGAAAATAACAAGTAAAAGAGAAGGAAAAGATGAGTAACCAGGGAGGAAGTGGTAAGAGAACAATTCGAACGATGACAAAAAAGGAAAGGTAAGTAAAGAAAAGAAAGTCACAAAATAATGGAAAACTGTTGTTTTTTGTTTAATTTTTGTTTTCTTTTTAATCGTTTCACCGCAAGCAAGGCGATAATGCCACTAGAACGCAGGGGTTTACAGGAAGTGAAAGAACTTTATTGGGGATGATTGAAGAAAGGACAAAAAAGGAACAGTGTTCAAGATGACGGAAGATAGTGACTGATGTTGCATTTAAATTTTTGAAAATATAGTTATCAAGGTTGCAAAAAATCGGGAGGGATTTCCAGAGGTGCGAAGTACGAGAAAGTCTGTTAGAGTAGAAGTGGCGGTTGCGTGTAGCTCAGTTCAACAGTGAAATGGAGGGACCTATTTGCCAATCTAGTAGCACGCTTAAATTCATATAATTGGGGCATCAGGAAAAAGAACAGTTGCCATGAAAACATTTGTAGAAAAGACAAAGGGAAGCCACGTCACGATCGATTACATTATAGACCCTTATGTAATGTATGGCGCAAATATGACATATACTTCAGAAGAGAAAGCAAGAAGAAAGAAGACGAGGAAAACGGAAAAGAGAAAAACAGGAGGAAAAGAAAAGAAGAATAGAAGACAAAAAAGTAGAAAACGGAAAAAAATAGAAGAAAAGATTGTATAATTTCGAGAATACAACACAATGCTTATATCAAATATGTAATGTAACATGTAACACACGTGTAATATAAGGCGTAACACTAAATGCACTGCACACTCTTGCATCTCAGTGTACAAATAATGTTAAACAAACGTTCTGAAATAAAAGAAGGAATGGAGCAAATAGAGAGGATGCCTTACAGAAAGTTTTGGTTTTCTTTTTTTTAAGTTACAAAGAAGCCACTTAATGCCAATCTTATTTACGCATTATAACCGAACAAATAAAATATAAGCGATCAAATGAATTCTTAATACGTAGGGAAAGCGAACACACGCAAGTGTGCTTGTCATATAGCGAAAACAGCGAGCCAATTAGTCGGATACTGCATTCGACGGTATATATACTAGTTATGTTCAAAAATATTTTCACCGGTATGCCGGCACACTAAATTTAAAATGTTTTTTTTTTTTAATTTGAAGTTTGAATATGAAAGATTTGTTGATTAGAGCCAAACGATGAAAAGTGAAATCGCTTTCGAGATTCGGCGGAAGATGTGTGTGCGTGTGTGTGGACATGAGGAGGGTGCTGTAAAATATTCAGGACGACAAATATGGGAAATTAGAAATGTTCGTTGACTTATCCTGGAGGCTTCGTCAGTGTTTGAATAGCATTTCATTTTAACTTTGACATACAGGAATTACCTAAAATCTTTTAATTTCAGATAAACAGTGGTCCTACATGTCAACCAAATAAAAATGATACATCTATGTAATAAATGAAAATGTCACTGTGTCACACTTTTTCAATTAAAGGGACACAACTCTCTAACCATCAATAGCTCGTGTTATAGAAATTTTTCATTTCTGCGATTGTTTTAGGCGATTTTTACGTGATTTTTACGACGTTTTTTTTTTGTACGATAACATTTTTATGTTTTACTTAGAAATGAATTTGGGAATAATCGAAAATAATTGCGAAATCCAGCGAGAGTCACCCATGAAATAAAAATAATTGTTTTTACGGAAAATAAGGACCTACGAACATCGAATTGTCATTAAATTAAATGGCGACAGGAGAATTATCGTTGAACTTTTAAAAGGTAAGCATAAATATTTATGCAGTACTTAAATGCATCGATCAATTTTAAATTCTTCTGTAGTTTATTGTTACCTATCGCATACGGCAGCAGTATGCCTCGCAAAAAGGAATCTCCGCCAACAGAGGATCAGATCGCAATCAAAAGTGCCAAGGCTCCACCGAGGAAAAGAAAGTCCCGTGTAAATAAAAACACAGATTAAACGGCAGCCAAGATAACTTCCAATGTTGAGAATATGCAAAGACTTAGGGATTCTCAAACTCCTGAACAAGCCGATGGCCCAATCAAGAATCCTCCATAGGATCTAGCTTAAATCCAGCCCAATATATAACAGAAAATAAACGAGAAAGAAAGTGGGACGCTAGGAAAAGAGAAAAAAACAGACAAAAAAAAGAGAGAATATTTTTACCCTACTGACATCTCCAGGCGGTATTAACTTCAATACTGTCCAGAAAACAATCTACTGTAGAAACATGTAGAATAAGTAATGAGTTTTAAGTAATTTTGTTTTTAACCTAGAGAGAAAAAGATGCTCTTCTACATAACTTTTGATTTGCTTAAGCCTAAACGAAAAAGCTCAGATTCGATCTGACCATATTTATACGAATATATTTCGTTTTAGAATGTTTTTCTTTTCAAGATAAGTGCCAACTTTCCAGTTTTCCAGGTTGACTGCATTAGCTTCGGAGATCTTATGAACAAGCGGCTATATACCCATATGGATACACAATTATGTGCGTATTCTTTCTGAGCAAACAGACTCATCAGACTAACAGACAAATAAACAAACAGAATGCGAAACCGGAAATATATATAAAGATAAGTAATTAACAGAATAGACAACAAAAGTTGTGCAAAGAGAGAAAGTATAGCAAAAAAGAAATAGGAGTGTGACAAAATGACTATAGGGACAAAAGGAAAATAAAGAACAAAGAAAACGAAAGAAACCGCCCCCTCAAAAAAAAAAAAGAAGAAATATGGAAAAAGAAAGTGACAAGATGAAAAAATAAAAAAGCAAAAAGAATAATGAAGTGTAGAAATCAGGACGATGAAGAAAAAACGAGAATGCTGTAAGCAAAACGGGGGAAAAATGTTAGGTAGGGAAAACTGGTCGTGTGAATGCAAACAAGCGGTGACTGACGTCATATGCTAGTTTGGGGTGTTTGGTGAAGTTATACAAGAAATTGGAAGTGTGGGGTGTTCTAATACACATTGTGAATGTTGGAGATGATGGATGAAGAGGAGAGAGAGAGATGGGTGACGAGGATAGAGAGAGAGAGATGGGTGAAGAGGATAGAGAAAGAGAGATGAATGAAGAGGAGAGAGAAAGAGAGATGGATGAAGAGGAGACAGTAATGCCTGAAGAGGAGAGAGAGAGATGAAGATGGGAGAGATGGATGAAGAGGATATAGAGATGAACGAAGAGAAGAGATAGATAGACGAAAAAGAGAGAGATGTATGCAGAGAAGAGAGAGAGGGATGTAGAGATGAAAGAGAGAAGAGATGGATGAAGAGAAGGAGTGAGGAAGAAGATCAGAGAGAAATTGAGAGGAAGAGAGAGAAAAATGAGAGGGAGAGAAAGAGAGAGGAAGAGAAAGAGAAAGGTGAGGAAAAGAGAAAGAGATAACGGGAGAGAAAAAGAGAGAGAGTGTGAGGAAGCAAAGGAAAGTAAGAAAATGGAAAGAATAACGTGTGTAGCTTTCATTTGAAAAAAGATATTTACCAAGCAGAATCTGACCGAAGGTCTACGATAGTGGGAGATCTATTGCGGATCATGTTGCTAAAATTAGTAATGTTTAGTGAGAGCATCTGACGACAAAAATCGTCCTCCCTTTAAATGGGTGTATACACGCGTTAGGTTTCAACTTATACGTCTGCGTTAAAAAGGGTTCATTTTATAAAGAAAAAATGTCTGCGAAGCGCATTTTATTTTTAGCCATTTTGCTCGACACTTAGTCAGCGTAAGTAAATGTTTACGTGGGCACATTTTAGTCGTACGAAGTACAAGGCGAGCTTAATGGAGCACATCGCCAAAAAAAGAGTTCACAAGAATGGTTTCAGTGACTACAGCAATAAGATTTGCGTGAGTTTGTATTTAACAAATGTTTGTGCGTATGTAGGCGTGCGTGGATGGAGACATTTATTTTGTTTCATTTAGTATAGCACTGGGTCATAATAGCAAGGAATGAATTCATTCACTGCCCATAGCTTAATAGATTATCATTGTTCCCGCCGTAGACGATCCTTCTAATTAAATTGGTCATCGTCTGGCACGCAAACTGAACAGTAAAGAGACAATTCATTCAGAATGGTCATCAAGATTTTGCGTGCTAACAATCGATCAATAACAGGTCATAGCTATATAATTTTAAGGCTTTTACATA
>OZ038486.1:83245169-83262669 GCA_964036315.1 Acanthosepion esculentum
CTGGAGGACTCTTGTTTTGCATTCAAACATTCTTTTAACACTTGTACGTATCTATTCTTTGTTACGCATGCTCTGTTATATAAATTGCCTAAACAAACACACATTATGCGCACACTCTATTCAAAATATAGTCAGTCATACAGAGCGATAATTATAGGCAGATATATTTGTGAAATGTCTAAATCTACGACGATATAGAGGTTACTACCATAGCTTCAGCGCTTCATCTTTTGCTAGAAACGAAAACTAAACAGAAGATTAAGTTTGTCTTCTTGGCATCAATAACATTGATAAAGATATGGAGCTGGTGAAATTTGTCAAAATCATTACTACCGTTAATTTTCTTTCTCTTTCCTTCTCCCTCCCCCCTCTCTCCCTCACACACACACACACACACACACACACACATACACACTTTTTGTATTGAGATGTGTGTTTGAGAGGTGCGTTTCTGTGTTTGCCCATACTCTAAGGGTATATTTATTGTGTTTCTTTATATACCCCCCTCTTAAAAGGATCTTATAATCACGTTATCTTACCTGACGTGTAAATTTCTAAAATATAAATTTCACATCAGGTAATAAACCACTTTCTTCCCACACTGTCAGCTTATTTTCCCCTCCTCCAACTGAAAATTTTATCTTTAACAAATCTACAATCGCTCGGCAGTCATCTGCTTCCCAGCTGTTATCACAATACTGGAATTACCGAGACACGTTTAAATTTTCACGCATTTTAATATCTGTTTTAGAAGTTTGCTGACAGTCTTTTTCTACAATTACCAATAATTTGAATTTAAATTTAAATTTCATAACGAGAATTCTAGATTTCATTGCAAGTCTATTATGCTTACGTCAAGTTATCAATAAACCCTGTTCTATTTTTTGATTGCTATACAAGTACAAATTACCGTCCCAAAATAAATAAGATTGGTAATTTATAAACCTTTTTGACAGGAGTACATCAACAATATATCAAAATATAAACTTTCAATGATGTGCTTAAAACAGTTCACTTGATATTTCCGGTTCAAGTATCATACTATCTACTCAGATGAAAGCAAAAAAAAAAAAAATCTAAGTATCATGTTGTTCTACTCATTGCGTCCATGCATAACACACAAATGATGATTTGCTCTGCACACAGCGAAACAGATTGTCGCAAATTGCCGACATGTTGGACTCATTATTTGCAATCACTGCAAAAAATTCGGATAATTCTCGGTCCAGCACATGATAATTAGTGACAAAGTATCCATGTTATACAAATGTGCCGGAGAGACTGATGATTATACTTTTTTTTTTTTAATAAAGTTGACAATAATGTAAATAAATTTATGACCGTATTTGCCATTGTGGCTGTAAACAGATATAGAAGAAAAAATATATAAACATTACGGTAGTAAACAGATATAGACGAACATTTTTTTTAATAGGATTGATGGTCGCCCTGCCGTAGATCGAAGGATAATTAACTAGTTGGGCAGAACTGTTTCAAGGAGATAAACTGAAAAAAAACTATTAAAAAATAGCAAAATTTTTTTTTAAATCTATGCAATAAAAAAACAAACTATTCCAGTCTACGCTTAAATTTATATTCAAATCCTTAATCTTTTCTCACAGTTGATAAAGGTTTTACAAATTAAAAAATGTCATCAGTAAATTTAATCATCTTAATATATACGTGTGAATATACATACGCACACACACACACACATATATATATATATATATATATATATATATATATATATATATATATATATATATATATATATATATATTATTGACGTATGTGTGCCTAACAGTTCATTTTTTAAAACTGAATCGCCATATTACCCACACGTGATGTCATTATAGTTGTGAAGGTCTATAAACCAGGCAAACTTTTCAAAAGGACTTTCTTCAAACAGCCTTTCTTATTATTTGAATTCAGTGTATTTTTTCCTAGATTGGTTGTCTGCTAAGGCTAATGAACCCAGTCTTCCCTTCTATGGTTTGATGAAGAGAGATGCATCCATACCACTTGCACAGGTATTTAGCGAAAGTGAACGTAATGAACTTGGAGGAAATTCTCGCCGGCTCACTATATATATATATATATATATATATATATATATATATATATATATATATATATATATATATATATATATTTATATTTAGTCGGGTGAGCAATGTGGAGGTCATAACTATAAATAAATCTTACCTGTTAATATACATGCTTTCTTCAACCAGTAGAAATAAGCAATCAAGAGATCACATGTGTAAATCAACTAATGAAATCAAAGTGGAAATGACAGGTTTCTTCTGCCACTTACCTTAATCTGTGGCCTACATACCTAACACGCTGAACATCGATTTAAACCTGATAGTCACCAAATAGTCTTGATTCCCATGTCCACACACGCGCAAGCGTATGCGTGTGTTAAATACGCTTTTCTATTGCTCTGTAGTTATACTTTTGTACTGAGCACTTTTTTTACAAAGTCAACAGAAAAAATCCAGTGGGATTTTCTTCTATTTTTTTTTCGACAATGTTTATTTCTTACATTTTTTACATACATATTGGATAGATAATCACTATATAAGGTGAAAAGATGGGATGTTGGATGAGCTCGAATATATTGTGCATGTATATACACAGTACGTTTAAATGTTTTAAAACAATTAAATTTAAAACTAAGCATTTTCAATGTAAAATTGTAACTGGGATTCGTTGTATTTTCCTCCACAAAACTGACTCCATCGACAAAACCATTATTTTATTTAAGAACTCCCATCTAGAGACTAAATGCGTAACATAAGATTATTTTACCTTTTATCATTCAATTAGGCACTCACTTTCACACACACGCGCGTTGTGTATGCGTTTAATCAGCACTGCCATTTATCTTATACTTTACAGATGGTCAAGTTCATCACACACTCCATTTCTATTGAATCCTATATTTGTCAGATGCTAAGTCAATGTGACTTTATCCCATCTTATACTATTTACTCTCTCTCTCTCTTTCATTATATATATAACTAATAGTCGCGAGCAATCGTTCTACCGATCTATGTTACCATTGTTTCTGAAGATAGGACACACAACAGTAACTTACATTATAGAATGTTAACAAATCAACACTGCATGACTGGCAGTTTCTTGTTTTAAACTTCATCATGCTATTGTTTGATGACCGATCAAGGCAAGAAACTGACTATTGATCTGTATGACCATACTATATATGTGTGTGTGTGTGTGTGTGTGTGTGTGTGTGTGTGTGTGTGTGTGTGTGTGTGTGTAATTATAGAACAGTTATTGGTCACAGTTGAATTAAACCAGGAGACAGTTTATTAAAAGTATAAAGATTTAAATTCTATTCACCCTCACGTTGTGTGTTTATATATAAATAATAAAGTGTTAGGAAATCATTTGGTGTACATCACCTGAGGACATTGAAAGGTTGAAACCAAGGTAGGGTGATTGGTTGATCTCCTTTGTCTAAAAATATATGCGTCAAAATCCACCTTCATCCCCTAAGCTAATGGCTAAGGGGTAAAATATCCGACTGATACCAAATGTCGGGTTTCGATCTCGGCTTGAGGCAATCGGATATCTAGCCACACTGATGAGCGGTGAAACAGCGAAATAGTCTATCTGTGGATGATAATATATATATATATATATACATATATATATCAGTGAGTATATTTGTAATGTGCTTATGCTTGATGCTCACAGGGAGAGATCAAGTGATACATAAATATGAACTTTTTGACGCAGTATAATCACTTACTGATAGATAGATAGATAGATAGATAGATAGATAGATAGATAGATAGATAGATAGATAGATAGATAGATAGATAGATAACTTCACACGCTGAGAGTAACTGATAAAAACAAAAATCGAGAAAATACGAGTAATAAATTGACGAACAGACGCCAACCTGTATGCAAACATATAGACAATCAAAACCATTTGATAAAATTGTCTAAAACAAACGATGGACATTAAAAGCAAGACACTTAACAGACACATGGAAAAGCAAGGAATTAAGCAAACGTTTCACCAGACATACAGACATAAACCGCCCGACAAGGGGAAATCAGAACAATGATAATAAAAATAAACGTTTATTTCTTCTTTTTTTATTTCTTATAACTAAAATATATGATGGGAACCGTTGTAATTATTTCTTAGTCGTTTAAGAAAACATGTGCTTTTCAGATTAAATACAGGTTTGTTCTACTTCATCATTCTTTCTCTGAACATATTTTGAATGCACTTCATAAATTACACTTCGTTAAAAAACTAGCACTCAAATGATGACCAAATAGAAAAAGCAAAACGAAATAACTAAAGCGTAATAATACTACTACTTACTTGATCAAAGGATTGATGGACCAATAATAATAATGATATATACTGGATTTTTTCAACGTTAGAACTAAAAAATATAGCCTTTTGCAACTTTGGATTTCTTTTCAATATTAAAACTAAAAATATAAACTTTTGCAATTATTATTATCATTCTAATTACAAGAATCACAACACCAATAATAAAAAAAATCTAATATTCATATATTTATAAACACAAATAAATACATGGCTCGTGGAACTAGAACAGTCTACCCCAGCGATCGAAATAAAGGGTTCGTCGAAATTCCAACCACCTGAAGAAGGCCGGAGTGTACAACGGCCGAAACGTTGTGACAAATATGGCGACAAAGATGAGGACAATAGTCCGAATAATGTAAATACTGTACAAATAAATACATTCAGAAAAATCCGCAGGACACGCATTAGAAGGCCATAATTATAGATAATACTTGTTTACTATAAAAATTATAGGTATTTTTCGGTTTTCTGAAACCATTAATAAAATATTATGTAAACTATTTTCCCTCGTTCAATTTATAATACTTTTTTGTGTATTATTTACGTTATTCTTAACTTCGTATTTCTTTATTTTTATTGAATCATTTTTCTTCGTTATTTCTTTCAATATTCTTTTGTTTTTCTTGTTTTATCTCACCCTGAAATTATTTGCTTGGATTTATTTTAATTTACTTTTTCCTTCCTTTCTTTCCCATAATATCTTCTTTTTTTGTCTCATTCTCACAACTGTTTTTTAAGTTCTCACTTCTTTTCATATCGGTCATCCATTTTGTTTTGACTCCTCTCCCTCTTTCCCGTGCATATATTTTTATTGCTAGTGACGTTCCAGCCATTTTTCCGACCGGCAAGAAAATTTCAAACATTCATACATCCCAGAGAGTAGAGTTCTATTTTAAGATCAGATAATTTATAATTTCAAAATTCCAACTTGTTACACAGTCCATCCCCAAACGACTCTGACGACTGGCATTTTTCTTAATTCCTAATTTCAAGTCTATTTTCTGAAAACACTTCTCTTTAATTCCTTCGGGCATATATTAAATTTGACAATCATCAGTAGGTAACATACTACCTATTTCTAAAATTAATATAAATGTCTTGTTCTTTCCTGGGAAAATATTTGAGTGTTGCATAAAAGATACGTGTCTGCATGTTACGTTAATTTATAGTCATGTACGTTTTCCAAAATGCTTATTTTTCTCATGAAATAAGTATTATACCTACTTAGCAGTTATGGATTACAATAGCCAGCTTCATATGCAATAATGGTCTTTGTTACCCGCTTGATTGCATTTAAAGCGCATCAAATATATTATACTCTAATATCCTTTACGGCTAGTTTTAACATTAGCTTCCTAGTCATTAAAAAATAAAATCAATGTGCGTTTCATCATCAGTTGGAGTAAGTAATTTGATAGATGGAATTGTTTTGAAATTATAAACCCTCTGATTCAGAAAATATTTCACCGTAATTTTTAACGGTTATTATAGAAAAAAGGCTTGTCTATTATTTATTGCACCCAAATAAGCATCTTGTAGAGTTCCCTAAAAATTCAGAATACGTTTTCCAAACCTAAATTTCATCATAGTGATTTGAACCTGTAGTAATAGTAAAGGTGAAATTATCCGTTTCCATACAAGAAACATTCGACATTCATTGACCGAAGTGTTTTTTCAAGAAATTAGGCTTCTCAAGTCTTTTGTTAACGCTAATTCTTGTATTAATGGAAGTTTTTTTCCAATGTTTTGCTTTTTGGTAACGTGGAAACATTTTGAGGACATCAGCGTTTTCTCTTTTAGTTGCTTGTGTTACTCTTTTTATGGATGTTCTCTAAAACTATTAAATATTTTTAACACCTGCGTACTTCCCTCTGCTATTAAAGTTGATATTTTCTATGACTGAACTTCAGAACTTTCGGTTTAATTTCAAAACAAGGCCGCCAGTCGTTTCAACTACGTTATTTTTTAACATCCCCACCCCAATGACGCCATAAATAAACACCACCGCTGGAGCTTCTTGGAAGGGTCTTTCAAATATACTGACATCAGTCCAGATACCTTTATATTTAATACAAATGGTGTTTTCTAAATCATTCATTTTTCCATTACATTCTTCCCCTGTGATCGCATATCTTAATTGTTAACACAGATTTGGAGGGGGAACTAGAAATAAATCTTGTGATAAACCAGTTTACAGCATTTTTTGGGGTTGTTTGTTTTTTCGTTTGTTTGTTTGTTTTAGACCGTCTACCACACATTAATATGAATTGATCGAGATCAGAGCCAATATTTTTCCAACATTTCTTTTTCGTATACTTCACTTTGACTAACTTTTGCTAAATTCAATAATCACCATCTTAAATGACAATTATCTCACTCTATGCACAAACATTTTTCTACTCAGCACAAAACACCTTAAGGAAACAATAGCTGAGAAGAGCTCTCTTTATTAGAGTTAGATTTACTTAATCCTGCACAAATCAAGTCGAGGTAACATGCAGGTAAGAAAATGGCGTTGTGCCAATCATCCGAGTGGAGAGAATCCGTCTGCCTTGAAGAATAGCGTTCGATATCTCGGCTTGTACAAGAATTTGAATATCATTTCATTGGCGACTGTGTGAAATCTAAATACATTAGCTAACAGAAAGGGTTTGTATCTAAGTATCCAGCAGATGTTAGCTATTATTACCTGAAGATTTGATTAATTGGAAGATATTCATACAATAAATTCACGGATATTAGGAAATTTCTGATAAGAAAAATTTTGAAATGGAATTTTACCTTAATTGCTGTGTTTTTAGTCTCCAAATTCCGACGATTTTTTGCAAATGCCTTTTGTTCGTTTTTTGTTTTTTAACTTTCTGGTAAAATATGTGAAAATTTGATTAAAGACGTAGTGATAAGTACGTGTTTAAATGTTTGAAGTTGTTTTGTTCAAACTTTTGTTTACTATGGCTGATGTTCCCATTTGATAATGAATTTTATTTTTCTTTTGTTTTATATTTTTGATTGGATAAGAAATAAATTGTCTCATGAAGTCATGTTATTGTTTTTGATTTAATCTCTTTTAAAAAAAATTATTTTACGCTTTTTTTTTCCTTTTTTTGCTTCCTTCAAACTTTCATTTTAATAGCGCCCCCCCCCCAAAAAAAAGGAACCACAAATAGGGAAAGTGAGTTTGGGGAGAGAGAGAGAAACAAAAATAGAGAGAGAAGGAGTATTAACTGTGGTAAGAAGTTACGATGTCAGAGGTTGAAAAAATTGGCCATAATTCTAATTTTCATAATGAAGGTTTCTGTTACAAGCTTTGTTCTCAGAAAAGGCTAAGATACACAGAGTAATAGAATAGAATCCTAATTCAGCATCTATTTCTATGAGAATACTAAATACTAAATTGAATACAATAAATACGTTTCTATTATCTGCAAACATTGAGAATCTTGCCACTTTGCTTTAATGCCTAATATAGTGTTGTTGGATCTTTTCTATTAATTCATCCCGAAATATTAATTCACCCCAAAATAAAAAGAATTTATATATTTACTAAAATCCACAGCAAATTCTCCCAGAGCGATGCCCTTCCATTGCACTCCGGTGAGGTTGAACTTTACGATCGCCACAGATCTGGGTGACTCGGGTGCGCTATTTCTAAGTGTAGGGTCAGCATTCGCGCTCGCCCAGATAGACAAGCCCAAAGCAGTTTTTTTTCTTTCTTTTTTGTTTTAAATTGTAAAGATTTCCTTGTAAGTACCTCAAACTTCATCCACCTTTACGAAATGTGAATGACTCCGTGGGTGGGAGTTGCTGCGAGGCAAGCTAAATAAAATTTGATTTAAAATGTATAATCTCAAAAGATTACCAAAAATTTAATAAAAATGCAAACGCACTTTTATTTAAAATTTATAATTTCTTGAGGTAAATTAATATTCACGATAAGTGATTTTATATTATTTGGGGTGAATTAACAGATCCTCGTAGTTGATTATAGATAAAAGGGCAGAAAGTTCCAACATTTACAAAACAAATAAATTCAGATTCTCATGGCTCCCGACGAGTGACATTTCAAGACCAAGCCACTATAAAGACATAAATCCTGTTTTTCTTTGTCCTATTAACGTCGTCTTACAATAAATGGAACATACTATCTTTCCTGTGATTAAACATCTTTTAGTTTGAAAATAATTCTCAGAATATGCGTGGTTGTTCAAAATTAACGACACCAAAAGCAAATAAGGTCAATATGAATGTGTGCAGCCGAATTATGCGATTTCTATTCGTCCTTTCTCATACAGACCCAACAGAGACAGATAAGGAGACAAACAGACAGACAATTGAAATTCGTAAATCTGCTTCTGATAAGACGAATATAGTGCAAAACAGTTATATTTTGACATTTTATCTCAGTATTAGATGTGGAAAGAAAGAAAGTTGTAGTACAAAACGAATTGCCCAAAACTGACAAATATAAATAAAATTATTAAAAAGAAACAATGCAAAATAAAAAGAGCGAATTATCATATGCTTTCTCATAAAAAATTATCATCTCACCAAACATCAATCTCAACACAAATAGATATTAATATTTACCTGTTTTTAAGCAACGACAACGCAGATGTTTTTATGCAGAAATCCAACAGATACAAATATCATACTAAATCTTTATGCGCGCTGATTTTTAGCTTTTGACATTAAGAACTATATTTTTGTTTAACCCATAAAGACTTTTATCATAAATTCTGAATTTCAATGTTATATTACTGACCAGGGTCAATAATATTTTCTACAGTTTTATGAAATAAACAAACAAAAATGTAAGTGCGGGAGAGAAAGAAAGCGATAGAGAGAGAAAAAAGAGAAAGAGAGAGAGAGAGAGAAAAGGAAGAGGGGAAAACGTGAGAGAAAGAACGCGAGAAAAATGAAAGAGATATAATGTGAGAAAGAGAGAGAGAAAGTGAGAGTGAGAGAGAGAGAATGTATGGGAGGGACAAAGTAAGAGAGAGAGAAAGTGAGAGAGAGAAAGTGAGGGAGGGATAAAGTGAGAAAGGGAGAGAGAGAAAGTGAGGGAGGGATAAAGTGAGAAAGGGAGAGAGAGAAAGTGAGGGGGAAAGTGAGAGAGAAAGTGAGCGAGAGAGCAAATGCGAGAAAGTGAACGAGAGATAAAAAGAGAGAGTGAGAAACATAGTGTGTGAGAGAAAGTGAGCGAGAGAGAGAGAGAGAGAGAGAGAGAGAAAGTGAGCAAGAGTGAGAAAAAGTGAGTGAAAGGCAGAGAAGAAATTGTTTAAGAAAAGGAATTAAAGTATTAAGGAAATTGTCTTTCAGAAATTTTATTCATTTGTGAATTTTGTTATATATTAACATATATAACAAATATCAACAAAAATATATTTTTAATGCCATGTCTCTTAAGGGCGTAGGTGATCCTCACTCTCGAGATTGATTTTATTTTTATTATCTTTGAATTGCCATGCATTTTCTTATATAGTAGAATAGATTCCAGTGGACACGATTTGGAATTCAGAGAGAGTGACAGAAAGTGAGTGAGAGAGAGAGAGTGGTAGAAAGTGAGCGAGAAAGAGAGTTAGAAAAAGTGAGAGAATGAGGGAGAGAGTGAGAGAGAAAGAGAGTGTGAAAGAAAGAGTGGGAGAGAGAAAGTGATCGGTAGATGAAGTGAGAGAAAGTGAATGAGCGAGAGAAAGATTGAGTGAAAGTGAGCGAGATAGTGAGAGAGATAATGAGAGAGAGAGTGATTGAAAATGAGAGCGTGTGAGCGAGAGAGTGTGAAAGTAAAAGAAAGTGGGCGAAAGAGAGAGAGAGAGAAAGAAAATGAGAGAGAGAGAGAAAGTGAGCGAGTGAGAGAGAAAGTGAGCGCGTGACAGAATGTGAGAGAGAGTGAGAGAGAGAGAGAGAGAGTGGGTTAGAAAAAGTGAGAGACTGAGAGAGTGAGAAACTGAGAGAGAGACACACAATGAGAGAGAAACTGTGAGCGAGAGAGAATGAAGCAGTCAAGCCACCAAAGAAAACAAACCATAATTCGCTTATTATGCAGATATTAATTCAACAAGGCCGACTGTGAGGATCGAACACAATGCAGCAACAATAAATTCAAATGTCAGTTTGCAAACCATCAATCTATGGCAGGTGCCCAATCTCAGTAGATGAGCAATTTAACTCATGCCTTAAAACGTTTCAAGCAATCTTAAGCAACAGATATATTTTTTATTTATCCTTGGAAAAAATACAAAAGCCGTCAGAATCAGCGTGGTTCGTTAAAACTTCGTGATTCTGTTAAAACAAATGTCTATATAGTGTGCAGCAGCAAGAAACTTCTTATAATTCAATGACATTTTTCTCTTTGTCAGTTGCCAACTTGGGGATACTTTATTTGATGAGGAAAAGAAAACTAATTTCTGGTTTCATTTCACCTGTTTAACTTTTATTTATTTTGTGCACCTCACTAAATAGGAAAAATGAATAAGGCTAGACGCACGCGATGTATAGGAAGAGGTGGGTGGACAGATGAGACGCCACTTGTAACCAGTCGCTTGAATATTCAAACGAAACCGAAGTAAACAAACTGAGATTATTGCGTGCTGTTCGTTCATGGGCACAAAAGGTACAAAAGATGCATCAGTTAAGTAAATAGGAGATATTTGAAATAAAACGATAGAAAATACCAAAACCTAAGTTGAAAGGGCATTTTGAAAAATGCACGGTATTCCACCGGTGAACGGGCGGCTTTAATCAGACTTGTGTGAACAAAGTATAAAGTCTGTGTTGAACGAGAAAAATGAATCAGAAGTTTGCCAGAAAGAATTCCCAATGTACACACGCATACACGCGCGCGCGCGCACACACCCGTGGGTGTTGAGGAGACACATATACCAGAGTAGGTGTAGGTTATAGGGAACAGCTAGCAACTGACGTCTGTACTCTGAAATAAGCATCTGAACACACACACACACACACACATATGTATGTATGTATATATATATATATATATATATATATATATATTAGACAAACTGATTTCTCCACATTTGTTCAGATTATATATCCTACTAGCAAACATTTGTATATATAAAGATAGATAGATAGATAGACAGATATAAAAAAGGAGGAAAAATGATAAGTTGTAAGTGAAATCAAAGTAAATGAAAGAATATTTTCAAATCTTGTTAAGTTGTCTCTCTGCAACCACGTGCGAGAATCTATTCGTATTGGCTCCATGTATTGACAAGTAACAATATCAATATTTCTGTGTAAGAACTCATTCATACAAATCTATATAGATACTCATGTGAAATAAAGACGTATAAACATTGTAAATTAAATAAGTTGCCACTCCTAATATTTAACTATGCGTGAATTTTTTGTTATATTGTGCGTGGGTGAGTTTCTGTGTATGTATATTTCATTTTAAAATTTCACGCATTAAAATAAAGGGGAAATAAAAATGAACGGTAAAAAACAAATAGAAACAATTGAAGAAAAACTGACAGAAGAAAAACAGAAAAAAACAGAAAAGGAAAAACAGAAAAAGAAAAACAGAAAAGGAAAACAGAAAACTAATAAAAACCAGAAAACTAATAAAAAACAGAAAAAGAAAAACAGAAAAGAAAAACAGAAAAAGTAAATCAAATAACATAGGTAAAACAAAGAAAATCATTTAAATTTTTCCTTTTATTTAACTATCAAATTATCCATATTGTTTTCTTTTATTCTTCCCTTTTTATTTCTATGCATTAGAAATATACATTAGAAAAGGAAGGAAAGAAGGGAAAAAGGATAGAAAGAAAGGAAAAAGGATGCAAAGAAGTGGAAAAGGACTGAAGGGAGGAAAGAAGAACGAAGAAAAATAAAACGTTGTAGAGTTTGAGTTAAATAAAAGGAAAAAATGAAAAGAGACAGGTGAAGAAAAAGAGATGAAAAATAAGTTGTATTGTGCGCGTATTGAAAGAAAACATACGATGAAATAATGCATAAAATTTACCGAAAATATAAAAAAGTCGAAACAAGTTAAATCTTTCACGACACTTTTTTTTTTGTAGTTTTCTGAAATTAATGTAAAACTCATTTCCAAGTCAGTATTAAAAAAAAGAAATGAAAAGATTCAAACTCTAGTTAATCAACCAATGGTTGACAAATTCGTAATAAACTGAGTGCCTTGCATTCAAAGAAAAAAATAGAAAACAAGAAAATTCTTATTTGAAATAAACGTGAAACGGAAATCGCACAAGAAAAAGCGCGCGAATCAAAGGAAAGCATATAAATACCTACAAAGATCGGTGGGTGAAGCGTGGTATGCACCGTCCCAATTTCTCGATGTACTCCGAGGAGATTTCTCGAGCGGCATCAGCTGACTGTAGACGCACGGTGTTTTTCTTCCCTAAATATTTTTGGACAAGTCACGTGACATCCCACACCGAACAGTGAGCATTTCGAGACAAAATCAAAAAATAGAAATCTTCAAATGAATGAATGAATCAGTGTAGAGAAATATTGTCATTTCTTTTGTATTCAACAGAAATACAAATAAACAGACCATCTATTCGTTGCCACTTGCAAGGCAGAGAAAAATTGTTTAAGAAAAGGAATTAAAGTATTAAGGAAATTGTCTTTCAGAAATTTTATTCATTTGTGAATTTTGTTATATATTAACATATATAACAAATACCAACAAAAATATATTTTTAATGTCATGTCTCTTAAGGGCGTAGGTGATCCTCACTCTCGAGATTGATTTTATTTTTATTATCTTTGAATTGTCATGATTTGGAATTCAGAGTTGTTTTTCCTCTTAAACTGATTGCCACCAGACGCTACAGAACCCAGTCAAACCTGCCGTTTAACTCAATTTGTGGGAGAAAAAGAATATTTGTGCGAAAGTGAACGCAGCTTGCCAATTTCACCTGCCGCGGCGATGTCCGGCAAACTATTCGAACATCCAACTATATTAGTATATACACGGGTCATCTGGAGGCTAACAGATTGTATAATCTTGCTCGTTGCTTTCTGCGGACAAAACAAGCAGTTATTCACGTAGGAAATTGATGCAAAATAAACAAATTCAGTATAAAGAAATTTATTCAATTTACTTAATTTTTTTGCTAATTTATCTTATTTACAAATTAAATGACTTAAGATTTCAGCTTACATTCTCTCTACATAAAACTGTTTCATTAAAAGTTTTTTTACGTTTTTCAGATTCTACAAGAAATCTATTTACAAACAAATTCAACAGCAAAATTACTTTTTTCATATTTTTTGGGGGGATGTAATTATTACCACTAAACAAAGTTTCGCATTAAATGTTCAATATTGATGAAAATTATTTTCCATGCTCCCATTTTTTCAATTATAAAAATATCAAAATGCTTAAAATTCTTTTGATTCGAATTTTTTATTAAGGACGGGAATCTTCAAAAAGTTAGGATACTTAAACGTATATGCAAACATATATAGAGATATAGATTCTGAGATTATATAACACTGTGTGTCTAAAGATACGAAACAGCATTAAACACTTTGCTGAAAATAGTGCATGTGCAGTTCATAATAAATATTTTTTGAAATATCTTTAGGCATTTAAATTTGTTGATTTTTTGAAAAGGTTGTTTTCCTCAACGTGTCAGTGGGAAGTATCCTCATACAACACTCAGCTATGAGAATCTGCGTGAGTATAGAATAGTAATATAAACGAGAAAAGTTTCCTCCTTAAAAAGATAAGCACACACACACACACAGACACACACACATACATATATATATATATATATATATATATATATATATATATATGGAGAGAGAGAGAGAGAGAGATCGTAACATAACTATGAATAAGGTATTTATTGTAAACACCAAATATTTATTTTCCAATACAATCTCCTCCCTTGTCAATGCACCTAATTTAATTTTGAATTACCCTTATATCCATTTTTACTGTGAAAAATTCAGATCAAAATTCAGGTAATAACTATGACTTACTCATCCAGGCACACAAACATACATTATATATATATATATATATATATATATATATATATATATATATATATATATATATATATATATATTACATTCCTACATTTCAGTATGCACTTTTCACAATAGATTGAATCAAATAGTATTTTAAACAAGGAACTTTACAAAACCGTCATGGCTTATTTAGGACACTTGATCAAGATAAAATATATTGTCTTCTCAGAACTCTAGATTTTATTTCTTTTCTAGTGTCAAAGAACTTCAATAAGACATTTATTATAAAGTATTATTATTTCTATGATTCAACCGTGTTTGTTTCTCTCATTATGTTTATTGCTGTCATAAAATTTGAAATCTATGCTTTAGGTTGATTCGTACTCCGCGGCTGGTTCTACAAGATGCAAACTCGCCACAGATACGCCCACTAAAGTATGCACTAATTTTATTTGAATCTTATAATCACTTACTATAAAGAAATCATTACAATTATTACAAGAAACTTGCCACATAACCACAAATTCGGGACACCAAACCTACTAACTGATAGAGAGGCGCTCCAATGACCATTATATTTATTTTCATCTTACTATTATTATTATTTTAGACAAAGTGTGATCTATTGAAACACTTACTGTGGTGACTTAATCAGCAAATCGGTTCTTCATTGTTTGATATTCACTGTGAGTCCTGAAATTGTGACTTTTTAAATATTTGTGCCAGCCATAACCAGCAACCAAGTCTCGTACGCTTACGTTGTAAGTTTCAGCATTACTAAATACTCTTCTATTATGCCCTTGTGGCAGACCAAGTAATAAATATTAGCGAGCCTGCCGTTGAACGACGAGTAGTCATTTATTCTCCAAAAATATTTTGTGAGGTAGTAAGTTTATTATACAGTGTAACCCGGATATAAGAGAAACCCTGATATAAGAGAAACCCGGATATAAGAGCGATTTTTATCTGGTCCCAAATTAGAGCCTGTGTTAATAAAACAAAATAGACCAAACCCGGATATAAGAGACTTCTTGTATAGGGTGCTTCATTAAGACACATCAAAGTCACCAGTAAATAAATCAGTTTTATTGGTGAAAATTTATTTATTTCTCTACTGGATCATATTATTTAAGTCATGGCAATTATGTGTGAAAAATAATATCGCCCAAATGTCCGGCACACCTCTACTCGATGGTCAACATTTTTGATCGGTCCAAGTTATTAGAACACCCTTTATATTGGTTATTGTGCACTTGTGAAAAACATCTTCAGAAATAAAATGGTTTTCAAGAGCCTTAAATAAGGCAAGCGATATTTCAAACTTTTACTAGTATCAAATCTCAAAAACATTTTATTTTGGGATTTTTTATATACAAAATTATACAAACGTTTCCTCAGAGTTAAGTTTGCAAAAATTAGTAAATGTCACGTAAGGTTGTTTATTGTTTAGTAATAAGCTAAGCTACTTTTATATTGGCACTTAGCACTAAAAATGATACAAGATTCAGAGACATCAAAGGAAACATTATTGATCTGTGAGTAAAACCAGCTTCCTACACTAATACTTTGATGATTGAAGTAGTTTACAATGTCTTCGCTGAAAACTAAACGTTTTTCATTTTAGCTATTTTATTTTTCGGTTCTACTCCTTGTCAAATAAGACGATCAGCTAAAATGTTTTCATTCCAAATATATTCCGTCATTTTTATAAAATGTATAAAATTTCTATAAAATAAAATGTTTTTATCATTATTCTCAATCAAAACACATCTTTTTCCACATACAAGAGTGAAAATATTTTTTAAATATATTATACTCTTAATTACCTGACACCATAAATGGCAATCATGCAAGTTATCGGGCTTGTCTCACTCTCAGGGCAACTTGAATATAGAAATGTGTTAAAATATATTTCTAGATTCAACTTGAGAGAATATATGTTTTAATCTAAAGTGAAGTGTCTAAATTTATGATGTGGTAACAAAATTACGAGTAGTATCTTCCTTCTAATCAACTCCATACACAGCTTAAATTTATTAACAAACTAATCACACTGTCGTGACTTTTCATCTTCAGTGATCATCGGGACTAAATTTATTTTCTTGGCTCATCTTCAAATGAGAAAAATAAAACTTTTGTGTTTTCTCTGGCCTTCTTATTCTTATCTAAAATTAGAACAATTAATTTATATAAATGCAATTTGATAACACTTCATTTCACGTTGTTAATCTCGTTAGCGAGACTGTGATAGCGAGACCTTTGCAGCTGTGAGAATAATCGGAATGTAAGATATGTAATTTTTTTTTACTCTTGGGATACTTATTTAAATAAATATTGGCAACATGACTAAAATTCGGTCAATAAAAAATAAGTTATACTCTATTTTGTGTCTTTGTTGGCTTTTTTCTATAAGTGACGAGCAGTACTTAAATAAAAACCTGAAATAAGTGAATTCACACAAGCCGTAATCGATTTTTAAATAGTGATAAACGAAAGAATCTATCAAATCGACTTCTCTCAATATAATATTCTTTTAGGCTTCAAGATACAAATATTTTAACATGAGGTTCCAAAATATGAGTTCAATCCTCTTGGGTAAATGGCAGGACTCCTAAGAATTCTTTCGAAAACAATGTGAAATATACTACGGTATAGTATATTCAGTATAAACCAAGATCTTAAATGAGAAAAATATATTTATAGATTCTACTAGTATATAAACAGTCTTGTATATATTTCATGACAACTTATCAAATGTCATTACCGCTTACAATTTCTTATAAAGAACGTATATTCATATTAGGTTAGAAAAATTGTCGGGAAAATATCACCTTTTGTTTAAACAGTCTTGTTCCATCCCTAAACGCAGTATATGTATCTTTAAACTTTTTTTTTTATTTTTGCTTTTATTTTAACTAAATGTCCTCTACCTTAGCATAGAGCAAAACCCGCAAGTCCTTATTGCGCAGTGTGTACGCCCACGTGTCTTTTCTTTGTAACGTAGCATGAATGGAATTGAGAAGAGGCGTGGAAATTCAAAAGAAAGTGAGAGAGAAATTTATGACGTCACCAAAATTGGTATTCTCTCTTTATTTTCAGGTTTTCCTACGTCACGTGGTCTTAATTGTCATATGA
>OZ038486.1:83265169-83350169 GCA_964036315.1 Acanthosepion esculentum
TATTATTTATCTGACGCCATTAATATATATACATGTGTGTGTGTGTGTGTGTGTGTGTGTGTGTGTGGATAAATGCGAATTCCTAGACAGATAGATATAAATACATACATGCATGGCGCTATGTATTACATTAATGATGCATACATAGAAAGAAATACAGCAGAAACAAACATGGAGAGATAAGAACCAGATGACATAGTTCGATACACAAATGCATTGGCGCAGCATTGAATAAAGAGGTGAATTAAAACACAGAGAAAATGCATATATCTTGATTTGAGTGCACTTTTCTTGTAAAGCGCTATCACTGTTACTCGCAAGATTTTCCTCATTTTCTGCATTCGTATGCACACGAGTGAAATGAGTGAAAGTTTTCATCTCTGTTCAGAATAATGGCTGAATAGAAGTTATGCCAACAATAGTCGCTGTGCAAATGCTTTCTCTCTTTCGCTCTCTCTCTCCGTACAAAAATCCCAACCAGCAAGGTTGTACCTGACCAGAATATTAATCAATAGGAACCGACTAGAAATGCACACTATATATATGTCTATTGTTTATATATATATATGTCTATTGTTTATATATATATATGTCTATTGTTTATATATATATATATATATATATATATATATATATATATATATAAAACAATAGACATTTTGTGTCAATTATGATTTGTTTCTAATGTACACATATATCGTAGATTCCAAACAGGTTATCACACGCTTCTCTTACATGAATTTTAGTATTCAGCTGTATTCAATTTAAGTATTTAAAAAAGTAATGACGCTTTCAAAAATAATGATGCAATCTACATAAAACACAATTTTTTTTCTCACGAGCAGGACATGATGGCGATTTACGCTAGTTGAATGTCTGGACTATATAACATATATTTTGGCCAATTTATCCATTCACAAAACTACATTTGAGAAAGATATTCGTACACGGGATATTATCATTAAATACAATAATCAATAATACCTATTGTTTTTTATATGTTCACAAGATCAATTACTGCAAAAATATATACATATTTCCGTGTGTTCTCCTTGGTTCAGCAGATTGATAATCCTTAATATCGGTATGCAAATCAAAGTATTCTTAAATTTAATGAAAAGTATATACGATCATAAAAAGAACTTGAATTGAAACAATGGCCTCACTACATTTGTGTGTCACCAGAACATTCGTGATTCGAGTTTTGACCTAAAATAAACCGTTTGAATAAAAAGAAATATAATTCACTTAGACGAAAATGCATTGAAAGTGCCATGGTCCATGAATCTTCTAACATTAACAAACGACAATGATTTTCAGTTAATTACTTGTTTTTGCTAAATTAACTGAAACAATTTAGGTTACGTCAGCCTGGAGAAAAATAAATTCATAAATAAAAATGAAATTAGTTAAAATGTAATACGTAAAATTTAAATTGATAATACAAAACCTGATTCGAACTTGATTTTGACTTTAACTCTATCATTTAGAGTTAAAGAAAAAATCAAGACTGAATCACGTTTTGCCTTAACAATGTGAATTTTGTTCTTGTGAAATAAACCTTTCTTATGATGTCGGTTTCAACTTTGTTCCCATACACATATGTTTAAATAAAAATGACAAAGTATTTAAGTCAAGATTTTTTTTTCTATCGCGTTTTTCGTTTGCGCGAACAAGACATTTCTTTTGGGAACGGGGCATATAAAAGAAAACAGATATAATACACACCACAACATGTAAAAGTAAATTTTAAAGCTAATAGAAACTCATAAACGACATTAACTACAAACACAGCTATAATGTGATGGCCGTGTTCACAAATTAAAAATATTTCTACGTATAAGCACCATACCCACCATTTGCAAAAGCACAACTGAAACACTTATAAAATGTCAAATAGATTAGCTGAAAGTGCTCTGAATTAACAATCATTTGAACAATTTCTACATAGACTATTTCCTAAAAATGTATCGAACATTGATGCCACACCCACGCACACTTATAAGAGAGAGAGCGAAAGAGAGAAAGAGAGAAGGAGAAAGAGAGCGAGAAGGAGAAAGAGAGAAAAAGAAAGAGATAGGAGAAAGAGAGAGAAGGAGAATGAGAGTGAGGAAGTGAAAAAGGGAGAAAGAGAGAGAAAGAGAGAAAAGGAGAAAGAGAGAGAGTGAGAGAGAGAAGGAGAAAGAGAGAAGGAGAAGAGAAAAAGAAAGAAAAGAGAGAGAAGTAGAGATAGAGAGAGAGAGAAGGAGAGAGAGCGGTATACTTGTCTCAAATTTAAGGAACAACGGTTAATGTGTTTTCTTCAACTATGCATTCAACTGGCAGTGCAACGAATAGCTGAGCAGAGCGAGTAATTATTGAACCATGTTTAAATTCCATCTGAGATTACAGCGTTCATTTTTGCACAAATGCACTTGAGTAAGGCATAAATCCATCTCTTCTTCCCCCGACGCACGGATTAAATAATAGGGTAGACTAGGCTGTCCAGCTTTGGATGGTAACAAGTCTGAGAAGGAAAACTGAATTCCAAGCCGTAGAGAAAACAACGGAAAATCACTCCATTATCTTTCCCAAGAATACAAAAATCCCAGATAAAGAAAAAGGAATCAGCGAAGAGCAATAATCGCCAACGTGCTGAAGGGCCATGGCATTTGAAAGAAAACAGACTTTCTGCTTATCACTAAAGACCACTCGATATTATCGGCTTGCGGTATACTCTCTGAGTATGCCTGTCTGCTAAGGTGACAAGATAATGCATGTGGCAGATACTAGCTCAGGCACATTTATGCGTGTTCAACTCTTGTAGTTTTTATGGCATCTAGGCTGGACAGAGATTTTATTACAGTTTCAGGAAGAATAATCTGGTGTTATCCCCAGTTTACATAAAGCCAATACACAGTCACAACGAGGCCCTGGGTATGACGATAAATTACATCCGGCAGCAAGACCTCTGATCGGGAAATTGGAGGTTTCGAGCGGTGTAGAACCAATGACTGCTGTTGCTTCCAGGTCCACACTGACCCGGAGTCCCAGCTATGCAAAATAGTGAACAGCCGAACAAACCAAAAAATACACCATGAAAGTGTAGGAATACATTTTGTAGTAAAAATACCACCAATACATTTTCATAGTAAAAAACGCCAGCAATATGACCTGCAATATATTTTAACTGTAGTTGAAGCCATGAAATTATTTTCAAAATATTTAGATTCCGGCATTAAATAACCTATATGCTGCTAAACAAAATCAACCACACAAATGGTCACGGTGACTTACTAGCACAACCAGTGACGGATTCTGAACAACTTTGTTCAACACGTAGTATAGTTTTCAGACACTTCCCAACGGCACTGCATGCTGAGATCGGCTCTCTAGGTCGATATTATCCAGATGTCATCACCCTTGACAAATTGACCACGACGAGATTTGAACTCTGGTCTAAACCACTCGGCCACGCGCCTATTATCTTCTTGTATAAACATTCTTTTAATTTATAATTGACTCATTTTAGACAACTATATCAATATTTTATTTGAATAAAGAATAATAAGCAAGAAGAAATAATATTAAACCTTCAGTTGTGGACCAATCAGAATATTTGGAATTTCTTTCACATTAGATTGTTAAAACGTTAAATGTTTTTTTTTAATAGAATTCACTCTCCAAACACGCTCACTACATTGACATATATAACACACACGTTTAAAATGTTTCTGGAACTAACTTAATGTTGAAAGCTCTTAAGCAAGTTATTTTTTATCGTTCAAGATTATCATAAGCAAATAGCTGAGTATCTAGATAGAGAGATAAATAAATAAATAAATAAAAAGTTTAGTTCAAGCCTAATAAAAGATATCAAGCAAGAATATTGTATAGCACCAAGTTACGGGAGACTGTTTCTGAAAATCATCATTTAAAATTCTGATATTAACTGGTCTCAAACTACCTTAGGCACCAACCAGATACGCTATATATATATATATATATATATATATATATATATATATATATATATATATATATATATTGAAAGATATAAGGAAAAAGATAGACAGATAGAGAAAAGGAGTGAAAAAAGTACTAAATTTCATCAAAATCTACAAAAGTCCTTTCTAACTCTCTCTTGTTCTCTTCTCTCTCGTTTTGTATTTCGGTCTTCGACTTACTCTCATTTTTTATTCTCTTCCTCTTATTCTTCTTCTATCATTTTTCTTTTATTTCTAAGTTCACATTTTTTCTTTTTCTCTTTTACACTCTTCCACGTCTACTCCATTCCGAAATATCTATCCATAATCACTTATAGACAAACTTATGCCCAATATGGACACTGCGTTACAAAACATGCGCCTAACAGGAAAAAAACAAAACAAAAACAGAGATTGCCTGCAGAGATTGTCAGCAAACTGCGAGTCGCCTTATCGCGGTAAATCAGAAGAAATTTATGCCAACCACTCGAATCTTTCATGATCGGGGATATTTTCTCTTCTTTCATATTTCAAGAAAGAGGCGCTTAACATTTCATTTACAGATTGGTTACCGGTTACAACAACTTTGGCCTTTTACTAATGTCTTCTATATTTACTGAAAAAAACGAGTGGCAAATAAGAAGACGCTCGTCCTGCAAATACCATAATCAATAAACACTGTCGTCAATAGAAGCAGGTGAAACTGGATTAATAAAACACGTGGTTTTGACTTGCTATGTTGTAAAAATTGTGAGTGGGTTTTGAGTTCGCCACTTCCGATCTCTATACAAATGATTTCAAAAGCTAAATGTCGGTCCTGGCTTATTCTTTATCAAAATTAAGATTAAACTTTTTACGACTATATCTACATAAAAGACACAAAAAGAGAGACTCTGTTGACAAACACACAATATATATCACTAAAAGATGAAAGACAACGGCAAAAATCCTCAGCTGTTGCTATGTCCCGAGATTTTCGCTGTTGCACAGTATGTGAAATTATATGCAGTTAACTACCGGTACTGAAGTGTCACATACGACACAAACATAAAAACTGAATGAGGCTGTCGGATCCTCATACGTCGAAAATCGACGGGATAATCTCTCATCATGAGAGATAGCAGAAGAGTTCTCAATACCGGAGATGTCATGTGTAGACAATTTTGACATCGGAATCAAAACTGCAAGGTGACTGAGTTTTCACGCTTCAACGTAGAACTTTGGAGCAAGTCTGAACAATTATCGTCCACAGGTATCTGGATCTTAAATTCTTCAAGTATGGGTTTTATGGATGTTGGTGATATGAAAAAGTGTCTGGCGGATGTCTATCCATGGAAGGAAATTAATATTCGATTTAAATATTTTCTTCGTGTGTGCGTGTATATATGTATGTATGTATGATAAAATATTTATGGGTTAAAATGCCCAATATCAGGGATAGAGCGTATATAAATATAAAAGTGGACATTAACACCCATAGGGCGGTTGGCTGTTTCCTGCTAAACATGTGCCTGACGATTGCGTCCTCTGGGGGTTAACTTTCTTTAATGTTTACTTCATATATATATATATATATATATATATATATATATATATATAGAGAGAGAGAGAGAGAGAGAGAGAGAGAGAGAGAGAGAGATGTGGGAGGTGTGCAAAATAGCAAATCCTGCATATACACGTGTTCCCAATCTGTGGCATTTTTTATTGCTGGCGAATCACGAGACCGAGTCCATTTTTGCTGGGTCTTGTTGCGAGTAATGGAGTGGTGAAAACTACAAATTAGGGATGTCTGGTGAAATCAACTGAGAATCGGCCTAGAATCAACAATTTTGCCAGAATATAAGGGGGGGCTATAAGCAGTTGGGCATGTTCCTTAGTTGTAGACGCACTATGCATTTTTAAATGAACAGGTATAACAAGGGTTTTCTTTTTGTTCCGAGTTTGAAGGATGGGACAGGCCAGACAACATGGAAGACATGTCTAAATATATGGAACACCCGAAATCAGAGGTCCGCTGAGTGGACACAGTTACACGAACTGAAGTTGTTTCTGACTGAGCCCCACTTGCAATGCGCTGTTTTATCAGGACCTCTCACCATATCGCACACTTTTCACTGTGCTGCATGTGTCTGGTATATTCTGATCAGATTAGGTGTCATGATCACTATATGTTGCTACTTTAGCGTTACTTTTTGCCGTGCCACGCTCACTCAATAATAATAATAATAATGATAATATCGACTTTGTAAAGAAAATATGAGGTCATAATTGAATGCAGCAAGCTGGCTCAAAAATTTCAAAACAAAAAACCGATAGGAACGTATAGAGACAGGTTTACAATGAAGAGTGTGCAAGCAACGGTTTTCATTTAGTAATGAACTTGATAAAATCTCATTAACAAACACTTTCTTTTTCTACCATTACGACGACTAGAAATGTTATTTTTGCTAACTTAAATGGTGCTAATCCGAAGTTATAAAAACAATTATAATAGCAATAAACAAACAACAACGGAAATAATAATAATAATAATAATTAAGAACAGTAATTCCGATATAGTCCTGCTATCTGACAGAAGTCTCCAGTCCACTGAAACGTGAAATAAAAGAAAAAAAAGTGAGGAAGATCAACAACTGAAATGATATAAAGTATGAAATTTTTGACAGATTGAAAAGAAATAGCAAAGAATGGAATTACAGTCGCAGTGATTATTGTAGCCCTAGGGTGTTGTACAATAAAAGCAACAAAAACATGTACAAAACCTTGAAGATTGGGATTAAGGAAATTCATTACAGAAATCAGTAAGAATACTTCGAAAATTATTGGATACAGTCAGATGATGAAACAAACAAATGACCGGTTTATTTTTTTTAAATAAAATAATTTTTTCCCGAAATTAAATTTCTTTCTAGCAACCTACATCAGATATTGTGCGCAAACGAAATAGTACAAATAAAAACCGGGAGAATAAATAACAACAAGAGTATAAAAAAGAGCTGCTGAAATTGGGTAAATCGAATTATGATTGCTGAACCTAAATTGAAATGAATGAGAAGATGCAGCGATAACTCCATAAGTTTATATTCATGCGTGAAAATATATTTTTGAGAACACCATAAATAAACATTTAATAAGTTTAAACTAAATAAGTCAAATATTTGCAATATATATATTTCGAAGATTAAATTCCTTTAAAATATTCATAAATACATACATCAAAAGTATGTTCTATTCATCAGAACACGAGTAGTAAACATTAACGCATAAATGCTAACAACTGTGACAACAATAAGTGAAAACAAATCCAAATCGTTGTGAGAGTAGACATAGTATGGCTAGAATATTTCCTGATTCTATGTGGCTAGGTCTTGATCGAGCCAGCTTGAAAATAAGATCAGTTTATAACCATAATGGGATCGCTGTCTTTCTGATTGGATGCATTGAAAGAAAGCATGGGATGGGTAGCGGAAGTAATCACTTTGATGGAAAATACTTGTTCCGGTCATCCCACGTAAAACCATGTCAGTTGTTAATAGGAACAAAATCTGATATTAATGTCTTCTTGTTTAACGTTGAATGTCTTGGGTAATAAGAAAGAAAAGGAAAGAAAAAGTTTGACAGCAGTAAAAAGAAAAAAATCTTAGAATCGAAGATCACAATTGAGAACAAACAAAGCAACGAAATATAGGAAGGGGACAGAAACATATAGAAATCACAGAAAACATCAATGATATGGAAACGAATAAAAAAGGAGAGAAAAAGACAACTGATAAAGATTTATTGGGAAAGAAAAGTTGAGGATAAAAGAATCAAAAGCACGAACGATGTAGAAATTGAAACAAAAGGGTCAAAAGAAACAAATGAGAAACAAAACAAGCGGATGAGGAGTAGAAAAAAAATCTACAAATGCAAGTTGGGATCAATAAGAACATACTGGCGGAATAATTGTCCCTCGATGTCTTTTCTATAAATTCTAGTTTCTATCAAGTTTCAGGATGAAAGCTCATTATGAAAATTATTACTAGGTAATATAAAATAATTAAAAATAATAATTAATAAATAAAAGTGTAGCTAAATAAATATAACAGACTGTGTTTCGTACGCTTACTTTTAGGAGAAGTGTATTTAAAAGAAAACCAGACAGCTAATAAAAAATAAATTTAATATGATACATTTTTTCTGTTAGTTTCTAAATTCAGAATTGAATAAAAAAAAAAGGAGCGCCGAAAATAATTTCGTCAAACCGGTCTGTTTCAAATTTCTTTTAAAATATATCCTCTTTGTATTTATTGTCCATTCAAAAGGGTAACTTCCAGCCACGTAAATTTCAATTTCAGGCCCATCGGAAGCTTCTTCGAAAATGACAGCTCAACGGATAATTTTAAAAAGTAGAGAAAATTTTCGACAAGAAGGAGTAATAATTTTCAACCGGAAGGTAAAGAAAATTTCGAAGTCAGAAAACGAGGAATCATGAAAATTTCGTCCTGGAGGTATAAAAATAATTTTCCAGAAGGAAAAGCTATTTTGGGCTGTCACCTGTGGATGTGTTGCGCCGTTTCTCACAGAAGAAGCAAACAGAAAAAAGTGAATAAAGTGAAACTTGGGAATAGAAAAGTATTTTTAAAAAAATATTAAAAGCCTCAATGACGTAAGTCAAAAACACCCTTCTGTTTTTTCGTCTTTCAGTTAGGTGGGTGCATCGTTTTAAAAGTGTATTTTCAACTTTATTTAAAGTTTTTGTATTACCTTCAAGGTTTTTTTCCATTATTGGAAATTTGTATTGTATATTTTTTAAAAGCCTTTAATTATTATGTTTAAATTCTTATCTTGCCTTGTTGCTAAAAAGGAACACAAAAGGACACTTTTGCACTAGCTTTTTGTAAAAAAAAATGTATTTTGTTATATTGATTTTTGTCATAAATATTTGTTCCTTTCAAATCTCACATCGGTGTTTTGAGTCTTGAATATTTTTTTTGTATGCGCCTTTCTATAATAGGGAAAAGGCAGGTGACACCCCCCACCACCACCCCAGGAAAAATCATTTTATAATTTTAGTTAAATTTTACTAGTACTTGATTACAACAGTAGATATTTCTTATTCTAAACTAAATATTTCGTAGAGCAAACAAAGCTATCAGGTCTGTTTTATACTAGTCGTACTGCTTCTTGCGTATCTACAACTGCTGGGATGACATAATCTATTAGGAATATCAGCTCACGTACGAGTTTGGGCTGATGTCGATCCTATTTCAAGGTTATGACATCTACATATTGCCATAGCAACTTGAAAGCCCACCGTAACAAATATGTACGTTTGTAAAATTCTCAAAACACATGTAAATAGATCACCATGATTATTAATTAAATATCCAGCCCAGAGATAGTTATCAAAAGCAAAGCAGACGGCAATTTTTAATGTAAGAAGATTTAAAATGATCTCATTTGCAAAAAAAAAAAAAAAAAGAAAAAAAAAATGGTGACAATTGAAACATGCTGTTTCTACTGCAAATGTCATTCTGGTAAAATTTTAAGAATATTTCTAACTTTTTGATAACATTTATTAAGAACATGTGTATTATAGAGGATGCATTTATTTTCAAAAATTTATATATTTATGAAATCGAAAAGTATGGGCAACGCAATTTTATCAAAGTAATTGCAACAAAATAAAGAGCTACAATTCGCTTGAATCGGTTGGAAGTAAAATAGCGTCACTTGCGTTCACTTTCGCACAAATGAACATTGGAAAAGGGATAAATCCATATCTTCTCTTAACAGCTTTAGGTTAAACAGCAAGGTAGACTGGGCTATAGATTATTGCCTAGCAGCTAGCTTAAGAGAAGAAAAAGTCTGAATTTCAAAACGTGAGAAAGCAATGGGAAACTACTCCACTATCTTTCCCAAGAAATCATGGCAGTTCACAGATAAAGAAAAGGAATCTGCAGATAGCTTCTTTAAGTTAGAATAATAAGAATATTGAATCAACATCATATGGTGACTGTCAGTTTCAAATCTCAAGCGATCTTCAGACAATGATGAACTGTTGACAGAGTAAGGCGTGAAACTAATAGTCACCGTTCAGTGTCGGTTTTTAAGTCCTCAGCTTATATATATGTGGGGGGGGGTATGTATATATGTATAGTAATTAAATCTATCACAAAAAGTTTGTTTAATAATTTTTTACATCTTTTGTAAATCAATTATCCCAAATATTTCAAAGTGTAAAAAAAATTATTATTACTGGTAACTACGCCTTAATTCTGGTCATTAAGTTAGAATTCCTCATACGGGAAGAGCGGTTTCAATGAACGCAGAGCGGATGAACCCCACACTGACTTATTGCTTGTCAAAAACGTGACAGAACATTTTGTGTAGGTGTAGATATTTCGCACCATTCCACACACACACACACACACACACACACACACACACACTCTCTCTCTCTCTCTCTTTATTCTTTGCTCTTTCACTCACTGTCAGTCAACTGTTTACAGAGATATGTCTACAAGATGGTTTTGGACCAATGTTTAAAGAGAAAAAAACTCTTTTTAAAAATAAGAATTTCTTATTGTTATCTTTGCTTAATCATAAACTACAATCACCTTAACAATTAAACTCAGTACATCATATATATATATATATATATATATATATATATATATATATATATATATATACCGGGAGTAACAGCAAAATTGTCTAAATCGTGTAACAGCATAATTATCCATCCCACAAAATGTTTAATATCTAAAACAACATTAACTATTTGAGTTTTTTTCAGGTTTCCCGATAACACGTTTAGCCATCTTGGCACCGTTTTTCGTAAGAATCACTGAGAAACTCTTTGCGTTATTCAGCTAACAAGTGAGAAGGTTACAGTTGTTTTGCGTCAGACCCACTGTCTTTCCATCTGAGCAATGGTGTGAGGAAAAAATCATTCAGCCCTTCAGTAATGTTACCAACATTCATACTCTGGCTTCGATCTTCAAAGTCCCTTCAAGAACCATCAAGAGAACTGTGAATAAGTTTTAAAAAGAGGGAACAATAGGGAGAAAAACTGAATCAGAAAGTCACAACAGGAAGAGAGATCATCATTTCAACTTAGAGATAAAGGGATCAATTAGAAAAGATCTAACTTAATCCATAAGATGTTTGGCAAGTGAGAGAGGAATTTCAGCTACGTCAGTCCAAAGATCAGTAAAAAATGACTTGAAATCGTACATGAAACGAGTGAGGTACGTTGTTACACCAGGACAGAGAGTGCGAAAATCATCTTAAATAAGTTGGAAAATAATCCCGAAATAATATATATATTTCAACATTATTTAAATACTTCATGACCTTCCGATCATTAACTATGATTAATTAATGATGAACATGCCATTTTTGTTTATGATCCATTTCACCACTATACTTCTGTTAAGCTTAGAGATTATTTATACATTTTAATGCACAAAGTAGAGTCCAATAGGGTTATAAAAACCCCAGATCATCCCAGTAAGTTATCTTTAATCATTTCTATGATACAGCAGTTCAGAGCTTAATCTAACATTTGGACAAATTTGCTGTCACACGATATATATATATATATATATATATATATATATATATATATATATATATATATATATATATATATATATATCAAATTGAGTTCTGGATTAATAAAACAGTGCTTAATATAATATAACGGAACTATTAAGTATATATTAATAAATATACATATTAATCTTCCTCACCGGGAGCACGACTTGAAGTTTCATGCACAACGTAATCTTAAGATGCTAACGTAGTTACATCAATACACCTGTAGCGTTATGTTTTGCACATCAAATTTTTATTTTCGAAGATAACCCCTTCCCTTCTCAATGTACTTAACCCAAATCTTAAGTTTTAGTCAGATTGAGCGAACATTATTGAGTAAAAATCTCAAAACAATAGTTAGCTATGTCAATTTATTTATCTATCATCACTTATACATATATATATATATATATATATATATATATATATATATATATATATATATATATATATATATAGTCATACCAGAGAGAATGTTTCGCTGAATAACAACTCTTCAGTGTGACTACACGTCCGACTGCTTCAAGCCGGGATCGAAACGCGATCCATTTGGCATCATTCAGAGATCCTACCCGAAGGCTATCCTCTCTCTCTCTCTCTCTCTCTATATATATATATATGTGTGTGTGTGTATTTCTATCGGCATAAATACCCAGCGTTGCATGAAATATCTGAAATTAATATAATCGTATGAGATTAGTTAACATATTATCAATTGCTTTATAATCATAATATGACAATTTTCAGTTGCTATAGGAATGTTTTTCTTCCAAGAAATTAATAAAACAATCCTATTTACATAATTATTATCGGAGATGTCTCTTCAATCAAGAGCTGCATTCGTTTATTCATGCCGATTTCCAAAGTCTATAGTAGAAAGTAAACGCAAATGACCTCAGTTGCAGTTAGAATGCAGTTCGCCAATTTCATTTTCATTCCTGCTACAATTAGAACAATTCCAGTTTATATGGTGTAACGGAGAAAGATTTGTTTACACCTCAAGTGATCCCAAAGGTCAAAAGCATCTAGGCTATATATTCAATCTCGACTAAAGTTACCGTTATAGAGCAATTTTCAACCCGAGAATGTAGACCTTTGTTCGGCCATAAGATGCAATAGGGAAGCATCCGCCGAAATTATAGTGATATAAATTGAGTGAGAAAAGAAAAAGAAAGGATAGATATCCTACAATTTGTACATGCATAGCAAATGCCTTTTTGTGCATGGCAAATCCCTGGTGAACATATTTTCGTAGTCCATTGACGGATTTCGATTCTGAGTCGAATGCAAAACCCGAAAACGGAAGTTCATGACGAACGTGTATTCATAAATGATTAGCGTAAAACGTTATACACGGGAGATTCTTCTAAAGCTCCCCTTCCAAAGTGGGCCCAGCAACAAAAAGGTTAATTCGAATTAACTAAGCTCTAAAACAACGGAACCCAGTGAGTGGGTAGGCGAAAATAACATTGTCCACATAAGAATATATTTAACAAGAAAGTGATCAAGAAACACATAAACAGTTGTAGAAATGCGTAATTCTAGTCACTCACACACACATTTCTTTACATGCATTAAAATAAATGCTTTTTTAAATATACCTGCATACATAATGTTTGAAGTAGTAAAGTTATTAAGCGTTAATCGAATCTATCAAGACAAAAACATGAATCCAAATCAATCTTTGTAAATTTCGATTGGGTTTGCCATACTTTTGACACATCAGAGAAACCGACACAATGCCCGCAGCTCGGCCGACAGTGATAATTACTTAACCGAAATAAAATTGAAATGTATCTTAATACTTTAAGAACATTGCACACACACACACGTGTGTGTATGTGTGTGTGAATGTGTGTATGTGTGTGTCTGTTTGTTTTGCTTTGTTTAGCAGCATATCAACATCTATATGAGTTATATTAAATATTTTGCATACAATTTTTGTGATAATAATGGTTTTAGTGATAAAAATCTTATTAATTAACCCATAGCTGGGGGCGAAGAGGTGAATTCATACTTTTGCCGAGAGCATTTGCATAACGAACCCAGCAGAAATTGGAACTCGGCTCTCTGATTAATAGTTCCGAGCCATTACCCGTTACACCACCTGCACACCCAAGCTTACAGCACCTGTTATTCGCAAGCGTTCACCCATCTAGGTACTGACCAGTCTCGATGTTGCTTAACTTTGGTGATCAACGTCATGTGTGTGTGTGTGTGTGTGTGTGTGTGTGTGTGTGTGTGTGTGTGTGTGTGTGTGTGTGTGTGTGTGTGTGTAAACATTAGGAGTGATGAAAAATTCGGGATTCGACTTATTTCCAAAAATTTGATTAAATAACCTAATATCAGAATTCGGATGGAGGATGTTTGCTTGGTCGAAAATTGTTAAATACTAAACAGAAGATAGATTCCATATAGCCTAAAGAAAATCTAGCAAATTTAAATCACCAGTCACTTGAGTTATTTCCCGTATATGATAACTGGGAATTGGTAAATATGAACAACTCCATCCCATTGATAGGCATCTCTTTATACTAGCATCTATTGTAAGCATGGCTGACTGCTTATATTACCTCAATAATAGACCAATTCACACACACACACACACACACACGCTTCAATTTCCTACAATGAATCAGCTCGTCTGATGACCATTCACCACTCAAATAGAAACAGACACACATACACATGAAATAATTCAGTTAGTGCAAACGTTACAAGAAAACACACAATGTTCATATTTTAGATCTGAATATTTATTTTAAGTATCCAAGCAAAGAAAACATATAAGCTTTGCTGAATAAAGATCTTTATTCGCCTAAGAAAACACATATTGCCCAAATTTTAGAGGATCGTATTGTACTGTTCACTTCAGAAAGAGTTGCGATTAAAATGTATTCATAAAAATCTCTGACCAAAACAAGTTATATAAACTAATTTATAAAGGGTATTTAAAGACTAATCCTACAATGTTACCCAACAATACATGAAAAATGCAATTTTTTTCAACTTAACAAGAACAAGAGAAACGAAAGTTGTCTCCGCGCAGACCCCAAGGAAATACTCATGGTAAAGCAAGAAATGTTCTCGGCGTTTGTGATTATACATGGGACTGTGAGCAATGACGACTGTTTCATACCAACCCACATTTTTCCGCAGTGATTCAGGATCAATGCTACATCGAGATTCTGGTAAGATTTAGATCGAGGGGTTGGCTAAGGAGTGGACGTAGACATTCTAGCTACGTTATACATGACCCATTTAACTCAGGAATGGTCGCCAGAGAACTTTCACAATCATGTTACATCCTAATATGGGGCCTCTTAGATCTTCTAATTTTAATTTCTTGGACTACACCGGTAGGGTTGTTCTGAAAAAGAACACCAAGCAGTGGTCCCTCAACACCAAAAAATTGTAGTTCTGATGGATAAAATGAACGAGAATCACCTAATCTAGGTATGTTACATATTGCAATGTCAGCGTGATTGAAGGTTTTATTGAAGATACTCAAAATGTCGATTTTCCACACTACAATAAACAAAAGATTTGGAAAAAAAACCCATCAGTACTAAATAGAGCGTTCACATTTTGTGGGCTTGAGAAACCTGAAAAACTTTCAAGAGAAAGCTTTTTAAAATTTCAACCGATAGTAAGGCTAACTGTTCGCTCAATGAATCCCAAAGGTTTACTGCATAGAAACCATTAATCTCACTATAACACAGTCTATATACAATAATTATCAAAATATGTAAACAAGTTGCATTTGGGTCCATTGATAATTTGATAAATTAGTGAAAATGCATTATGCATTGAGTTAAGTTGTGGAATAACGCGCGTGCTTGCATGCGTATGTGATTATATTGCTTTAACCCGTTGAACCGGAACGATCGATATACAGGCCTTTGTATGATAGTGCATATACCGTTCTCACCAGGAGAAAGGATTCAAAGGGTTGAATTTGCTATATGTATAAAGGAGTAGTTATCAAAATCACGGATAAAGCTATTTCATATATATATATATATATATATATATATATATATATATATATATATATATATATATATATATATATATATATCAATTATGTGGTGCAGTTCAATTTACATTACATGAATCATTCATACAAAAAACAGATATTGAAGTTAATGATATAAATGGCGAGAATACATCTTCACAAACAGATTTAATAAATGACATTAACCCCGAACCTGTAGATGAATGTTATGATCCCTGTTTATAAATTCCAGTTGCATAAGGTCTTTTTTTAAAATTTTTTACAAGCTTTCATCTGTGCATACAGACATCATCAGGTATGAAAATATATTTGTTTTTTACATCCAAGTAATAACAGGACAACGAAAGAATAGGTGTAATCCGAAATATGTTTTTAGAAATGTGTTATTATTAATTGTAAGAAATTTTGGAGCGTGCGGTCGCAACGCTGAGGTTGAATTTTTTTTAAATTTTAAATTGTGCGTTTTTGTACTAATATGGTAATAGGAGAATTCTTTTGTACTGGTAGGTTTTTCAGTCAATGTGGCATGAACTAAATTGTTCAATAAATAGAGGAATGTCACAGTTATTATCCGAAAGTTGCACGTCGAATCAGTTATTTTAATATCAAGAATGTGGTGCAGTTCAATTTACATTACATGAATCATTCATAACTGATGATGTCTGTATGCACAGATGAAAGCTTGTAAAAAAATTAAAAAAAGACCTTATGCAACTGGAATTTATAAACAGGGATCATAACATTCAGCTATAGGTTCGGGGTTAATGTCATTTATTAAATTTGTTTGTTAAGATGTATTCTCGCCATTTATATCATTAACTCCAATATCTGTTTTTTGTATGAATGATTCATGTAATATATATATATATATATATATATATATATATATATATATATATATATATATATATATATATATATATAGCGATGTCAAAGATAATATGAAGCCAAAAATGCTGACAGTCAATGGGATATTGAGAGAAAAGACATTTAAAGCAAGCAGTCTTTGCAATAAAGTGATCCATATCAAATATAGAACCTGAATAAGGTTAATATGAATAAAAGTTTGTCACTTAGCTGATTGATGTTACCTTTAGCATCTCGACTCCAGAGTTTCGTAGGCGGACCAGTCCGTCCACTCTTCAGTGGGTATCAGCAATTTACTGCTTATATTTTTTCGATTTTTCTTTTTTATGTACATTTAACATTGGTGTAAGATTTTATATATTTTTTGTGTTTGTGTGTACGTTCGCGCCTGTCTCAGCGGTTGTGCGTACGTATAGGGTGCCGTGATCACTCGCCTCTTTCGCCCTTGTTTTATTTTTATTTTTTTCCTTATTTGGTTTTACACTCGCTCCCCAGCCTTCTCCCATTTTATTCATTTCTCCTCCTTTCCTTCGATCGTTGCCGCCTCTGTCGCAATTTGTTCCAACAGGAGACACGTCGTTTGGTCTTTCTATTTTTTTTATTTTTTTTTATTCCTCTTTTTTTCGCAAGGTAAGTTTTAGCTCATTTATTTAACACAGATAATTCATATTAATGCTTAAATGATAAATATTTTTTATTTATATTTATATACATATGATACTAATGATATTAATGCTTAAATGGAAAATGCTTATATATATATATATATATATATATATATATATATATATGCATGCACACATACTATATATCTTCACTGGATGTTTCATGCTCAAAAGCAATCGTTATTTCGTGACGATTGCATTTAAGCATGAAACATGTCGCCGCTGTTTGTTGACCTTAATGTCCATTATATATATATATATATATATATATATATATATATATATATAATGATTTTTTTAGTAATGGCCCTTGTTTATGTTCTAAAAGTTTATTTTTTCAAGGGCCAATTTTAAAGTTGTCATCCTCTTTCATTTTTATTGACACAATTGTGTTCTAATTATCTATATACGTTGATTAGATCCATCCATCTACTGAACGGTTCATGTGCCAGTTGGTGTGTTTTTCCTTCTTCGCCAGTAGACGGCGTTCACGTCCACTTAAATCCTTCTAATTAGAGAGTTCCCGTAGATAAAATAAAAAAGGAGAATACAGAAAGATTTATTGAACAAATTCATATATTTGTATAAAAACAAACTATTGTACATGCACAAATAACAACAACACGCACAGACACACATATATGATGTGTGTGTGTGTTTGTGCGTGTATGTGTGTATAGATATATGACGTTATGTAGCAACAGTGCATATTATGCACACACTACTCGTTATTGCACACACATTACGCATGTCTTTCACTTTCTCCACCAACAGCTAATACAGTGTAACCCGGATATAAGAGACCCGGATATAAGAGAAACCCGGATATAAGAGAGATTTATCTGGTCCCAAATTAGAGCCTGTGTTAATGTATATATAATAGACCAAACCCGGGTATAAGAGACTTCTTCTCCGGTCCCGACAACTCTCTTATATCCGGGTTACACTGTATATGTCAATGATAGAGGAACAACAAGCAGGCACACCCACACAACTTGACATGCAAATGGAGATTTTATGAGAGGAAATTATGGTAAGGATGTATTAGAACAACAAAAATATAATTAATAAAAAGAAAAGGAACTGGAGATTGACGCATGCGGTTGCTATGTCCTGGTTTTGTGCAGACCTGATGAAATGACAAGAATAGAGCCGGCATCGCGACTGATGCTGAGATGGAAGACAACTGTGGTTTGCCAGCCATTCAGTATACACAACTATAATGCATACATGTTGTGACGTTTTCACTGGTAAGTGTATCAGATGGTGACCGCGAAAGCAAGTGGCCTGTCCTAAGAATGAGCTTAGCAATGAAGAACAAATAAAAAGAAAATCTTTGGTGGCATCTTCTGTTAGCCCAGGTCCCAGTTTTTTCAGCATAAAACTTTCACTACTTTGCTAAAATGATTCCCCACTAAAGAAAGAGACGAAATTCTATAGAAATGACGAGAGTATTGATTTATTAAGATATCAGATTGACTACTTGCTATTCAATCAGAAGGCGGATAAACTCCACCGTAAAAAAAAACTAAGAAATTATTGATAGAACGTTTATAAGCAAGCATTACTAATTAGAGAACGTGCACACAGATATATATTCAGGTATAAACATATTTTCAGATGTATAGTTGTACATAAACACATACATGTATATAAAATATCAAAGCTAGAATCATGAAATATATTTAATAAATCTATTACCAAAATCACATATACATGATTTCGGATATATAATACACAAATATACATATCAGACAATAATGGGTAATTGAATGATAAAATGGGAAACTCCTACGTTATGCGTTTCGTCCCTATCAGGAATTATTATTATTATTGTTGTTGTTCAGTTTCTTTATAGAGTCTGATCATTACATATATATATATATATATATATATATATATATATATATATATATATATATATATATATATAGAGAGAGAGAGAGAGAGAGAGAGAGAGAGAGAGAGGAGGAGGAGGGAGAACAATATAGACATTACATCTATTTATTTTTATGCTGATCCTTTTTAATTTGTTACACAGTAATTTACCCCTGAGGATGATCTTGGAGAAAATCGAAAGTACTTGGGTAGGAAAAAACTACGGCGCCTTCCTTGACGAATTTCATCTTAACATCAAGAAGCTGATTAGAGAACTGAAAAGGATTATTATAAAAATAAATATACATAATATGTCTATATTATTCAATGAAACATGTTTGAATGAAGAAATTATGTGTGTGTGTGTGTGTGTGTGTGTGTATGTGTGTGTGTGTGTAATCAGTTAGTTTGATAAATATAAGATTGGTTGTTTCAAAAGTTCATTTAAGTTTCTTTTGCGTAATAAAAATGTTGATGAAACATGTGTCCGATGTGAGGTTTTCAGCTGTTTTCCCTTCAATATCAGGCCAGAATGTTCATGTTGTAAATTAAACGCTGGCAATTATTTAAGTTCACTATAGTTCCTGGCGATGACAAAACAATGACCAAAATGCAGCGTGCATAATAATTCAGATACAGGTTGACCAAATTACCATAAAACATCAAGTAAACTTTTTGATATGCAAAGAAAAGTTGACTAAATCCAATCAAAAGAAAACGCAAACACCGTTTTCCAAAGAAATAGTAATTATTTTAAAATTTGATGTATATTCATAGAAATGAGAAATAAACTTAACCGGATACTTGTTCAAAGTAGGTAGTCTACGGTCAAAACCACACCGAAAAGTTAAACAGCGTCAAACCTGATCAGTACTTGAAATAGTTCTGTAACCAACCTCCTACAACCTGAAATAAGTTTCGACTTCAAATAACCCACAAAGGGTTGATAATCCGTAAACATTCAAAGTAGGGAAATGATTGACAGAATATGCTTAGGTATATACAGAGCATTTTTCTTTCTCTTATATATAAAATAGATAGTATAAGATATATGTGTGTGTGTGTGTGTGTGTGTGTGTGTGTGTGTGTGTGTGTGTGATAGCAAAACAAGTATTTGTCAGTGAAGAAAGCTTTTTTTTCTGTTTAGAAATATACTTATATTTAGAATATTAAAACTTCGCTGATAGCCCCTGTTTAGAAGAGATAAATATTGGCACTGTGTAAAACTGCTCATCTACTCAACGGAGTATTAATATAAAGAAAACATAAGCACCTTACATGTTAAACAACATCAGAATTTGGGGAAACAATACATACACACACATCTATCTATATATATATATATGTTTACTAACTTGCCTCACCTTAGGTCTCTAGAATCACTTACCTGGTCGTTAGCAAACAGAAAGAAGGTCATAATAATCATTTTAAGCAATATCTTACCATTTTACTTTATCAGATGTCCTACAACAATGTATACACATTTTTTAGCAACTGTGTTTATTACGTGAAAGACGTTGTTCGATAAAGTATAAATATAATCAAGTTTTGAAAGAAATGTATCAGAGACTAGTTCAAGCTTATTAAAATAGTTCTAGTTCATTATGAAAGTAATTAATTTTTATATAATCACCTAACCTGCTTTTAAGAAACAAGAGAGAGAGAGAGAGAGAGAGAGAGAGAGGGGGAGGGAGAGAGAGAGAGAGATGGGCGTATCTATTACTGTCATTAAGCAAAATTCTATGAAGCAATAACTAAAACAGTAAACACTATAAAATACCTGCATTCAGTAGGAAAGTAATATTATTTAATGTTTGCAAATAAATAAGCTAAAAACCGTAAAATAATTTTTTTTTCATTTTATGTACTTACCGAAAAATATCAAATGCTGATATCATAGATTTCAAGGAGGGTATATGTATTTTAAGCCTTTCTCATTATTATCATTATATCATCCTCAGGATCATGATCTCAAGTACCTTGGAAAGCAACACCGACAGCCGCTAGAGTTCATAGAAAAGAAAAAGAACTGTTCATTTCTTTCTCCCTTGAAGCTCTGTGAAACGGCACGTTTAAATTCCCCAAAATTTAAGTAAACGGGATTTGACGTCTTCAGCTCATTTGTGTCTGTTCAACGGGACATGTCGCCCTTGTTTACTTACCTCCACCCACGTGCAAACCGTTGCGCATGTTTGTATACAAAGATGGAAGCTGGCATAAGCATGCGTCCATTTGTGCTGCAACTGTGACCCATGCATTTCAAAACCTGAAACGCACAGCATTTTCTTCCTCCAGCATTTCCTCCCTTGCTTTCTATTTAAGGTAAAATGTGCTTCGCTCGTTCACACACATCACGCACAGGTTAATCCGAAATTATTTTATTCGTTGCGTTAAATGAAATGAGAGCGAATCAAAAAGAAGTAAATTGGTTGTAGATGCGATTTTTTAAAAGTTTAATCCGGTACTGAAGATTGTATTACGACGTTTTGTTAAAAATCAGAATTCAACATTCTCTTTCATTTCTAGGTTCCAGTCCCCATTGGAAAATATGCACCAGGAAGGCCCCGGTTTTGTTTTAGATTAACGGAATTGATGTATTTTAAGTGGATCAGCACAGGTGTTCGGAAATGTAGCCTACGGGATTCTAGAAGAATTTGCTGGAAATTCAACAGAAAGTTTGCTTTCCCAAATAAAAATCTTTAGTGAAAAGCAACAGTGTTACTGCAGTTCAAATAACCTTATAGAATATTCCCTCTCTTCCTCTTTTTATCCTTTCTACTCTCTCTCGCTCTTTCTCTAAAGAGACCTTTGCCAAAAAAAAAAAACTCGCATTACATGCTCAGTTTCTATTTTAAATTCTAAGTCGATGTATTGTTACTATTTATTGATTTTTCAAACTAACATCTTCATCATTGTTATTTTTATCCCAACATTTTGGTATATTCTCCGGTTTTCCCAGGGTGTATCACTCATTCTATAACTATTGCGTATATTTTAATAAAATCTCTTATTTTATCCAGTGACGTTTCGCTACGTAATTTATTGTCACGTCTGACGTACCTCCGATCTACCTGAAAACGAAAATATGCCCACTGTTCGTCCTCATGAAGCACCCAGCATACTTCTTACCTCAACACGAATATTGCAGTGAAATATCATACGGAGGATAAATTAGCAGAAAGACATTCGAGTTCCAATCTCAGGGATGCAAGTCAGATGTGATAAGAAGTGATGTGGACAACATCTACCTTAGAAAGACTGGGGAGTAGGTCGGCCACAAGATCGAAAAGAATACGTTAAAATGCTGATAGAAAGAATACGTTAAAAGGATGATCATTCCTCTTAAATCAAAAGATAGGCTTTATCTTCTCGGGACTTTAAATTTATAGCAAAATCATTTAGGAATTGCAAGGAAGCCTAATTGTTAAGATTTGTGGATACGGCACAATAAACAATTTCAGCTCGTAAAAATACGGGAAAATGATGTTTTTATTACAAAATAAAACAAGTAATAATTTTGTCTTTTGAAACCCTTTCTCTTGTACAGTTTATGCTAAGATGACATTTAATCCAAATTGTAAAAATGATGGGTAAGCCATTAAAGAGAAAGAGAGATAGTGAACAGAGATAGATATTATGAGGAAAAAGAGTCTTCTATGTGCCGTGTCCTTTAGGACGTTGGCGATCATGGCTCTCCACAATTCCCTGTTCTTTGTAGCATTTAGTATTTTTGATTTTGTTATCTTTCCTAAACCCTGTTCTGCCACCCATTTACACAAGTTTTTTAAGATATACATACTTTTAATAATGGCCGGAAAAAAAGATAGATAAAAGGATAGAATGAAGAGGAAAAGAAAATTGCATAGATTTATAATCCATGAAACTTGTCAACTTTTATACTGTTTAATGTTACGCACAAAGGAAACTCGTTATTTCCCAGAAAATCTTGACCAAACCACCCATGCCTTTCAGATCATCGACATTATTACTTCACTGTGTACATGCAATAATCAATATTTTTATTAACATTATTTTCATTATTATTAATACAATTTTGAAAAGACCAGCGTCTGATAAACAATATTATACGTATTATTTATAATTGTAACATTTAAGAAAATATGTAATCAACATTGGAACCAATCTTTAATTAATATGTACATTGAAATAAGTTATTTTTGAACGGTTGATAAAATTAGAAACACTCATACTTCAGAAGCAGATATGCCCACCCACACATGAATGTCGGCGGATGGATATGAAAATAATGTACCGAGGACTACTTCATACGCTCACTGTCTCCAACGAACAACAACGTGAACTTTGGAAAGTTTATTCACAATTTTCATCCTGATAGAAACAACCGAGTCAAAAAAATGGAAAATTCAAATAAAAAAAAGTTAAACAGGCCTTGTCCGTTTAATTCAATACAGTTTGTTTAAATCGCGTAATAGTAGACTCTCCCGTCGATTTCGACATACTACCCGCATAAGGGATTTGATTCTGGTGTTGAAAGCTAATTTAGAACAAGTCACGCTTTTGAAAAGTACTAATAACAGACAAATGGTGTCCAGTTTGTCAGGAAGCCTCCAACCAAACCTTCTTATGTTTAAAGTCAGAGTTGTTGCATATTAATGTTATTATTAAAGTTCTTTTAACGTTATTAATAGTTTTTATAATGTTTTAGACCACAGTTAATGTTGCTTTTAGGTTTCAGACATGGACAGAGAGAGAATATCGCTAAGATGTCCATCGTGCAACGAAATGAGGCTAAAACAGAAATTTATTAACTATAAGCTTTACTATTTACTTTATATTATGTAAACATTTCAAGAGTATCCAGTTCCCCTTGTAATTTTAACAATTTTTTTAATGACTTTGTGCACATCCTGTATATTTTTAAATTATATATATATATATCTGTGTGTGTGTGTGTGTGTGTGTGTGTGCGCGCGCGCGCGTGCGTAAGATATGCCATAAAAATCAACTCCTTTCGCGCTCATCAGACGACACCGCGGGGGCACCACGACGGAGTGTAATTATTAGCAAGCTTGTCTCAATACAACAATTACTACAGAATGAGATCGATCCTCACGGGGTGCCACATGATTTCGGCCTTGTGCCACATCTAAGCTACGCTTAGAAAATCACCATCAGACCATATAGTGTATGTGTATGAATCGATAAGACATTTTTAGTCATTTTGTGATTTACGTTGCGCGTGTGTATTTACTTAACCCGAAAGAATGAACCTTTGTAAATGGGGAAGAGAGAGATGGCTACAGATTCTCAAATGTAGAAATATACAACAATATATATAATAATAAATTTGCACTGAGATAGAAAGTTCAAATGGTTTGTTTGCAGCTTCACAATTACTGAACGTATACTTTATTGGTAAGAACTACAGTAGCGTCAACATAATACAATGCTACGCGTTTAGTTGTCTTCGAAATCAGCGTGCGAAAACAGCTTCAAACTGCATGTGAAAACTCACTCGTAGTAGAAGAATCATTAATATTTCAGGTTGACAAAGCCATCGCATATATACTGCGATTGGACTGGGATAGATAGATAAAATGAGATGACCTGCCTGAATTTGATTTGAATAGATTGATATAGATAAAAGAAGACAGAAAGAAACGAAGACATATCGAAATTTAGATAGATGTAAAACTAATGTTGGTCTAATGTAATATATCAGTAGATATACTGTATCCATGCATTTGTTGATCTCTCGACTTGGATCGAGAAATAGAACCATTAAGGCTGTCCAGTCCTTTTACTCATGCGGGATCGATAAAATAATTTGATCAAAGATAAAAGTAACACCCACCCTTACCTTCATGGCTGAACTCAAGAGAAGCCATCCTTCGCGTAACCTCTTAAGAGGCCGATCACTATTTCCAGCGGACATGGGACACACAATTATGTACGCTTAGCAAATTTATCTCTTTCTTTCTTTCCTTCTCTCTTCGTGTCTCTCTGAGCGTCGACCGCTTGATATTTAAGACAATAGTGTGTGTGCCTGCGGGGCTTGTAGTTCAGGTAAAAGCCAGTATTTGAAATGGTGGTTTGCAAAGCAAGCAGTTCATCGTCACAAGCAAAACAAGCACTAGACATTCTTCCCACAGCTGTGCTGTCAATATTCATTATATTTGTTAAAGAAACGCTATCTACGATCCATGTGCTTGAAGAAACGTAGCTCAAGTCCAACACAGCGTCAAATGTGGCGAAACGTGCAACAGGAAGATTGTAATGTACCAATCTTTTAAGTGGGTAGCATCCAAAGACCATGTTTCTCTCTCTGCTTGGACACTGACAAAGGGCACCGCTAAGAAGGACCAAACCCTTGATATATATATATATATATATATGTATACTTTTCCATATTTACTCATGATTACAACATTTTATTTGAACACAGATTAGAAATAAAATTGTCAATATAATGTTTTCATGAACATACCGCCTCATAAACATTGTTTTAAAGGTTTGTTTTACACAGCTCGCATTAAAGCAAATGTTCTCAGCCCGTGATTCAGATCTGATGTTTAGACATTTTATGAAATTTTCAGAAATGGCCGAACTGAGACCCTTATATAAAGACAAGAAATATTAAAGCGATTCCCATTATTAAAAACATAAGTGAAAAGCCAATTAAACCTTTCTTGATGTATAACAATTTTTGTACTTGCAAACTTAATATTTGGTACCTAAAACCACTTAGAATATTTAGATGATATACTTATATAAACATACATTTATAAATAATATGCCGTACCCCACTTTTTCACTATGACAGTCGCCTTTTCATATTCCCAAACGACTTTCTAAATATATAAACATTTTGTTAATTGAGAAATAACTTGTTAACAAGTTATTTCTCAGTTAACAAAATGGTGGCCTGCTAATTGTACACATCACCCTTCAAGGGGTATTGCAATGTTTTTTGGTTTTTTGGTTTTTTTTTTTAAAGTTTGCTAGTGTGAATAGCTCATCAAACCAATCTGTTTCTTCAACACTCACAGAACAACATGTGGTTTATACTGCAACTCTTCTGAGCGAACATGAATTAATTTCTGTGAAATAGCCTATAATCTGGCGAAATCAGTAGTGTAACAAAGCCGGTTCGTTCAAACGACGACTGGCGATAGCAAAGGAACCGATGGCTTTCAGTTTTACAACCAATTCTCGGATCAACTCGTAGCATATTTTTCAATCATTTCTCAACACGCTGGGATCATCACGTGACATCCTTGGTGAAATTCAATTGATTCACCTCAAACAACTGAATATTTGTGATATGCTTTTTTTCTGGGGGAGGTAATATCATCTGTTCTGTTGCGAAATAGGAACGCCATCCTTAGATATTGTTTCTCTTGTTTTCAATCTTCGCATGGCTTCCCACTATTGTAATGACCTTGTGCCAGACTAATCTTTATTACCTGCACTATTCTGCTGCATAGATTTATCTTATAGGACACTCTAAGTGTGTTCAGTCTTCAATGGGTTCTATATTACGGGCCCGTGCTAGATTAATCGCAGGCTAATAATTAAAAAGGCTTCAAAAGTTTTTAACTGGAAAAAAAATGCTATATTTCGATTTTTTTATATGCAGTTTTTAAAATTGATTTATTTCCAACAACTTCTTCATTTTGTTCATTTCATTAATGTCCATTGAAGTTATGAAAGCGTAGAGCTTGGATTCAAATTTCTAAATATGCAAATAAAAACATGAATAATCGTAATGTCCTATGTTTATGAAATTCCTGAAAAAAGTTATCAGGTGTGTGTGTGTGTGTGTGTGTGTGTGTGTGTGTGTGTGTGTGTGTGTGTGTGTGTGTGTGTGTGTGTGTGCGTGCGTGCGTGCGTATGTGTTTCACTCAGACACGGAGGACAATTCAGAAATACATGTAATCAGAAAATATCTTTAAGCTTTTAACTGAAACGTGAGAGAATGAAGCTTAGGAAAAAAAAACGCACAAGGACGTTATGCACCTTACCAACAGGTTGGAAACATGAAAGTATCAAATGCGTACTTCCAAAAATAAAATTTATACTTATCTATGCAAAAGATGTTTAAAATACACCGAAGATTAATTTTGATTATCAATGTGTAATAAATAAGTGGCTTATTGAATGAAAAGTTTTTTAAACATCAGAAATCTGTTTAATCGAGTTAAAGAAACCCAATATATGTGAGTTCGTGTTGAAACGTTCTTGAACTGTCTAACAAAAGATTCCAACTAAGATTCTTACATGTGGTCAAATTTAGAAAAGTGGTCTAAAAACATTTCAGCACTATCTCATAAATGTGTGTTGTATAATGGATGTCGGCGCATAAAATGAAATCGGCGAAGGAAATGTTGCTTTCACTTTCGCACAAATGACTGAGAAAATCGGGAATTCGTCTCTTCTTCCACCACTTATGGGTTAAATAACAGAGTAGACTTGGCTCTTTAGCCTTAGGTAACAAACAGTTTAAGAGAAAGAAAACTGAATATGAATAATTCTTTATGTATTTCGGGCAGATATAAATCTATCAGATTATTTCGACAAAATGATTTCATTTCCACACACACACACATATATATATATATATATATATATATATATATATATATATATATATATATATATATGGTGCTTAATATTTCAAGAAGTTGATATTACAAAAAATGAATCTTGGTTCAGTAAAGAAAAACATCTTCAAAGCGTTTATATAAATCTGAGATATAAACAAGTGAAATAAAATGGATATACATTCGCAATTACTCGTGTGTGTATATATTTCAATATCCTGTTTATCCTGGCACAATCTCAAGTGTATTTCAGAATTAATACAAGTCGATACTCTCATTAATACAAGATATGCATGTGCATAGTCATACATAAAGTACTTTTGTCGACGTGATTAACTTTGTTTACAATGGTCTACATATAGCTCGGTGTCTATGTGTTTATATATATATATATATATATATATATATATATATATATATATATATATATATATATATATATATATATATATATATATATTTGTTTTGAACAATAAAGAATATTAAAAATTAAAATCTTCACACATACTGGGTTGTATATTAATATTCTTACGTTTTTATTATGTCAGATTCCTCGACTATTTTCGGCCAACATGGCCATCATCAAGGGAAAAAAATTCTGCTTGTTAGTAGCAGTGAACTAATATGCATGTCTATACGTATTTAGTTGCCTATGAGTGTAAATCTCTATTCAACTATACGTGTGTCCGTGCACACAGACACACACAATGACAGCGAGGAATAGAAAGAAAATGTCTCTTTCCCCTCCCTCTGTGTGTGTGTGTGTGTGTGTGTGTGTGTGTGTGTGTGTGTGTGTGTGTGTGTGCGCGCGCGCTCACGCGTGGTTATTACAGCATTCACTTTCATAATTGTGTCAGACTACGTGCTATTATTCCGGAGAAGATATTTTACTAATCTCAGTTTAGTACCACACACGGCCAACAATGATTGTGGATGTGCGACTAAATGCGTATAATGTCAGTTCATTTCCCATTTTCTAATTATTCATGCTGCATCGACCCTGTCTTTGTATGCAACAGGTAGGTTTTCGTTTGTGGAGTCGAGTGCAACAGGTTTCTATCAGACCAACCTTAAGAGATAGAGGAAAAGAAAGATGGGTAAGAACAGCGTTGATGTGCGAAGAGGATTGTTGAGCGAGTGGCACGAGCTTAGCTTTACACTAAGATAAAAGAAAAAGACGATAAAAAATGTAGAAAAAGTTAGGGAAAGAAGAAAGACAATGTAAAAAAGAGAAAAGGAAAGATAAATATAAATAGAAAGAGGAAACAGGAAAAAGAGAGGCAACTAAAAAGGGAGAAGGGAAGAAAGAAGTCGCGGCGATGAAGGATACAGAGCAAAAAACGAAAAAGAAAGTGAAAAATAAAGAGAAGAAAGAATGAAAAAGTGCTGGAGAAGCTAAAGAAAGAAATGGTGACTTACAAAAGAAAGTTCAAAGAAAAGAAACTGAATAATGTAGGAAAATGAAGAAAGGAAGGGACAAAAAAAAAAGGATAAGACGAAAGTCAGACGGAGAGGATAAGACGAAAGAAAGAATTAGGAAAAAAGATTAATTGAGATGGAAAATGAAATAATAAATATTGGTATTGAAAATTGGATGAAAATTATAAGGGAATGTTTTCAGACCAGATTGTATTAAACTGCTGAGAAATAACATAAAATTTTTTAATGAAAACATGGAAGTTGGAAAGGAAATCAGGTGAAATAAAACCCGAAAAAATAATTAAGCGAAGAAAGAATAAATTCAGGTGAATGAAAATTATATTGAATGAATGAAAGAAAAAGACGGGGACAAAAAGTGAAAAATTGGGAATAATAAAGAGGAAAACTGTTAGAATGAGGAAAATTAATTTGGTATAAGGAGTGGAGAGAAAGACGAAGCTGGGAAGAAAAAACAGAATGGGAAAAACGGTAAAATGAATGAGACTCTTTGGTAAAAAACGAATGAACACTTAAAAGAAACCAAGTAAAAGGGAAAGAAGAAAAAACGAATGGACAGACAGAAGAAGAAAAAACGAATGGACAGACAGAAGAAGAAAATACACATTGTTCCGGTGTTGCTAAGCAACTTAAAGAAATTTGTGAATTTACATAGAATTCTATCGGGTTAAGTGGAAATTGAAATATGAATGCACTGCTAAACAGTTCCATTGGTCAATGTTTCAAAAGCTTAATTTTCGTGCCGAGCAAGGCTTTCTAAATTGGACGGTCGACAAACCATAGAATGTGGCCAACAAAAGACGAGGGTTAAAAACAGAAAATAGGAAGGAAGAGAAAATGAAAAAGAATTTAAGGGTTTAAGAAAAGAGAAGACAAGGTGAAAAGTAAAGTCAAACGAAAAAAAAGAAGAAAGTGAAAGAGAAATTAGGAAGAAGTAAATGAAGAAGTAGAAAGACTAGGTAGATTCTATATTTACGCGAATACGGAGAAGCCTTATATGTGTGTGTGTGTGTGTGTGTGTGTGTGTGTGTGTGTGTGTGTGTGTGTGTGTGTGATTATGCGTGCATCTGTGGTGGTTCCGCAGATATGCAAATACGAAACCTTCCTATTTCTGAATTTGAAAATAATTTTACCTCATCGCAAATTAACATTAGTTATTCTATGCATAAATAAACACTTACAAGAAATCACGCCTTATATATTTTAACACAAATATATATGTGTGTTGGAGAGACGCGAAAAGTGAATTCGGCATGCCGTGTTCAATTCTTATTCGATTCTGTTTCGTTCACTTCGATAATGACATTGAGAAAAATATGAATTTTCCTCCAGCTATGGGTTAAGCAGAAAAGCAATTTGGACTTTCTTGCTTTGAGATGGCAACCAGTCTGGGAAAAAGAACATTATGAATTCAAAACTAGCCTAAAGAGGAATAGCCTCCGTCAGGTTATTTTGACCAAGATACACCACTGTTGCTATGACTGCAATACATTTGATGTTCCTACATCACTAATGTGTTACGGAATCATGAGTTTACTATATATAGGTGTGACGCTGGACGGATTAAACTATTAATAAGCTTAAGCAGGCCATATTAATAGGGCATACGGTAAGGGTTGAACCCATTACATTAAGTAAGCATGACTCAATAGTTTGAATGCAACAATTAAAAGAAAATAACAGACGTATTTGAAAAGAAACAATAAGCCTTATAATTTCCATTAGTAATTTTAAAAGCTTTCAAGAAATAATTATACACTCCTAAAAACCAGTTTGCTAAAAGTTATGGATCAATGGTTTGGTTGGAAAGGCGGATAAATTTCCTAAAATATGATTAATTGACTTGAAAATCTTTATGTTGTTGATGGACGAAACATTTTCTGCTCTATTGGCTGACTGTAAATATAATTTTCGGCATTTCTTTTATCCTCGTTACTTTCATTTTCTCTACTAGTTCTGCTCCAGTGATATATAGATAACTTTCGGAATGTGTTTATTCGCTTTGGAGACACATTAAGAAAAGCGTGGAAATAAAATCAAAATTATGCTTTTAATACAAATATACGTAATTTCTACATATCTACATATGTTGCTATCCATTATCATTTATAGTCGGGCTAATGCTCTCATTATTATTATTATTATTATTATTATTATTATTATTATTATATTATTATTATTATTATCACGACGTTTCAGGCGTTGCGTCCTATTGCTTTCTTCAGAGAATTTCGTACTTGAATTATTATTTAATCTATATAGGTAGATGGTTATCATTCCGCTTTCTATATCTAGGGATACCTTGTCTTTTTCTCTTTGTAGTACTGCTCAGTTACCGCTTTCCGTGATTCTACTAGCCAGGCCTGAGACTGAACTCTCAATTACAATGCCACCAAATCCACGAACAAACGGTTCAACTGTCTAAGCTATTGTTCCGTAGAACTAAAAGAAAGTATCGAAGAAAAAATTTCTTGCAAATTATCAAGATCTGATTGACATGAATAGGGGATTATTTTTTCAAAATGTGTTTGTTTACATTATAAGAAGAAAGAGCATATAGGACTGAGAAGCTTTTGAGAACATGCTATTAAGAAACCATAAGTGGAAGAAGACTGAATATAATGTTACATGGCATACTGCGAATGTTAGCATACATATTTCTATTTCAGATATATTGAGAGAACATGGCAGACCCCAAACTGACACTGGACATGAAAAGACATGCCTGTTCGTGGCAGAAGCCGTCAACCCCAGTGACACAATTTATTAAAAATTCTCAGGTGAACAGAAGAAACAAGTAGTATCTGTAAACAAACCGAAAAAAGTTATCCTAAGTAATGCAAACCCACTTCACAACGCCTGTGGGGGGGTTCTTTGGTTCGTGAACATGTTATACTATTGCATTTTCTGCAAAGACCCAGGGACAATGCCACTGCGTACATCAAAGTGATGAACACGTTGGTCAAGACGTAGATGAAGATGGAAGTTGAAAATATTCCATCAGAACTATTCTATCCCACATGGGCTACATACCACGGGAAGGCTTGGTGGAGATATTTTAAGATCATGTTATCTCCTTAATTACATTCCCTACACTAATATGAACGCGAAGCGAAGTTCCCTGCCTGGCCAATAATCCCTTCCTTCTAAATTATACTATTTGGTTAGATTTTGAGAAGTGTGCCGGCCTTTACAACACCCTCTTATCTAGCAGCAAAGCTATATCATATATATATATATATACATGTTTATGTGTGCGCCGATTTGGTAATTCACAAGGTCATATAGACTAGAACATTGTAAACTGTAGATATGAAATCTGCATATATATATATATATATATATATATATATATATATATATATATATATATATAGCTATTCATTGACCAGACATACTAGCACAAATGTAACCAAATTAATTTTGCCCGTTTACCAAAATTTAAAACCTATCCAATGAAAATTAGAGCGTGCATTTATTTCAGTCCCTACAGACACACGTGCAAATTGATAATGACATTAAAACAAACGCACTCGTCAAAGATAAAACCATGTACGCATGACGGATTAAATCAATGTACCGGTAAATATATTTTTGTTCTACGCACCACAAACACAGACGTTTTATATGTATATACATACACACATATATATATATATATATATATATATATATATATATATATATATATATATATATAGATAGATAGATAGATAGATAGAGGGATAGAGAGATAGAGAGGAAGCGATATAGTAGATGCTAATTAATTCATCAGTTTAACTTTTCTTTTAAAGCGAAAATAAGTAATTAAGATTTTAACGCAATCAATCGCCGTGAAACGTAAACAGGCTTTTCGAGATTACTTTCATTCATGACTTAAAATCGTCTAATAGACTTAATTTAATGCTATATCTATTTATATAAATACATGTTTACATATGTGTGTGTGTATCTGCCTCATTTACATTGTTTCATCATATTTATCGTGTTTATGTGTAGTAATTCGTGTACAATAGATTCTAATTCCAAAATTTAATTCAATTTCCGAACACTTATATGCCAACTGCTTGTTTAAGAAACGATTATAACCGATTATAATTCCTTTATCTTATTCAAATGGACATCAATAAATAATTGAATCTCATTGATTTTTTCTTCCGTACAGTTAACTGTGTAAATTATATATATATATAATGCATTTAAATGGAGTTACGTTCAGTTTACAACTTAACCAAGATCAGTTTCGTCTGGTTGGTACCCACAAAATTCGGACACTCAGTGAGGATCAAATGTGCTACAACGCCAATGACCTGCGGAACTAGCTTATATTCCGTTTCTCTAGGACAAGCGTCCAGATTTTTATAGATCTTAGGCCTCTGTCAGTGACCGTAACAATTTTTATTATTGTTGTATGGACAAGAGTTATGGGAGAGTGTTGTTTGTTCATGTGTTCACTCAGCCAGACTTAGCATGTAATAGCAATGAAAAAATATCTCTGTCAGTAGGGAAATGGATTAATAATTAATCATTAATTCCTGTGATGGTGTCGTGGCCCAAACTCGCCACACGTGTTTCTATCTTGCGCTAAAAAAATCTTTTATAGTATCATTTAGAATAGATACTGAAAAATATTTTTATGAAATCATTTGCGAAAACAAACGACGTTATATATATATATATATATATATATATATATATATATATATATATATATATATATATATATATATGTTTCTGTGTGTGTAAAACGTGTACATACTCACATGTTTGTCTGTATAAGTGTGTGTGCGTGGGATTTCCCTAAATGATAATTCATTTATACATTGTTTTTATCGATGAAATATATACAACGTAATAGATGCGGTAAATAGTAAACAAGCTAAAACATTAGCGCTTTCTTCTTATAGCCTTTTCTAAAATGAGAACAAAAAATAAGGACAGAAGCAGGGTTAAGTCATGGGCTCATCTGTAAAATAAGTTTTTATTTCTCAACTAGTTTGAAACTGAATAGTAAAGAAGTCTATGCTTATACTATCTTCAATCCATATCGACTAATAATTTCACAAAGCATGAACTTCAGGAAAGCTATAAGATGAAATTTTTCAATACAATTTACTTAAGTGTGTCCACACCAAACATTATGATACACAAAAGTATATATGCATGCATTGATGCAGTACTCGTATCGAGTAAGACTGTAGGCAATAAGGTTAGAGGTTTCGTTAATTGTTTAGTTTTGTTGAAGAAGAAAATGTAATTTCTTAAAAGCAGGCAATGTCGATGTTATGTTACCGGCCTCCTGAGATGTTAAAATTACTGCGTCGAAAAAAGCATTAGATGACAGCATGAATACTCGCCACATGTGGAAGAGAATGAAACATCAAGCCCACTGACAACTTCTACCAGACATACACAAAGACTGTTGGTTGCGTACAACTTGACATGCAAAGTCCACAGCTTCTCCCCCACTCTTCCTCTCTCCTTACGCCATCTCTTGCTTACACTTTCTTAACTTTTGACGGTTCTTTTTTCTTCTCCTTTCTTTCCCACGTTAGTTTCTTTCTTAACTATTCACTTGTTTTCTTTCCTCTTAATACCTATGCTTTTCTCGTCTTCATATAAACTTACTAAGTTAAAAAATAAGGAAATTGGCCATCGTCTAAGCTGCCTCAAATTCCGGATCAATTATTGATATATGAGGGGGATGCTGAAAATTTTTCGGCCCGACCACTTCCCTATTTGTTTTCTTTTTAGAGGGGGAAGACCACTTTGGCAGAAGACGTTTTCTCCTGCGTGTGTATTTTATCTGGATCAGACTGTGGTTTCTCTTACAAAATTCTGCCGTTGAGCACATTTTTATTTACGTTTCTCAAGTAGGCAGTGGGTAGACATAAAAAAAAAACAGGCATCATCCAAAAATGACGTTTGAAGTAATAAAAATATCGAATTAAAAAAAAATCCCCTTAATTAGAAATGGCCTTATATATATTAGGTGTGTGTGTTTGTGTGTATGCGTGTGGATGTGTTTGTGTGTATGCGTGTGGATGTGTGTGTGTTTGTGTGCATGTGTGTGTGTGTGGGTGGTAGAAATCAACAGCATGGTGATTGCCGGTTATATACCTCAAGAGATCATCAAATCATGGTTAACTGCTACGAAACTCAGACCCTGATAGTGAGCATTCTTTCCACATAAATAAGGCAAATTTATTTATATATAAAGAATTACATCGTTGTTTTTACCGCGCGATATGTCCGGTGATTGCTACACGCAGGAAACTTTGAGTAGCATTCTCCAGCAAGTTATGATATAATTCTCCAGTAAGTTATGATATAATTCATTTTTAATCTATATCTTAGCTCTGTTATTTTACATCGAACACTGGATTCTTATTCCCAGCACACACACACACACACACACACACACACACATATATATATATATATATATATATATATATATATATATATATATATATTCAGTTTAGCCACAACCTCTATGAGATACTGAATCAGTGTCAACATCTTTAAACAAACTTTATTTTTTAATACTATGTCAGAAAATTCGGATGTGTCGCCATAATTAATATTTGTTAATATAATTTTATTCTTCCGTAAATTGAAATATATCCAGGCCCATATCTTTCCAATAGAATATAAGTTCATACAGATTAAGACCATGCTTTGTGCCAATCTTCTAGATTGTAAAGCCACACCCAATAACGCGAAGACCACTTAGTACTTCATGATTGATCTGCCACATTTCCTTGCGCCCAATGCCCGTAAGCGTCAACAGCATTTTGGATAATCAAAGGATGATCCATAACTCTTGAAATCTCTCGTGTTTTTGTTTTACAGACATAGTATCTGTAGCTCCATGTCTAACCATCTTTGCATAACTTCAAGTAACTGAGTTTTGACCAGTGCTGTTGTTCCTATTGGTTGTCAACCCCGGCGGCTACAAAATCAAGTTTACTACTTAACCCATATCTGGGGGTGAGAAGAGACGTATTCATACTTTTCCTAATTTTTTAACTGAGTTGCATTCACTTTCGTAAAATGTTTGAAAGTGAATGCAACTAACTTATTCCGAGATGCTAACCATTACACTAGTAATATAGTCTTTGATTCTACTGATCATTATCGAAGTAAAACATGTCTTCAACATCATCAGCAGCGAAGCACCAAATCCTTCTACTGTTCTGGTCATGCTTAAATGGATAATCTGATTCTCTTTTCTACCTTCCCACTCACTGCGATTGACACTAAGCAAACAGTTAAAGTTTGTTTCTTCTGTCTAAAGAACTCCTTTCCACTAGTCTAGCTTCAGCATGTTCTGTCAAATTTGAGTCGTTTAGTTTAATGCTTTCTCTTTAGGAAAGGTTTTAGCTATAACTCTTCCAGATAAGCCATACTTTTCATGGTCTAGGCGCATAAAATTCATTTATTTACCAAGTTCACGAACACGTTTTCTCTTATTCCGGACGTTGAATAAATATTTATTTTCGCAGGTTGTCCTGTTCTTACACTATTTTCAAATTTGCTCATTGATTTGACAGGACTCAGAGAACAGTAAACGTCTTCTGTAATTTTCCTCTACGGCCAAACACCCTTTTATAATGCATGTATCAGATTTCTTTCCTATTTAAAGGTTTCTGCATTGCTCGATGCAAAATTTCTGGACAGTTAAAACTGAATTAGATTTGAAATTGTTAGCCTTAAACTAGTGTATGTATAAATGACAACCTTTGGAAACAAGAATTCAACTAAATTTGACTAAAAATATAATAGAAGTGGGTTGAAAATATGTGTAAATATTGCAGATAAATTAATTTTTAGTAGATTTGCAAGTATAAAACAAGAAACAGTTTACATTTATTTGCATATCTCCCCACCCCAGCAAATTTATTATTCTGCCATGGGATTATTGGAAGATTCATATTAATATTTGTTTAATCAATTTAACTTCATTGAATCATTGAGCATCATTTTAGCCCACCGTTGTTACTGTGGGGCATTATCACAGAATTAGTACGGTGGAGTTTTCAAACAATACATTTGAACTTTTACAGATATATCACTTAATATTTTTTCTTAAATATTGTCTTTTCTGGTTTTATAGGAATAATGAAAATAAAAAAATAAACGTATTATTTAAAAAATTCGAATTAAAAGATGAGTTAAGCAACAATAGTTTTCGTTTTTAGTAAATAAATAAAAATGCTATAACTTTTATGACTAAAACCAAAAACTCCTTGTAGTTACTTGACAAAGTTATTCCGAAAACGACTTAACTAATCATAAATATTTGATTGTCACTTGCTAAATATTAAGGAAAACATTTTTTGGGGTATTCAAACACCCCTCGTATTAACAGGGTGCTACAGACAATTCATTTTGTACCTCATCTCCCAACAGCTACATGAACGTTTGCATCGTCGAATTTTCAACCAGAGGCTGATCGCTTTCGTTGCTAAAAGAAAAGTTTTCTTCCTCTATCTGTGAGTTCAAACGTTTGTCTAAGTGCGTAAAAGTGAATACTTTTCGAACTCTAACAAACAGAACAAGAAAAAAATCACCAAACAAACAAAGAAAAATTTCATTATAGATTTGCGTTTAGAATGTAAATATCAGTGATTTTAGATCTGGATAGGAGTCTCATAATCAAGTTAATTTTTTAATCGCCTGCGACTACCTTCTCCAAAAAAGGCATTTTATATCAGGAAGAAAAGAGAATGGCAAATCTTCAGGTACTGATCAACGTTCGTTTCCAGAAGCTTGTGTGGAACCTAAAGTTTGTAAATAATATAATATAGTTGACCGATTGTATAAGCAATAACTTCTAACAATCGCTTAACATTGATAAAATGGTGACCATGGGAACGAAATATATATTAAGGGATGAATGAAACTATTTAGTTATATAATCGCAAATTGGTAAACTGTCAATAAGCTTCGATATATGGACAAAATTAAGCATGTTAAAACTCACCAGTGATACACGGACAAAATAGAATTCACATGTTCTCTGCCAATCTAACCAATTTTCTAGATACCACTTTCACTGTCTACATGTTTTCTGTTCATACCTGTTCGCTATCCTAAGACACACGAAACACATTAAATTGTATACACGCTCTTTTTCCCCACCCCTAAATCTCCTTGCTTAATCTGTTTCGTTTTCGTGAGTACAAACACGCGAACGTTTGCATTACTTTTACCGAAACAATAATGTATCGACGAGAATAGATGCTAAGTGGTTTATTTAGGTTAGAACCCCTAAGTGTGAATGTTAATACACATGCAATAATCTCAGCTACGGCTGATACCACAGCGCTTTTCTCAAAATGCCAAATCCCTTCGGGATGAAGGTGACTATATCTCCCCATATATTCCTTTTCTTTTATCCGTAAATTGCCATGACTTCATGGAACGTATAGTGACCGTTCCCTGATGCTATTTCCACATTTTGAATTCAGAGTAGTATGTCACGATTAGATGACAGCGAAGGCAAGAGGGTCCAGTTTATCTTGCTTTTTTAGCAGGATAGACTGGATCCACTCACATTCGCTGGCAACTATAGCCAAAGGAAGAATCGGTGGATACATACATTTCACAGTGCACTAGAGTGTTTATATTATCTGTACTTTGCCCTGTTTGTATTGTCAAAAGTGACGTTATCTTTAGAATTAAATGGACACGACTTGGAACCACAACAATAAATGCCCGCCACAAATTCATTTAGAAATAGGATGACCTCAGCAAATTAGGAACAAAAGCAAAATACGCGAAACAGAAAACCTACCTATTTTTTTAAAAATCCGCTACTATAGTGAGTTGCAAACTATGGAAAACTAATTAATCCACCACTCCCAATCAGTCAGATCAGGGATTACCCCCTGCTGCTGGTACCATTTATCCAAGTACAACTTGTCGCATATAGAGACGATAGAAGCAACATCAAATACACATTATTAATCTAGGAAATATCGTGAAGAACCCAGCGTGTTGCCACAACAATATACTCCGTTATAAGATAATAGATTTGATGAAGTCATGGGTAGATTGATAGATGCAGAAAGAGATTAATAGGTATGATTTAAAAGAAGGTAAGAAAGTTTATCGTGAGTTCGATTTTCCCCTGTTATTCAACGACGCTGGTCTTTTTCCCAGATTAATCTTGATACATATTAACATCCATGACTTGTGTGAGGGTTGCCTATAATTTAAAATATATATCAGTAATATATATAGATAGATAGGGAGAGAATACATATATATATATATATATATATATATATATATATATATATATAGTGTAACCCGGATATAAGAGAGTTGTCGGGACCGGAGAAGAAGTCTCTTATATCCGGGTTTCTCTTATATCCGGGTTTGGTCTATTTTGTTTTATTAACACAGGCTCTAATTTGGGACCAGAGAAAATCTCTCTTATATCCGTGTTTCTCTTATATCAGAGTATCTTATATCCGGGTTACACTGTATATATATATATATATATATATATATATATATATATATATATATATATATATATAAGAGAGAGAGTGAGAAAACACTCTGGAGAATATCGTAAGTTACATTTTTACTGAAAACATCTCACCTTGCCCGGGAAAATAAAATACATATGAAATTATTTAATCATAACCTGAGTTTTATAAATATCATTCCCTGACTTCAGGAGTTTACCAGACAGACAGACAGACACACACACACACACACACACACACACACTATTTGTTATCGAAATATAGCATGGTCATTTTTTTATTATTATGTTGTTGTTTTTTAGCGCGTCTTGTTTAGAAGAGATTTTCTCATTCTGCAGTTATTATTTTAAATGAATCTTTTTGGTCGTTCATGCAAAATCTAAAAAAATACGAATAGACATTGGTTAGAAATTAGTTGTTGTTTGTTTTTTTTTCTGGAGTAAAGAACGAAAAAAGATATTCTCTTTCGGACGATAGTGTTTGTGAAGGGCTCGATATTTATTTGGTGCAGCACTCGACTATTTCAACAACAGGTGGTTGATAAATATTTCTGCCCGGCAGACTTGCAGTCAAAGTTTATAAATGCTGTTTGTAAGAAACAATCGTACATTCAAAGAATACAAACAATGCTTAGATATAAAAAAATGTGTAGGGATTTGTAATGCGTGCAAGGAAATATATATATATATTGTCATGTGTGTGTGGGTGTGTTGAGTGTGTGTGTGTCTGTGTGTGTGCGTAATCACGAATTTTTTAATGATTTTCAACTTTTAAATTATTCATACGTCGTTTCTTTAAGCTTACTTTGGTTTCACAATTCAATTGATATTATCATCTGAATGTTAAGCGCATTTTGAATATGAATTAAGATATTTAAAACATTTCGCATTTAATGATTATAAACTAAACATAAACATGGCAATCCGTGAATGATATATATATATTTTTTTTGTTACCGAAATATTAGTGGTATCCAGCCTGAAAATATGAGGAAGTGCTTTTTCGCCAATCAGGACTTTATGCTGTCCACTGTTTTATGAGTTATTACTGATTTACGATGCTTTTCATACGAGATAAAATCTTAGTTTACTCGCAACAGAATTAATCTGACTTAAACTGTTGATTATATATTATATACCTTATAAATCTAGTCCTTCAGATAGCTGGAACAAAACATTCTATTTCATTTTAAACGTTTGGATTCTTAAAAGAAACATCTTAATCCAGCCCTAACTAATCCACAGTTAGTATCCATTGCATTCTGTAAAATATCTAAACACGCATGCGCATTCATGTGCAAAAAATGGCGGTTTATTAAAGATCACGAAAATAGACTTTTAGTATTTTTTTACAGACAGTAAAATATTCGATATGCACTAAAGTCATAGCAATCGCCAATGAGTTTCGAACACTGTAGTGTAATGCATGTAAAAGTGAATCATTTTAAAAGTGGGTTATATTTGCAACGTGAGTAAACTAGGATTAGGCCATTCATTTGTATTGAGATATATGCCTTAGCTTAGCTTGCTACGATTCGCCTTCTCCTGATCTCTTTGAGACAGCTCGCGTTTTGACACAAATATACAACATGACAATTTATCTTCTTCGTTGCCTCTTTTGTCACTCTCCACCCCCCAAGTCAGTGTAAATGTGATTGTTAGGCTTTCTTTTAACTAGTTGGTTAGAGTCCGTGTCTGAGAGCGGACTGAAGGTAAGCTTTTTGCCCAATGCGTCGACCGCAATTATTAAATTCAGCAGCTCACAAATAGGCATCGCTTCTCTGTATAAATATTACTACAAACCAACGCACACATGTCAAGGAGCAAAATTTCAAACCTCAAAATAACAAACTGAATGTTAATTTCGATTCGTTTATTTTGAGACATAACTATACAATTCCCATAAACACACACACACACACACACACACACACACACACACACACACACACACACAAACACAAGCTCACAAGAAGAGAGGAAAACACATCAAGAACTATATGGATTATGTAAAGCCAGTTCATCTAATTTAGGGAACTTTATCTGCGTAGTAAACAAGGCTGTCTTTCGTTTATATTTTTTAAGATATAAAGCAAGTAATGATATTTTTCTAATTTTCTCAGATATAAGTGAGCTCTGAAAAAGAATTGTGTAGTTTTAGGCAAAGTGTTAAAGAATAATACAAAATTATTAGAACGTCTGTAATATAATCAAATTTAGAATATTAAATTGATATCAAATAGATATCAGAAATGGATATATCAATGCAGAGAGATAGACAGAGATACATGTATAGTAAAAGGCTGGCAGGAGACCGGGCGAAGATTCAGTGATGTAAATGAAAGTGAAAAAATATCAATTTGTATAGTATTGAGCTGCCGAAAATTTGAGTTTGAGGAGACGGGAAATTCAAGCATGATAATGTTTCGCCCGTCCCCGGCTATAAAATTGTCGGCTAGATGGGAAATCGCTGAGTTGAATAACTGATATTTTCTTTGGACGTTCGGGAAAAGGCACATGTGTGATTGAAAGATAAACAAAGACGAATCGATCGATTGGTACAGTTATACATACATACATACATACATACATACATAATATTCCATGAACGCATATATGGTTTCATAAAAGTTGAGATAGAGAGATATATATCGAAATTTAGTTAGGAAAATACTGTGATACGAGCTAAATGCGGGATATATAAAAGACTAACATACGCACATACGCACACACATAATATATATATATATATATATATATATATATATATATATGAGAGAGAGAGAGAGAGAAAAAAAGCGATACGAATAGAGTGTGATTAGCAATGTGTGAAACAGAAATTAATATAAATGAATACATACATAAGAATTAATGAGATCGTTGACAAAAATGATCATAGATAACGTATCCAGTGAATGTTACAAACGTAAAATATTATAATGAAGAATAGTGTCTCTATAAAACACGTACAATCTTTTATTGTTTCAAATATTGTATATCGATATAATTATTATTATCTTCAGTCCTCTTTTCTCGAGTGATGTCTGCACCATTTTTCCATGGTGATCAAAGATACACGCACGCACAGTTTGGCCAAGCGTTTGGCCTAGGAACTATATCAGTCCTACATGGGGCCCACCTCTTCTTAGCTATGTTCGTCTTTCACAATGAGTGTGTGACAGACACTTGTTGGATTCTATTAGGAATAAAAATATCTCATTCAGCGTTGTTTTCTGTTTCTTACCAGAGCAACGTTACGTTTTGTTTGAGTCTTGTTATTTAAAAAAAAATTTAACAATCGTCCAGGATTTAATTAACTAGTTAAAAATATATATGTATATTCAAAAGGTTTGGAGAAACTATGGAGACGTTAATTTAGAAAATATAGCAAACAAAATTAAGAGGTTTATACGTATGAGTGAAGACTTCTTAAAATAAATAATTTTAGCTGATCGGCATGCATTTCAGTTTTCTTTTATTCAATTTGTAATTATCATTAATTAAGGCGCTTTCATATCTCGCTCTAAAAATAAATTGAAAGAAAACAGCAAGCATATTATAAATAAAAATATATTTGGAATGGATATTTAAGTTTTCGTCACGGTTAGAATATTCATAAGGACATTTTTTTCCAATATAATTATATTTTTTCTTTTCAGTCAGCAAGTTTGTGCTTTCACTTACCTTATATTTTCCGGTGTTCTTCAAGGACGTTAAAATAGATAAAAATGTAGGTATTAAATTATTTTTGCGTATTTCCACATTACTTCGAAATTTTCTTCATACTCTTTTTTTCTTCATATTTCAAAATTGTGTTGCAGGAATTCCAATATATAGATATACATATATACACATATATGTATATATTGACCCCACTCTTAATGGGGTCTTTTTTTTTCTTTCTTTTTTATGTGTGTGTGTTATGAGTGTGTATATGTAAGCGTAGAGTTACAGGTGTGAGGGTCAGGTCTGGGAAGTACGTAAGCACTGATGTATGTATGAGAAGTCATGTAATCTATAATATAAAGTTTACACTTTTAGTAAGTAAGTACGTTTGAATGCCAATCACTACTAAATGTTAATAATTCTAGGTACATCTTTGTTTGCGTCTCATACATTGGTCGCTTTTTTGAAGGTATTGAAAATTTTATTCCCTCGCTGTCAATTGTCAAAACATTTCAAGGTTTTTCTCTCACGTCTTTTTTTCCTTTTATTAATTCTATCCTACCTGTAAAAGTTCCTGTTCCATAATCACAGATTAAACATTTCCTTCCCTTAAAATAATTTATTCAATCACCTATGGCCTCAGCCAACATGTGTTCGTGCGTTTTCTACGTTTAAACAAACGACTGTGCAATACTTAAGTGTCAGTTACTTGTCTTATTTACGAAACTAATGCGCTGAGGAGTTTCTTACAAGGAACACTATGTGTTGTGTACACGTATTTGTTTACATAAATGTTTCTATGTATGAATTTTGGCATGGCTACTAGAATTGTTTAATTGTAATCGATGTCAAATTATATACTTGTATAAATAATTTTATTTTCCCATGTTTTATAATGTCTGGATTTTAGAAGGTATTTTTGTATGATTGTGTTTTTTTTTTCTTTTTTACTTACCCGTATTGAATATTTTTTGTATTTTTTTGTTTTTGTTTTGTTTGCTTTTGTATTTTGTTGGTATTTTCCTTTTTCTTTTTTTTTCTTTCTCCAATGTTGGTTGGTCAGATGTCCGACGATCTATGGGCCCCAACCGCGTGTGTTTATAGTTGCCGTCCCGACCCCACCGTTATTGGTGTCGACAGTACCAAGACACTGCCACACTTATAGGTGGGGTAACCGTTCTCGCCGCCGCCGCAGTCGTGGTTGTCCTGACAATAATTGTAGCAGCAATGCAAATAGTCGTTACCTTAACAGCAGCAGTAGCTGTCGTAGTAGTCCCAATGATAGTAAGAAGGGTAAATGATGGTTTGGTTGAAGTAGTTCGACTATGTCACAAATACAACGCTACCTTACGGATAGTTATACTTCTTGTAGTTTGCAGATATTGCTAAGTCCCTGAAGCAATTAGTTAGCATTCAAACAAATTACAATACCGGAACAGTTTCGAGAAAGGAAGGGATGCAAAACTCTTAATTCTTCTTTCGTTCTATCAAAATTAAAGAAGTCGAAAAAATTGTTACGTACTTCGCAGGATTTTTCTGTTTCTTAATTCTAAAATCATTCCGTGTCTAGTTAATTTTGGTTGGTCTCTAGCTGGTAAGTTTGGGGCGAATCGACTTAAAATGTGCCTATGAAGGAAATTTTTAAAAAGCCACGTTTTGGGTTATTTTATATATTGGAATTCGTAAGACCAGGTTTTAATGTAAACATAAACAAACAATCATAAAATAAACGTAAAATAGTTTTTGCGTTGTAATTACTGACATTTTAAAACTACAAACCCTTGTTTTTTTGTTTGTTATTTCATAGTTTACTTTTTTGTCTGTCTTGTGCCAATGAGAAGAAGAAGAAAAAAATCTGACTTTTGGTAACGTTTTTATCGTCAATTTGTCTCGTTTCTTCTCTAGTTCAATCCTGATAGGGTATTTTCCCTTATTTTAATATCACTATGACAATGAAACTATAGAAACTAGACTGGACAAAACCCGTCAAACACACAGACAGGCACACACGCAAACAGACGCTTACACACACACGTAACGCATTTAAATGCGCACTTTGCAAAATTTGCGAAACGTAGAGACGTATTTCTTTACATCACTTTCTAGTTTTCTTTTTTGTTTAGATGTATGCCTTTGATATTTTTTTTAGTATAAATTAAAAATTTTGGAAGGGAGAGAAATGTTTTTCTTTTTAAGCCTTTTTTTTAGATAAATTACTAATAATAGCTTGAATTAACCTTCTTACTTTTTTTTAACTAAATCGACTTGTTTATCTAAAAACAGGCTCGCTGAAGGAATTCATTCAGAAAATATACAACACAGTAAGATACATTATTAACGAGACGATGACGACAACGGTTTTTTTCGGGTTTTCTTACTTTCCTGTTGGGATTTTTTTTTTTGTATTAAGACCTTGTGTAATTCCAACAGGTATATCCAGGAAGGAGAGAACTTTCAACAGACGGAAAGGAAGGAACGAGGGGAAAAAAGCGACAGACGAACGACAAAAGCTCAACGCAAATCGTTGTAGCCGGCGTTTTGCAGTAAAACAATTGCTCGATGGGCCAATAGAGGCTTTCCACAGTGGCAGTAGAAATGATTAGTAGTCGGACAAGTGGTTGGGAGGGAGAGGTAGGCAGAGTTGTGAGTGGCGATAATTGATAGAGTTGGAATAGTCGTGGTAGTAGTGGATGAATAAAAGAAAAAGGTGTTAAGCAAATGGGAAGAAGAAAAAAAGGATGATAAAAAAGGCCGAATTACCGAATAAAAATGAAAGTAAGGAATGGATGATTAAAATAAAAATTATGTAAAGAAGAAAAAAACGAATGATAAAAAGATTATTGTTGTAACTACTACATTCACACAGGTTGATATGGCTGGGGTCAAGTGACAATGTCTCATAACCAAGCAGGGTGTCACAAAGCGTGTGGAGGGGGATAAATCAAATTTTAATTTTTTTTTAAAGATACCTGATTCAATATCTTTTATCCGATTTTCGCATAAAATTAATATTTTTCACTCAGTAAACCATTTTTGTTTTGCTCTTAGGTACCTCCATGAGATCGCTAAAAACAAAGAGCATAGCATGATGAAAAAGACGCCAAACTTGACGAAAACAAAATTTTATCGTCTAATGTTTATGTTATTATGAAGACGAAAGACCAAAGTTTTTTTAAATTATTTTTTTAAAGTTTTACTTCTTTTTAGAAAATTCTAAATTTTGATTAAAAAAACCTTGTTTCTCTTTGTATCACCGGAACTACTAAAATAACATACAATTTTTAGCACGTTTATTTTTTTGTATGACACATTAATTTGGAAAATCTTGCAAAAATAAAAATAATTGTCGGAAGTTAATGAAACTTTCAGAAACTATTCATAGATTATGGAAATTATTATAAATATGTTTTTTTTTATTAAAGTCCTGGCAGAAATATTTTTTATATTATTACCCCCCCCCCAATAAATAATTTTATGAAAACTCTAGAAATTCGATCGCATCGGGTTTAGTGATTACAATAGTTAAAAGCACAAAGCTTTGAGAAATGCAAATCATGTTATTTTTTTTTAATTGGACTCCCCCTACCTGAAAATCTGCTCTGAATTGTAACATACAAAACTCAATAAAACAAAGATATTATTTAATTTCAAATGCTTTTATTTGCTTTTAGTTGTTTTTATGAATATGAACAATATTTTCTGAAAGCAAAATATTTTTTCGATGAAAAATTAATTTTTAATACAATTATTTGTTATTTCTTTAATTATAATAGATTTTTACATTTAAGTTGTTAAAATATAGAATTAGTTAAAAGCCGCATAAGGTTTCGTAAGTGTCCTTATGAGATAGATCTTTTTTAGCGCGTTGTAAACTGTATCGTTTTGACTAATCAGAAGATCCGCAGTAATTAAGGAATGTAATTTTGTGTTTATAATCGGGCTGTAATTATAATGTACGGAAGACCAAATAGAATACAATTAAGTTGCGTTATTTGAGTTAAGCATTGTTCTCCGCTGTTAAGGCCTTTACTTTTGCGAAACACGTGTGGAGAAGTTAATTTGATTTTTCAATTTCAACTGAGAAGGGTACCTACAAGTATCAGTATCATCTTATGAAATTTATATGATCTTATTTTTATATTAATCTCAGTTATGGCATTTTTTCCATAAATGAAATATCAAAATTAATAATAAAATGAATGAAAATACAAATAACACAGTAAAATGTAATAAATGTACATAAAATTAGAGTATTTTATGTACACTTCTGATAAAATTTCATAAGAAAGGTACCTATAAATTAATTAGATACCTTTCTTATGAAATTTAATGTCACTCTTAACAGTCTTATTTTAATTTCTTTATAATATATTTTTCATAAAGCATCGTAAATGTAAGGGTGAAAGCTAAGTACAAAAAAAAAATTAGAGCGCTGAAAGTTTTCCTTAAAAATAACGAGGTAAATAATTTGTTCACTTAAATCTAAATAACTTCATTTCTCTCCATCCGTAGAAAGAATTATCCTTACGTAAGCTATCTAAACGTCATGGAAATGTCTTTCGTCACCTGTCAAGTGACGCGAAAGGTTATGACCTGCTTTGTTTTATTTTCAAATTACATCTTTTCGGCGCAGAAGCTAAGTTAAGCTTGGTTCAAAATATTTAAAATAAACATTATAATTTCTGATTTTATTAAAATAAGTTTTGAAAAAATGATAATTGATTTCTTAAAGAATTTCAAAGTGAGATTTTCATCTTTTTTATAAAATGGAAAAAAATGATTGAAAATGATTGATTATTTGTCAGTTTTGATGACAAAAAAAAAGAAGATTTTTAACGAAAATTTCGGACGTGCTAGGAACGATTAAAAAATGTAAAAAAAATACCCCAAAAATACTTTGATCTTTCCTCTTTAATAATAACATGAACATTTAGACGATAAAATTTTGTTTTCGTCAAGTTTGGCGTCTGTTTCATCATGCTATGCTCTTTTTAGCGATCTCACCGCTTGTTAAAATTCCCTGCTACTTACTTTATGAAAGTAAACTCTTCCGCATATAACGCTTACATAAAAGTTTTCGAAACTAACATTTCGGAAAAAGGAAAATATTTTTATTTTGAAAATTAATGGCAGTAATAATGAATTAGAGACAAAATAGTTCAGCTCAGTAGAACTGCCATAGACAAAAATTTATTCGGACTAAATGTCATTGTATTTGTCGTGATCACGTTTTGGTCGTTATGCTCTCCGGTTTTCTTTAGGTGTATCGATCCGGATGTACTTAGGGCAATTTCGAATTGAACCCTTTATTTTATTTACAAGGTGTAGATTGTTATCGTTCTGTTGTCCATGTCACCATCACGTTTTAGTACCCGACCCAGGGATTGAACTCACAATTGTGTCCAAATTCATGCTTTTAATTCATTAGTCCATATGTAAATAATCTTAATTCCTTATCCCAGAAAGGCAGACAGAAATTAGACAACGTTAATATTTTCAGCTTCAGCAGAAAGTGAGGGGAGGGGTCCCCCCCCCACAAACACACACTATAGTGCCGTGGATTAATTCTCCAGCATTTTTCTTTGTATTTCTAGTGATACCAATGTTGTCTCGATTTTGCCTTGTATTACTTAGTGGTAGTTTATTAGTTGTAAGTATAGTTGTTGATAGTGGTAAAACAATCGATGTCTATACTAAACTAATAGAAACAGCCAAAGAAAAACTTTATTTTGAGGTAAAAGAACAAGTTGTGATATCATTGTTTCTACTCTTCTTGCGGCATAAATACTTGCCATGGTAGCCGCAGCAGCAACAGAAGCAGTAGTAAGTCGTAAGTGGTTGTCTCGAGCTGTTAAAGTTGTTAGAAAAGTTGATCGCGACAGCTACAACAATGACAGTAACAATAATTATCGAACGATTAGCAGTTATTTTAGTCAGAGCAGTCGTTTTGATTTATTCGGACGGAGAAAAGTCTTCTTACACAACACACCGCATTAGACAAGTTCCGAGTAGAGATCGAAGTCATCGTTAAAGTGAAATACACGAAGAAAAAAAAAACAAAAAACGGCGAACCCTTTATGAGTGATTACAAAAAATTAATGTTGCTCAAAAGCGGTTTTACTGTAGATCCCTACTACTAAGTTTAAGAACGTTTCATATATGGCCACAAGTGTGGACGACGGAGTGCGAATTGAAATAAGTAGGAATGGCTTGCTAGTTTACCATGGTAACCATCTCTCTATGGCAAGTGACTAAAGCAACACTTCAAATGACCAATAATAATGATGACAATACTTTATCTTAGAAAAACCGACATGTTTTCTCAATATATTATAAAGATGTGTAATGGAAATTATAAAAAAATCCGTTCGCTAATCACCTTTTGTTTCATTTTAATTATATTTATAATTATTGTATTATTTTTATTTGTTGTTTGATACAATCATTTACCAAGTTCTTCGCTTGAGACTTAAGGTAAATAAAGGTTCTTGGAAAGTTATCTATGAGCAGTACTTTTAATACAATATTTGTATTTCAGATTTCCTGGAATATTCTTAATATGATTATCAGTATCCTTGGCCATTCCCAGTGCTCTTAAAACTACTGGAATTATGGTAATACTTAAAGCTACATTCTTGGAATTTTTATTTCCACGTTCTTATATTTAAAGAGTTTATCAAATTTTTCCGCTGAAATGATTTTTATCAGATGGTATGATGATATCGATAACATCAGATGGTATGATGATATCGATAACATTTCTTTGAAATCTATTATCATTATTATTGAGTGAGAGAGCAACGCGCCAACATAGTGACACTGAGGTAGAAATATACTATGTCCAATATATCCATCATGACAACCAGTCTGATAAGGCACATCATGCATCACAGTCAAATGTGCGGGACATTGTGACAGGTCTTGATAAAAACAGTGTATAAGTTAGCAGGGGGGGACCCAGCTAGAAATATATTGAGTAACCCAGTTTGCGCAGACGGTCTGCGGTTGTTTCGAAGTATCTAAATATAACTTGATTTGGCTGCCTCATCCATCGAACTTACAAAGGAAAAAACCCTCTGGAACTCCAACTATACTTTCCCACTACTCCCGCTCATGAGCAGAGGTGCACTGTTTATCGATCTCGAAGTTATATACCCAACTGGTTATGGTCAGACCACTGACGAGAAAACATGTGGTACTAAATGGGATAATTACTATAGCCCATGTTGTGAACAAGATAAAACATGTATATGACATTTATAATTAAGATTAGAATCCATGAGTGCCAAGGGCATTCATGATTATTATTCGTGTCGTTAATTTAGCTGATATGGTACATGGTTTAAAGATTATACGGAAAATAAAATTGGCGAAATGATTTTGAATTCTACCTGGTGTTCTGTTCATTTTCTATCAATACCTTCGGAAAAAGGTGTGAAGTTTTTATGCGCGCTGTTTCATCGTCCAACAAAATGTCATCACTATAATGCCAATAGAAAAGAACGTTTGAGAGCTAGCACTTAGTTAAGATACTCCCCCACAACAAAAGTCTATTACTCTTATCCTTAATCTCAACAGAGGTCAGAGACAGTTAATTCAGTATATTTTTGTTACTCGAGCTACAATATTATAATTATATATTGGGCTGGTGCATAATTATCAGTCGTTTTTGTAGGCGAGTTATTTGTTAATAAAAATTACTGTTCTGTTACCTTTTTTTAATAAATATATTATTTTATTTTCAGGTTATAAAAATGTGTGTCGATAATCATACTCTCCGGAATAATCATTTAAAAACGTTATTGTTGAATTGTTTCTTTTTTCATAATAAATATTGTTTAAAAAAAAACGCCTGATAATTATGCACCAACCCAAATAGTATATAGTAGATATTACATTAATTTATATAAACTCACCGTATACGAGAATAAAACTCGCCGAGTAAGTCCTTTTTGCCAATTAAGTATCTTTATAGATTTTAAGGATCAGAACCGTTAGTCCGACTACAACGACATTCGTTTACAGAAACGTCGTATTATTATTACCTTCTTCTTTTATTTGCTATATTTTTATATTAAATTTTCAAGGCACTCTTTCGCTATTCTGTGCCCCCGAAATTTCAAATGACTTTACTTATTGTAAGCACAATTTTCTTTGTAATTTCTGTTTTCCTTAACACTTCCTCGTTGGTTACATGTTCTGTCCATGGTATTCTTAGCATTTGTCAGTAGAACTACATACTTGTCTCATTAGTCTTCTTCATCTGAAAGGAGACTGGTCTTCGCGGCCATACAAGAGATGTGTTTTTAATGAAATTTTCGTAGCTTATATACTTAGATTCAGTTAAATATTTTTTGCTCTCCCCATACGCCTTCGGATTCTTATATAATATTTTCAGTCGTTTGTTGCTACACAACCCAAATAGTTTCATTTCTGCCTCCATTTGATGTTGATGTCCCCAGTCTGCAGATCACACCAGGGCCAGTCTGTTTTGCTGACGACTATGTACTCTGTCTTGTTACAGTGAATCCTTTCGCGTTGCTTTTCTTTATTACCTTGTCATTTCGTGTTTCATTTCATTTCTGAGACTGAAACAGCAGAATAAAGAGTTGAGGCTCTTCCTAAGATGATCAGTTCGTATAGGAAGTCATTACTAGTTCTAATGTGGCTGCATAATATGAAAAAGCGGGTTTCTGTCGAAGTTTCCTTAATACAAAAAATATAGTAAGAATTCTTATTTCCTAACTTGATGTAAACTGTCAGAAACATGTTTTAAATTTATATTAATTTTGATCGTTTTACTAATAATCTATTTTCTTTTCGGATTTATTAATAAAATATATCAGGGTTCCAAATGGTGTCATAATTCTCAGTAATCTGGAGTTGTAGATCCTAAATAAATCATAAATAGTCAGTACAATCCTCACAAACTGTCTTACATTTATGGCTTTTTCCCAAAGCAAAGTAAGTATTTTTTAGAAATTTAGTGAAATTTGATTTCGACAAAAGAAATTTAAATTACTTCCAAAAGACAAATTCTCAGATTTTAGGACATTCTATATTTATATTCACGCAGATAAATAAATAAGAGTTAGCTTAATGTTGAAAAAAAAGCATTTATTATGAACATTTATTTTTAACATTCTCTGTCAACGCACTTAATTCGCTGGTGAATATTAAGCACATAAATTGAACATTATACAGTGAAATCTTCAGAAAAATTCAGCTTAGAACAATGTCTACGCACTTAATTTCCCTGCTACATCGCAAAGGGAATCGAAAAAGGTTAGCTTTGTGATGTACGAATTAATCGTAAAAGCTAAAATTGATAAAGGCAGTTGTTTTTCGGGTAATAATTATAGTTGCTAATGGAATAAAGAAGAATTAATAGTCGCTAATGTCTGCGATAGCATCAGCAATACAATTTATTATATGTGTTCTAATGTCGAAAGGGATAACAATTACTGAAGGAAAAGCGTGTAAAGGAATTAGTATATTCTCTTCAATGGGAAATTTATTTGAGACAGAGACAGACAATTTATCCGATCTATTTTTGACTGGAGTGTCTACGCCTGACTGAACAATTAGGACTGAGTCTCTACTATGTGATATACATATATCAATTATCTTCTTTCGTCTTAATTCATGTTCTTTTATTGTTCTCTCTCATTAATATTTTTTCTTTTTCTCATATTCTTTCTCACTCAGTAATCCATTGCGTCTTAGTAACTTTATTGCCTTGCTTGGAGTGAAATGATTTAAAAATATTATTATAATATACGTACTTATACAAAGAAAGGCGTTAGATATGAACCGACTTGTATAGATAGATAAACGAAAGGATATAAACCCTACCACAAGTGTGAAAACGGAGCGATTAGTGACCAGAAGTGTGCGTTTGGCTGACAGATGAAAAACGGCACGTAAGTAAAGAAGGCATCGCAGTCTCGCAGGTGGGTTAGGGTTACATGAGAAAGGGGAAATAAAAATCACTGAGTAGTCCTTTAAAAGTTTTTTTTTTAAAATTCAAGTTGGTAATTTCCTAAGATGCTAAAATAAATCACAAGTTAAATAATTTCAGAGACGAAATTCTTTCGTCTTAATTTTAGTTATATTCGTCGAATCTGATACCGCCGAGTACACGTTCTTTATTTTCACTGTGTGCTGTAAGCACTATAGAATCAAAATAATTTCAATTGCTTTGCATTGCAACTAATTTTTGTTTTTTGTTTGTTTGGTGTTTTATGGCATATCAACCACTATGGGTTATTTAATGCCAGATCCAGTATTTACTAAATATATCAAAAACGTATAGCTGGCAACATCATTGTTTCAAAAACGTATAGCTGGCAACATCATTGTTTCAAAAACGTATAGCTGGCAACATCATATTGTTTCAAAAACGTATAGCTGGCAACATCATTGTTTCAAAAAAGTGTAGTTGGCAACATCATTGTTTCAATGTGCTGGAAAAGACCTGGAAGTTCACTATTTTCCCATAGCTGGGACCCCAACAGGTGCTACCACCCCGGGTCAGGGTGGACCTGGGAACACCAGCAATTAAGAGGTGGTTCCACGCTTCCTCAAAACCTCCTGATCAGAGGCCTTGCTGTTGGATGCAGTTTAACGTCGACCCAGGACGGCATTGCAACTAAGATGAAAGGAAATCGACTATAATTGTTAAGGGTTAACAATACTTTATCTGATACATATTGAAATAAAATATTACTAAAAAGTCACACCTGATTTGCATGCTACAAATGACGGTAATTAAAAAAAGGGGAATAACTTTCCTCCCTCTTCCCCAGTTAGTATGCACCTCGCTTGGTGAGTCATGTGACTCTTAACGTACAATCAGCGGAGCTAGGTTTGTAAAGTGATAAAGTAGACACCGCTAACAAAATATGCATTTCTGACGTATGGCTAGAGACAGCTTTATGTAACCTGTCATGCTAGGCTCGTGGGTAAAGAAAGTCTTTATTCAAGTATCCATCAATTTTCCTTTCAGAATCGGAGAGAAGGCATGTAACACATTCCTATATTTTGGTTGCATGTTACTTTATAAAACTTTATTTACATCCTTTTGAATTCCCCCTAGCCGTCTTTATTGTTTATTTATAACTGCCTGAGTAATTATCTGCTTTAGTCGACTAAATAGTAACAAGGTCGCCCGATATACTTGTTAAGCCAACAACACTAAACAGAGGTAATGGATAAAAAGTAACAAAAAAAGAGAATATATATATATATATATATATATATATATATATATATATATATAAAAGAGAGAGATAAAGACAGTGAGTGAAAGTGAAAGAGATTGAGTGATCAGTTTTCTACAGTTTATCAACCCTTTTTAGGTTATTTAAAGCTAGAAAATATGTTTTATGTTGCAAGAATTTTTATTAGTTAATGCTAGTCTTATTAATTAACCCATAGCTGAGGGAGAAAAGTTGAATTCATATTTTCCCATGGGTATTTGTGTGTAAGTAAATATAATGAACCCAACTAGAATAGAAACTCTAATCTTTGAATAACAATTCCGTTACACAACCTGCACTCACCAAGCTTATAACAACTGGTATTCCCAAGCGGTCACCCATCAAGGTACTGACCAGGCTCAACGTTTCTTAACTTCTGAGTGAGAGAAAGAGAGAGTGTCAGTGACTGAGAGAGAGAGAGAGTGTGTGGGAGAGAGAGAGTGTGAGTGAAAGACAGAGAGTGAGTGAAAGACAGAGTGAGTGAGTTATATTAAAAGAAGATATACCTGGTAAATAGCATTACAGAATGCAAATTGACATGAGGAAGTATTAATTACCGATTTCTAAAAGAATCTGGTATTAATTAAACATTTATACCAATGTTTTAGAGATGATACATTTGATGAATTACATCACAAAGAACTGTTGGACGTGTTAGGTAACCTTTGACATATTTGGGAAAGATATAAACCATATATGAAACCACCTACATCTGGATAGGAAATGAATTCAGTAAATATTGAAACATATAAAAGGGTGGAAGACATGGATGTATCTTTTCACTGGACTTATTCGACCATTGCAATGAGGGGATTCTGAGAGAATTAGGAGTCCTACTAGGGTTCATTATTGGTCGCCACAATCTTAATAATATTTGATATGCAGATGATAGTGTTGATAGCAGACACAGGAAGGAAACTACAGGAACTACTACATAAGTTAGGGAAAGGAAAGCGAGAAGAAAGGATTAAACATCAATTCTAAGAAGATAGAATATATGGTTATCAGCAAATGGAATAGACCAGGATGCAAACTATGAAATGGAGATACCAAAATCAGACAAGTATACAATTTAAATATCTAGGAAATCTTTTTAACAGAGGATGGAAAATGTGTCACCGAAATCTGAAGGCACCTTGGAAATTTGAAAGATGCCTTCTTAAAGGTAAGCAGAGTATTAAGAAACTGGAAATAAAGAAAAGAGTACTAAACTGTTATGCAATATCAGTCCTCCTATATGGCTGTGAATGCTGTAAAATCTTTTCACAGATGAAAAAGTGACTTGAGGTGACAGAAATGTGGTTCTGCAGGAGGATGCTGAGAATACCCTGAACTGAACATGTGAGCAACAACAAAGTTTTAGAGAATATGGAAACAAAAAGGAAACTTATACTTAACATTAGAAAAAGACTGTTTAAATTTCTAGGGCACATAATGAGGAAAGAGGACTTAGAAACTCAAAGGGCAATTAAATGCAAAAGAGAGAGAGTAATGCAGCACATAAAACACTTAACAAGCTTGTGTTGACAGAACAGTGATTAGGAGTGATGGCAAAAGGACATTTCCTAAGAACTACAACAAAGGGCAAACTGTGGATAGCCATGATCACATACGTACTGAAGTAACAAGACTTATAACTAAGACAATATTAAGGAGAGGCAAAGAAAACGGGCACATGTCTTGATTGACTGCAGCCATTGATTTTAAGATTAACATGCAATAACAAAAGTTTCTTGCAGGAATCACCTTAAGCAATTTAGTTTTTTAAAAGGAAATAATTACCTTTTACACCTGAATTAATTTATATTTGTTATTTAAGACAGTGAAGTATGTGTATGGTTTGTTTAGTTTATTTTCTTTGAACTTGCAGTATTTAAATTTTATTTTCATTATAAAAGTAAAATTTTTCAGGCATGAAATTGATAAAAAAAAAATGTCATTAAAATCTTTACCACAAAATTAATGTAATATTTTCCTCTGTGATATTTCTCTTCATAACAATGAATGTATTGATCATAAAATGTACTTTTTTAATAATTTGTGTTGTGCCAAGGTATTTTCAAAAGATATATGGAACTTTAATTTTACTGTCTCTCACAAATAGAAGAAAAATGTATCTTTTGCTGTGCAAAATCAATGAAAGATGTTATTTAAGAATTTTATCACAAATTTAAATGATAAAAATTAAATTCAGTAAATTTAATTTGATATTTAACCAAGTTTCTTTAAAATAAACCACAAAAATTTAAGTGAGAACATAATATTCATGTTTCTTCCTATATTTATGATGTTTAGTTGAAGTTTTAAACTGTGAAACTCGTTAAATAAATTCATTAAGAATTTTATCACAAAGTTAATATTTTTCTCTATAACAATGGTTGTAAAATTTATTTTTATAAATAATTTTGATCTAACATTTTTTTCTTTCATGAATGTTGAATTTTAATTTTAACGTCCTTTGTGAATAAACAATACATAACTTTTTGTATCATGAAATTAACAAAAAATTTGATTAAGTGTTTCATCAAAAAATTCGTGTCATAATTAAATAAAATAAATTTAACCTAATATCTCATCACTGTTCTTAAACATGTACTGTTAAAGACATTCTTAAGTTGTAAGGTGAAATATGTAATTTGGGTGATTTAATGCAGCACTAACCTGAATTTGTATGGATTTTACATTCCTAATTCCCATTCCTATTTTATTTTCTGAACACTAAAATTTCCAAATCAAATTTGTATGTCCTTGAGTTTTCTCATTCACACATCAGCCTCTAAAAGATAAATTCCTGCATTCATAAAAAACCTTAGTGGAATTATACAACAGGCAATACAACCAGAAATAAACAATTTTTTTATATTACTATAGATTAATTGCTCAAGATAAATGTTTTTATTTTCATAATGGTTAATAGGGTGTCCAGTTTGCTATGTAAATTCATTGTAAATTGATCCACCCGAGGGAAGTGAAAATAAATCATGTGGCATGAGTATATTCTGTTTTGGCTTCCCAAGAGTGATTAATTTACATAGCAAACTGAACCCCTTATTAACTTTGATCATTTTTTCATTCTGATATAATCTAAATAAATATAAAAAATAATTTAAAAAAGCACAACTTATTGTACAACTCTACTCATGCCTTTAAATTATAAATCATAAATTCCTAAGTCAAAATCATTCAAACCTTAAAATCTAAGCTTCATGAAAATTTTAGAATCAGCAAGAAATTTTTACAAAATAAGATTATGTAATATTGATTAATTTCAATATCCCAAAATCTTTCTCAAAATGGTGAAAAGTACAGTGTAACAGGTTGCCATGGTAACTATAACAAACAAAATAAGGTTTGTATATTTTGTCTTCCCTAAGAGGAGGAGGAGTGAGAATGGTGGTTAAGGGTAATACCTCAAGACAAAGAAAACACTGTTGTTTGTGAAAAGCATTTTCCATCTAGCTACGAAAGAGTTATCATTATAGAAAACCCATGACACAAAAATCAACCATCAGAATTTCATCATTTGCCATAAAGTGTATTACCTAGTCTTCAACTAAAACCAAAACCAAGAACTACAAGTAACATTTTTGCTTCTATGTGAAATGTGCGAAATCAGGAGTTGGCACAATTTCTAGAAAAAGGAAAAAAAAATCTTTAAAAAGTTTTAAAAATTTGTGTCAAAATATTGAACAGGATTTTGTGTCAGCTATAAATCAAACAATCAGCTGTTCATCCATTCTCTTGATTTTATTCACTGAAAGTATTACATTTTTTTTAATTAATTTTTTTTAATGTTACCATACAGGTATATATACAATTTTTTCTCTGTCAAAACATCAAATATTAATGTTTCAACACTGGTCACAGATCAATGAAGCAATTAGTTAACTTAGTAACTTAAAAATTGATAATAAAAAAACAAAATTTAAAATGACATATCACTTGTGTCACCGCAAACCATTGAGTGAAAACTTTATGATTCTGATATTCTTATCAGAGCTTTTGAATACATTGTTACATATTGATCATTATATAACAGCCATCAAGAAGATTTTAAGTTACCAAGTTTAAGAACACTTAGTTTCAAAATTCAAAGTCTGAAAATTAGATGACTAATATTCTTAGTTATGTATTTAATAAAATCTCTGATAATTAGAAAAAAGTGTCTTTTAGTTGACAAAGTTTACGTGAAAGTTGCTCTACAGTAGCATGGACGAAATCTATTTGGTTTTGTTGAAAATTCCGAGAGATTATTAAATCAAAATTGGTCATCATGATAAAATGTTTAAATGGTGCACCAAAATGTTTGCTAAAATGATTCCAGTTAACAAATTAAATATAATATGAAAAAGTTTCATATATTGTTACATATATTGTCAACCTATTAAATGGTAAAGTAACTGCAATTATATGTAAGGATGAATCTTTTTTTTTTCTTATTAGCCTTAGGTAAATAAAAATGGCTTATAGTTGCTTTTTGATTTGGGCCATTTATTTAAAAATGTTTGAAATAATTGGATTACTGAAGCTTCCTCCAAATTAATGTTTTTAATCTGAAGGGAAAAATCATGGTAAAAGTGTAAATTGTAAAATGTCTTTTTGAGTATGAAAAAGCTCAATTTGTTAAACAGTCAAAACTAATTGATATAGCAGTTTGCACAAAACCTGTTGAGAAACAAAGTTTCCCATTGTTTAAAAGTATTTTGCGACGAGACTTTAGCTTCACTTAAAACTCACCCATTATTGAATGTAGTTGACACTGCAAATACAATTCATTTAATTGAAAAAGTGTTGCAATTTTGGACAATTAGTGTCAAAGAAAAATGATCCAATTTAAATGAAGAACATTTAACATTTCTCTCTAATTATGAAAGAATGGCAAAAATAATAAAACAAAACATGGCAAAAGAGTTGAATCATTTACAAGTGACCTTAGATTAGCTATTGAACATAAATGTAATCATTTAATTGATGTTTATGGATATTTGCTAAGCAGGAGATTTGTTATGCTTGGTGAATTTACCATAAACTATATGGAAAATCAAGACAAGGTTCTGGTGATGCATATATTATAAGAGTACAAAATATTGCTGAAAAATTTCAAATAAGTAAATTACTTCTCCTACTGAATGTTGATGTCAAAGAATACAACTTTGATCCAGGCCATAATTGCACAAAATGTGGATATTTGCTGGATGAAATGGGATGCCAAACACTTGATAACTTACCAAACTATGAAACTATGATCTCTAGAGATATTAAAATGTCACTTTTATATATAGCAGGCTATGTTACAAGAAAAGATGGTAAATTCTTACTATTACCCCATCTCATTTATTGACCTGATGAATTTATCCCCTACTTCATTGTCATTGACCAGGTGACTACTTGGTAATGGGCATAAAATAATAGTCAGGATGTGATGGGTGTAGCAGGAAAATAATATGAAAAAGAACACTGAAGAAATATTTAATAATGCAACTTTATTTTTTTTTAAATATAGACATTTATTTAAAGAAATAGATTGTGGTAATTTAAAAATTTTACTGGATATGACAATTCTGTGGGTATTATTCTGTTTCATAATGTTCACTGTTGTTAAATTGAAAACTTGCAGGAATTCTTCCACAAAAAACTTTGTTGGTTTATGAAATACATAATTTCAATATAAAAGAAATCATGGGATTATATTGACAAATATACTTTTCAAAGATTATTATTTGATTCTCCTAAAGCAACTCAAAAACCAACACTGAATATTTTGAAATTATTTTAAAATTTTATTTATAATATAATGATGTTTCTATAATTCCATTGTACAATTCCTATTAAGACTACATAAACAATAGTAAAAATGACCTTATTTTTCAAGTAGTAAAATACGTTCATGAAACTACATATATATTATCAATTTGCAGACATATCTACAAGGTAATTTTTATTTTTCTACCATTTTGCATATAATGAATTGATTAACTTACCAAAATATCTTGTTAATTTTATGTGCCTCTTAATGTAAATTGATATCAGTTAATATTAAAACTAGTACTAGTAACATCTATTATCTTATAGTGAAAATAATATTTTCTTCATCTTCTGTAAAACAAATGTAGACACTTGTAGATGCAGAAAAAATTACAGAATAAAATTTACAAAAATTATCAAAATTATTGTTTGTTTGAGATTGATTATATTTTCCTTCAAGTCTTCATAGACAATTTGGTAAAATGTTAAACTTGCTTTCTGATTGTATTATACAACTATATTTTCTATACATTTATTCAATTACTATAAAAAAATTTCTCATTTCTGCAATCTATATCTATAATTCTAAAAATGTGTGTCTGTGACTTTATGTGTGTGTTTGATCGGATGTTATTTATGAATTTCCAAAGTTTTCATCTTATTTCAATGAATGTTTTTTGTTTGACTGATAATTTTTCAGTGCCTGTTTTGAGTCCAAACTCTTGGCGACAATGGCTCTCCACTACTTCCCGTCCAATATAACGCTCAGCAAAGTTTTACTATTTATTATCTGTTCTTGGATATATATCTTTCATACAAACTTTAATAAAAATAAATACTTTAAGCTATTACAATTATCTTATATCTATAATTCTCAAAATGTGTGTGTGTGTGTGTGTGTGTGTGTGTGTTCGAGTGTGTGCGTGATTGGATGTTGTTTATACATTTCATCAGTTTTCATTCACTTTCAATGAAATTTTCTTTTGTTTGATAGATAATTCTTCAGTGCCGATTTTGAGTCCAAATTGGCTGGAAAAAATTACAACCTTGAAGATGAAAAATCGAAAAATCTGATTTTTTACACTTTGCGCAAAAATCAAAGGCAAAATTTAATGTCTGTAAAAAACAGTGTACAGTCAATTTACAGAGTTGAAATCTAACACAAAAGATTATTAGAATTATGAAAAAAATTATAAATAAAAATTATCATATATTATTATCATGATGGCCCATGGAAGAGTTTCCTTCCTTGCAATATGGAAAACGCAAAAACGGCCCTTTTCAGGGTGACCCCCCATTCAGATTCTTACCCCCCACCCATTTGGGGATGTGCCTCAGTTGCACTTAATTGTTGTTACTAATATTGATTTTCAGGTGGACTGACTTCAAACTTCAACTGCCCCAACTGAACGGCAAAAATCCCCAGTAATGAAACACTCGGTCGAAGACGGGTTATACTGCTAGTATCATATATAGTATTCTTAATTTTTGATGAATAAAGTGATTTTTTGTGCATGGACCTAGTAGAGTTTAGTTTAATTCCATTTTGTACATTTGCATTCATGGAAATAAGTCAATAATTGTTATAGTTGTAAGGTGCTTCCAAATAGGTAGAGTTGCTAATTAACTAATCACAGGGTATTACTAACAAGTTCCTTGCAAAAAATCTTAATAATAATTTAGGTCTCCATATGCCTGCTTTTTTTAAAAATCAATTTCCCCCTACAAGGCAATAAAACCACTAAGATACATGGGGGCGCAGAGTGTGAAAGAATAAAAAGAATAAAAATACTAAGAACAATAGAAGATGAGTAATTAAGAAGAGAATAGATAAATAGTAGATAAATAGTAGACATCGCATTTAAATTTTTGAAGATCAAAGTCGGCTAGAATGCAAGAAACCTGAAGAGAGTTCCACGGGAAACTGTTAGCCTAGAACTTACGATTACATCTAGCCAAATTCAACTGCAAATTGATGAGAACTTGCTGTCAATCTAATACTACCCTTACATTCATAAATTCTAGGTACTTTAGTAGAAAGTTCATCCTAAAAATTACCATGAATGTATTTATAGAAAAGCACTGGGAAGCTGCATTATGTTCGTGGGAAAGTGACTGAAGCTGAGATGCCAGGTCAAGATCAGTAATAATGCGGATTCTTTGGATTTTATCAAAAATCTCTACATATTTAGCTGGATCATATGTGGTAGCTATATTCAAATCATGAACGAAGGGTAGACTTATAAATATGTACGATTCTAAAGAGAAAAACTGTCTAAAATGACACAGTGAACCAATTGAAATTAGTAGCAGACCTAGCAATTGATTTAATATAATCTTTGCACTTCATATTAGCCAAGAATGTTAGCCTGAAAAGGTGCAACAAGTCACTCTCCTGAACTTTACTGTCAGCCACACTGACGGGAAGCAGAAAGGGTCTCTCCGATGATTAATAGAGAGACGTTTTGTTTTGGTGGTGTTAAAATTAACAAGCCATTATGTGCCCCAGTTAACAGCAGATTGTAGGTCACTTCTGAGACAACTGCTAATTTTACCTTATGAACTGGTCAGACTTATTACTGAGACAGGAGTAAATATTTGTATCATTCAACATAGATACCAAATTGAGAAGTGATGTTAAGGTCATTGATGGAAGTGAGGAGAAAGTAGGTCAAAGGATAGCGATAAGAAAGACTGAATCGATTCAAAAATTCGTCCAGAAATACCATAACCTTTCACCTTGTGTTGAAGACCAGTATGCCAAACCCTGTCAAATGCTTTCAAGATGTCTAAAGTAACAGCCTAAACTTCACTATTCTTATCTAAAGCTTGATAGAGTCTTTCAGCAATAATCGTTATTATATCAACAATTGACAGAGAAAATGTTTGCTTATAACCCATTAATGCCCACTTTCCCAGATATGGCACTGTGGTCATTTATAAGTTAAAGTAAAAATATGGATAATAGTTTATAACATTGAAGTAATATCATTTGCCAAGCACCCTATTATCACTATTAATACTTTATTTCTTTTGATTTCTAGTGTATACTCATTTCTTTCCGGGTCCCAACCAATGTCTGGGCGATTGGCTTTGATTATTCTGTCTGTGTGTATTGTAAAGTCCCATAACATTGTTACAGGTCCTATGTAACGGGGTTTGGATGGTGTTCATACCAACGTCTAGCAGTTTCCTTTCCGTAAAAGTTGCATATTTTCCAGTGCAGACATTGGCTCACTCTGTCATGTCGGGTTTTATGTTCAGTGTGTGCCAATACCGTGCAACCTGATACAAGTTAGTCAATTGTTTCTGGATATTTCTCACAGAATCTGCATTTTCGTCTAACACAATTTTTCAGTATGCGTGCTTGGTAATATCTAGTTAGCAAGCATTGGTCCTGTGCAGCAAGAGTAAAACCCTCGATTTCAGCTTTTAACCCTGCACTACGTAACCACTGATGGGTGCGGGGTTTGTCTACATCAGCTTGTTTGATACGGGTAGAGTATTGAACATGAAGAGGTTTATCTTGCCATCGTTTCTGCAATTGCTACATTGTATTTGTTTTACTTTCTTTTTAGGTTCTTTGCCGATGCAGTAGGTGAATTATGGTTTATTTACACTTATTATTATAGCCATTGATGAAAGAACGATCGACAAACTTATCTTCAATTATATCAGTTGCCTTGCGCTTGCTCAGGTAAAAAAAAATGACATTCATCAAAAAATCCCCCACGTCACGGATAAATGACAGAAGAATTTAAGATTAAAAATTTCAATGCGCTTTGACATAATAGAAACAGAGTTAGAAAAATATCGTAATTTATATTTTATTCGCAAAGTCTGTTAACTTAAGCTAAAAACTGGCTAATATTTTGTGACATGATAATGAAATAAGAAAAAAAAAATTTACTAGCAAATCTTACAATTTAAATATGAAAACCCTTCGAATTCTGAATATGCATGTGTGTATTTGGGCATATACTCGTGTATATTTAACGATACTTCAAAGATTTCACACGCACGGGGCATATTAAAGTCAAGAGGAGCAAAAGGATACGGTGAATAACCTCCATCACAGATAACAGAACAGGGATTGGAAGGGATAATAAGGGGCTAATCATTGATTAGCGCTACAAAGGATAGGATGTTGTGGAGAGCTATGATCACCTACATTCTGAACAGAGACGGCACATAAAAGAGAACAACATAATTAATTGATTAACGTGGGAGTCTCGCAACCAATACTCAGGTTCGCTTCTCTGACACTATTTGCAGGGATGTGGGCTTGTATGGAGACAGAACTGCCCGACAAAATTGTTTTGTTACAATTCTGCGTCTTTGCCTGTCAATGATTAAGTGTAGAAAAAGGCGTGTGTGTTTTGCGATTCATTATTCATTGAAGACGGAGGCACGAGTGAAGAAACAAAAAAACTCTTATCTGCGTTGAATCCTACTCTCGTGAATTGGAGGTAATCAGCAGTGACAGATTGGTCAATACTGAGAATGAAAAAAGAGTTCTCTTGCCTTGTGCGCGCCGTTCTTCTCCCGAACGTGAAAATGAATGTTCTCAGATGAGCATTTCGACGATTTGCTAATATCAATTGGGAGGTTATCATTTTGTTTGTAATTGTTACACATTGCAAAGGCGCTTATTTAAATCTTTCTAGATATTTATCAGTCTCAAAGGGCAGATAAACTAATCCAAATGCATCATGAAATCTTATATAAACAAACGGATATTAAAAATTTCACTTACTAAGAAATTTATTTAAAGTTATGATTGCGTCTTATCTAAGATGGTCAAATCAATAAGTTCATAGACTGATATCTTAACTTAATTCTGATTTGAAATTTACACTTTGTAATGATTTATCCATGGGATTAAAAATGATCAGTGATTTAAAAATGAGAGATTTTGTTGAAGAATAAATTTTAGTTACTTAAGATAAATTCCGTTTATTCCGTTGCTTACGTACGTGACTACGTTTCCTAGAGGATTTTTGTAAATACTACCCCTGTAAAATTTGCAAGCAAAATATTATGCTATTGCTAGTAAATTCGGTCATTACTGAGATCTCAATGAAATTTAGTTGTAAAAAATATATCATGTGGATGCAACTCTTTCTTACACTCATACACACCTACAAGTACGCTCATACATACATACATACATACATACATACATACATACATATATATACATATATATATATATAGAGAGAGAGAGGATTTATTTACAAAACAATTTTCAATTTATTCAGTTTCAGCCACAGAAAAAAACAAAAACAAAGCATATCTAGAATTATATTAAAAATTATTTGATAATGAACTATGAAATCCGAAAGCTTTCATAAGACATTGGATAATGTTCAGATTTGAAAACCAGAAAAAAAGCATGAGAATTTTCTATCATATGCATGTGAGGGTGTGTGTGTGTACGTGTGTGTGTGTGTGTGTGTGTGTACGTGTGTGCGTGCGCGCGTATGTTCTCTGAAGTGTTGTAAAATGCATAGAACCAACTGGTTTTAACAATTGTTTAAGTGGTCCTCTCGAATTTTACTAACATTTTCAGCTCCCAGTTGTGCACACCGTCATCATTCCTCTCATTGGTGAAGAAACGTATCGTGTCTGCCGAGTTTGGAGCAATGAACCTGTTGGAAAATATTTTTTTTTGAAAAGATGAATGTGAAAGTTGGAAAGAAAATTCCCTGTAAGGCCGAGATGTATAAAATTGCCAAAAAGTAGAGATTTGAAAAGAAATTTCGATTCTATCCAAACAGCAATTTTCTCAGTGAATATTTTTTTTAAGAATTTTAAGTCTGTTTATTAACCGAATTAGTTCGTTTAAATATAAGCTGGATTCGTAAGTTTCCTATGGGAAATCAATTGAAAATATTGACAATACTTGAATGTTTGAAAAAAAATGCTTTTATTATGAAAATCTTTAAATTAGCACCCATAATATTAAATCACAAATTTTATAATTTTTACAGGACCACAAAATGGAAGCAATTTTTTAGACTATAATTATTTCATGGGCCATATAAAAAAAAATATGGGTTCAAAGTAGGCTATGAGCTAAAAAGCGGCTGGGAACAACTAATCTAGCCGACCTCACCTAGATTACTGCTTTTGTTTTGATTTTTAACGCTATTGTTTTTTTTAAATATATTGAATTGCAACTGAAACAGTTTTGTTAGGAAAGGTGATGTAGGATCATTGACGTAAATTTACCGTGAAACATGACGAAATTAGTTCACATTCAATATATTTCCACCTTAAATCATTTTCTCTTAATTAGTAGTCTTTATAGTCACGAAACACATAACGTACTATTTTTCCATGGATGTGTACGTAACGTTTCTTTTAGTTATATCTCCTCTTCTTTTAACTGTAAACCATGTATTCTCTCATTTAGCGCGTCACGAACCAACTCAGAGAAAGCCGTTTGTGTGCGTATAGAAAATGTACGCAGCGCACATCTGCACAGAACTGGATTACAAAGAAGGATAGAACTAAAAAGAGTAAATGTGCTCGCAAATAACTCGAAAGTCGCGAGAAAACGATGCGTGCAAATGTTTTATACGGAATGACGTCCGCTTCATTGAGTACGTCCTTACGCGTTTACTTCTCAGCGTTACGGAGAATATGACAAGAAATAGCCTGAATGCTGATTACAGGAGGGCGTATTAAAAGTTATAGATACTTGGGACACATTGCCTAAAGACAGCTCTACCCTGGTGTTTCAAAATGAAGCCTTTATAAAAAACAAATAGGCTGAAAATGTTTTAGAATTTTAGGAATCTTTAGTAATGTAATAAAAACGATCAACTACAAAATGGATTCGAATTGAAACGTGAAATGATAAAATATGTATTTCTTTTTTTTACTGCCGATTTATCAAATATCACCCGATGGGAAATTGCAGATCTGATGTATTTGTTGCGTGAAAGAGTAAAAAGAAATGGTTATGTCAAATGTCTTTAATTGTTCACCATTTCAAAAGTCGGTTCTATATATATATGTCAGTCACTGTGTGTTTATCTAAATCTAAAAATAAACACGCTAAAATTCACCTTCATTCCTGCCGTGCGCTGACGGCTTAGTGGTAGAAGTTCCGACTGACGCAAATTCAGTCGGGTTTCGATCCCAGCTAGAGGCAACCGGACGTCTGGCCACACTGATGAGCTGTGAAACAGCGAAACAGTCTGTCTGTGGATGACAAAAATATTGGCTCCTGAAAATTTCGGTTGAGCTCTTTGGTTTGAGGTGTGGGTTTGTAAACAGTAACTATTTAAGCTAATATTGCACGACTCTTCGGCAGAATTGAGTCACTGTCAGTCACTGTGTGTTTATCTAAATCTAAAAATAAACACGCTAAAATTCACCTTCATTCCTGCCGTGCGCTGACGGCTTAGTGCTAGAAGTTCCGACTGACGCAAATTCAGTCGGGTTTCGATCCTAGCTAGAGGCAACCGGACGTCTAGCCACACTGATGAGCTGCGAAACAGTCTGTCTGTGGATGACAAATCTCACCTATTTTCTCACTTGTTACTTTTGTCTTTTAGTGCCCAGTATTTTATACTTTTTGACACTTACACGCTGATATTTTGCCTAAAACTATCATAGTGTGTTTTATAAGTTCTCCCATGAGACGGGACACATATTGGCGAAAAATAAAATCTCCAAACTGCAATTATCACAGTCCAGCACACACCCCACATAATGTCACTTGTATACGATATATATCTATTGTAATTATAAATAAAGCGTCCGTAAAAATGAAATAAAGATTGGTCTCTACTGTAACTTTCTGTTAAGATTCTTTATGATATTGAGAGATGATGGATAGTACTCGAAAATAAACAGTACGAATTTAAGACACTATCACCATAAATTGATCTAGATATACAAAAGTTTATAAGCAAACTGGAGAAATGTGCAGCGATTTTATGATGCGCCGGACAACTTCCTTGATTTTATGCCCCTAAGACTCAAGTAGTGGGGCCTACTCCGGTCTCCCTTATCAAAACACGGGTTCAGATTTACACCAGCTTGTGGCGACAGTGGGACACATGTACAACGAAGTTAACAGAAAGAATTTCAAAAACTTAATTTTTGTTTTCTTTATTGATTGGATTGCTTCTCGATATGGATGCCCGGGACCATCGCAACCTCTGACCCCTACCTTCTACACGCTACTGAACCGTAAGTTCTATACCAACAGTTTCTTTTCTCGCACTTCTCGCTTGTGAAATTCTCTTCTGCTTCTGGCTTTCCGGTCAACTTTGATCTTCAAAAATTTGAATGCAATTACTATCGTTTTTTTTCTCTTTCCTTAACAATGTTTTATTTTTTTATTTTTCTTATATTCATTCATACTCAGTACACTTCTTGCTTTTTAGTCACCTTGTTTTGGGGTGAAATGATTTTTAAAATATTTACAATCAAATCTCAAAAACTTGAATTTATTTCCGTGAAACTCTGGGTAGAGACTAAATAAATGAATACATTTTATTTTATTTATTATTATTATTATTATTATTATTATTATTATTATTATTATTATTATTATTATTATTATTATTTCCTTTGATATCTGGCGTTTACACATTTCTTTCCGGGTCCCGCCCAGGGACCTAAGGTTAGAAATGTCATCATGACACTTTCCACTGCAAAAAAAAAAAAAAAAAAAAATAATAATTACATAGATAAAGCCCTTCGTGAAGTGTGGGCAGTACTTGTCAGAACAATTTTTTGTATCTCTTTGAGGCACGGACTTCCAGGGATCCCTTCAATCAGCCTACTGGAATCTTTTCCAACCAGTCCAAGGGCTCCAACTACAACAGGAATTGTTGATGTTCCCATGTGCCACATTTTTGAGATTTCTATTTCAAGGTCCTTGTATTTTGACAGTTTTTCGAATATCTTCAAAAATACATTGCAGTCTGCAGGGACTGCCATATCAATAAGGAGGCACTTATTTGGTTTGTAGTCTTTAATAACAATGTCTGGGCGGTTGGCTTTGATTGTTATTATTATTATTATTATTATTATTATTATTATTATTATTATTATTATTATTAATAATAATAATGCAGTAACTTTTGATATCGCGCACTATAAATACAAAGGCTTTTTGCTTTATAAACTTTTGACCATTTTGTGACGCAATATAACCTTTGTAATTGTCATTAGCTTGCTAGCTAATGTTATCTATGTCACTAGCTAGCTAGATCAGCTTGGTTACTCTTGAAATATTCCTGAAAATAAGTATCAATCAAACCGGGTTTTGTCTTATGTCGTTTAAATTTTCATGTGTCTTTTATGTTCATATCCCCCCGGTTCACAGCTGCTTGCTCAGCCGCCATTGCCCATAGGAACCACTTCTTCCACCGTTTTCGAAGTGATATGTCCTACTCCAATAGACGTCTATTTACCTCTGCCCGTAACGAGAGTAAGCGTATCCTCGACGATGCCAAGTCACTATTTGCTGCTCGGATGAAGGAACGTATTGCATCCCACAAATTTGGCTCCAGAGATTATTGGCGCCTCTGCAAGAGCGTCCTGAACAATAACAAACCCTCCATTCCTCCCCTATTCAATCAGTTTGAGGTATTGACCACCTCTGCTGACACGGCCGAATGCTTCGCTCAGAAGTTATCTTCTAATTCTACGCTAGATTCTTCCGGGGTGCCCTTGCCTGATTTCCCTCCCAGAACTGATGCCCTCCTGGACGGATTGCACATAACCCCGTCGTCGGTATTGGGCATTATTTCTAACTTAGATCTCCACAAGGCTACTGGTGGTGACGGAATACCAGCCATTGTCCTAAAGAAATGCGCACCTGAACTGGCGCCTGCCCTCTCTAAATTGTACAACCGCTGCCTCAAGGAGTCCTGTTTTCCTGACTGCTGGAAGTTCTCAACCATTGTTCCTGTCTACAAGAACACTGGTGACCCCTCCGACCCTTCCAATTACCGTCCTATCAGTCTCCTACCCCTCTTCGGCAAAGTCTTCGAGGCCATTATCAACTCCGAAGTGATTAATTACCTGATATCCCACGATCTGCTCTCAGACAAGCAGTATGGTTTCCGCTTTGCCCGATCTACTGCCGATGTGCTTACGGCCATCACTGAATTTGTCTGCCAAGCTATCCATAACAACGGTGAAGCTCGTGCCGTGGCCCTTGACATCTCCAAAGCATTCGATAGAGTCTGGCATGCCGGCCTTCTCCGCAAGCTCCAGGGTTATGGTATCACAGGTCGATTGTTTGACCTAATACAATCGTTCCTGTCAAACCGGGATTTGAAGGTTGTTCTTAGTGGATCCATCTCCAGATCCTATCCCGCTAATGCATGTGTTCCTCAAGGCTCCATCCTAGGCCCTACTCTGTTCCTCATATTTATAAATGACCTTCCTGACGCCATTGACTCCCAAGTCGGCATCTACGCTGACGACACCACTATTTACTCCTGCCTCAAACGCAAATCTACTGAGGCGGAAAAAGCTAACCTGGCAGCCCAAATCGAAAAGGACCTCCAATCAGTTGTGATCTGGGGTGAGAAATGGATGGTTAACTTTAACGCGTCTAAAACAAAACTGCTCTCCATCAACCACCACAAGGTTCCATCCCTGCATCCCATTAGAATGTCTGATGACCATCTTCTCGAGAGCCCCTCCCTGCGGCTGCTCGGTCTCACGCTGACTGCTGATCTGAGATGGAACAAATACATCGAGTCAGTTGCATCAGCCACCGCAAAGAAAGTTGGTTCTCTGTGCCGAGCCAGGAAATTTTTCTCCCCTGAATCGATCCTTCAAGTCTATAAATCGACCATTCGCCCTTGCATGGAGTATTGCTGCCATATATAGTCTGGAGCCCCTGCTCTTTGCCTCGGGGTTCTTGATAAGATCCAGAGACGGATAGGCAATGTGATTGGCCCTGATCTGTCATCTCGTCTGCAGTCGCTCTCTCACAGACGCGATGTTGCCTCGCTCTGCCTTTTTTACAAATACTTCCACGGTAATTGCTCTGAGGAGTTGCGTTCGCTTGTCTCCAGGCCTCGTGAATTTAAACGCCCCACCAGGCTGGCATCCCGCTCCCACCCCTACACCGTGGAAACTGTTAGGTGTAGACGTCTCTTCTACTCCAATAGCTTCATGTCTCGCACATCCCGCCTATGGAACTCCCTTCCCTACTACTGTTTCCCTGACAAATACAATCTCCAAAGGTTTAAGTGTACCGTCAATCGACATCTCCAGTTGCCTTGATCTATCCGCTTCCCTTCTCCACATCCTTTCTTTTCTCATTCCTATCTGCTCTCGCTCCGGATCTTTTGTGGCCCGCTTGCCTTGATCGACCCACTGTCTTTCTCTTCTTCCTCATCCCCTCCATTGCCACTCTTATCTGCTCTTCCTCCAACCCTTCTTTAACCCCTTGCGCGATAGTGGCCTCTGGCCTTGCTTGGGGCGATATGATTAAAAAAAAAAAAAAAATATGTTTACAATCTGAAATCAGAAAAAGTGAACGATGAGTTCTTAGTGCGTTTAATATATTTACTGAGAAGCGAACGCACGCACGTGGATAAGCATTGCAGATGGCTGACTGTTTCGGCTGCGTCTGTGGATCTGCTCACCAGCCGGACACACAGACACATAGTTGCCCTGGCTCGTACACACACGCAAACTTAGTCATTCAGAACTCTAACAGAACGCCTGATTATGCAAATAATCGCGTACGAGCGCGCGCACACACATACACACGCATACATGAAACTTCGTACTCACGTTCACTTAAACATATCAGAGCAAACATACAGACATGTAAACACGCACACACAAACGCACATTTTTACCCATTAAGAGGCAAAGATAGACGCAATCTATATTCTGATATATATTGCTTCTATTCTTGCCTCTTAATGGCTAAAAATGAGTGGCTAGCATCAACAAGATAAGTTGAACATTTAATATTATTTGGTTATATATATATATATATATGGAATAACTATATATAATTTTTTATATATCAAAAACAGTTTTGCAAGAAATATTTATGACAAACTGGAAAAGATTTTCGTGTGACGCGTTTCGTCGGAAGAAGTCCTAAGCATTTTTCCATTTTGTCATATACATATATATATATATATATATATATATATATATATATATATATATATATATATGCAATTTTTACATATATATTATTTATATATTATATATGCGCGGTACTTATTGAAAAGCACTCAATATCAGTGATAGAGTTAACATATTCAGTTGGATTGATCAATCCAACTATCTATCTATTTATCTATCTATATCTATATCTATTTATATCAATATCTATATCTATATATCTATATATATATATATATATATATATATATATATATATATATATATATATATATAGAGAGAGAGAGAGAGAGAGAGAGAGAGAGAGAGAGAGATAGATAATTGGATTGATCAATCCAACTGAATATGTTAACTCTATCACTGATATTGATTTAAATTTGAAACAATAGAAATGTTACATCTAACTCAATGCTGTCTCTACCCAACTACACTGCCCCCACTTCGTGAGTTTCCTTATTATTGCCCGTCATAAATGTGTACATTTATTTTCATTTTTTCATTTCAACATTTGGAAATAAATCTGATGACCCACTGTCCTTTGGAAGGGCTGTGGTGAAATAATTTATTATATGGAACCTTAATGTAATCTGTTTTTATTTAAATTATTAGCTCTGATTTACATTGAGCTCTCTGGATTCTATTCTCATTGGGTCTTCCCATACGGATTACCTAGTTTTTCGTAAACTAATATATATATATATATATATATATATATATATATATATATATATATATATATATATATATCGATGAATACTCTCGTTTTCCGAACACATCTGTGTGTTAGAGTAGCTAGATAATCCCTATTCCTATTGTAGACAGCTGCTGAAGCACATTTAACTTTGTTAATCACCCACAAAGTCCCCCGGAAGTTTATAATAACTATGCTGAACGGACCTTATTAATAGTTTCTGGGAAAGGACACACAATCTGTCATAGTCTGCAGTTTGAAGAATGCCAGTACATTCAGACCTTCGGTCACTATGACTTGTGACTTCATGCCAACTATCAACAGCTTCGAAAAGTACGTTCTAAACAATATGACTTAATTTTTTTTCCAGATACACTGGGATCGCCTCTCCAGACATATAACTGTATAAAAAATGTATCCTTCTTGAAAAAAAAATCGGCCAGTGTGAGATTCGAACGCACTCGAAAAGTAATCGTTCTAACCACTCGGACATACACACACACACACACACACACACACACACACACACACACACACACATATATATATATTTAAATGAAGAAATATACTTTTAAAGTGTACTATATTTATGGAATAAAGTGCTCAATATGAGTGATAGAGCGTGTGTAAATGTAAAAGTGAACATTGAAGTGAACACTCAGAGGCGACAGAATGTTTCATGCTAGACGCAATCATCAGGCCTGAATGAAAAGACGGAAAAAACTAATTAGCAATGCGTTTCATTTCTTCAAACTAATAAGAGTTTTATTGATGGAATATTTAAAAATAAATGTTCAAATAGCTGTCATCTCTGTTTCATTCACTATATATATATATATGTATGTGTGTGTGTGTGCGTGCGCGTGCGTGCGTGCGTGCGTGTGTATAGATAGATAGATAGATAGATAGATAGATAGATAGATAGATATAAGGAGGAGATTATACTGAAATATACACATATTTACTCAAGAACAAATAAAATTTTTCTCTACTCATATATATTCAAGTATCCACGATATACCTAAGTACACACATATTCATGGATTCACTTACACCCACCCACATGCATACTCACGCACATGTGTTTATGCTTATACATAATTGATCAGGAGTTAAACATTCTATAGAATTGTAGATTATTTATAAATAATCTCTGTTTCAAGGGAGTAACATTGCACGGTATATAATGCTAACGATTAATAATATTAGGATGTAGATTAAAAAAACAAAAAGTGTAGATAGACTGAGAACTTAAAAAGTTGAAACAATTTTTTTAAATATTTAAAGAAAAGAGGAACGTCGTGTAACCCGTTACGTATTAATAGACGCCTAAATGGGTAATAAGTATTTAACCTAAAATATTTAATGGACAGTTTAAATTGTGTAAAAAGATTTATCCAGATTCAAGATACTTTAAGAGAGAGTTTTTTTATGGGTAAAATTATCATGAGCTCACAGCGTTTTGTTCAACAGGTTGGGGTCGTTAATATTTTTGAAACTTTTTCCAGCATACACAGATTACAACGGTCGCCGCAGCCAGAAAAGGGTGTAGTTTTGGCGACGAAATTCCAATTGTAGATGATGTGTAGTTATTTGTTTTGATTTCCCAGTAAAATGTTGAGAGTGCAGTGGAATTTGAATATTGTTTATTGGTAAGAATCATTTTATGACGGTAATACCGGGTCTTCCAGTGGTTTGCAGTGGCATCAAAATAAAACTTAGTCTTGCCATTATGTTTAATGCTAACTGTATAAATAACACCTTTAGTCATACATTTATGATTTAGTGGACAGGTACTGTTTTTTCAACAATTGCACTTTTTTTTCTGTATTGATATTTCTGTTGAGGTTGTTTAGATATTTGTTTTGTCATATTACTATGTTGTTCTATATAATATTCGAATTTTTTGGTGCAGCTGTAGCTAATCTTAATGTTGTTCTTGTTGAAGATTTTGTTGAGCAATTGTATATGGCTGAAATGTTTGTGGATTAAATTAAGGAAAATTTAACCTATATTGGCTTTGACATTTTTGTTAAATGGTGGTTTAAACCAAATTATGTAGCGTTTTCTATTTTCATGTATATTGTTGGCATTCTTATTAATGTTTATGTATTCTATCTTAACTTTGTGTTTACATTTTTCTAGTGCATCTGCATATTTGGTTTTAGATTTTTCAAAAATAATTTCAAATATGACTCAAGGAAATATATAACAATTTTGTCTTACACAGTATAACAAATGAAAGCAATGTTACTTGTACATAAAAACAAAGCTGCTAATGAAGAAATATTTTGATGCCCAAAACTAAATAAGTCATCTTGCCTTTACTTTGTCAATGATTCTAGGAAGATAACATTGGTATTTTTCCATTGAGTACAATTATGAAGAATTTTGGAGATCGACCGTAGAGCAACCAGAATAGAGCTAGCCGGCCATAAGAAAACTCGAAGAAGCCAAGTCGAGGCCAGCGATCATGTGTGATTACACCTCCGTACAAAGCTGGTCCTCAGTAGGAAATGAAATCGCTTTAATTCAAAAGGTAAGTTTTTGTATTATGAGGATCTTGATGACGAATGCATTCTCATTTTTCTTCCCCCGGGGTAAGGATAACTGGCTTGTTGAATAACACGTTGGAAATGTCTGACAGGCTAAATCTATTACCCAACCTTCAATAGTTGACATTACTTGGGTCAATCCGCGGTCTCATTTCTACGCAGTTCCCTAAGTCGCTACAAGTTTAGATCGTCTCTCCAGATCGATATTATCAAATAAACATCTCCTTGACAAAGACTGGAACGATAACTCGCTAACAACTCGGCCACAGAGAGAGAAAAAAAGATAGTGTAGGAAACGTAACGTATGATTATAACTCCAATCAAAATAATTGGCAGATAAAATATAAAACATCATTCTTTCATCATTTTCGTGCTAAAAGCATGACTTCAACTGACTTTGCGCTATATCCTATTGCCATGTTTTTTCTTGCGAGTACGCCACTATCAATCATCAGGAAAAAGAGTGAGTGTAGGAATGCATTGGCAATTCACTGTCCCATAATTAAATCACCCAGGTACACCAAGTTACCATGGATATAACTGTTAAATGATTGCAAAATCCATTGCAAACAGATCAGATTATCAACTACTTCCCATGCTAAGAGGTGCTGAACAATTCTCAGAACGACCCACTATGCCTAAATGACCAAAACTCTAAAATACTTTTTAATCTGTTCTTGTTTGAACTGAGAGCATATCAAAGCTCTCTCGTATATAATTTAGAAAAGACTAAATATCCATTTCCGATAGATAAAGGTGTATGTCAACATGCAAATATTTGTATATAAATATATATAAACTAATGCAGATTCTGTATGTGTGTATATAAAATCAGTGAATTGGCATTTTTTAAACGCTTTGAAATTTGCAAAAATGATCCCTTTAATGCAGCTTATTTTCACGTGAGCGGCACGACCTCTCACTTAAAAGCGTCGATCGTTTTTTGCTCATATCCTCTGGGTTCTGCCCTTCACTTACGATAATTTTTAATAGCGAGATGGCCATTAATGTGATCATCCCTTCGGCTCGAATGCAAGGGGAAATAAATAAATTAGTAAAAATAAACCGTTCTTCAAACAGGGCAATCTCAAATAGCAGAGTGGCGTGCACACATAGAGAAATGCATGCATGAACAAAGAACCCTTTCAGATGATTCATTGAAATATACACATTGGTTATCGAAAATGTTAGGCGTTTACAAAAGTTCCAAATGCTTTCTTTTTTGAAAATCATAGACTGAATATACAATGGAAAACGATTAGAGAACACTGAAATCATTTTGCACTAACCTAATAAGGAAGACGTATACGGTCGAATTCGGCAGTGTATGCTGGACAATTTTGCCACCAATGTCTTGAAGCGTTAGAGATGTGGTTTTACCGACAAATATTGAGAATATGGTTGACAGAACATGTGAGACAGGAACTACAAAGAAAGAAGCAAAAAGAAAACAGGAGAATCTTTTGGGAGATATGAAGATGAAGACGGGGAGAATTTAACACTCACAATGTACAACGAAAACAAGGTAAGCAAAGCAAAATAGTGAAGCATGTCTTGACATAATTGAGCAAATAAATGGAAGAACAATTACCAAAGAGGAGCTATAAAGGAGTAAATACTGACGAGAGCAAGAGCAAAAGAAACTGTGGAGAGAAATGATCGCTGATGAATACATATCGAATTCAGCATATCCATAACCATTACGTTTGCGGCGTAAATTATTAACTAGAAAATTTTTATGTGAATTTTTAATTTTTTTAACAACAGCGATAAAACAAATTAAAGTAGAATATAAAACACAAAACTATCATACAAATTATGAGTGGTGCTAAAAAAAATCGCCTCCTAAACATAAAATGATTTTTTAAAAAAGTCCCAGATATCCGGTCATTTGGCAAGAGTTTTTCAAGTGGATCGAACAAAAAACCTCTCAACAGGCCCCGAATAATTGCCTGTACAATATATCATCATCGTTTTGTTCGGCGTATTAGTCATGTGTGTATCTGTGTATGTATTTATGAATGAGCAGGTCTGTAAGCATAAAATGATTTTAAAAGTTCTGATACTTTCTTCTTTGGTAAGATTTGGTACTGTAAATCGGGCAGAGAGTATTTTACTTTACATATCTGAAAAGAAAGAAGACGGTGATGCGTGCAGAGAATCTCTTCAAGAAATCATTGCTTGAAATATATCGATTTACACATACCTTTTTTTCTTTTTTTTTTTTAAGCGTATCACCCCAAGCAAGGCTGGACGTCACTATCACGCAAGGGGTTAAAGAAGGGTTGGAGGAAGAGCAGATAGGAGTGGTAAAGGAGAGGATGTGGAGAAAGAGAAGGACGGAGGGTCGATCAAGGCAAGGGGGTTACAGAAGATTTAGAGCGAGAGCAGATAGGAATGAAAGATGAAAGGAAGTGGAGAAGGGAAGTGGATAGATCAAGGCAACTGGAGATGACGATTGACGCTACACTTAAACCGTTGCAGATTGTATTTGTCAGGGAAACAGTAATAGGGAAGGGAGTTCCATGTGCGAGACATGAAGCTATTGGAGTAGAAGAGACGTCTACATCTAACAGTTTTAACGGTGTATGGGTGGGAGCGGGATGCCAGCCTCGTGGGACGTTTAAATTCACGAGGCCTAAGGACAAGCGAAAGCAGCTCCTCGGAGCAATTACCGTGAAAGTACTTGTAAAAAAGGCAGAGCGAGGCAACATCGCGTCTGTGAGAGAGCGACTGCAGACGAGATGACAGATCAGGGCCAATCACATTGCCTATCCGTCTCTGGATCTTATCAAGAACCCTGAGGCAAACAGCAGGGGCCCCAGACCATATATGGCAGCAATACTCCATGCAAGGGCGAATCGAATTATGTTTTTCAAGAATGTGTCGTATACAAATGTGTGACGAGGTCAATACATAATCCAGCCGTAATACGTGATGTACCAAAGTGACCATGAGAATATGGATAATTGTTTTGCATAATATTAGAGAATTATACTAACTAAACAAGAAGCATGTATTTCTCACGCGAGTTCACACATGCGAACTTGTTTATGTCACTTTTATCTTTTTATCTTTAAGAAAGCACGTTTATAGCGCTTTTCATTTTTATTAGAAGTATTGAAGAAGCTAATCCGCGTCCTAATGTTTTGAGCTGTGAAGAGAAATTTTAAAGCCTTTTACATTTTTTATAAACTTAATCTAATAAGAGCATTGTGATATTAAAATCGAATAATGGGTCTAATAAAGTCTTTGAGTAGTTTAAATTTTTAATGAGTTTTATTTAAGGTATGAATATCGGACACAATTTTAAAGGAAGACATGTTAACACAAGTCTCCATTTACTAAAGACTCTTAAAAAAAACTTCGATAACATGTGTGATGGGTTTATGACTCTAGAATAGACAAATGAAGTTAACTTCATAACTCCGTTGGCAAAGATGTTATGGGTGAATATGAAATATAAACTCTATATATCAAGCTAATAGTGAGTACTTGAATGACTAAATGGAAAATATCCTATGTTACACGTTTCCTTCTTCGAAATGTCTTCTTCGAAGTAAACACTGTTCTTATTTTGTGAAATCCGATACATATATATTGCAAAGAAACGATGTTACTTGTATTTCATCTCCTCCCCGCCGATATATATGATTTCATCCATAAAATATATTTTTGTCTGAAGAAGTCTTTTCGAAGGTTGAAACGTATAAAAGATATTTTGCCAAGGTAAAAGATGATATATTAACAAAATGCTATCTTTCAAATATAACTGCATTTGTATTCGGTCATATTATTCGTATCTTCCAATGGAGTTACTAAAGACAGGATTCTATAAGAATTTTCCAGCGAACTCACATAACACCATTTTCATAATGATCTTTGACGGAAACGTTTTAGGGTGATGGTAAAAATCACCGTTTCCATGCAGAAATATTCTGCATTCACAGAATTTGTGTCCCTGTCGGTTGAAAAATATTAAATTTTAAATTATTAAATTTTTAAAGTTTTTCAGAAATTTAAACTTCCTAACTTCCATAGCTCTTTCTAGTATCGATGGCAATTTCCTCCCAAACCTTTTGCTTTTGTTAGTGTGGAAAGTTAACAGCTTGATTATATCATTATTGTCTCTTCTAGATACATGTGTTACTTTTTATTGTTGCTGCTGTTGAAAGTATTCAATTGATGTGGCTTTTTAATTGTAAAGCACATTGATTTTGTAGCTTATTTGATTGAAGTCATTGTAAGCTTAGATTTATGCCATTCAATAATAAATTTAGAAAATACTTATCGCAAAATAAAGGAATTTAATCGGTTTTCTATTATATATTTAATATATTTCAATAGAAAAAGCTATGAAATCATATAAAACTCAAAAGATGTATGCACATATATCTATAGAAATAAATACGTATACAATTATTAAAATATATATATATGTGTGTGTGTGTGTCTGTGTATGTGTGTGTGTGTGTGTGTCTGTGTATGTGTGTTTGTGTGGCCAATTGAATGACAAATTGAAAAAGATACCTATGTTTCAGCCCTCGAATTTCCTCCAGAGGAATAATGGTTTTATCGATACAGTCTTATATATATGTGTGTGATGGAGGAGGATACACAGGACGAAACTTTGGGCTTTTTTCTTTTTGTCATTCAGTTACCCACTATTAATCTGTCATATATATATATATATATATATATATATATATATATATATATATATATATATGTGTGTGTGTGTGTGTGTGTGTGTGTGTGTGTGTGTGTGTGTGTGTGTGTGTGTGTTGGGGATATTGTATGACAATGTGGAAAAATACTTGTAACGCGTTTCGTCCTTCAGGACTTCATCGGACTAAACTTGTTGTAGGACTACACATGCGCACGATAAAAGGGTGCTGGGAATTTTATTTTTTTTTTTATCTCATTTTGAGTTTTTTATTTTCTTTTTCTTTCCATCGCTTTTGCTAGTAGGCATTCCACACTGTGGTATTAGAAGATCTGCCAGGAATAGTGAAATGTTGTAAGAGCCAAGACGCAAATTTACTGTAGATGACCTTGCAATTAGGGCACTCTCTAGACATTTATGTCGTATTGAATTATTTTCTCTTTTGATCAGAGTAGCATTTTTATTTCAAAATTGTGGTCAGTCTCGGTACGGTGGGCAACCAATGCATTTGGTGTATTATTTTGTAAAATATCTCTTTTGTGTTCATATAATCTTTTATTTAGATTCCTTGAGGTTTCTCCTATATATTTTGTGACAATTACAGGCGATGGAGTAAACTCCTCCTTCAGATTTCAGCTTATTGTTTTGTTTAGTATTGACTAAGTCTTTCCATGTCGACGGTTTTATATAAAGATATATATTTTATATATCAAGAGCATCATTAAGAAAATGTAATAATAATACTGTTCTTGATATATAAAAATATATATCCTTATTTCATATATATATATATATATACATACATATATATATATATATATATATATATATATATATATATATATATAAATATATATATATATATATATATATATATATATATATATATATATATATATATGCTTGTGTGTATGTGTGGGTGTGTGGTGATAAGGAGACAAAGTGAAAAGCTATTACAGGCAACGCATTCTGCTCGGCAGTCGTCTTCAGCTCAAAATGAAAGACAAAACTGTGTGTAAAGAAACTGCGTTAGGATTTTTGAGGAAAAGGGGAAATAAATTCACCTGATCAGATTTGATAAGAGTCCTTTTTTTTCGTATTAACACCGTTAATGCTGTCAGATTTGTAATTAGCCCGACAGTTTTAGATCTTATATAACAGAAGCACCCCCCTCAACCTTCTTCAAGCAGGCTGTTCTCGTCTCAAAATGGATCCTTGGTGGAATGGAGTTTTATACCCGCCACACACACACACACAAAAATCCAACACAAACCAACCAACCAACCTTGGTTCACCTCTGAATGCACTGCAGGCATAGCTCACCGTAACCAGAACTTCAATATCTTTCGCAATGAGTGGTGTAGTTTGACTTTTACTGCATTTAGAAAGAAAAGTTCTAGAAAATGCAAAGTGTAGCTATGCAATTGCGATCCAGGCCAAGGTTGAAAACAAATTGGATCTCGAGAGTTCTGGAAGATCTCCAACCAAATTATGAGTAGAGGCAAAGCGGCTGATGAGCAGCTTCTTCCCGCGAACCAATGCTCTGTGGAACCGGCTCCCAAGAGGATGTTTCCCCGACCACTACAGTCTTAACGTGTTCAAGTCTTCGGTTAACCTTCCCTACCTACCCACTCTGTAACCGTCTACATCGAGTCACTCGTACAGAGTGAATCTGATTCTAAACAAATGTCCGAGTAGGTCTCACTTTTATTTCTTTTATTAGCTCGTATATTGCACTGTGCTACGATTGCTTTTGCGATGAGCGTTGATATTACGTACGGGTTTATCGTCGAGAATTGTGAGATCAAAATACTTTCATTATCTTCAAGAATCCTTTCTTTTCTGATGATATTGGAATTTATTAAGTTGAAATTGTGGTCTGATGTCATACGGTAAACTCCCAGTACGTTTACGGTTACAGAGGAAAAACAGAAATCTATTCGGTGTGGGATAATTTCATATCCGACACGTTAACGGCTTCAATAGGAAAAAAAGAGTATTTTCTGGTTGTCAGATCTGATAACATAAATGTATTGCCCCCTTTCTGCAAAGCTTTCTCACTTTGTCTTATTATCTCCACTTTTGTTCGGATACTATTCTATATAATACTAACATATATATGTTTGCTGAATGATACATACGATCATCTTGTACATTTTCACATGTTCCTTTACGAAAACAAATTTAAATTTTATACACGAACACTCACACACACAAATATATATATATATATATATATATATATATATATATATATGGGAGAGGGAGGTGACATTTATTGTTCTATGCGGCTAAAACTTACATAAACATAAATACCAACAGACTGCAGGTGAATATGTGACAGTAAATCAAGAAAGCCGGTAATTGAAAGAATTATTAAAATTTGGAACCGAAATTTTCATAGTATGAAGGTCGATTCATATGATCGATGGCAATGTGTCACTTCATATGAACGGAAAGGGAAAGTGATTACGTTGAAAAATAAATTATTTTATATTCACTAAACTACGCATATATTGAACCTCCTACCTATATATATATATATGTATATATATATATATATATATATATATATATATATATATATATATATATATATGACAAAGTGAACAAAAGTTTTCTTGTGACGCGTTTTGTCCTTTAGGACTTCATCGGAATAAATTTGTTATGCTGGTGTGACTACACATGACTAAACGATGGATGCTGGTAAATTTAAATTTATTTTTTTTAATCCAGCCGATTTCATTTAGATTTATTCTTTTTTCTTCATCACTTTTAACATTATATATATATATGTGTGTGTGTGTGTGTGTGTGCGTACGCGTGTGTGTGTGTGTGTTTGTGTGTGTGTGTGTGTTTGTGTTCGCGTGCGTGTGTGTGTGTGTGTAAAAAGGAAAAGAGATTCTATGAACAGAATATGAACTCTGCTTGAAGCGGCTTGCATTGACCACTTATACTTTTGGCAAATAAATGAATTCACAACTCCGAATTCTAACCTGACGCTAATCCCAGGTATCTCAAAACGAGCAAACCACTCTCCCATAACACCCCCAAAAATAACAGTAGAGATATATTACAAATATATATCTGTGGAATTGTATGCGCGCGCGCTCATATGTATGTGCCTATACATACATATATCTATAAGTTCATTTCTATAAAGTAGGATGGGCGAAACTTTCCACTGTGATACATTCTCTAATTTCCTTCAGTTTACAAATAATATTCTAATATAGGCCAATTGGACATGATGTAATGGTTAACAAGCTTGTCTTGATTAGTGAGCTTGACTCTCACTGGATGCTCCATACTTGCGACCTTGTGCCACATTTAAGCTACGCCTAGTAAATCACTATATATTCTCACATACGCATAAGTATTGTGAATGTTTAAAATATTACGAGACGAATAACGTTTCACCTAAAATGGCAGGTGTTTTACAGAGATCGAGCATCCCGAAATTACAGTCTTAAATTGCAGTTGAGTTATCATCAGAATTTAATAGTAAATATTGATTCACCTAAAATAAACAGGTGTTGCCCTCAATCAGTTCGTACGTATACAAATGCATGCACACAGGTATATTTTCATCGTCATACATGGGTATAAATATCTGCCTAAGTACATACAATCCATTACTAAAGGCCGTTTCCCTCCAAGGAAGCATTTAGTATTCACTGACCAAGCAGCCAGTACTGCTTTCGGTTGAGGTTTTATAAAATCTTTCTCTGAAATCAGTTTTTCAGGAAAATTGTTTTTTCAAGTTCAGTAGCTGTTATCGCACTTTCCAGTATCGAGAGTGGTTTCCTATCTAACCTTTTATTTGAAGTAGTGTGGAATGTTAATATATGGATTATGCCATTTTCTCTTCGAGTTACATGTGCTATCCATTTTAGTTGTTTCCGCTGTTGGTTGTCCACAAGTGATGCGATTTCTGTTATTTGGTACAGTTCTTAGTTTTTGATTCTGTAGCGCCAGTCCACAATACAAGATAATGGTTGATTCTAAACCTGAAGAGGTTAAGATTGTAGTGGTTAGGGAAGCATCTACTCGGGCGTAATCGCTTTTGAACTCTGTCACGGTTGGACAACGAGGACTGGTCAGTAATGCTCAATTCTTGCTCTGATCTAACTCTTATAAAGATAGAGCATATCAGCAGGAGTTACATATTTGATGAGGGTGATACAATAATAAACGACCACTATTCCAACATCTTTAGCGATGGTAAGAATATACGATTTCCCTTTGAGGTTTGGTGTAAGCTTTAGGCGTTCGAAACAACGAGCCTCATTGAGTGTATGACCGTTCATCCTGATTGGAGCAAATTTTTGGTCTGCTCGATTGTGATGAAACATTACACGCTTTATTTCGGAGGTACTGAATAATACAAGCCATTTGCCTCCACCATTATGCTGTGAAATTAGGTCAGAGAGATCACGATCAGCCACAAGGCACAGGTCATCCAGATATTTGAAGGTGCACCTATTCACCGTGTTCTTAGGTAGATCGTTAATATAATTCATGAAAAGATTAGGACTGAGGAGAAATCCCTGGCAAACGCCAGTATTGATCTCAAATGGCTCATAGGACTAACCAGACATGAAAGACTTGATAACTAGGTAAACTTTTCAAGAGATTCCATATCTGGGAAGTTTGTGTAACAATCACCTATGTCGCACATTGACAAAGGCCTTCGAAATATCGAAGGCGACCGCTTTCGAGATGCGTTTATTATTAAGCGCTTCACTATTCTATGCATCTATGGTTAAAATATTAGC
>OZ038486.1:83355169-83415169 GCA_964036315.1 Acanthosepion esculentum
CTCCGTTACCTATTTTCTGAAACGTGTTACTCGTATTCTTCAATTCGAAATGTATAGTCTCTACACTTTAATACTGTCGCTCTCTTTTCTCTGCGTATTTCTCTTTATAATGAATATTCAAAAAATAACATAAAGCAATGCATACAAGCCATTGTTTGTGAATGCGATCTTAGCTGGATGCTCCGTAAATCTGACTTTGTACCAAAGATGGTTTAGTCCCCCAAAATATTTTCTCTCCCAACTATTTTCTTTAAATCAAAGCAACGAGTATTTTATATTTTAATAAAATTTTCCTCTATTTCATATTTTTATACATGTGTTCATGCCTTCTTCGCTTTTTCTCTGTTTTTCATTCTATGCAATATAGTTAATCGTGTAACATCTTTCAAATATTTTTACGGGATTTTCATTAATCATGTTTGATGCCTGAATAACAGTGCATTTCTCACAATTCAAGTCGGAGTTTGATATTAAGTAAATGAATTCAGTTTATATATTATAAGCCACAGTAATTAACCAAAACTAGCGCGGCTGCATTCCTCCTCGTCCAGGAATTAACAATTGGAAAACCATTCTAAACATGATCATGATCTCCGACTTAACTTTAAGTTTTATATTTCAATTCTGTAGATATATACGTAGATTAGATATTTACTAAGCTTAAACTCAGGAGAGCACAGGTTTTGGTAGCACTAAGTTTGCAAGTAGGATTATAATGTCTTTATTGAAAATTCAACGTTTAAAATTTCTTATTTTTACCCGGGTTTGAACGCCACCTGATCTTACCTACTGATAACATCAAGTATGAGGAGGTGAGTTATGTAAAATAAAAAAAATGCTTTATATTATCATTAAAATTGAAGTATAACAATTTTATGTCGAAATCATTTTCGCTATCATGAAAGGACGTTCTGCTAACACAAAAAACATTCAAGGAGATTCTATTTCTATAAAGGCTGAAATGCTAACAAAACCGTTAAAATGAAGATAATAATATGGATAATTGGTGCGATAAAAGCAAGATTAAAAACTTCAAACAAAACTGTAATATCCAGGCAGCCTAATCGAAACAACAAGAATGAAGATCTTCATTTATATGCTGCGTCCCTTCATGATGTGGGAGATCATGGCTCTCCATACCTCCCTATACTCTGTATTTTTAAGTAATTTTTGTCTTATTATCCCTCCCAGTTCCTGTTCTGCCTTCCAAGAAGCTCACTACATAGGTTACTTGTTATTTTCTCATGACCCTCTTCCTTTCAGTGTATCCCATGAATGTCAAATTCTTCAGTCCCTCATGTTTTCCTGAAATTTCAACTCTCTCTTTATGATTCTAAGTACAATGTCCTTTTTGTTTCCATTTTCCTTAAAACTTCTTCGTTGCTCACCTATTCTGTTGTCGTGCCTCTTACATTTTCTACACAAACCGAATGTTGACCGCTCAACGATTCAATGCAAACTGCGTAAATACGTCTTCTGCGCATCGGCTCCACACATATATCCACTTTAACCAAAAAATAAATTAACAATATATTATAACTAGTCAGAGCCACTTCCGCTCAAAACTTAAAAACTTAATTTCGAGCCGATTGACGGATTTATATATATATAAATACAAACAGACCTGAAACAGACTAATGTTTGATGTAAACATCGGCACGCCGAGAGAGAGAGAGAGAGAGAGAGAGAGACGCAACACAGATCAGTGTTTGATTTCAACACCGACGCGCTGAGAGAGAAACGCTACCGACGCGCTGAGAGAGAAACGCTACCGACGCGCTGAGAGAGAAACGCTACCGACGCGCTGAGAGAGAAACGCTACCGACGCGCTGAGAGAGAAACGCTACTGACGCGCTGAGAGAGAAACGCTACCGACGCGCTGAGAGAGAAACGCTACCGACGCGCTGAGAGAGAAACGCTACCGACGCGCTGAGAGAGAAACGCTACCAACAACAACAACACCAATGTCCACTTCACTTTTAATTTCACCATTCTCTTTTACAGTTGCCTTAGCATCAGCAATAGAAAGAAGTTACTAGTTTTTGTATATATGTAAATAATTTATACATTTATTTACCCATACTGAATGACTTCTTTTGTTTGACGCTTTGAATTACTTTTGCCGAGGCAGAGAAGGAATTAACCCCCACAACAGTAACAATAGCAATAAGGTTCTATCTTCCAAATTATCAATTTCCGCCTCCGCAACACTGTCCATGGTATTTCCAGCATCTTCCTATAGAAACACATCTCTTGTCTCTTCATCTGTGAGGAAATTATTCAACATTCACTGCTATATTGGAGGACTGATATAGCAATTTAGCACTCTTTTCTTTGTTTCTAACGAAATTTTCTTGTTTATTAATCATTTCGTTAGCTTTGGAAGGCAACTTATGCTATTCCAATCTGCCTTTAGACTTCTGTGTCATATTTTCAGTCGTAAGATACTATTAATTATTTGTTGAGTAGTTTACAGGGAGAAAAACTATCTGTATTTATTAGAACGTAAAAAAGCCTCCACTTAACCGTGTGTATTTAACCAAGCAAAATATTGCATTACTTCAACGTAATGAAAACTTGTGATGCTTAAACATCAGTGTTCGCACACGCAGCATGTATTTCAGGCGATGAAGACCAAGAATTCATCAGAAAATGTTTGCAGCCAATCTGCGAGCAAAAATAAATAAAGCAAAAATAAAAATGTCTGCTACTAGACATACGTAGAAAGTTACCCAAACCAAATAGTAACATTTTTGTTGCTGGTTCAGTATACAAATATAATCCTAGCTTTCCCTTCGGAAAAGACAAATATCTGAAAGGTCACTGACAATTGGGGCGGGCAGGAGTGGTGGTCAAATCAGGAGACGATTTTTATCGCTATCTCATCGTTACTATGTTGACCTAATAGAATTTCTTTTTTCTTTCTTTCTTTCTTTCTTTCTTTCTTTCTTTCTTTCTTTCCATATTTAATTCTCATATTTTTACTGATTTCTTTTTCTTTCCTATTTTTACTTTCGTTCTTATTTTTCTTTCTTTCGTTTTGTTTATTTTTTGTTCTTTCTTTTTCATTATTTTAAATTTACTTTCTGGTATGAGATATTAATTCATAGTAATTGCCTTTCTTTCGTTGCATGTCTCATTTCTGACCTCATGTAATCTTACTCTATTTACAAAGAACACTTGAAACTATGATGATAAATACCAAAAAACATACATTAAATAAAATATTATCCAGCCTGGGAACAGGTTGGCGTATTTAATAAATTCAACAATTAATAAAACAAAACCAAAAAAAAAAAAAAAAAAAAATCGTGCCAGTGAAAACAATGCAGAACCTACCGAGGGAGACCGAGTAAATGGATGGAGGAACAAGGTTTAAGAGAGATCTCAAAAAGACAAAATATATTTAGAGACACAAAGGACAGGAAATTGTCAAGAGTCAGGATCGCCAATGGCCTAAAGGGACACGGCACATGGAAGAGAAAGTTATTTGCAAATATTTATATTTACTGTGTTTTTAATTAAAAATAAGCGAACATAATCTGTTAATAATTAAAAATTTCACTTACTTAAAAAAAGCAATGTATTAGCAATCTTTTATCATGGTAATCCGAGGAATTCTGGCTAGCGGCGATGTTACCATAACGAAATTATATATTATCTCAAATAGAGGAGATCAAGATGCGTGCCAGATGAAAATATAAAGTCACATTGTATTTTACACCAAAGAAATGTATTACAATTCTGCTTGCTTCTACGTGCGTGATACGCGCTGATGCATACCTCAGATAAATAATGAACCAAGACGTTTTTATTGCGAGGAAATACAAACAAAAAATATGTCAGAGTCGATGCTTGGTTTTAGCGAAAAAAAGAAAGCTGACATAAGATAGATAGATAGATAGATAGATAGATAGATAGATAGATAGATAGATAGATAGATGTGATGTTGTTCTCATGCTCCAGTAAAATGGAAAAGCGTGTCAGTTTTTAATCTTTGCCTTGTTACCCTCTTCCTGCTTCAAATAATAATTTATAGTTACCATTGTTATTGTAATTTTTTGTTACAGTTATTAAACTGAATTAGGGTAGGAGAAGTTGCACAGGTATTTCATAGTTGCGGAACTCTCAAGGGGTTTATTCAATCATTAACTTAAGAATTATGATTCATCTGAAAATTCAGATAAGGAAAGCGTGAAATTTGTACGGGTACTACTGTTTTTTTAAATCGACGTCACCCTATGCAAGGACACAAGGGGTGTGGAAGAATTAGGAACAGAAACATTAATAACGGAGAGAGAAAAGAGTGGCCAGGGAGGCAGTAGATAGCGATTGACATTGCATTAAAATTTTTGAAGATTAAAGTTGGCTGGAAAGCATAAAACCGGAAGGGAATTCCACAAGCGGGAAGTGCGAGAAAAGTAACTGTTAGCATAGAATTTACGGTTACATCTAGCCAACTCAACTGGAAAATGACGAGATCTCGACGCCAGTCTCGTACTGCGCTTAAATTCGAAAATTCTAGGTACCATAGCGAAGAGCTCGCTCGACCAATTACCATGAAAATATTTATAGAAAAGACACAGAAAGGCAACTTTACGGCTGTGGGAAAGTTACTGAAGCCGATTTTTAGTAGTACTGTTGATACTGAAAAATATTGATGAAACAAATAGCACTGATCTTTCTCCTTATTTACTTGACTTTAAAAAAAATCATAATCTGTGTTGTTTTCTTCTTCCACATTTTTCATTTTCTTTCCTTCTTAGTCCAATTCGTAACTTATTACAACGACATTGTTATCAATGTCTACATCATACACATACCCACCACCCAATACCGTTCTACCAGTTTATATTACTTTCTCAACTTGCCAAAATCCCTTTTACTATCCTAGTTTTCAGATTATTACACTGATAGTGTTTCTATTCTCTTACGCACTGCAATCAAGAGAAAAATCAACACACGCCTAAAAATCAAGCCGTGTCCTTCTGATCAAAATGTTAATGCTTATAATATCAACTAGAGTCAGCTGTCTGTGATGACTAAAGCCTTTCATTATAAATATTCATTTTGGCTACATTTATAGATGTTATTATTATTAATAATAATAATTTATTTCCTTTGGTTTCTGGTCTATACTTATTTCTTTCCGGGTTCCTACGGTCAAAAATGGCATCAGGACATTTTCCACTGAGCATTTTTTAGGAAAAACCTCCTAAGATCACACATATTTTACATAGATAAAGAACTTTGTAAGGCGTCGGCTGTACATGTGAGTACAATTTTTGTATTTCTTTAAGGCTTACGCTACCAGGAATCCCTTCAATGAGTCTATCGGAACCTTTTCCAATCAATCCGAGGGCTCCAACTACAACTGAAATTTTTGATGTCCTCATGTACCACATTTTTTATTGATATTATTATTGTTTTAATTCATTTGGTTTCTGGTGTATACTCATTTCTTTCCGGTTCCCGACCAGAGACCTAAGATCAGAAATGGCATCATGACATTTTCCACTGAGCAGTTTTGAAAAAAGATCGCACATATTCTACATAGATAAAGCCCTTCGAAAGGTGTTTTCTGTACTTGTGAGTACAATCTTTTGTATTTCTTTAAGGAATGGGCTACAAGAGATTCTTTCAATGAGTCTTGTGATTTTTCAATCAATTCAAGGGCTCCAAGTACAATTGGAATTGTTAATGTCTTCATCCGCCACATTTTTGAGATTTCGATTTCAAGGTCCTTGTATTTTGATAGTTTTTTTGAAGATCTTCAAAGATACAATCCAGTCTGTACGGAGTCTCATGTCAATAAGGAGGCAAATTTTGTCATTGCGGTCTCTAATCACGATGTCAGGGCGATTAGCTTTCATTGTTCAGAGCATGCAAAACAGAATGGGTAACAGGAAGTCTCCTTCAAAGATTCCTCATCGGATATTCAGTCGGTTAAAGATGGCAGTGCCTTTGGTGTGATTTAGATATAATGTGGTTTTCCACATTCCCATGCTGTGTTTAAAGAAATTTACTATCACGGGGGAGACTTTGTACATTTCCAAATTCTTAAGTACCCGAGAATGTTGCACATTATCAATGGCTTTACCGCAATCTATCCATATTGTGCTAAGATTTCTACATCGTCTCCTGCTATTTTCCAGGATCATTTTGTTTCTCGGTAGTTGATCTTTGAAACTATATGAACCTCTCCGGCATCCCTTCTTTTCCAGTTAAAGAATGTTACTTGTTTCGAGAAAAAAGTAAGTACGCTTCGTCAGGATAGACGTGATCAATTTATACGTGGTGGACAGACATGTTATTGGCCTATAATTTTTCGGGTCATCTGCTTCACTTGTTTTTGGAGTGATATATGTAATACCTTCAGTGATCCATTTTGGGATTTTATTGGGATTATTAATAAGCATTGATAGACGTTGTGCAAAGGTTTTATGGATTGATGAGAGATGATAGAACCAGAAATTGGGCACCTTGTCATTTCCTTTGTCATTTTATGGCTTCAACTCCGGATAAAAAATGCGTTGTTGGTCATTTTGCTTTAAAATTGTATTGTTGATGCCTTTTTTATATAAAAATATATTGCTGATATTTCTATGCTTTTATAGTGTTTTGTTTTGGTCTGGAGGTTCTCTATTTGCCTGACCTGGGGCTCTAACAAGTGCTACCACCCCAGGCCAGGGTGGACCTGCGAACAACAGCAATTAAGAGATGGTCCTCAAAACCTTCAATCTCCCGATCAGGATCTTTGCTGTCAGATGTAGCTTATCGTCATACCCAGGACGCCCTATCGGGTGAAACATTTCCTTTAATAAAACTTTGGATGTCTAAGCAGGTATTAATTTCATCGTTTAATTAACCGGGATATGTACTCAAATACCTGTACCCACTAAATATAATTTTTAGTGTAATAAGAAATAATGTTGGATTAAAAATTCATTATTGCTTTAAAATATTATATGTATATATGTATCGATAAGAAAATCCCTCATAAATGTATATCATATCAATCTAATAAAACGTGTTGTGTTTTATTTAATTATAAAGAACATTGACTTGCTACATAGTGTATATATAGATATAAATACATACGTCAGTGTGCTTTAATCATGTGAACATTCTAATACATTCGTATAAAACGAATTTTTGATAATCATATGTACATTAATAAATATACATGTGTATTAATTATCGAACTGAATCTCCTAATGAATGCGTTAAAAACAATTTCAATATATTAAAAACGAAGAGACGAATGATCCCTTAAATATTAACGTCATTTTTTTAAATTTTTGGCTAGAAAACGATATTTATTGCGTCATTATAATTTATCATTTTCATTTTCATACACACCTTTTCATGTACAATAATTTAAATCGACTGTGGATTTTTTTAAAATTTTGCAATTTAAAGAAAAATCATTGCAGATCCGGATGTAAAGTTTGTTATTAGAAGATTAGTCTTAAAATTACAACATGAATTATTCTGTTTATCTAATGTAATATTTATCCGATTCTTGGTAATGTTTATTTTATAATGTAAACACAGGAGGGAGAGTAAATTGGTTAGTTTCACTTTGATGATAAAATGTTGGCGCCAACATTAGTTAGATACGGATTGTTTAATGTTTATTACTATTAGCTAACGACTGTTAGACGTCAGAGGAATATTGGCAGAGTTAGGGCGCTCATAAAATTTACCAATGGACAAAAAAATCTACTATCTAAAATCTAGATTACCATAAAGGTTACCGATTTCTTATTGTCTTATTATAAATAGTCATATTTTTGTGTTATTCTAAGGAACCACACTGTATAAGACTTTTGAATATTTTTATAATAATATCTGTATGCACATTTATTATAAATCCAATCATTGCTTTTTAGTGAAATGTTCAAACTAGTGCATAAAAACGATCTTGTTTCATTCGTTGAAAATTGATGAAAAATAATCGTAAAACGATAAATGATCTTAAACTTTTTAGGGGTGCACAAAACAATTATCTTCCTTTTGACAAAAACAATTTACTGATGTCTTAAAAGGCCTTTAAGTATCCCACGTCCATATGCATGTGCAGTTGTGTAATCGAGATTGGCTGAGAAGGAGAAATTGAAGAGCTTTCTTCGCATTTCAGTTGAGTTTCGTTATCTTCACTTTTCGCGCAAATACCATTGGGAAAAGCATAAATCCATGAATCCCCCAGCTATGGGTTAAGCAGTAGGGTAAACTGGGCTCTTCTTCTTTGGTTGGCAAGCAGTCTAAAAGGAAAACTGAGTTTTTGAAGCACATACTATGTAGATACTGAAAGTGTCGTTGAATTTGCAATGACTGTGATCCCGACTGTCACGTGTCAACCCGCTGGGGAAAATAGACAGTTGATACGGAGGAGGAGGGTGACGACATGATTAGCTGCTATTTGGCTTCTTACGGAGATAGACGTACTTATAACGAGAAACTGAAACGATACCACTGGGATATACCATGTGACGTCGAAAATATGACTTTCTTTTTACTTATTTTCTTCATGTACGAGTTATCTTATATGTACATAAATTTCTGAGTGGGATTATATAGATGTACTGTATGATTTATATATGTATTTTATATATGTATATTATGTTTTGTATATAAAATGATTTCGTGTATAACTCATTTTCGGAATTCATTTCTTTGGGGTATCCTAGTCATTCCTTTCATCTTGTTATGGTGTTAGTGTATCACGGATCACGGATATCCTAATGCATATAGTGGACCTTGGAGAGTAAAGAAAACCAAGCTATTTCTTATATCTTTTCAAGCAATCCTATTATTTTCTAAATTGTGAATTTGCAAACATTTTTATAACAGTGCATGATGTGATTTGGTAGGAGGATGGGATATCTGGCTGATTTTTATATCTATACATATATATAAATAATGAACGAAACACTAACAACAGAATAAAATTTAAACATCCGTCTACTCTTCATATATTCCATTTTACTTTTTCAGATATTTTATGTCATTTTATCATAGATAAATGTATAAGAATATATATATATATATATATATATATATATATATATATATATATATATATATATGTTTGTGTGTATATATATATATATATATATATATATATATATATATATATATATATATGTTTGTGTGTGTATATATATATATATATATATATATATACGCACAAAAACAAAAGAGAGAAAGAGTGAGTGAGTGAGTGAGTATGGTAATGGATAGCGGCTCGGATTGAGAAATCGGAGAGCCGATTTCGAATTCCAGTTGAATCCATTACATTCACTTACTTGTTAATACAGGTATGAATACTCCTCTTCTCCACCCCCATTGATGGATAAATAGCAGGACAGACTGGGTTTTATAGCCTTGGATGGCAACTGGTCTAGAAGAAGGAAAATTCTGAATTCAAAACCTGTGGAGGGGCCTTTGGTCTCTGTATACGGTTCTTCAAAAAGTGTGGTTATTCTGCACAAAGCCTTCACCACTATCAATGTGCACGTGTCTGGTTGTCGGTTCCTAGGAACTGAGTTGTTGACCCTCATACGTTGAATACGACGGGAATGTCCATATATCCACATATCAGGCTGGAATTAAAGTGCTGTTCGATTGTATTGTGTATATTGCAAATGAAGAAATAAGAAATAAAATGTTTCCTCGACTGATCCACTTAATTCTATAAACGTTATTTTTTAGTGGGTACACGTATTTGAATTACTATCACTGATTTCTATTTATTTTCTTAAGCAGTGAAACTATCAACTGGACTAAATTGAGAAGTCCTACTAAAAAAAAAAGTATGCGTTCGACAGGAATCGAACTTGTACCTCCTTTTCCATCAGGGAACTAACAGTTTGATGCCTGTCAGTGTCACAATTTTTCTTTAGTAGGACAACCCTAACTAGGTTATTTGTTATTACTTTCACTGTTGAAGAAAATAAAAATAACTGAAATTTTAACTCAAACACGTGTACCGACTAAAAAAATGTCGGATAAAACATTAATTAAAAAAAATATATATTTATGTATATCAAAACGGCATGGCTAGCAATAGTAGAACGTCTATTTTAGCGTTTCTCAACCTTTTTACCATTGCGTAACCCTTAAAATAAATTACATATCTCAAGGAACTCCTGTGCAAAAACAAAATTATATACTGTATCTTTCTCATTTTATTTTCATCGTAGTTCACGTTGTAAATATCATAGTATATATTTTTGAATAACTGGTTTAAGGAAAAATTAATACGTCTTTGTCAAATTTTTCGGTAATGCTAAATAAAATTCATACTGTTCGTTTATAATACTTCATCTTGCGGAACTCTTGGGGACCATTTGCGGAATCTTAGGGCTCCGGGGAATCCCGGTTGAGAAACGCTGATCTATTTGATGAATTTTTTTTCTAGAGCCAATGTTTCGTTATATAAGAGGTCAATATTTAGTTCGCTTGTTAGTTTTCCAATTAACCTTTGATCAGGGTCGTTCGTTTGTTTTACAAAACTGAAATTCTCACACCTTAATTAATGACTCGTATTTTCGCATATTTATTTGAGTATATTATATTACAAAAGTTTACATTAATATATTTAAACTGGCCATAAGGAAACTATTATGTTTTGAATCAAGAAAATCAACATCGATAAAGATGTTTTCAATTTGATCCACTGGCTTTTAATTAGTGTGCCATACTTTAAATCAACCACAACTTTGATCTAAAGAATGCCACACTTATAGCTTAGATCAAAGTTGTGGTCAAACTGAAGAATGCCACACTTATTAAAAGAGAAAGTAACTTACAAAGAAAATTATTATGTCATTTAGTGTCCTCCATAATTTTCTTTGATATTTCAGCTTAACTGATATTACATGAGCGTTTCTTAAATTTAAAAATTTGAAAAACTAACAACATTTTTGCGTTTTTCCCAATTTTTGGTTTTGTTACAAAATAAAACCCTTTTCTTTTTGCCTTGAGAAGGTCCCTCAGACGATGAAACCCATCGGCTATGATAAGTTTTTCTTTTGTCTTTATTCATATTGTCCTTTTACATATATGAAAAATTTTACACACACACACACACACACACACACATATATATATATATATATATAATGGATACATGTGTTTCAAGAGACAACTGACTTTTATCTTTTTTGAATAATGAAATTAATGTATACCAGCCTAGATTCAATGTCTTGGTAAAGGAACATATACCTGCCTTATTTCCAGTTTTAATGACTGGTTTCACAAAATAAAAAAGTTACATCTACTCAAATGTGTAACTACTAAATAAAACGTTTACTGTTAATAAATTCAGTTGATTTATCACATGCATGAAGAGTGGAATAATTTGTGCGAAACGTGAAGTCGGAAGACAAGTCGAGGAAACTTTTACTTTGTTTATTCTATATATATGACTAACGTGAGTAAAATTTGTCACTTAACTGATTAATGAATTAACTTCGGCATTCTGACTCCAGAGTTTCGTAGACGCACCTGTTCGTCCATTCTTCAGGGGGTATCAGCAATTTACTTCTTTTATTTTTTTCATTTTTTTTAATTTTTATACACATTTAGAACTGGTGTAAATTTTCTTATGTGTTCTCTGAGTTTGTGTGTGCGCTTGTCCGCGTGCTCGCGTGCATCCGTTCTTACGGATGTTCGTAGTGATCATGTTGCCCTTTTCTTCGGTATTTTAGTCTGGTTTTGATCCAACTCGAGAAATGTGACCTATTTTAATTCATTTTTTTTTTTTTATTCATGGGTATTTTATTTTTTTGCTAGGGAAATTGCATTTCGTGTATTTACATTGTTATATAAATAATTAATTTTAATACTTGGGCAATAAATATTATATAAATATATATATATATATATATATATATATATATAGTTTACGAAAAACTAGGTAATCCGTATGGGTAGACCCAAGGAGGATAAAATCCAGAGAGCTCAATTTAAATCAGAGCTAATAATTTAAATAAAAACAGACCACTTTAAGGTTCCATATAATAAATTATTTCACCACTGCCCTTTTAAAGGACAGCGGATCATCAGATTTTATTTCCAAATGTTGAAACGAAAAATGAAAAGAAATTTACACATTTATGACGGGCAGTAATAAGTAAATTAACGAAGTGAGGGAGTGAGGGGGGTAGAGAGACATGATTGAGTTAGATGTAACATTTCTATTCTTTCAAATTTAAATTTTTATTTTTAGAGGAAATCCAGACATTGACACATTAAATCTGTTAACAGAAGTTATATATTGATATGAGAGGGGGATAGGACAAAAAGGCATAAATAGAAAGAGAGAGAAAGAAGTTGTGATAAAGTGTCATTAGTTTTCTTTGGAATGGACGCTGTTTTTTGCTTTACTTTGAGAGTTCATAAATATTATAATTTTTTATATAAGTTTGAATGTTTAAACAGTCTAAGGAATTTAATTATATGTTTGTTAAAGTTTTTTTTAACTTTATTACAAAAATTTTGGGAATTTAATATGAAATAGTCGATTAGAAAAATATTCATAGAATTTACGTTAAAACACTAAAAATTTTATTTTCAAATATAAGTTTACTTCTAGTTGTAATTGATTAAGGTGATATCTATCAGTTTGAATTTTATTCATGAGTTCAATTAGCGATTATTTTTAGATTGGTAATTTCTCTTATTTAAAATTTAGTTTTAAGTTAATATGGAGTGATATTTGAATGTAATATTAGAGATCTTGCTCTATCATATATTGTAAACACATTGATGTAAATTTCATATACATACGTTCCTTTACATCTGCAGTCAGTCATACAGGTACACATGTACCGATATACATGGGTAATTTCATGTATTAATACCTACATATATCTTTGTAAATGTTTCCGCATACTTACGCATATATATAGAAATAAAAGAATCCCGGATACGAGAGTTGCCGGGACTGGAGAATAAGTATCTTATATCCGGGTTTCTCTTATATCCGAGTTTCTCTTATATCCGGGTTTCTCTTATATCCGGGTTTGGTTTATTTTGTTTTATTAACACAGTCTCTTATATCCGGTTTTCTCTTATATCCTGGGTTCTTATATCCGGATTACACTATATATATATATATATATATATATATATATATATATATATATGTATATATATATATATATATATATATATATATATGTATATATATATATATATATATATATATATATATATATATATATATATATATAATGTTAATGCTTAAATGGTAAATATTTATATATACACATGCTCACACATGCATACATACATACACACACACATACGCATATACACACATACATGCAGATATTTATATGTTCACTGGGTTATTATTCCGCTTTTTTAATTGGGATTGGTGATATCATAAGTATTAATTGTGGGAGGCTAGATTTATAATTAATTGTATTTGTTATTGTTAGAATTTATGTGCATATGTCTTTAATTATATGTGTATACTAACACATATACATATCTATTCGCGCGCGTATATAGGCATACGTATGCGTACATATGTACACGCATACGTTCGTATCTGTATACCCAAGTCTGTGCTTTTTTAATAATAGACTAGTGCATAAATGAAGTTATTTAATTTTTTAAATATCAATATTTAACATGCACACACACACACATACACACAGAGAAATATATATATATGTAGTACACACTCCTGTACACCTACGCACGCACGCTGCACACAAGTAGTGTATGTAATTAAAATAAGTCTATACTTGTTCCATGTTATCGTTTATCATTTATTTAATGTTTCATTTTTAATTTTATTTAAATGGTTAGTAGTTTATTTGTTTTTCCCTTGGTGTTATATATTGCGGTATTAATTATGAGGGTTAGGTTAGTTCATTTTATGATGTTTTTGTGTTTGCGTGTGTGCATGTCCACATGGACATGTACGCACGCGCGTACATGATGTATTAAAATGATGTATTTTTGTTAGTTCATTTGTTTATTAGTAAATTATTATATTATATGTGCTGCTTTTATTTATTTATTTAAGGTTTGTATTATTTTTTAAAGTTTATATTTATTTTATTTATATGCATTTGTTTATTTTTAGTTAGTGCTTAGATGGCAAAGTGAAAATTTATATGACTACATATGCCCATTATTTCAGTTTTCTTTAAGAGTTTATTTTGGTTTTTGAAACTAATGCTTGTTAATTTTTCCTCTAAGCATAATTTACAATTTTTGCTGTTAATACTGTATGGGGCTGCTCTTTTTATAATTTCCCATTTGATTTTAATGGGCATATTGTTTTCTTTTTGGGTCTATATGTATTTTGATAGGGTTGTATTTTGTGTATTTTTCTTTCGAGTGAAATTTTGTACTTAAAATATCTTGCTTTAAAGGATTTTTCAGTGCCTCTATATGACAGTGGCAAACGTCTCGTTGATCTTTCGCTACTTTCACGGAAGCTGCTCGGAAGAACTACATTCTTTGGTTCCATCAGGCCTAAATTTCATGGCAAGCACACGCCATGCCACTTGCATTGTAGCAAACCACCCACATTCCCACATTTCAGCGGCAACAGCTAAAAACGATATCATTAGAAACCTATTTTATTGGAAAAAAATATTTTAGGGGAAAGATTTTTAAAATTTCAACCGACAACTGTACTGTCTTCTCGGACAATGAATTCTGAATGTATCCTTAAAAGGAAACTGCTAATATTATCATACAGCGAAAGAGTCTGTCTGTGGATGACGATATATATATATATATATATATATATATATATATATATATATATATATATATATATATATATATATATATATATATATATATATATATAGCAATTCATCATGTCTCGACCTAGAATCCTTAACATGCACACATGCGGAAAAGCACTGGGCTGCCGTTTTGTTCTTTAATGGCATTCAAACCCTGACCGTTACTATACGTCGTATACATCATACCATTGGACCAGCGGGCCACAGTGGCGAAGAGGAAACTAAGTTCCTAGACACACATGGTCGGTAGAAGATGCGCAGTTCTGATGAGTCCCAAAAATGACGAAATGGCTGTCCATTTCTCTTCCGCATGTATATGTGTGTTTACGGTTCTAGATCTAGAAATGATCAATTATTATGAAAATTATACAAATCTACAAATTATTAATACCCAAATTATTAGTCGGACAGACATGTGCGTGTTTTGATATGCATAATTAAATTAACAAATACGTTTAAAAATATAAAATGGACGCTGATATATTGAAAAGTCAAAAAGTCAACTTTCCAAAATCTGATGAAATAAGCAAACATCGGAATTATTTTGGGAACCTATTTTGTGTTTGACCGAGAACGATTCAGCATCTCCTTAAATCTTTTCGTTTGTTTGCTTGCTTTTGCATAGATATATATTTAAAAACCTTAATCCTTGATTATAGTCCTCAAATACCTTATCATTAGTTCTTGTGTTTTTTCTTTTATTGCTCTTACAAACTTAATCTAAATCCGCCTGAATTCCTGGATTCTCCTATCACCGAAATATTATAATGTGTTGTAAGAAAATTAGTAATCCAGTCTGACACAAAATGTACATCACCCAAAGCGAACACAAAACTTATCTTCCTTGAACTTTATCTAAAATCATATGCAGCCGTCAAACCTAGCTCTGACTATAGAAATTCTTCCCATTCTATAGATATCATTTGTAATTTTGTTCCTCAATTACACGGTCTGTGTCCGAGTGCAAGTAAAAGGTCAAGTTCTAAAAGGGGAATTTCATGACAAACACTCTATATTGGGAATATTTTAGCCATGGAGGATTTTTTTAAGGAAACATTAAATCTGAAATGGTGACGACTCAGAATTTAGCTAAATCAAGTCGAAATGTTTTATAGAAAATGCGGCATCACTCTATTATCAAACAGTTGACAATTTCAGACTTAAAAAAAAATAGGATCAGCTTCATTTGTGGTTTGTGGAGGACAAAAGTCTTTCCAAACTACAGTCCGCAAAAGAGAGACACAAACTGAAAGGGAAAATCAGTTCTAAACATCTTTTGATATCAAAACAGATTTCAAATTCTTTTCTTCCATCCGGTTCTTTTTATTAGAATATTTTTATCCTCACTTTCATATTTCAAATTATATACTGATTTACCAAGACATCGTTTCGAACCTCACACCGTTTTGGACGTTGTACCCTCTTCAGGTATATGCCGTAACTGGTAACATTTCAGAAATTTCAAAGTGAACCTTTTAGTCAGTCCACGAGAATAGATGTTCTCAAATCGAAGCCCTTCCTAAAGTGATATTTTGTACCAATTACTTCTGCCTTAACTCATTCTTTTGATACCATTTGTCTCTTCCACTGAACAAGATTATATGACATTTTGCATTACCAGTACCAGAGATTGAACTCCTGACTATCAAGTAACTATATTCGTTTTATCCAGTCGGCTATACGCCCTTTGTGTTTTATATTAATATATAATATATACGTCACCTCAAAAATTCACGCAAAAATCTTTTTAAAAATTATCGATTCAAGAAAACACTTTCAGAAAAATTAAATGCATTAAAGTAGATATTGTGATGTACTACACATTTTTTTTCTCAAAGCTGGAGAAAAATTCAAGTTAGTAACGTCGCATGTACATCTACGATTTCTTGAGGATGTCTCGTGTAAACTGATTCCAGTGGTTTTATGCGTCTACCAGTAAACACTATCAGAGAAGCCATCTCGAGTTTGCTGCCAAAGTGCAGAATTACAAGCCTTCTTTTTATTTATTGATTTTGATTGGAAAATCTGATAATTCAAATATGAGATAGGCTCTTTATACTTACCAAAAGATAAATATCTGAAAATATATATTGGCGAGGTGGTGCTACTGAAAAGTTTTGCATCTAAAAAGAAATCCTTCCCCAGAATCTGATGTTTGGTTATTTGGTCAGCTTTTGTATTACAGAACCAGAAAAATTTTAATACTATCGAGTATATTCACGTACATGTATACCGCACGCAGTACAGAACCTCTCTCTCTCTCTCTCTCTCACACACACACACACACACATAGACACACATAGATACACATAGATACACATACGCACACATTTTTTATCTAAATCACGCTCTATCTTAGTGTATACCGTTGTGGACAGAATTATTCATCCCCACGTCCATAATTTCAAATAAATCTGTAATATCTCAGATTTTCATGGAAACTTCACGTGTAGTTTTTTCACAAATGATGACAATTTTTATTTTAATGTCAAACAATAATAAAAACCAAACATGAAAAATCATTTAGCATAGAACAAAATTATTGCCTCAACAATTAATTGTTCAACGTTTCTTCTTTATTATTGCCTTTAATCGTTTTTTTATAGTTCCTTACAAGATCACTACGCACACTGATAGGTATTTTGCTCCATTCTTTGAATTTCTTTAGACTTTTTTTTCACATATACCGTCGGTGTTGCCCATTCACTATACTCAACTTTTTAAGTACACCGGTTTTCTCTAATCTGTCCAATTCTTTATCTATCTGTTCAATTGAGGCAAACGGCACATTCCTTTTCTTTTTGAATACCGCCTGAGCGTTTTCTTTTAGCTGGAATTTTGCCTCCATCTTGGTACACTTTCCCAACCCTGGAGAAAAACAGTAGGAAATATTTCCTTAAGTTTCTTTATTAATTTTTGGGCTTCGGTGTTTAAACTTTCTACCATGTAACAGAAAGAATTCATCGGTATATCCCATAATTGGAATTCTGTTATCCAATTCGTACCCAGTAAGTTCGTGGTATTTTCTATAACAAATAGTTTAGCTTTTCGCGTTTTTTTATTTAACGTGACGTTTGTAACAAATTCTCCAATAAATTATATTTTTCTTCCGTCACTGACCTCGCGATTTTCTTTGTCTTCATTAAAGTTGGTTTCCCCAACTTCCACGTATGCAAATTTATGATCGATAGATCCGAACCAGTGTCAAGTTGCATTTTTATATTTTTATTACTTATTTCGACGGTAACAAATTTTCTGGTTATTCCATTTTTTACCTCGTTGGACTTTAATTTTCTTATTTTATTGTCTTTATTTTTTGACCTGCAATGCGTGCTTTTATGTCCCACTCTTTTACAGTTGAAACGTTTTTTATTCCTAAAATCGCAATATCTGTACCAGTGTAGTTCATGGAAAGTAAAACATGGCTTCGAGAGTTTTTGTTTATTTTTCTCTGGTATTTCTCTTTTTGCTTGATAATCCGCAATTTTAGAATTCTTTTTGGTAGACTGACTTTCTTCTTTGTAGCGTATTTTCCTTACATGCGAAACACCAGACTGTTCTATCTTTTTTAAATCTCTCTTTACGCTAACATATCTTGTGCAGTCTTCTGCCAATTTCTGTACCGTAATACTTGGATCGCTTTCCAATTTTGTCAGTACTAATTTTCTCAACTCTGCGCCTCTTTCCGATACCAGCTCCTGAACAAACACCAAGCACTTAAAATTGCCTGCGCTTAACTCTGCCAGCTTGAATTCTTCACAATGCTTATTCACATTGGTTGCGTACGTTATATAGTCTTGTTCATCATCTTTCATCAGATTCAAACATTTCCACCTCTTGTGCAATAGAGATGTCTTTTTACTAAATAATTCACTTAATATATTTACCGCCTCGGTAAATGTCAACTCGCTAGTTTTTTTCGGTAAAATGTAGTTTACCAATTTGTTATGCTAAGCAGTTCCTAATTTGCTTAAAAGAAGCCTAACCTTCTTTCCTTCAGACCACGAGTGGCAGTCCTCGTTATACACGTCCGTATATTTTTATAATTGTTGAGTCTTGACTCAATGTTGAATCTCGCCTATTGCATGGAATAATAATGCAACACAAATGTACTTAGAACAAGAATGTATTATAACAAGAAAATGTACACAATAAGTACATATAGTATTTCTGTATATTTCTGGGAAGACATTCCTGGAGAATGTGTTGACTAGTCGCAGTCGATCAGAGTCTCTAGTTGGATCTCGTGATTCCTCCCCCTCGTCTTCCGGTATCAACCATTATTTATATAGTTGGTAATCACCTATGCAGATTAGGTGGATCCCACCACAACACCCCCTCCCAAGCCTTGGAATCCTTTTGGATTTCAAAACGGCTTCTATATGGGTTGATGATTATGGTTATTTCTCTGTAGATCCCCTTTGCATAGTTCATATGTATATCTGTTTTTTTTTTCAATATCTTTTTCGTTTTGGATTCACGTCCAATGGGTCCGTGAACTTTCGTTTCCTACCGGATCTTCTCGGTTCATGAGCACTCTGCGGAGGTTCTACTTGAAAAGTATCATACATTACATCAATGAGATCTTCCTCCTCATCCGGTATACTCTCTTCATGCTCTAGCACGTAGCATTTTTTGAGTTGGTTCTGGTGCCTTTTATGAGTATTCTTCGGCCCTTTTATTATGTAAATCAGGTCACCGATTCTCTTATCCACTATGCCTCGCTCCCAGAACTCAATGTTGTTTCTATAGCACTTGAAAAAGACCTTCTCTCCGGGGGTGTATCTTTTTCTAGCTGTATACTTAGTGTTCTTTATTCTATTTCTTCCTGGCAAAAGCTTGTCAAACACTGACTTAACTTTCCTAGCGAACATTAGTTCTGCTGGTGCCATGTTTGATGGTGTTCTCTGGTTAGGCGTGATTCTGTATACTTGTAGGAATTGCTGAAGCGCCTTTTCCGTTGGAACTCCTGAGGCTTTCTTCAGAGCGCGCTTTAACGTATCTACAAATCTTTCTGCGAGTCCATTGGATCTCGGATGATACGACGGCGTCGTTATGTGGTTAATTTGATATAACTCACAAAATTCCTTAAATTCGTCAGAAGTGAATTGTGTACCATTGTCACTCACAATACACTCTGGCACACCGAACCGTGCAAATAGTTCATGCAAAAAAGTTGTTGTGGTATTGGACGTAGGCTTTTTGCAGCGTAGTACTTCCGGCCATTTTGTAAAGCTATCTACCACTATTAAGTAGTAATAATCTTCTACTGGACCAGCGAAATCAATGTGTCATCTTTCCCACGGATGATCCATCTTGGGCCATGGTTTGTGTACTATAGGTGGTGCCTTAGCTGCTAACGCACACCCTTTACATTGATGAGCCATGTTTTCGATATCCACATCCATTCCTTTCCAATATACAAAACTTCGCATTAAGCTTTTTGTTCTATTAATCCCCGGATGACCCATATGAAAGTCCCGTAGGATTCTTTTCTGCAACTTTTTTGGTACTACTATTTTCTCTCCATTTGCGACAGGCACGTTTCGTTTCTTTTTAAATATAGGCATAGTATTTTCTTTTAATTCCAATTTAGCTTCAAATTTGTTACATCTTCCAAGACCAGGTGTAAAGGTTTCTGGAAACTTTTTCTTTAATTCCTCTTTAATGTCCTGTCTTGTTTGCGTAATACTTTCTACTTTTCTGCAGAAAGAGCTTAACGGTTTATCCCACAATTCGAATGTTTCAATAAAATCTGTACCCAACAAGTTTTCTCCATTTCTCAGAATGAAAACTTTTATTTTTTTAACGATCCCATTCAATTTCATTGGAAGTACAACCTCGCCTTCGAAGTTAATTTGCTTTCCAGTTACCGTTCGATCGAGTTTCGTTGACTTCATTATTGTAGGCCTTTTTAAAATTTTCCATGTTTTATCGTTCATTTCAATGTTGTTTCTATATATCCAGAAGTTTAGAATCCTTCGTCGTTACGTTAACGTTGGACTTTGAATTAATAGTTTTTTTTCCAGCCTGGGTTCTTCAATGACTTGTCCCAATTGTTGAAAACTCTCACTATTAATTCTTTCTTCTTTGCTTATGGTTCGTTCTACTTCTTTGCCTTTGTTGAAACTTGGCGTGTGGTTCGTTCTACTTTGTGGCCATTGTTGAAACTTGACGTATGATTCGTTCTACTTCGTCGCCATTGTTGAGTCTTGACTCAATGTTGAATCTCGCCTATTGCATGGAATAATAATGCAACACAAATGTACTTAGAACAAGAATGTATTATAACAAGAAAATGTACACAATAAGTACATATTGTATTTCTGTATATTTCTGGGAAGACATTCCTGGAGAATGTGTTGACTAGTCGCAGTCGATCAGAGTCTCTAGTTGGATCTCGTGATTCCTCCCCCTCGTCTTCCGGTATCAACCATTATTTATATAGTTGGTAATCACCTATGCAGATTAGGTGGATCCCACCACAACAATAATACTCCGCAAAAGTTATCTCTTCATCTGGATTGTACGTGAATATTTCAATTGAATTCCATATTATATTCTCTGGGAAAGAATCATTTTGTAGATTTTTCTCTTTCCTCTTCTCAGTTATTTCTAGAATTTTGTTTTGAAACTCCCTATGCATCTGTTCCATTTTTTGTTGGAATTGCATTTGTCTATTGAAAGTTTCCTCCTGTAGCTGCATCTGGAATGTTGTTTGCTGCTCTAATATTTTCGTCTGTTGTTCCGACTGGAACTTAAAGAATTCCCGGAATAGACTTTTGCATTCCTCCATCTTCGCAAAAAGTTTACACAATGTCTAAATACTGTAGAGGGGGGTCCTACGAATCTGCAATTTGTGACCTATTTGAGCAAACTGTATTATCGAGAAAAATATTTCTTTTCTCGACAGATTTTTTCGTCACTAAGTTGACGTCTTGTCTTGCGACAAACTTTGCCAAGTTTTTTTAAAGTGTGAATCCGAGACATTGCCGCCGAAGTTATTGTGGTGAGCAAATATTTTCTTCCTCTGTATGAGTGCGAATCCTCGTCGCCAAAGTTGTTGTGTAGTTATTTCGCAGTGGGGGCTTGTATTTGTACTAAAATCGGTCCTAAATAAGTTCGACGTATCAAACGTTAGGAACTTGATATAATAGGTATTACGCAGAGTAATCTTGTTGTGGTCGCTGACTACTTTCATATTCGACTAACTGTCGACTACTGTCGTCCGACATCGACTGACCCTCGTTTCTCTTACTACTCCTACTTATATTAGGCGGGAGAGTCTAATAACTATAGAATAGGTGTGTTTCACCATAACAATTAAATACCAAATTAAAAAAACTTTACAATTGCCATAGAGCAATATTATTTCATAATTTCCATAAGAAGGGGTCGAATAATTTGGGACTGGACCAATTTTTATAAACATCTATGACTATGAAGATAATGGATCGAAACTTCTAACAATTTACAAATTATTCAAGACGGAATCAACTATTTATAGTAAATTCAGTAAGTACTTGCAAATATTCGCATTTCCTAAGAAAATATAGAAATATTCAATGGAGGCGAATAATTCTGTCCACAACTGTATCTTAGTATGAAAATCGCATTGAAGCGTGAAACTGATAGTAACGATGCACTGTTGATACCTGTGTCAACACTGTCTATATCTGTGAACATTCATTCTTTGATTTTTCCCTCCAACTCTTCCTCTATAGAAAGGGCAAATTTTAAACAATCCATTATACATATATATATATATATATATATATATATATATATATATATATATATATATGTGTGTGTGTGTGTGTGTGTGTGTGTGTGTGTGTGTGTGTGTGTGTATATATATATATCAGTGAACATTGAAGTCAACACTCAGAGGCGACAGACTGTTTCAGGCTAGACGCAATGATCAGGCCACTGATCCCTGATACTGAGCACTTTATTCCATAAATATAGCATATCTTAAAACTATATTTCTTCATATATATATATATATATATATATATATATATATATATGCGTGTGTGTGTGTGTGTGTGTGTGTGTGTGTGTGTGTGTGTGTGTGTAAATTATTAGAGTGTATATGGAAAGGAACAAAATGAAACACGTGCGACAGAATATATCCTATATTGCCTTGATAAAGTCCCTCAGAGGACGAAATGTGTGGGTTAAGAATAGTTTTTCCTCTGCTCTCTTTTTATTCATATATGTGTGTGTGTGTGTGCGTGTGTGTGCGCGTATGTGTGTGTGCGTGTGTTTGTATGTGTGTGTGTGTGTGTGTGTATTTAGACAGCAAATTCTTTTTCAGTCATGTCTGATTGAATAAGTTACAAACGTTATGTCTGCTTATTTTGATCATAACACTTTCAAATTTACGAATATTTTTCCGTATACTACAATTAAATGAGGTAAGAAATCCACTCTGCAATCAGTAAGGCAAAAACTATGTGTAGCTATCTATTACTCATTTTTTTTGCATTTAAATGCTATGACAGCTATGCTTTAGCGTTCATTAAAACGTGAATAGTTATCCATATATATATATATATATATATATATATATATATATATATATATATATATATATATGTGTGTGTGTGTGTGTGTGTGTGTGTGTGTGTGTGAAAAATCCTAGAAAATATCAACACTACATTAAGGAAAAAAACTAGAACTTAACCAATAGGAAAACACTAAAGCCGTCGCCGACTGGTTAACAGCAATACAGAACAAAAAGAAAGCTACCTTCATCCAGTTCGACATACCCCAACATCACAAAAAATATATTGAACAACGCTATGCACCTAGCACAACAGCATGTGTTAAGTTATTTTGTGTACATAAGTATACTAGTGAGCAAACCAAAATGAGCTGACTCATTTTATAGTTTACCAAGACAAGGTTAACCAATCAGAAGGCGTGGAATATTCAATCCGACGTGTATAAAGGCGGCCATTTTGTTTTTGTTTTCTCGTCGGAATATCCACTGCTAACCTGTCAGATGAAAGACCTGCAGAACTACGCTTTCCTACTCTCTCCGAATATCCACTGCCAACCTCTGATATGGAATACCTTAAGAATTCCTGAATAGCTGCTACTAGACATTGGTGCTGTTTCATTGAACAAATTACTTACTACGTTGGATTTCTACATGCAGACTACATTAAACATGTCTTACAGTGGTTATGAGCCCAGTTACGACTGTATTTTGACGGAAATGAATCCAATTATGAATTGTAATACAATGCCTGGATGACAGAAGTTTGTCTTTAATAATGCGAGAAGCCAAGGACAATGGACGCCGAGCGCTACAGATATTGCGTGAACACTACTTACCAAAAGGTAAGCCTAAAATTATTGCTTTATATACTGAACTAACTGCGTTAAGGAGACGGGAGAATGAATCCGTAACAGATTATATTATATGGGCTGAGAATGTCACAAATGCCTTAAAATATCAGGTGAATCTATTTCAGATGGGCTGTTAATAGCCATGGTTTTAAAGGGATTACCATCGACATTTAAACCATTCACGACAGTCATAACTCAAAAAGATAAAAGTCTAACTTTCACTGAGTTTAAAGTCGCATTACGTAGTTATGAAGAAACTGAAAAAATGTGCAACCCAGCAAATCAAGGGGAAAACTTAATGCAACTAAGGACGTCATTTAAAAAATTCAGAAAAGTAATCCCTCCAACCTACCAGGCCAGGAATTATGATATTAAAAAAAAAACAACAACAACAGCAGCAGCAGCAGCAGCAGCAGGAGGAGGAGGAGGAATAATAATAATAATAATAATAAAAAAATAAAATCAAATATCATCTGCTTCGTTGTGGTAAAGTCGGGCATATACGTGCGAAATGTCAATCTTATAAAATGAGTGATTTTTGTAAAAATGTAAAAGCTTTTTCGAATGAACGAACATATGCCTTTTCGTTTGAGTTGGATACTATACACAATAATAATAATTCTTACCTAGTCGATACGGGTGCGACAAATCATGTAATTACAGATAAAACAAAATTTATTAATTTTGACCCCTATTTCGAAACTGACAAACATTTTGTAGAGTTGGCTGACGGAACTAGAGCTAACAATTTAGTTTTAAAAAGAGGCGATGCCTGTATTTATTTACGAGATACTAATGGAAATATTTGTAAATATTTATTAAAAAGGGCTTTATATATCCCTAAATTTAAACAAAATATTTTCTCGGTTTATTCTGCTGTTAAAACTGGTGTTAAAGTTAATTTTCACCGAGACAATTCAAAGTTAATATACCCAGACGGAACTGAATTTAATATACAACAAAATGGATGTTTATATTATTTGAAAAGTATTAAATCTGTGAAAACAGCCACCCACGACTTAGCGACTTGGCATAAAATATTAGGCCACTGTAATAGTTCGGATGTTAAAAAATTACAAGAACACGTTACTGGAATGAAAATTGCATCTTCAAAGGGCTTACAACATTGTGACACATGTATTAAAGGAAAAATGACAAAGTATAGAAACAGGGATCGAATCCCAAAATCAACAGACATCTTGTTCAGAGTTTATTGCGACTTAGCAGGTCCAATTTCACCAATGGGTATAGGCACTTATGCATATGTATGAAACTTTGTGGACGAATATTCAGGACTTATGATATATTTTCTGAAAAACAAATCTGATACCTTACAAGCTACAAGAATGTATTTATCTGATATTTCACCTTATGGAAAAGTGAAAATAATTAAAACATAAATGGTGGAGAATTTACTTCTGATGATTACGAAGACCTCCTAATAAATGAAGGCATTAAACATGAGAGGACCAGCCCATATTCGCCCCACCAGAATGGAATCGCTGAACGTAGTTGGCGGACGCTTTTTGAAATGGCTAGATGTTTGCTAATAGAATCTAAGTTACACAAAAATCTGTGGGCCTATGCATTAAATACCGCCGTATATATAAGAAACCGTTGCTATAATATTAACATTAAAAAGACTCCCTGAGGCTTATACGAATTACAAACCCAACATAAGTTGTATGCACATTTTTGGTACAATTTGCTATATGTCGACCACAGAGTAAAACTCGATCGAAAAAGTGAACGAGGCATATTTATTGGCTATGACAAAGCAAGTCCGGCCTATATGATTTATTTCCCAGAAAGGAAAATAATAAGGAAAATAAGATGCGTCAGATTTACATATTCCTTTGAGCAAGTAAAGGATCCCGAAGAAAGAATATTTATTGTGAGGAGCTGGTCCCACACGAACCAGTATAGCCTAATTATGAGATAAGGCCTATAAATACAAAACTCGTTCAAGATCCATAATTAGAGGAAGGTGTTATATCAGACGATAAAGACAAGGAAAAATCAGACGCAAACCTTGAATTAGAAGAAAATACAACTAATGAGGGGGGACAAATTCCGCGTTATCCGACCAGAATTAGAAGAAAGCCAGACTATTTTGGAATGAATCAATGTAATATCTGTGACATTGACTGTTGCTACTCGGTGCAATGCATCCCGAAGAACTATCAAGAAGCCATAAATTCTGATAATTCCAAACGATGGATAGCCGCCATGCAAAAAGAAATGGAATCTTTAGTATAAAATGATAATTTTGAATTGAAAAAAGCTCCCGATGATAAAAATATTATCGGCAGCCGTTGGGTTTATACTGTAAAGCAAACGGAGGATGGTTCGTCAGTGTATAAGGCTCGTTTTGTAGCTAAAGGATTTTCGCAGATATACGGGGAAGATTACGTAGAAACATTCAGTCCAACAACAAACATGACAACAATAAGAATTTTAATGCAAATGGCTGCGCATTATGGCAAGGATATACACCATATGGATGTCGAAGGAGCATATTTGAATGCACCGATTGACTATGAAATATACATAAAGCCGCCAGAAGGTTTTGAAAAAGGTGACAATTATGTATGGAAACTTAAAGAGTCAATATATGGGCTGAAGCAAAGCGGAAGAACGTGGAATAAATTACTACATTTATATTTAATTGAACAACTTTTTGAACCCTCGCCGGTGGACCCGTGCCTGTACACAAGGACATTTAATAATGAAATATTAGCAATTCTGATTATTTGGGTCGACGATATGTTAATTGCTTCAAAATGTAAAGCTACTCTATTAAAAATTCCTTAAATATAATGTCCAAAATGACCGACTTGGGTCGACTATCATGGTTTCTTGGTATACAGTTCGAATTTAAGGATAACACTATTACAATGAATCAATCCAGATACATCGGCAAACTCTTCGACATGCGAAATTGTAAAACGCGGACTACTCCATGTGAAATGGATTTAAACACAATTATGAATAATAAAGATGGTATAGCGGCATGTGAGAAGGAATACAGAATGTTGATAGGAAGTCTTATTTATGTCATCTCATATTTGGTACTGACTCATATTTGGTTTTCTTATAGTCCTGGGTAGGACGTAAAACTGCATCGATTAGTTATTGTCGTATATTGGGGTATAAACATGAATAGTCCTACTTTTAGCCCAATCCTCCTCTTGAATAACTCTCAGAATCACTCTGACCCGGAGTGATAGTGTCTGTTTTAATGGGTCCCAGCTATGGGTAAAATAACAACTTTTTCTACCGATTTGTTGTGATCACAGCCTAAATTTATAATGTTGTTGTTAATGTTTATTAACCTAAATTAATTAACAGTAAACAAATGATATAAGTAATTTTTGTGGATATAAATTTTTCATTTAAAAAAAAAATCATTTTATGAATATTAAGAGAAAAAATAATTATTTGATGAATGCTAAAAAAATAAAGCTGACTTATTTTATAGTTTACCAAGACAAGGTTAACCAATCAGAAGACGTGGAATATTCAAGTATGTAAAGCATTAAAAAGTGTCAAAGAGTTAATTTATTCAATAAAATCGCCATTGGGTTCCAGAAAATTCGGAATCTCCTGCAACTCTTCTGGATGGTCCTCTTGTTTAAGTTGGAGAATGATGCCATAATCCTTGTCTTCAATTCATTTTTGGTGTTACAAGGAATTTGTCAACTGCACCCCACGCATAATAATCAAAGAGGTTGAAGTCTGGATAGTTAGGTGGTTAGATGTGGTCACAGAAATTGTCTGACAGTCATGAATTGTTTCTTCTGCTTGTGTGGAATGGTGCAGAGCCCTGTTGCTAGACATAGTGTCTTCCAACAGCTATCTCTAGACCCAGAGCAGCAGTACTTCCTCAAGGCTCTTGATGTGTACCTCCATGTTGGGTCTAGAAACCCTGGGGGAAGATAAATGGAGGTATAACGCCGCCATCACTAGAGGTCACTCCAAAACTCCAAATACCATTATGATGTCTGAATATATCATGCAAATCTTCCAAATCTCCTGCACTATCCTTAGATTTGCACCCGAACATTCTGAAATGTTCGTATTTGAGCTTTCGACACGATTGCCAAACAGTACATCATGCCTTTTCCGAATTTATGGCGGAGTAAATTGCGTTATGCTGCTCTTTTTCTCACAGAAAGTACGCAACTGACCCTACTATACTGTGCAGTAGCCAAAATAAAAACTAAAAAACAACTCGCATGCACGAAATTAAAATATAAAATAGCGATAATTTACCCATCGCACTCTGTATAATTGTTTCATATACATGTTAAAAAACATTATTAATTAAAAAAGACCAACATTCAGTAATTATCACTGTTAAAATGTGCTGCCCGTGTTTTAAAAGCAGTACATTTCTATAACTCTATAAAGATATATGAGAAAATCCATGCATTCAGTTAATAGTAAAAATAATTTTTTCCTTGATAATGGCTAAAAGTATAGCTGAAAGCACTCGAATATACAAAGCATTCGGGCAATTTTTACATAATTTATGTCCAGAAAAGAAGAAAATTATAAGAACACAAGACAAATTAAAGATACTTAACTTCAGTACCTTGTCAATTGTTTTTAATGAAACTTGTATATATGCGTGTATCTACAGAGACAAAAAGTAGCTAAGTCATTTAAAAAAACGTCGTTATTCAACAATATGAAAACCTCATATATATTTGAGTATACGCATTCAAATTTAGTGAAATATTCACGTGCAAATATAAAACATTTTAAGCACCAAATTTATGAAATATACTTTATAGTCTCGAATATTTGACTATGTTCTGTTGAAAGGACGAGGTTAATGTTTTGTGGAAGGATTTCTGATGACTCAGACATGTTTGATATCAGGAGAGAATCGCTTAATGCGTTTTGTTGATTGAGGTTTTAAAACCTTTATTGTTCTATAGCTTGGGGTCCTATACTCTATTAACAAATACTGGGAGAAATCGCTTCTCTAGAATGTATATATATATTTGTCTGAATTAATATTGCTCTTATATCCCAGAAGCATTGAAGGAGTGGTGCGTCAAATTGCTTCCTACGCCATAAAAAGATCTTCCATGTGTGATTGTGAGATGCAAATTCTATAATAAAATTCTTCCGATATTTGATTATTGAAAAAATGAAAACAGATCTTGAAAAATGGCACTATGCCAAAATTGCAATAGTCTGTTGTCCATCATGTCTACTTCACACTTGTTTACAGAATGCTGTTCGATTTATAAAGCGCCTTTCTTCTGGCAATTCTAAAATAATAAAAATACTTTACTGTTGTTCATATGTTAATTGTTCACATTATGTATATCTGCCATTTTTGCAATGAGAATTTATTTTTCAATTTCCTGTTTGTTCGCAAGAAGCCATTTTTCTTATGGTCAAACTCAGGTCATTTTAAATTAGGAGTAGTCTTTAAATTCTGACAAACGAGGCCATGTGAAGTGAAATTTTGTCTCTTTCGTTTGCGTTGCTATAGTAATGGGCTTTAATAAATGCCACATTTTAATAAAAATGTAGTATCTATTTACTTACATCAGATAGGCATACACTTATCTAAATATATTCACACACCTATGGCAAATAATGCAATTGAAGTAGGGAATTTACTCGAACTAAATGCGGTACAAGGCCAAGACCAATGTACGTACATTATTATTATAAATATATAAAAAGAAAATAATAATGAAAATTATAAATAAAAGAAAAGAAAACAATAACATGAAAATGTTGTATAAAATAAATTAAATAAAAATAATAAAAAGTACTCTCGGCATGCAACAAAAACAGTTACTGCCGGAAATATGGGCATCGCGCCAAAAGATGTTAAATTCAACCTCTTCGACACAAACCCTCGGAGAGTCAACATGTGTCCAACTTCTCTCTGTAACATGGCGTGTAATAATACGAAGTAACTTCTTCCTCTCATTACATGCACCATGAAACATTGACCAGTACACATAAAAAATAAATAAATTGTAGCAAACTAATGTACAATTTACCATGCTTTCCTGTTATTTATGCACGTTTTATTTCCTGTCAAGTATGTTTTATATCCCCGTGACCATGAGGCTAGTTTCTGCTGCTTTGGTGTGAGTGACCCCCACACAATGATTTCATAAGGTGATGACTTTGGTCTCACCGTTCGAATATCATTGCCACTACCCTATAGGTCACCCTAGCACTATGTCTCTATATTATTACAATATGCTACAAGAAATGCGGCCAAATGGATAAACTAATCTAGCTACTTGACAGCCGTGAGTCCAATCTGTGGAAGTCATGCACTCATTATATTTTAATTTATTAGAAAAACTGTTTTAATTTTGATTTTTACAGCTGTTATTACAAACACAACGTTTCGGTCAATTACTCTACAGACACCAGTGCTTAATTGAGATAGGTTCATTGTGTTATTTTGTCCCTTTCATGACAGGTCTTGTTCATTTGTTCTGCTGAACTCGTATATATTGTTTCACGGCCTGACAATGAACACCTGAAGATGACCAAAGTGTACTGGGCCGAAATGTGTCTATAATGACTTCTATAGTAATGAAGATGAGAACAATAGTTGGAATAAATTAATGAATATAAACAATTAAATATTTTAAATCATTTCACCCCAAGTAAGGCGATAACGTCACTAAGATGCAAGGAATTACTAGGATTGAAAGTGAATGGGAAACATTAGTAGAAGGAACCTGAAAAGCAATACTAAACAGGAAACAAGTGATAAACTCCTCCTCCTGTTCAAAATACGAGGAAAGATTGTGAGCCAGGCGATAGGTGAACTTATCTCCATCTGTTGGATGTATGCAACCGCTTTCTTAAATCAGTGGTTAAATACTTACAGCGAATGAAGTCTGTAGGTCTTAGTGAGGATGTTTGAGGTGACATTCCAAATCTACAACAGCGCTGCAGTCATTACAATAGTCATAAAACGATGAGTTTATATATTCTGCAGAAGTCGTTCCTAGGATGTTTCCTTCTCTTAAAATATTTACTTGTACTCGGTTTGAAGGAATATTATCTGGCATCTATGCAACATTTGTTTGTAGTCTCATCTAAAGACCTGAAGATTGCGTTGTGCATGAAACTCCGAGTCGAGCTACCGGACAGGAAATTACACACACACACACACACACACACACACACACACACACACACACACACACACACATATATATATATATATATATATATATATATATATAAAGTGGACACTGAGGTCAACACTGGGCGGTGACTCTGCGTTGAGCTCAGTGTTCGCTTTTTTGTTTACACATGCTCTATCCCTGATATTGCCCAATTTTATGAATAAATATAGCATACCTTAAAAATATATTTTTAATTATATATATAAATGTAATTTTAAAAGAAATTGTACATAAATTACCGGCTAATTGATTTTCACTAGAAATGATCAACAGGCCGTAATTGTTTTTTCCAATCCCATGGAAAAAAGACGAGCAAATGAACACACATTCAGTCATTCCAGCAGGTATATCCAAACGATTGAAACGCTCAAAATGTGTATGTTAAAGTTTCAAATACATTAATATTGCTATATTTCTTCTTTCCGTTGGAGGGAAATAAAGAGATAGATGGAGTGAACCATGCAAGGGAAGAGTGTTCAATTCCCTGAGATACTTGCTACACTCATATAGTCAATGTATATATCGACACAATATATATGATTTATATTAAGCCGTTGCATAAGCTTGGGTTAATTTGAAACCACGTTAATCTATGTCAAGATATTTTAGATTAACATAGAGACATGACTACTATAGCATAATCTGCCAGTAGATTCGAACTCCCTAGCAGATATATGCAAGATTCACAGGATAATCTTTGTTCTACAATAAAAAAAATAAAAGAACGAAAGATGAGCGGGAAGTAAAGAACGAAAGATGAGCGGGAAGTAAAGAAAGAAAATGATAGAAACACAAAGAGAAAGGAGATAAAAATGAACAGAAGAAATAACTAGTGGATTACAAAGAGAGTAATAAGAAATAAAAGCTTCGAGAAAGAAGAGAGACTAGAACTGTTGAGAAAAAATAAGTAAAAAAGAAGAAAAAGTGAACGAAGACAAGACGAGAATGTAGCTGATGTAAGCTGAAATGTGAGGTGGCATGAAGCAGGTTTTTGGGTTGGGTAAAGGTGAGTAAATGAATGCCACAGGAGACGCTATGTATAAATTGAATTCTGAGGGAAGCGAGAAAGAAGGCAGAAGGATCTTGGTTGATATTTAATAAAAGCTACGGAAACTAAATGAACAAGATGGATAAACAAGCGGCGAGCAAGGTTGTAAATGAAGAATCGGACAAGGACAGAAATGATACAAACAAAGAGAGACAAAGCTAATAAGTTTATATCTGTCTGTATTAATTTGGCCCGAATCCTTGTCTGTGATGAGCAAAGTTAACCACGGTCTCATCACCCAAAAATGTCTTCACAATCGAAAGAGTTTTAGAAAAAGACAGGCTGTGTAGTATTATAGTTTGTCTATTAGGCAATTACTTGTGATGTCACTGATGTCATAAGGGAAAGAGAAATAGATGTAACATAAAATTGAAAGTAAAAAGGGGACATTTTAAAAAAATTTCAACATGAACATTATTGAAAAACAGAGTTTTGTTCCATTATTTTTATCATTTTCCAAACAACTTCATAAATCCATCCTTCCAAAACACTTTAAAATTCTCATTGAAATACTGTCCTTGTTGCTTTTATAGTTTTCAAAAAATTACATTTTTTTAATTACGATAATTCTGAAAGCCTAGAATTAATGGTAATCCAAAAGTGCAATATCTAGGGAATACAGTATGTGAATAAAAAAGCAACTTCGCTACCAAGCTGTAACATTTGTACTTGGTCGCCACAGAAATATGTGAACAGGCATTATCCTGATGTAATATAAGATACTTTCTCGTAAATAACATGGAACGCTTTTTAGTTGATTGTTCATAATAGGTACACCTTCCAAATCCACAGCTTCTTTGAATTTCCGTAGTCTCATTTTTTTTGCTATCGATCTTGTTGTAGTCACTTTTCATCGCCTGTTATAATTCGTTTTGAAAATAGAATATTTTGACTAAATTTCAATATCGAATCGAGAAAAAGTAATATCGCTCGGTAGGTTTCTATTTGTTTTGCTTATGCGGACGCTACACATTAAAGCAACTAGCATAGACATCTCTCAAGCGTTTGATAAGGTTTGGCATGCCGGCCTTCTTCGTAAGCTTCAGGGATATAGTATTACAGGACGATTGTTTGACTTAATACAATCGTTCCTGTCAAACCGTGAAATGAAGGTCGTCATAAACGGGTTCTCCCCCCCCCCCCCGGCTCCTTTATCACAAACGCTGGTGTTCCCAAAGGCTCTATCTTAGGCCCTACACTGTTCCTGATGTTCATCAATGAGCTTACCGATGTCATCAGTTCCCAAGTAGGCATCTGCGCGGACGACACTACTATTTACTTCTGACTCAATAGTAAATCTGGTATCTTTAACAAAACTAACCTGGCTGCTAATCTCGAAAAGAACCTCTAATTTGTGGTTGACTGGGACAGGAAATAGTAACCTTCCCTGCCTCCCATCAGAATGGCTGATTCCCAACTCCTCGTCGAGCGCCTCGTTACGCCTGTTTGGTCTCACCCTGTCCACTGACTTGAGGTGGAATAAATACATTGAATCAATAGCTTCATCTACCGCAAGGAATGTTGATTCCCTGTGTCCATCCTTCCAATCTATAAATCAACCACCCGTGCTTTGCTTGAATTATTGCTGTCATATATGTTCTGGTGCTCCCTCTGTACGTCTCGAGGTCCTCGACAAAATCCAGAGACGAATATGAAAGATGATAGGTCCTAATCTGGCATCTAAGCTACAATCGCCATCCCACAGACGTGCCGTGGCTTCCCTCTGTCTCTTCTACAAGTATTTTCACGGCAAATGTTCCTACGAGCTACTTCCACTGGTTCCCAGACTGCATGAATTTAAGCGAGCTACCAGGCTGGCATCTCGGTCCCACCCTTTCACTGTCAAAACGGTTAAATGTAAGCGTCTCTTCAACTCAAACAGCTTCTTCTCTCGCACTTCCGGTCTGTGGAACTCCCTTCCCCATACTTGCTTCCACGATGTCTATAATCTTCAAATATTCAAGTGTAATGTCAATCGACATCTGAGACCCTGAGCTTGTTCCCCGTCCTTCTCTGTATACTTTGCTCATACACGCCTCTTTACTCTTGTTCTCAATCCTCTGTAACCCCTTGCGTGCTTGTGGCACTCCCGCCTTGCTTTGGGTGGATTGCTTTTAAAAAAATAACAAACTGAGGCAAAGATTCTTTTTTATACGTATACACACAAAGATGGCTCTTGCTTTTTTCTTTAGCCTTTCAAAACACTTTGTTAAGAAAACTATTTTTCATAAACACTACCACTTAATCAATTTGTATCCAAGCGTATGTTTATGCTCACCGGCAAACGTTTTTTGACACCCATCATGAATATAGAAATAACAATTATAAATGTATATATTAAATTAATCTATCACAAGCCCACAATAGCGGCGAAAACATTGACAATCAAACGGTAGCGCTTTCTTCCTAAGTTAGCTGCCCCCTTTACTCTTTGACAACTAACTTCACTTTGTATAGATCCTCAATTTATCTTGAAGACACGGCGAAAATCATACCACAAACGAATTCATTACAATAACGAGTAACTTGGAACATCTGTCAACTCTGCTTCGATGACAAGTCCTGTTTCTTTAGTTGTATGTTTACTTAGTTTAATCTATCACAAGATAAAACCCCTGTGAAGATTGAAGTTGGAATGAATGACTTTAGTAAGGTATATATGTATCTTTTTATGTATGTGGGTGGCATATGCAAATCAATCTGATATATGAATATGCATATTATATTTATATTTACATATATATTATATTATATCATATAATATTATACTAGCAGCATGGCCCGGAGTTGCCCGTGCTTGATTAAAAAATCATATGACACATACAGCAATCGCTATCACTTGACTTAAACTATTTTTGCCCTTCCTTGCCTTTAAAGGAGTGCCCTTTGCCGTGCTGATGTTGCTACATGCCTTACTTCTTGCCTATCTGACACTGCGAATTTTTTCTAAGCTATTATACTAAATATTAAATCTGTTACGAAAAAAGAACTAAACAAAAGGAACACAAAACGATCAGCTTTAAAAAAGGACTCGTAACTGGAAAAACCGAATAAAAAAAAATTTTAACAACAAATACTTTTTCACACCCAAACCAGTTCTGCGGAATCAGAATCAACGTTGATTTTAAGCAAGCGAATGAGCCAATTGGAGTAAAGTGCCATGCAGATTTACATTTTTCCAGCTTGTGACGAATGCAGCTATCGATTTTTTTGCATGCTAGCATGCTAGTTAACATTCGTGTCAGTCATCTGTTGGCTCTCATACGGGCCAATAGAATCTTCCTGTCTATTCGTGGTAGCCAGCTATAGGATCTCACTCTGGCCAGTAGAAAATGGTCGCAAAATACATGAAAACTGCCGTAGAAGCATGAAAAAATCGATTATTTCCACTATCGATGGGAGTTGGGAAATGGAAAGTCGGTCTTAGCATTTTCGCTAACTTGGAGCCTGTGCATGTATATATTGGTGCAAATCCGTCGAAAATTTCGGCCGTGCATTCGTTACACACACACACACACACACACACACACACACACACACACACACACACACACACACACATCTTGCCTTTTATAGATAGAGATCATATTTATTACTCTGCACTTGATATAAAATTGTCAGTAAGTATCATAGTTAGGGAGCATTATAGGATCATTATAGGAGTAATAATCCTAAGACACACTGAATAAAAGTAGGTAGAAGCGTATGTATATAGCATATGCATACATTAGTATATATATAACAATATGTTTTAAAATCTTTGTTCGCACACACGCACACACACATATACACACACATATATATATCTTTCCCTCACGATATATATATATATATATATATATAAATATATATATATATATATATATATATATATATATATATATATATATATATATATAAAAGTGAACATAGAAGTCAACACTTAGAGGCGACAGTCTGTTTCATGCTAGATCTAGCCTCTAAGTGTTAACTTCTATGTTCACTTTTATATTTATATATATATATATATAATTATATATATATATATATATATATATATATATATATTTATATTTATATATATATATATATATATATATATATATATATATATTAGGGGATGAAATGTGTTGGTAAAGAAAAGTTTCCTTTTATTCTTATATATATTTCTCACTCATTCCCGGTCTTTTGAGCAGGAGTAGAGGTTTATCCTTTGTTTCCTGTTTAGGATTGGGTTTCCGATTCTTTCTAGAGTCTTCTAATTCTCTTATACCCCCAGTAGCCCCTTTTAGTCTTAGTGGCATTATTGCCTTCCTTTGGGTGAATTGATTAAAAAAAGAACTGAATATAAAAAAAGTTTAAGTAGAATTGTAGGTCGAATATTAAAGGAGGTGGCAACGAAGAATGTTTATATGTTCTTCATTAATCTATTATTGTCATTGACACGGACATTTTTTAAAGGAATGTTAAAGCCCAACTAGGGTAGAATGCAACCTTTTTATATATACGAATCCAATTTATAGTTCGCTTTGCGTTTGCGAGAATTATAGACAAATTACAAGACCAAACGCTTTAAAATTTGGAATTTGGCTCTGGAAAGAAATATTTACACAGTATGTTGCATGCTGAAAAGTAAGGAATCCTAAGAATTTACTCTTCGCTGTTAAAAAGGAAAAAAAGAAATTTTCTTCAAAAAAATATTGCTTAACATGAAGTCCTATAAAATTAAATTAAAGAAATTATTAAACCACGAAGTAGAGTTTTTGGCAAAGAATTTTCGAAATAAATCAGCTTATTCAAATTTTATCGATTGGTTTCCGAAACTGAACGAAACGTAGAATTTGTAGATTTTGTCAAAAACATTAGCAATAAATTCAACGATATTAAATACTGTGAGGATTTCGAATTGGAGTAAATATGACAGTTCGTTCCGCAGCTGCGTAGGAATTTTCTTCACCTGTCTCTTTTTCTCTTTCGATTGAGAGGACTTCGTAAGTGGAACAGATGTAATCAAATATGCTTATCGGATGTAATAGATGAGGCTATATGCACGGTTCTCATACAGTCCCTATATATTGGCTACGCATGACAATTTTTAGCTGCCAGCTATTTGATCGTGTATACGGTCATATCAAGTGATGAAGAGAAATTTCATTCACAAACTTTTGATTGGAATGTAAAATAAATGTCTATATTTTGACGCATCTGACAAAGTGAACAAAGTAACGAGTGACCGACTAGTTCTTAAATTAGAAGACTCTGAAGTTGTCAATGCCAATAAAGCTGATTGCATTGTACTTGATTACGTCGTAGTTGTCGATTGCATGAATCTCCTTCATTCAAATCCGAATAGATCGTAACGTACGAGGTTACGAACCACTGGTGTATGAGGGGGTGTTGTAAAGTTCTCTGTCTGGCCCACTTCCCGAAATGACCAAACTTTTTGAGTTTTTAAAGTAATTCTTGGCCAGACTGAAAGTATTTCAGCAACTCTTATGAAGTCGAATCGTTTGCTGATGACGCCATAGTATATTTTAAATAAATTTGTAATTCATTTTTGAGATGAGGAATTGTAAATATACCTTAATTATTATTATAATGGACAGATAGTACTTAACCGAAAGGTCTTGTCTATAATAATATCTATAACAACCACAGTGAGAAAAATAGTTCGAAATAATTAAAGTACATTGATTCTTACACGTCTAAAAACGCTATGACGATCAAATATATGAATCTTCTGACGTTTAATATAAATGATAATCAACGAATATCCCATATTAGCCAAACACAAAGGGCAACGAATGACGGCCAATAGATACTTGGTCGAAACGTTGTGTCTATAATAACATCAATAACAAACAGATGAGAACCATTGTTCGAAATAATCAGATATAATTTCTATATCGTAGACTAGCCAAGCAACTAGGATAAAGTTTGTTAATTATTATCAAGTAATTCTTGTTAAGTTTTGTCTACCTTCTCATTCGTTTAACGGATAACAAGAAACATACACATTAATTCCCTTGACAGTGACATGCCAAAATGTCGCGTCATGTCGTCGGCTAATTACTTACGAAGTTAATTTGTTTGAGCATATATAGTGAATTCGATCCTCACTAGGTGACCATACAAATTTCGAAATTAATTTACCGAACATGTGTTGTCATTTAAAGAAATCGACCAATCTAACCATCAAAATTTAATGTCTATATGTTCTGTCAGTTACAATATTTAATATAGGAATATACTTTAATTAAAATCCATTTTTATCTACAGACACAACAATGTATCAATTTTCACTTACATTTTCGAACATGTACTCGCCTACTGGAATTATATATATATATATATATATATATATATATATATATATATATATATATATATATATATATATATAGAGAGAGAGAGAGAGAGAGAGAGAGAGAGAGAGAGAGAGAGAAATAGAGAAATATATATTCAAAAAGCGATTATTTTAATCGCTTTTTGAATGTACCTATATCTATATTTAATGTACCTGTATCTATATTTAAATAATGAAAAAAAAATTTGAAGCTTTTATTTCAATTTTAATTCCAAACTAATAGATTAAATTTAATACTTTCAATGAGCAAACTATTTTACTGTATTTCAAATCAAATTTAAACTGATTGAAATATTTTATGAGCAGTAAAATCGCTAAAATTGTCCATATTGACAAATCTGTCAACACCGCATAATTCTTTTCATTAAATTGTTTCAAAAATAAAATATTAATCACTTTTAGTTGAGTAAAATGTTCGAAAATTACCAATAAATTCGAAATTTACAATAGGTTCTGACAGTGTCGTGTATGAACGCCCGTTTTTATAAAAAAAAATACGCACAAAAAATTCAAAATTATTTTTAAAATATTGGCATCACTGAATAGTAATAAGCTTTTCCATTTATGATTAGTAAATATTGTTTTTATTTAATAAAACTGTCACTTAACCCCTACAAATTAATACAGAATTTTAAAAGATTTAAAAGTTTATGAATTATTCTAATTATTTTTTAAAATTGTAAACAGTTCTTTTAAAAATTCATTATTTATCGAAAAAGATTTTTAAGACAATAGTGTCCATAATATATTTAATTCATAAAAACAATTAAAATCATTTCTAATTAAATAATGCCTTAGTTTATTACATTTTATGCTAACATTCAGAGCAGAATATCTTTTTGATGATTTAAATTCACCTAGAGTTTTTCCTCATAACTAATATAAACATTAAGCTTTACAAAAAAAGAATTTCTGGAAATTTCATAAAACTAAATAAGTAGGTGTAAAATAACAAAATGTTCAAAGCTAATTTCATTCATTTATGGATAAGATTTGGAAGTTTTATTAAAATCCAACAATTATCTGATTTTTGCAAGAATTTATAAATCAATGTGTTTTCAATGTGCAAAATACACTCAAATTTCTCATACTGATTTATGGACTTCCGTTGACCGCACAGAAACAAAATGCCTAACCAGAATTTCTAAGGTTCTAAAAATGTTTAAAAAATAATGTTATCAAAAATCCTTTGGTCCATCCTCTTAAGAATAACAGAAAGACTTTGACGATAACATTTTCTTTTTATCTGTCTTTATTTCAGAGCAGGTTAAGAAAATCCCCTAAGCCGGCCAAAATCTCCTAAGCCTGCCAGGCATAGAAATGAATACAATATGGGCTGAACCAGTAATACGGAGTACTAGAGAAAAGCAATAATAGCAACAAAATTGCAATATCAGCTCTGACAAAAATATAGTTATAGACATTAAGTTTATAAGTCCGTAAAAATGAATACACTGATGGACATATAGCCCAGTAGATGAAAGCGTTGAATGGATCCAGTGACTTGACCCAAAGAGTTGTGAGTTCAGTGATGAACAGAAACTTGTAGAGTTGATGTAAAGAGAGATAATTGAGACATCTGAAAGAGGCATGGCACTTGGAACTAGAACAACCTACCCAGGTGGATGAAATAAAGGGTTCAGTTCGAAATTCTAAACACCTGAAGAAACCCGGAGCGTACAACGGCCGAAACTTCGTGAACATGACAATAAAAATGACGACAACAATCCGAACAATGTAAGTAATTACATTTTGTTTTTATTACGTTTTTGTCATTTTTTTCATCAAATATGCTCATTTTAAAGGTACACACACACACACACACACACACACACACACATACATATATATATATATATATATATATATATATATATATATATATATATATATATATATATATATATATATATATATATATATATATATATATATTTAAAGACATTTATGATATTTTTAACGTTCTTTTTATAGATACAAGTACTTAAGCGAATGGTATGTTTTATAATAAACAGTATTAAATAACATTTACCGGCCTGAATGTCCGAGAAATTCTCATAGAAAATTTTCGTTCTCCGACAGGAATCGAACCTGTATCCTATAAACATATCATAAATGTCTTTAAATAAATTGTCGGACTTTGTCCAATTCAAATATATATATATATATATATATATATGTGTGTGTGTGTGTGTGTGTGTGTGTGTGTGTGTGTGTGGCAGATCTTCTATTATTACAATGTCGGATATTTAATAACAAAACTGAAAAATGGAATCATAAAGAAAAAGAAAAAGAATATATATAAAGTCGCCTAGATTAAATTCCCAAAATATATATTAAATTAACAAAATAACTCCAGAGTTAACAGCTGAACATAATTTCTCTCGACAGCAACCAGTGTCGATTTCACCTGTGAAAAATCGACTTACATCAGCTGGTCTCAAGGGGTGCATAGCCATCAAGAAACCTCTGTTACGGAAGGTAAATAAACAGAAAAGACTTCTATGGACAAAAAGCATAAGAGCCGATCATTGGAATAGTGGCTAAATGACTTGTTGACAGACTAGTTCCGTTTCGAACATGTAGTAAGCGGAGAGTGTATGTGAGAAGAAAGCCAGGAGAAAGACTGAATGATGAATATGTCTCCAACTGTTAAACATGGAGTAGGTTTGTTATAGTGTGGTGTGTTTTGAAAGAGAGATATCTGGAGATTTAATTCCCGTAAAGGGGAACGTGAGACAGAAACAATATCATTCGACTTTGCAAAGATATGCTATACCATCTGGTTTACGCATAACTGGAAAAAAACATTCACCTTTCAACAAGACAACGATCCAAAACACTCTTCCAAATTATGTTCATAAAGAACTTCAAGTCAAAAGAAAAAGAAGAAAAGTTTGAAAATTATAACTTGACTGTCTCTCTCCAGTTGAATTAGCATGGGATAAATTGGATAGGAGAGTTCGAAGGGGAAGAGTTAGCATATTTTGTTAATTTAATATATATTTTGGGAATTTAATCTAGGCGACTTTATATATATTCTTTTTCTTTTTCTTTATGATTCCATTTTTCAGTTTTGTTATTAAATATCCGACATTGTAATAATAGAAGATCTGCCACACACACACACACACACACACACACACACACAAATATATATATATATATATATATATATATATATATATATATATATATATATATATATATATATATATATATATATATATATATATATATATATATTTGAATTGGACAAAGTCCGACAATTTATTTAAAGACATTTATGATATGTTTATAGGATACAGGTTCGATTCCTGTCGGAGAACGAAAATTTTCTATGAGAATTTCTCGGACATTCAGGCCGGTAAATGTTATTTAATACTGTTTATTATAAAACATACCATTCACTTAAGTACTTGTATCTATAAAAAGAACGTTAAAAATATCATAAATGTCTTTAAATATATATATATATATATATATATATATATGTGTGTGTGTGTGTGTGTGTGTGTGTGTGTGTGTGTGTGCGCGCGCGTGTGTGTGTGTGTACCTTTAAAATGAGCATATTTGATGAAAAAAATGACAAAAACGTAATAAAAACAAAATGTAATTACTTACATTGTTCGGATTGTTGTCGTCATTTTTATTGTCATGTTCACGAAGTTTCGGCCGTTGTACGCTCCGGGTTTCTTCAGGTGTTTAGAATTTCGAACTGAACCCTTTAGCTTTTTTAGAATGTGTGAAAGTTTGCTATCTCCATTTTTTTCAAAAACGATTGGAAAGAATGACAATAATTTGTAAAGCATTTGTAGAATATGGTTTTATTGACGATAATTTTATTGAAATATGATGCTGTTTTATGATAATTTATAGCCAAGTGTTTATTTTTTGTTGAAATAAAAGCAAATACACGTGAGTTACTGAACACTTAACTTTTACTTTTAAGAAGATTAAAAATATCTCAGTTTTTAAAGAAATGCAGCAGAGTTTCCCCAAACATTTTGCCTGTAGTGTATACGATTGATAATCACTCAGTGGAGTCCTCTAGACACCACTGACTCAACAAGCTAAGCATTGATGTTGTGCCTTTCTTTAGCAAGTAGGTTTTTACGGGATGAAGTTACTCGCCCTATGTAAATATGATAGATCTACTTTCAATCAGTATGGCTTATGCTAAACACAAGAAGAACAACGTTTACCCCATCGTGGCCTCACGTTTTCCACTGACATGAAGTGGTGAGATTATATTGAATCAATTAATAGATCTACTGTTCGGAAAGTTGATTCATTCTGTCGTGCCAGAGAATTTTTCTCGTCAGAATCTATCTTGCACATTTATAAATCTGCCATTCGTTCGTGCATTGAATATTGTTGTCATATTTAGTCTGGCACTCTCGAGATTCTTGACAAAATCCAAAGAAGGATCTATAATGTATTTAATTCTCACCTGAAATTTCGACATCAGTCACTTTCCAACTGCCTCTTTCTTTCCTACAGTCATTTTCATAGCATTTTCATTGTTCTGGTGAGCTTTCCTCATTGGTGCCTCGACTGCGTGAATTTAAGCGTACTACTAGGTTAGGTTTCACCGTTTTATTATTGAACTCGCTAAATATAACCGGATGTTCTCTTCTAATAGTTTCTGTGGAACGCTTTTTCCATTTCTTGCTTGCACTCTTCAAAACTTTTAATACAATGTTAATCGCCATCATTTCTTCTTGAATTATGTTCCTTTATTGTCCTTTTTCCTCATTAAAGCCTCGTTCTCATTGTCTTCCACTTCTAGTTTTCGCTTGTGTCTTCGTCGTATCAGAGCCTTCATTGGGCTGAAATGATTAAAAGAACATTTTTAAAACGTTATATTCTAATCCGGATACCAAAAATCTCACAAAAGAAATAACCAATCTAAGGAATACGAATTAAGGAAAATAGATTATTTAACAAAAGGTTTAAAGTGTTTTTGTTTGCCAAAAAACTCCTTCACAAAATTTTCTTAATATTTGATAAATTTATGAATTATTAAATTATTTTTATTTTTATTTTCTCAACTACGCGCGTTGTTTGCAATTTTTTGCAGTAAGCCTCAAGACGAAAAAGAAATTATTGATGGCAAATGCATCATCAATAATCGAATCCACTAAAATTAACCTCACGAATGTTGAGGTTTCAAACTGTACAGGAAAACTTTCGGATTAAAATTTAGTTAATAAGCATATGTCAGGTTATAAATTTTTGGGTTTAACACACACGAACACATACATATACACACAGACATATACATACATACAGATATATATGTATATTTTTTTATATATATATATATATATATATATATATATATATATATATATATATATATATATATATAGTTGGATTGATGTGAGTTTGTGAGACTGGGTTTCACATTATTTGCGATCGTCATATATATATATATACATGGGTAGCAAACTTTCTTTTAAACATCTTTCGTTAAATAAGACGGACAAGGAAAGTTTTTTTAATTTTTATTTAGATTTCGAACATCCTTACATTTTTCCCGTTTGGTGGGAGTGAGGGGGTAAAAAACGGTCCATATCGTCCGCTGTTGCAAGCGCTTTCGGACACACCTTTAGACATTTTCAAGGGGGTTTTGATTTTGGTGTTGTTAGTTTCTTTTGATGTTTTGACTATTATTTGTGTGTTTTTTTAATACTTCTAGGAGCGTTTGTTCCGCGCCTTCTTATGGCTGGATTTGAGTCAGCACCCCCCCATATATATATATATATATATATATATATATATATATATATATATATATATATATATATATATGAAGAGATATAGTTTTAAGGTGTGCTATATTTATGGAAGAAAGTGCTCAGTATCAGGGATCAATGGTCTGATGATTGCGTCTAGCATGAAACAGTCTGTCGCCTCTGAGTGTTGACTTCAATGTTCACTGATATATATATATATATATATATATATATATATATATATATATATATATATATATATATATCATTACCTTTCAATCAAGAGGAGAGATTTATTAAATCATAGCTGAGTCCACATTTTCAATTTTTTGTTTCTCAAGAGTAAAATGAAAATATGATTAATTTTTAAGCATTACTAATTTTATTAATGTCTCTTCTCATTTTATACATTGTAAATTGTTAGTGTAAAAGATGTTTCAGTTGTTTATTTTTGTCTCAAAGTTCTATAGAATTCGCTGCCATCAAAACAGATCTGTCATGCACATTTTTGAATTAACCAATCAGAATGATGTATATAATCTGATGAATATAAGAAGCAAACAAATCTTTTAATTGTGGAACTTGAAAAATTATTTTTGCTAAAAAGAAAACCCTAATCATGCAACCATGTTACTATATATACATTTTATCCTTTTTAATAGGTGGATTTTGTAAGTGCACCATTCCATATGTATGAAAAGGAAGCAAGTGTCACATTCTTTATTCGTGAATTCACAAATGAATATCAAATTTTACAAGTACACAAATGAATACACTGAAGTAGGAATTACTGCCATACCGAAATATGCAGAAAATAACCAGTTCTCGACTTGTGTTTCAAATGTAAATAAGGTGAATAAATAATTAATGCATTTTTACATGATTTAAGATTATCTATGTTGACACTCCTTTTCCTTACTTCGACAGTTTTTATTCATTTACCTTTAGAAAATAGCGGTGGTCTAAACACAAGTAGCAAAATCCAATTTATGCACCTGTTTCGGTAATGTCAGGATAAAATGTCATTAATGACTCAACACAAAAAAATGCTGATTTTTCTTCATGCCGAAGAAAGGGCATCATTATAGAGAAGCTATTAAGTACAAACCACATAGGTAAAAGCTTACAAACAAGAACAAAGAAATATATATATATATATATATATATATATATGAGATAATATATATTTTTATATATCAAGAACAGTATTGAGGAAATTGTATAATAGAGCGGTAAAAGTTTACTTGTGACTTCATCGGACTAAATTCGTTATGATTGTAGGACGATACATGAGCACGGCAGATGGGTTCTGGGAATTTTGGATTTTTTTTATAAGCCGAAAATAAAAATTTTGTTGTGGGCATCAACTACACATTTTTTTCAAATCCATTATTTCATCATTTTGGAAAAAAATGCACATGAAATTTCCCTGTAAATTTGAGTTTTTGCAGCTGGGTGTGTAATACTTTTCACAACTATATATATATATATATATATATATATATATATATATATATATATATATATATATATATGTGTGTGTGTGTGTGGTTGTGTGTGTGTGTGTGTGTGTGTGTGTGTGTGTGTGTGTGTGTGTGTTTAAAATAGAACAAAGTTTTGAAGAAATTTGGCAAATGGAAAAACATTTTATTCAAACTAGATTCCATTACGTATTTTGCTTTTCTAGGCTTCATGACATCCAAAACCTAAAGAAATGTGTGTGTATATCTGTATGTATGCTTAAATAATAAATCAAAGTACTTTTTCCCTAAATTGGCGTTTCTCGTGATTAAAGTAAAGAATGAAAATGAGTAACTTAAAAACAAAAACACTTAATATTTATTCTGTATCTTTTTGTTATTATTCTTACTTCATTTCATCATTTCAATTGTTAAAGCATCTTCACATGTTAGTTCGTGTAGTCGTGTCGGTTTTAAGTTATTAAATATAATTAGTATATGTCTTTATACATTTTCTAAAATTCTTAATGATTATAATTGTTATAGTCTTATTTTTTTTCTTAATTTATGTGATATAGTACTTTTGTTTTATTAGCAAGTATTTGCCGGATTTCTTGTGTTGGGAAAATGGTGTCATTATATATATATATATATATATATATATATATATATATATATATGTGTGTGTGTGTGTGTGTGTGTGTGTGTGTGTGTGTGTGTGTGTGTGTGTGTGTATGAAAAGTGTATGTATATATATATTTATATATATATATATATATATATATCATTTATGTATTATATGCGTGGTACTTATTGGAAAGCGCTCAGTATTAGAAATAGAGCTAACATATTTAGTTGAATTGATGTGAGTTTGTGACCCTGGGTTTCACGCTCTGACGATGACAAGAGCGTGAAACCCAGGGTCACAAACCCACATCAATCCAACTAAATATATATATATATCATATGCACCTTAAATACATTACACTTAATGGTAAGACATTAGCTAGAGGAAGAAACCATTACCACTAATGTTTTGCCATTATCTGGGTATTTCTGAGAGGTTTATATGTAAGGTATTTCTGCCCCTTCCTGTATATACAATGAAATGTCAAGAAATAAACACCAATTTAATTTCGTGTAGCTCCTCCCTTTCCTTGAAGAACAATGGCTACGCTACACGATACGATTTCTCCAGGTATTGGAATCGTTGGGTATGACTGATGGGAATTTAGTAAGATCTGTAATACACCTCATACATTCACAATTGGGTTTAAATTTAGCGAGAGGTGGAGTGGGAAATGGTGTACCTAAAAGTCGTCCAGGTTGTGTTGCTGAAACCAGAAATGTATCACGCGAGCCCGATGGTGGGTTTTCAGACTCTTGTTTGAATAATCATCAACTTGCGGAAAGACTGAGAAGCATAAAATAGTGCAAACAAGATATGTGGATATCGAACTTGTCAAGAAGACTCTAGATTAACTATTGAGCCTTGCATGTGTCAATAAAACAAAACCCACACACTTACAGAGCTACTAACTTTAGTTTGCACAACGCCCTGTTGAAAGGTTGGATCTATTGAAAGAGGTTTAATTTGCTGATGATTTTAGCTTTGTATTGTTCTGTTTGCAATAAATCGGTGATAAAAATAATCGGTGGATAATCATTCACCGACCCTTTTGTCTATTATTATTAAGAAGTGACAGATTGCGGAAGTCGGGGCAATGTAACTAATTATTGAATGTTTGATATCAATGGAGGCAATTATTATTCTTTTTGTCTTTTCTCTTACAAAATTAGCTGCTTTGAGATCTAGCCTCATAGAGAGAATCAATATCTTTTTATTCCTGAGCTTCAAGCATATTATCATGAATATAATAATATGCAGAAAGTAAAAGAAGAATGGCCAGTATATTCACTTGAGCATATGTCAATATAACAGTGTGCCTCATACTGAAAAATATGAACATCATCCTGAACCAGTCATAGAAAGACATGAGGTCATTATTCTTTAACAATCCTACTGACAGTCATATAAAAGTTTATAGACGAGATATTGTGAATAAAGACTAGAAACAAAAATGGATTCTCATAGATATAGCAGTGCCATTAAAAATATATCTGTTAAAGTATATGGAAAAATAAATAAATATGATCATTTTGAAAAAAAAGCGGCACTTTAAAAATAGTGTTTAAACAGTAATAATTGGGAGCCCTCGGTATGATAAAAATATTACGTTGGTGCAAAAATAATGTCGTTTTGTCACATGAAGTTGAACGTCAAAAGACGACATTATTTTTGCACCAACCTAATATACAAAGAGATAAACAAGATCTCTGGTAGTCCTGTTTACAAAAGATTTTTTTAAAATGCACCTGTATAGAACTGCTCGTCTACCCAGGAGTGCATTATCAAAGAAAATAAATATAAAAACTGTGCATGTTAAGTATCATTTAATATTAGAAGTTGTTCAAACAGAACGACACATATTTACTACCTTTTGTTGTTGCAATGCTTGTTTGGATTTCGTTGTCACATTATCCATCCTATAATAAAACACTTTCTAGATATTTCAACTTCTTTACTTGTTTGATGTTGACATCTCCAATTCGTAGGTCGCGTCTTGGACATTTTCTCTTGGCGACAACTATACTGTCTTTTGAGATTTCATGGTCTTTCCTTCTCGCTTTACTTTTACTAGGTGGAAATGTGGAGAGCAATAACTGAACAGTACTGAAATTAAAAACTACATATCATATTCCTAGACTTGGGCAGGTATTTGAAAACATTCTAGTACCATAGATTATATATAGGGTTCACTTTGGAATTTCCAGTAAGTTACCTGAATCAACATACGCCGGATGAAGGCTGGCGATCCCAACAGCTGAAATATTGTGATATATTGCAATGAAGACGAGGAAAATTGTTCACATGTAAATAGTGTAAATAATCATAACTCCTCATCCCAGAAATGTAGACAGAAACCATTAGAGTATATCTTATATATGCATGCTACAGAATTATTGTTAATACGGTTAGTTTTCGTTCTGATCAGATCCATAATAGTTTATTATATAGTGGGAGCAAACCACCTGCATACGGATGGATATATATATATATATATATATATATATATATATATTCATATATATATATATATATATATATATATATATATATATATATTCATATATATATATATATATATATATATATATATATATATATATATATATATATATATATATATACGGATAGAAAAGTGAGTAAGTACACAAGTGGAGAAAGAGGCATAGGATAAGGATCCATCTTTTCACCGGATTTACAGTGAACCTAGACTAAGACAGCTGCGGCGCCACAAGAAATTATCATTGGTGGGAGCAAAGTTAACAATATAAGATACTCAGTGCCACGGTGTTGATGACAGATAAAGAATGAAAACTACAAGGCCTCTTATGCAAAGATGATAAAAGAGTTCATTTCTGTAGGTAACCCGGATCGCATACATCTGACGAAGGTCGAAACGTCGTGATAATTATACAGATTGGTAGAATAGTCCGCCTGTAAATGGTGCAACCGTTTTTTCCTTACAATGCTTACACAGTCGGATACACGCACACACACACACACACACACACACACACACACACACACACACACACACACACACACACACACATATATATATATATATATAAAATAATTAAGAGATAAACAACCTCAAGGTTCCATGACTATAATTTATTTCCCCAGGAAATATATTTTTCCTGGTTCATCAGGTCACATCTCTAATTACAAAAGAATTAGGTTTCTTTTATTTTGAATACAATTTTTCAGGGATAAATTTCAGGGATAGATTGATATAAAGTGACAGAGGTGGTTAGAGGATTATGGTTGGTCCATCTTGGAAATGTAAGTAGGGATAAAGTTATTTTTTTAAACCATCCTTCATAATTTACTTAGGTTCAAGTGTACTCAGTTAAGAGGTCAGACAATTTGACCTCTTTAATAATTTTTAGATAGGGAGAGAAAAGAAAAAGGGAAACAAATAGTAAAGAAGGTGAGGGGGAAAAGAGGAAGAGGAAAGAAAGGGTTAAGCAGGGTGCAGAGGGGAAGAAGGAAGAGTGAGTTATCATATGTAGGCATGTCACGGTGAAACTTGAAATGCACATAATTTGAAATGCACACCAATAGAAATTATAGTTAATACATAAAGCATTAAAGATTGCCAGCAAAGTAAGAATAAAATAAACTAAACTATATTAATAATGTTATTAATAATATTAATCTTGATGAATATAATTGTAATAATTATACGATAATATATTAAAGATTATTAAATAAAATTTAAAACAGTATAAAAATTAATAATATTATTGATAACAATAATAATAAAGGTTAATATGTTTAAATTTGAACTCTAACGTTTAAAATTTAAAAATTAAAATTAAATGTAACAAATGGTAAACAAAGAATATATTTATATTAATTAAATATTAGATAATTAATATTAATTTACTATTAATAATCAGATTACTTACTATTACTACTAAAATTAATATTATTAATCATAATAATAAAAAGAATGATAATTAGATAAAAATAAAGACTAAAATTTAAAAATAAAATATAAAAATAAAAATATCCCTCAAAAATTGGGTTAAAAATAAAAGAAAGCTAATTCTTTTGTCACATCCTCTTTGAAATTCTCCACACGGATTACCAAACCCTTCATTACCTTACTATATATATATATATATATATATATATATATATATATATATATATATATATATATATATATATATATATGTATATATATGTATGTATATATATATATATATATATATATATATATATATATATATATATATATATATATATATATATATATATATATATGTGTGTGTGTGTGTGTGTATAGAAAGAGAGAGAGAGAGAGATGAAGACACACGAAAGTGAGAGAAAAATAGAAACAGAGAAACAGAGCGTATTGGGCATCAAGAATATGTTTGAAATGAAAGAAGGTGTGTATGTTTAACTTAATATTAGATTTTTTCAAATTGTTCGAATGACTAGTGGCACATCCGGATCATAATTGCGGATAAAATCTCCAAAGTCCATTTTTGCTTCCGTTTTCTTAGAGTACTTTCGACCCACTCAGTTAATATCAAATTGGAAAGATACAATAAAATATTTAATCAACGAGATCTTGTCGATTGAATTTAATATAAATTGTTTAAACACACGCACAGAGAAAGAAATACTCACTTTCTCTCACACACGCACACACACATATATATAATCAGAAAGACACGAAAATTAATTTGTCATGAAGTTATTCAAAGTGTGATAGATATAACTTCAATAAAACATTTAAAAGAACATTTCCTGTCTTTCGAGATAAACTCAATATATATATATATATATATATGTGTGTGTGTCTGCCTGTGTGTGTATATATATATATATATATATATATATGTGTGTGTGTGTGTGTATATATATATATATGTGTGTGTGTATATATATATATATATATATATATATATATATATATATATATATATATATATATATATATACATATATATGGATTTAATTCTATATTTTCTGTAAGAGTTACGAACCCAAATTAAGAATTTTTGCTATGGAAATAATAAGAAACCATAAAAGTTTCAAAAAATCATTAACAAAAACGTAGCTCTGTTACTTTCTGAAAAATCGCTATCTACCGAATACCGTTCTTATAGATATTTAACTAAATAACGAAATAGCGAAAAAAGAAATTGCTGTTTCATGGTAGACGCACCGAGGAACTCACTCCTATATGCGTATGAATTTGTGTACATCTATTTTTATTCCTCAATCTGTACTTATGTATGTATATGTATTTTTATTTATATGTAGTAAGAAACATAAATATATTGATATCTTTGGGTTGTATGAATATATTATTAATATCTTATTAATATTATATAAATACTAAATGTTATGCCCATGCTAATATATACGTATATCTTATGTGTTTGTACGTAAGTTGGCTTTTTTGTATATATTATATCACAGACAAAAGTATACTTACATGGGTACATATATTTATATACTTAAATATCTACATATTACAGTAAAATATTTATAAATATTAAATTTTGCATACATAATACCAGAGATGCTTTCAGATATGTATCTCACTAACTCATTATCTCTCATTATATATATATATATATATATATATGCGTGTGTGCGTGTGTGTGTGCGTGTGCATACCTATGCACTGACAATAGATTGTAATGTATGTGTAGAAGAAATATCCTGCTCGATATGTTTATGAGATAAGACCCCCATATATCTCATAGTGTGTATCAGCGTTGTTTTTTATACTTTGTGTTTTGCTTTGATTTTGTATATGTGCGTACGCGCATGCGCAGACATGTGAAAGGCAGCGCTTAACTCTATGAAAACTTTCGACATTTCCGCTTTACTTAATTAAAATAATGGCTACTGTAAAGTTCCGCGTGTTGAAAACCAAATTTACGGAGATATACGAAAAAAAATATTCGGTCCGTGTGAAAAGCCTAATGTTATTAGACCAGAAACGACAAGAACAAACAAAAACAACGAACTGAACCGTCTGTTTTGCGACAGTAGATTTTGTCAATTTCAGAATTTGATAAAAATTATTACATTATTCACTTTCAAAATATGCTTTTTCTTCATCCTTACTCCTTTTCTTTTTGTAGTTTTGTTTAGTTTTTCGTTTATTTGGTTTTTAACTTTTCTCTAATTTCTTTACAGAGTATAAATGGGGAAAAAGAAATAACTCGAATTGTCGTTCGCAGGAGATGGATGCCAGAAAGCTCATATCGTGACAAGGAAGTCCATCAGACGCCATGTTGTCAGGTGTCATCTTTCATTATATTTTTGTTAATTAGAAGAGTTTATGGTGAAAAGCCCCGCAGTTAAGAAATGTTTTATCTAGACCGAGATAGTTGATTATTTGAAAATCCAAGAAGTTTTACGATTTACACAAGAGAAAATATTCTGCCAACATTTGTCATAGAATATCAAAATAACTTACATTATTCGGACTATTGTACTCATCTTTGTCGCCATATTTATTACAACATTTCGGCCGTTGCACGCTCCAGCCTTCTTCAGGTGGTTGGAATGTCGAACTGAACCCTTTATTTCGCTCACTGGGGTAGACTGTTCTAGTTCCACGTGCCATGTGTAATGGATGTCAGTTATCAGAAAGTTCTCCACTGCCTTAACCGGGTATTGAACTCACACTCTTTTGTTCCTGTCACTGGATCTAACCAAAGCCTTTATCCACTGTGCCATGTGTCCTTGAGGATATATATATATATATATATATATATATATATATATATATATATATATATATATATATATATATATAGAGAGAGAGAGAGAGAGAGAGAGAGAGAGAGAGAGAGAGAGAGAGAGAACCTTGATATATAGATATATATAGATATTGATATAGAACCTTGATAGATATATATAGATATTGATATAGAACATTGGTATGAAGACAACACATGATGATTACAAACAGTATCGTTTTATGGGAGTGATGCTACACTTATTCAATTCTTCATATTGTAGAATCGTATCTGCGAACGCCTGTAAAACTGGAAGCACTTTGGAATCTGTCGCAACTCAATCTCTTAATTACAACTGACAGTGGTTCTTGGCGTGACTATCCATAAGGCTGTGTGTAATAACAACTTAGTTTATTGTGTGCTGTCGCATAAATCGTGAGTTACAAAAACTGCAATACAAGGTTTTTTGCTGGTTATTTTACATTTGTTTCTAATGCATTTCTCTTTGATGTCATTTTGTTCATAATACGAAACCCTAGGTAGCATACTACTCGACACAACGTAAATCTCATAGCAATGAATTGTAACATTAGACGTTTAACCATCGCACGACAACAGGTGTTATATTTCCTCATACACCATTACACATTCTCTATTTATTAGGCCAATATATTGATAATTTATCTCGTAAATTAATGCGATATTGTCCTCCATTATTTCTTATGCATCTTAAAACATTTTTTGGCTGTATATCAATTGTTTGTTGGATTGAAATTTCAATTTAGAACAGAGGAATCCTTAGTAATAGATACAAGTTCAAATTGATTTGGCGACTCTAAGATATTTTGGAAATACTGACGCGAGGAATAAATGAGTCAAACATTTAATATGAAATTTTCAGAATCAGTCTTTAGGGCTAAAAAAATGCCAGGATCACAAATATTATATTACTATTTTATTATTTCATGTTATGTATTATTATTTTATATTTGATGCTATATTAGCGCTTACGCTAGTGCCTCTACCAAAGAAGAAAATAGTTTGAATGCGTGATAATATAAGGAAAAATGTAACTTCATAAAACATGCCAGAAGTGCTTTCTTTTTATGTAGAGGGTTACTGAACTTTCTTTTTTTTTTCTACGGTTTATCAACCCTTTGCATGTTATTTAATGCCAGAAATTATATTTAAATTATAAGAATTTTGGAGACATTAATGAATTATAAATAATGCTTTAGTGATACAAGTCTTACTAATTAAGCATTGCTGAAAGAAGAATTTTAATGTTTTATTGCGATAATAATGGTTTTAGTGATACAAGTTTTACTAATTAACCCATACCTGGAGAGAAGAGAAATCCCGAGTCATTATCCATTACACCACCCGCACATTCAAGTTTACAGCACTTGATATTCCTAAATGGTCACCCATCTACTACTGGCCAGGAACGACGATGCTTAACTTCGGTGATCGTACGGGAACCGGGGTTGTTGTAAAGAGGTAAGAATTTTAGATTAGAAGGATAAGTAGAATAAGTAACGGTTAACTTTATACTTGAAGAAGTTAAGTTTGTAGAAGTCGGGGTGTTTGTTATACAAAGCAGCGGTTTTGGGGAAGAAGCCGCTCGTGTGGCACTATCTTCTTGCCAGTTGAACACCAAGTCTACGAGGATGCATCGCCCCTGTGTACATGACATGGCGGGACTTAGCTCCATAAAAAAAACATAAGGTATAATATTCTCTATAAGAAAAAAGCCTTTGTCTTCTGAAAGTATTATGGACGTCACGTAACACGTAAACATCGTGTGCAAACGGCGAAATTGCGATGTTCCAGAAGCTCTCAACAACTTCAAGAGGGATGATTCTAAGCTGCGTGTTCCGTAGTCAATATTAAAAAAATATATATGAAAACTATAACTGAAACCATTTCACTTGTTTTGCGCTACTGACATGACTTATACAAATGAGCATGAAGCTGTTTGCAAACCTGATTTTCCCGCAGTTGTGACTCGACAAAGAAAATCAGAATCTAAGATTTGAATTTTTCCTACTCTTATCCTCCCTATCATAGCAGAATGAAATCAACTAGCTCCAGTATAAAATACTCGCAAGATAAAATGACCAAAAAATGTAAAACTGATCATTGTTTTGCTTACAATAACTATATGGGCGGCAATCGTCTGAAAAATAAGTTTACGATAATAATTTAGTAATGTTAATGCTGGACAACCTTCTCACGCAGGAATATGACATTTGAAGCTTTAAAAGTTGGTTCTAGAGAAGGATGCTAAGAATACCATGGACTGAGCATGTGAGCAACGACGATGTTTGAGAGAAAATTGGAACAACACATAAGAAAGATACAGTTGACACATAACACGAAAAGAGGTTTTAGAAAATTTGACGCTCACAGGATATATTGAAGGCAAGAGTGACAGAGGAAAGCAGCAGATAACCTACCTATCGAGCTTGTGTAAATGGTCGGCAGAACATGAATTAGGAGGGATAGTAAAAATAGAAAATTTGCTAAGAGCTATGGAGGACAGTAAATTGTGGAGAGCCACGGCATATAGAATCATCATCATCATCCTCCTCCTTCTTCTTCTTCTTCTTCTTCCTCTTTGTACCGTGTCCCAACCTTTTCTGTCAACCCTTACATAAGCCCCTTTCCTCATTATGTTCCCAAGAAATTTATCCCTTTCGAATATTTTTTTTTTTACGTGAGTTTTTTTGCTTCCATTTTCCTTAAAACTTTTTCCTTAAACCTATATGAGAGATGAAGAAGAGATTTGAAGCAACAGAAATATGCTTCTACAGAAAGATACTGAGAATATCATGGACGGAGTATGTCAGTAACGAGGGACCTTTACAGAAAATGGAAAATTTCACTATCCAAATTGACCTTTGGATTTCGATGTCCCATTTTCCATCATCATTTGTTTAACTATTTGACACATATTTAAATTTTTGAATGTGATATCTCCAATTCGTAGCTCACATCTTGTGCTGTCCTACTTGGTGACAACAATTCGTTCTTCTTACAGTTTATGTTCTTTCTTGCCGCTTTCTTTTAATACCTTTGCTTTTACAAACCTCTGAAATATTTTTTTATATATGACTAAGCCAGGTACTGAATATCGTCCGCACTTCACATTTTTAACCAAATTATACTGACGCAAAATTACAGAGTAAAAATGATTCGATTGACGACCATATCTTCACGGACATTTTAAATAATTTCAATATTCGCATCGAACGATCAAACGCCCTGTGTTCACCTGTCTTGAACCTTGGCCAATGAACTCGGAGAAACCGATATTCAAGTATATGCTGAGCGGGTGAAGACACTGAAAAATTATCGCGTCAAGAAGATATGGGTGCTGCGCGAACAGACGTCACATTAATGATGAAGAAAATAGTAGCGTTTCAATCCTCCTCCTGTTTACGTCAGTGGGGTGTCCGGTTAGCGGCAGTTGCGAAATTGAGATGATGACAAATCGTGATTGGTGTACATTTCGTCGGCAAGATTGCGAAGGTGAAACCGAGGACATCGACTCAAGCGGAGTAGAATGTTAATATTAGATTGGTGGCAGAACAAGACGGAAATGAACAGGCCGACCTCAGACCACTTGACAATTTAATTTCTCTCCAGTAATGTGTTGCCTGGTGAAAACAAGTTGATCAAATGAGTTGTAAAACCACTGGAACACCAGAGTACAATCACGTCCCTAGCTTTTCCAACTTGTGTAATGCTGAATCAAATAAAATTTTTATTAACGCATAAACTTTCTAAAAATTGGAGTGAATTTCGAATTTTATGACAGAAGCGACTCTTTTTTTCGAAAGAACTCTAAATACAAGGGTCAATCGCTATCTATCCTCCTTATCCTTATAATCATCATTTCTTATCACCTGATTTTTCTTTTATATTACATCTCTCATTTATCATAGCAATTTTAACAGTAACTCTCTAACTTCAGTGGATCTCGAGACTTGTACTGTGTGAAAATTCGTATAAAAAAGCTAGCAATATGACGAGCATAAAAAGTGAACAAATTTTTCATGATCTCTCGACGATCTACTGTGTGGATATATCGTCTTAAGTATCGTCAGCTGTCAGATATTTGAAGAAAGTTGATGAATATTCAAAGTGAGAAGACACTTTGAAAACCGTATTATAATTCTGCGTGTTTTTTTTTTGTTGTTGTTAGCGCGTGCGTTATGTCCTGTTATTACCTAAGAAAGACAATATAATGGATCGTTCCATTTTAATCGTGAGGAAAGACGAGAGAAAAAAGATATATCAGATACGTTGAAAGAAAGCATATATAATAAACAAAGAAATAAAGAAAAGGCGAAAATACTCAAAAATGCGCAGGTCGATAGACATAATACACACTGTGTCATAAATAAAAATGGGACGTCTATTTCAAATACGATGTATCCACTATAACGTTTGAAGTAATAAAAAATGTCGGATTAAAAATAAATACATTAATGCCTTAGAAATATATATATATATATTTCGGTAGCATATTTTCAATAAGACAGGTTTCGCTGAATAATTTATACATGTTCTGTCTACTTATTCTCGATAGGATCCTTTCATATTCGCGGATAATATTTTTGTGCAGTTACTAAAAGATGAGAGGAAAACACCGTATTAGCTCATATTGTAACTATTTCCGAGTACTTTCGACATAGCATAATGTCATCATCAGGGTATTGTTAAGAGTAAGTGTTTGGTGTTCATGGTTGTGAGGGACAAAAATTGTTGTGTGTCATGGCTACTACTCAAGTCCGGAATTTTTCCACAGCATGTCTAGTTACCTCTCCTTAAACGGTGTCCGTCACCCAAGCCATGACGCATCGTTCCTGAGTCCATATATATATATATATCTTTCTGAGAATTTCCTTGATTCTAATCTCACCATGGTCTTTTGAAGCGGATAACATTAAGAAGTTACCTATGCAATGTACCCAAATACCATACTACGGGTTGACTCAACCCTTGTAAGTGAAATTGGAGAGACGAATAGTTTAAGAAACGTCGATAGTTGTGCTAGCACGAAGTCACAAGTCATCGTGACCGATGCATTAAACGCACTGGCATTGTTCAAAAATTGTTGATCAAGCAAGATTATGCACTCTCTCCCAGAATTATAACTAAGGTCTACTCAGCGTAGTTTCAGTATAAACCACAGTTTGGCACTGTGGGTGTTGAATAAACACAAAAATGCGACTGTGCGAACGACTATGTTAGAAGGCCTGGTTATCCGCCTTAGCAGATGGTGTGTTTGGAAAACGAGCAGCTGGCTATTATGTATGTATGTACAGACAGAAAGAGTGAGATGCCCAGAAAACATATATGTTTCTCACTTTATTGTATTCTGGATTTCTTTCTAACTATTTTGAATCTACATATAAATTTCTGTGACTTCCGTCTGTCCAAGACACCCTCTAAAATAGACATTGAGAGATCAAAACCGCATTTTACGGAAAAGTGCAAACAGGTAAGGGGGTAAAAAGTACAGTTGGCTTTACTATGGTGCTTAGTTTAGTACAATAAATTTTCATTCATTTTTTGGAAAAATTAAGTTTTATTATTTAACATACAAAATACTCTCACTATTTTAAAACAATTTATTGATTGAATTAACAAATATTTATTTAATAAAAACGCAATCATTTTTTTTTTTTTTGCATATCTTTTCTGTAAGTTTTTATACACAAGAATCCAATTTCCAGTTCGACCTGCGTTTGTGAGCACTATAAACAAATTGCAAGGACAAACGCTTCAATAGTTGGGATTTGGATCCAGAAAGAAATATTTACGTATGGCCAGTAGTATGTTGCATGTTAAAGAGTAAGAAATGATAAGAATTTATTCGTTGCTATTAAAAAGGAAAAAATAAATTTTCTTAAAAATATTGTTTACTCTGAAGTCTTATAAATTAAATTAAAGAAATTATTAAACCGCGAAGTAGGGTTTTTGTCAAAGTATTTTTCCAAATAAAATCCGCTTATTTAAATTTCATCGATTGGTTTACGAAATTAAACGAAATGTAGAGTTTGTAAATCTAGACAAAAATTGTTAGCGATAAATGTAACAATACTAATTACTGTGAGGATTTGAACGCGCTTCAGCGTGTTGCAAAAAATTCTAGTAATTTAATTAAAGTATAATTTAAATATACGAGAGGTTGTTAAAAACATTTTCCTTTCTATAATCTGAGCACATGATAAAACATGCTATTTTATTTGTATCCCTCCTTACACTTTAATTTCTAACAATTTTGTTAGAATACTTCTCTTAATTATAAACGTTTTAATTAACTTTCAAATAATATCTAAAAGTGCTATTAACAAAGTACGTATTTAAGAGTGACACTCAGTTTACCTCTGTGTGTGTATATGGTGTGTTGTGCGTGCATGTTATTTATACGTATTTACGTATATTTGTATGCATTTATATAAAGTCTTCTGATAGATTATTAATGAAATATCAAATGTGAATAGAAAAAGATATTTACACAATATTCAAGACACAACGTATTCTCAATGAAGAATGATAAACTAGCTTCTCAGTTACCACCTTTTGAACGGGTTCCTTTCTATGGAGACAGCCTATATTAGTCAAAATTTCCTTCGTTGATAGTATCATAATAAAAGTCAGTCTAAAACAGCCGAGACAAATCGCGGTTTGGCAATACAGACTAATTG
>OZ038486.1:83417669-83427669 GCA_964036315.1 Acanthosepion esculentum
ATGGTTAGTTACTTTTTTCTCGCTTACCTTTATTAACTTTGTCTAGGTGGTCCTTCAGTTTTCCTTTTGTGTCTGCCATCAACGTAACGAATCTTATATTGCTAAGTTTGCGTCCATTGATAATAAATCATGGTAAGGTATACAGCTCCCTTAATTTTGTCTCGTTGTAGAGGCTGAATAAATCCGGCGAGAAGACGCATCCTTGCCTGACGCTCCTTTCTGTTTTTGTGTATTTACTCAATTCATTTTTTTATCCGTATGCAGGCGGTTTGTTCCCGGTATACGTTCTGGATTTTTCTAACCTCCCTCCCAAATAAGCCTAGTTTTCAAAAATTCAAATGCCATATATGCTTTTTCTTAATCTAGAAGAATAATAATTCATCCTTCTGAATCTGTATTACTCTCTCCAAGATCATTCGAATTATACATATAGCATTTACTATTCTAATGTATTTGATAATTCCACACTTTTTGTTCTATATCCGGTCTAATTCTACTTCTTTCTGTGATCTTGTTGATACTGAAATCTTCTAAGGATGTGAGAGCATTTTTATTATGATCCCCTCTGGTTCAGGTGTTTTGTTCTGAATCATCTTGTCTAGTATCGATCTTACTTCAGATTTTAATATTTCCAGTCCCCTATATTATTGTATATTGCAGGTTTCTGTCTCTCATCATGATATAGTTCTCTAACGTAATCGTTCCGTCTTCGGAGAATTTTCCCTCCTTTGGCTGTCTACAAATTGGGGAGGAGCACATCTTTTTTGCTTTTAGTTCTTTTATTCTTCTGGGCATATTTTCTTTATCTCTGATGCGCGTCCTTTCTCTTTTCGAACACTGGTCATTGAGCCATTCTTTTTTAGTCTGACTAAATTTGTTTCTAATTTATGTTTAGTTGTTTGTACACTTTACCATTCCTTAATTTTGTTAGTTGTCTCTTTTTAATAATCGCGATAACTTTCATCCACTCTTTCTTTTCTTGTTTCATTTTCCTTGCGATGACCTCATTCGCTGATGTCACTAGTTCTTCTGTTAACGCGTTCCACTCTTGATTGAGAAAAGAAATACAGGTTTGAAAAATGTACGAACAATGCATCACTATATATATATATATATATATGTGTGTGTGTGTGTGTATGTGTGTGCGTGTGTGTGTGTGTGTGTGTTAGGAGTATTATGCAGCAAGAATTGTTTCAAACGAGTTTTATTAAATAATAAGTTTTATTAAGTTTTTCAAATTTTCGAATAAGTTGTTTCATATAACGAGTAAACTTTCCAAAGTTAATTTTCGTTTTGAAACAAAGCAAGTTCAGTCGACCAATGATGACAATTCCAGAACAACGAAACTATAAACAATTTTTTTCTATCCTCTGCCAGCCGCAATGATGGAGAAAGCATTACCTCGAACCATCGCCAGTGAGACACGCTGCAGAGCCACTCCGTTTCGCGAGGCTCGTTCCTTAATCGAGACGCAATCGCGCCAATCCTCCGAAGGAACGCCATCGAACGAGGGAAAATAACCCCTGCCACATGAGTAAAAAAAAAATCTATCAGCAAGAGAAGAATATTTAACTATTTTTTTCGTCTCTGCGTCTCGGGCGACGGATCCCGGCTCAACCGCTAACCTGATCAAATTACCGACCGAAAATGTATCTGTACAGGTCGAATCCCAAATCAACGACTTACCCATTTTAAAAGGGAAGATGGTAATGCCATCCGGCAGCTTTCCATCTCCACGGTCGAGGCCTACGGGTTCCATTTGCGAAGGGAACCCAGCTGCATCCAAACCTCTTTTGATGATGTCGTTAATTGCTGCATGCCGTGGAAAGCGGCTGGCACTACGACGACAGGAGAGAGGATGCAAACCAAACTCATCGATGGAGGTTCCACATCTGCATCTGTGACGCTCACATAATTTGAGTCCAAGAGATTGAAATATTGCACAAAAATATCTTAGAATCACAAGATAACAAACTCATCACAACTCATCCTGAAAGTATAAAAAGTAAGAATAACCATATAACAACTTTTAAAGAAAGAATTAAAAATGACTTTAAAAAAACTTAAAGCTAAAAAATATAAGAAGAAGAGTGAAAATTCTAATATTCTTCATATTTTACATAGGACTGACTATAACAAAATTTTTTATTCCATCCTCAATAATAGAGGCAAGTTTAAGAAATTAAAGAAAAATACTACTGTGACACTATTTAGCTATGGTAATTGGCTAACTAATTAACCATAGAAATTAAAACAGGAAATACTGAAGGCGGAAAAGAGCTATCCCGAAAGATATACCGTTCGATGCTAAAAAGGTTGGACTCTTACGTCGATTTTTCATCTGGTGGTTATATTCTTGACCGCTGTATTACGAAAAAGTTACCTTTTCACAAAAGACAGTAAACCCGTAGAAAAAGTCATATGTGGGATTTTATCAAATTCTTGTAAATGGAATACATAGATGTATTAAAAACCCCATAAGAAACATCTGAAAGTAACTCAGTTCAAAACTTCATTTATGAACTCAACATCAACATCAAAAATATAACCGCTTTCCTGGACATTCTAGCAGATGTCAATAATGATTTTATCACTTCAATATATAAAAAAGCATTAGAAATAATTCCTTTTTTTCATTGTTTTATAGAGAATTAAGAAACATAAAACAAACGCTTAACACTAAATTCCCAAACCATGTTGTTGATGAGGAAAATAATATTAGACTTAAATAAATTTAGAAAAAATAGTATAAGCAATCAACTTGATAAGAACTCGAATAAAGACCCCATTAAATTATTTTATTTTAATCAGATTCACCCTAATTATAAACAAGACGTGAAGGTTCTTAAAATATAATTCACCGGTATATAACATTTATTGATCTTAGAACATACCTTGGATTTATCATTTGTTACAAAAAAAAAATTCAAAACATCTATTCAAATACTTAGAAATAATTCATCGCCTAAAAAAATCTACCCTATGCGAAAATAAGGATGTTTATGAATTCTTATGTCCTTTGGGAGATTGTATCTCCAACATTAACAATCAGCAGACAATATTAAATTCTTACATTGGCCACACATGCACCACACTCTCGCGACTCTTTCTGACTGACTCGTCATTTACCAAAATTTAGTGAAATACTCGCACGTATAGATCAGCATACAACAAATAAGCAAAATAATATTAACATGAGACAAATTTTAGAAGATAATCCCGAAATAAAAATTAGACAAATCAATGCAAAGAATCACTTAACATTCTGGAAGACATCAAATAAATCTTTCTCCATAGAAAATCGTACATTGAAGTGGGTATAAAAAATCAATTATGATGAATTGTGAGACGTTATTTTTTACTTAAAAGGAATAATGACGACCAGAAAGAATGCAAAAACAAATACTTTTGTTTTAGAACTAAAAGATACCACCCGTGGTAGATAAAGTGATGGATTTTGAAATATACATCAGAAATATGGTTGAACACTTAATAGTTTAGAAATATTGAACATATTTCTTTTTAAACTGATAAATGATGTAAATATAAATACGTAGAACATATTAATAAAATTAATAATGCATATATTATGAGACCTAGGAAATATAAAAAGACAGTAATGAAGTTATTATATTTTTTTAAAAGTCGGTGCGGAAATTTATATAGATAATATTAATACAGCGGTCAAGAATATAACCACCAGATTAAAAATCGACGTCAGAGTTCAACAATTAAGTAAAAAGAATGCGCTTTATTGCAATAAAGAACCATAAACATGGCTTTGACAATAATCCATCATTCTCACTGATCGACCCATCAAAAATGGAATTAGGTAAGAGGGACACAACAGAATGAAAAACAAATGAAAATAAGTGTAATTGCAGAGATACTACAAATTGTCATGTCGATGGTAGCTGCATGGCAGCAAACGTAGTATACAGAGCTAGAATAAAATCTGATCAAAACTTCGAAAAGGTGTATATTGGTTCTACAAAGGGAACATTTACCAAAAAATTTTACAATCTTAAAACATCCTTCAACTTAGCGAAATATAAGAATAGCGTCTGTCGTGCTAACTACATGTGGGAGATTAAAGAAAAAGAGAGTAAAATCCTTTTTGCACATTTATTAACAGAAGGTCAAGATGATTCACCTGTAACAAGGTTAATTTTGTTTTTGTTTTGTCTTTGTTGCTTTTTTGTTTTTTGGGGTTTTTTTTGCATTACCTTGTATCATATAAGATTGTATGATGCAATAGCTTTTTGTTATTGCATCAGCAATTATTCACACAGAATTGATGGTCAAAATATCCTTGTCATTACCAAATTGTCAGCCATTGGGATACTAATTATGCAGTGAATTACACTTAGAATATTGGCAAGAAATCCTCATTCTCACCTACATGAAGGGTCCAAATTGTGGTTCTGCGTGATGATGGCTATTCTGAACGGGAAATTAGTGCAAAAGTAGCTTATAGCTTGATCGCGGTACACACAGGTAATTTTAAAATTCTGTGACACTTGGCGATGAGGAGAGAAGTGAATGTTTATCGAAAACCTGTGCTACAGATGACCATTTGATGAAGTGCATTTCTATACGATCTCCAACAAGTTCTTGTACAAAGGTACGTGTTGTTCTGCTTCAACATGCTACAAATATCAGTTCTGTGACGGTTCCACATCATCTGAGATTTGAATTTCTCGTAAACCACGGCTAGCTGCAGAAAATTAAACCCAAGTGTCTGTAACCTGAAACCAGGAAAGCTGAAGGCAAATGTAAAGTTATGTTTCAGATTAATCTCTGCAACAATTTATGCATAAAAGAAACATTAGAAGAGCCCCTGGTAAGAGATTTTATGAAAAGTATACCATTCAGGTTATGATGCACCCACCAAGCAAGATGATTAAATCTGGAACAGCTTGACTCTACTTCTTTCTTCCAAGAACAATGATGAATGGTGCAATGTATGTGAAACTGCCTCAGAAGAAACTGGAACTGCATATGCACATTCATCAATGCACAAAATTTAAGCCTGATAGTGCTCCATGCGACCGATCAAAGGTCATTCGGAATTTTTGGGACTGGCCAGGGATCAACCCAAATCTGAACCCATTTAAAAATTTATGGGAAATTGTCAAAAACAAAATTGTAGATAAATAACCTTCAAGTAATGAAATACAGAGAGAGGCTATTAAAGAATTCTTGAAAAAAGAATTTTTGGTTGACTACTGTAACAATTTCCCAGCATGACCCACCACATGCAAGAAGTAATAGAAAATGAAAAGGTCATGCAAAATACGGATTATTTGGACTTGAAATGAGATTATCGTCATTTCCAAATTTGGGAGTAAAACTGAGTCAGTCTCTCATAAATTACTCATTATCTGTTGATTTTTAGCTTTAAGATAATAAATTACAATGTTGTATTAAACACTTGTTATTGACTATAACATGGGATATAAGGAAACAGAACCCATAGTTTGGACTCAAGAAACAAGATTTGCACACTATTCCAGGAGGAAAATTGGTGATTATAATATACCTAGATCAGAATATATAATTAAATGGAAGAGCTGAATTAATGACAGCTTGCAAAGAGAAAAATTTCTCCTAACAAATTATGAACCGGGTTGATAATAAGTCATGTATACACACACACACACACACACACACACACGCACACACACACACACACATATATATATATATATATATATATATATATATATATATATATATATATATATATATATATAGTGTCCTTGTGTGTGTGTGTGTGTTTGTTCAATTCAACCGACAAGTTCCATCTATTTAATTTTTCTTTTGAAAAAATTGCAAGCATGAACACTTCATTCTGTAGAAAAGTCGATGTTAAACGTGTTATTAATATTTTATTGAAATAGAATTCTAAACGTTTGAATGCATTCATGAACAGATGACCTGGCCAACTGCATATAAAAATGTTTGAAACAAAATATTCCACTACGCATAAAAATGCAAAGTGTCAGCAGTTTTTAGCATTTTGCAGAAACTTAAAAGGATTTTTGTCGAACCTCTTGGATTGAAAACCATATTCAGAAAATCTTCAGGCCATTGTTCACTCAGACACACAACTGTTATTGGCAGTTTCAAAATTCTTTTGCTGGCTAAGTGAGAGATGAGAGTTAAGGATCAGCTTTACTTTATACTATGGTTTTCTCAGAAAGGAAAGCGGGTGTCCGCTAGTCAACGATACACCTGAAAGGTTACTGAGATCAGCTGAATAGTATCTTAACTGCATACCAATCGTTTTGATGCTGGGCGAAGGAGAGCGTGTGATATGAAGATCTTCTCTCCGCTGTGTGTTGAACTCAATGTCTACTTTTATATATACATACACTCTATCTCTGATATTGAGTACTTTAACCCATAAATATAGCATAGCTTAAAACTATATTTTATCATATATATATATATATATATATATATATATATATATATATATATATATATATATATATATATATAATTATTTTTTTTAGATATGATTCTATTGCTACCGAGGAATTACCATTTTTCAAAAACAGAAGCTAAACATTTCCAATTCAATTACAGAAATTAAATTAAATTAAATTAAATTAAAGTACCTAGTTCTGTTTCATTTTCAAGCGAACTTTGGAACTTTAATTTTGATTCCAAAATTCGCTTGTAAATGAAACAGAACTAGGTACATTAATTCAATTTAATTCTATAATTGAATTCGAAGTTTTCAGCTTCTGTTTTTGAAACATGTTAATTCCTGTGTAGTAATAGAATCATATTTTTAAAAAAAATTATAATCTAGGCTCTGCTTGTGTATCGAGCACTGTTTTTAAAAAATAAAAACAAAAATACTAAAGAACTTCGGATCATCAATCTAACGGTTCTTTCCTATTTTATCAATATATTTTCCCCCTCCACACACACACTCATATATATATATATATATATATATATATATATATATATGGTTTTAAAAAAAATTAAAGAATAACAAATACTTGTCTCTATAAACGTTTAGGCACAAATCATTTGTAGAGACCACAGTATTTAACATTCGAAGGCGTTTTTAATAAAATCTGTCTGTATTGCTTTGTAATGGTTTTCTTTATATTATTGAGCACTGTACAAAAAAGACTACGACTTTATCTAATATCACTTACTATTATATATATATATATATATATATATATTTCTCATTCACAGGCAGACTGTTTCGGTCAGTCGGAACTTCTACCACTAAGCCGTCGGCTCACGGCAGGGATGAAGGTGAATTTTAGCGTGTTTATTTTTAGATTTAGATAAACACACAGTGACTGACAGTGACTCAATTCTGCCGAAGAGTCGTGAAATATTAGCTTAAATAGTCACTGTTTACAAACTCACATCTCAAACCAAAGAGCTCAACCGAAATTAATTTTTCAGGAGCCAATATTTTTGTTATCCACAGACAGACTGTTTCGCTGTTTCACAGCTCATCAGTGTGACTAGACGTCCGGTTGCCTCTATCTAGGATCGAAATATATATATATATATATATATATATATATATATGTGTGTGTGTGTGTGTGTGTGTGTGTGTGTGTGTGTGTGTGTTAAAGATTGCATGCGGATTAAATATGAATCGGTATCCGACAGGATGATAAAATAAAGAACAAATATGTTTCACTTTTATTGAAGCTTCGTCAGAGATTGATAGAAAACAGACAAAAATCAGAAATTCTGGTATTTTCAAATTTTGTTTGTGTCAGTTCTCATTGGTCTTAACCTGTGTGCGGTCAGACAGCGCGGCGAGGTGCCACATCATTATACTTTACGGGTGATCTCTTTAAGCATGTATTCTTTGTATTAGATAGATACAAGTTGGATTCTTTAAGAATGGATTCAAAGAAAAATGGCGATGTATTATAATGTTTTAGGCGTGGGTTTATAGTTGATAATAATTCTATTATTATGTATTTTCTCCTTAAAGAAATATGTTCTTTTTAAATTAGGGTGGTATCATTGAAATCAGAGTTATTTCCATCATCGTTTCGATGCAAAATGAGTGAGATGCTTGACCATTCGAACGCCTACTAGACAAAAACACATATACAATTAAGAATACAGATTACCATCCGATGCCCACTTAGACATACAAGAATCTTCACAAACTTAAATACACGTAGAATTATCTCTGACAAAGATTTAATAAAAGTGAAATAGGCTAGATTAACATACGTTTCCTATTTGTTTTATTTTATCATATATATGTTATTATTATTATTATTATTACAAACGTTACTTTTATTGGGCACATACTTTGAGTTGCTATTCCTTTTTGTATTGTTTTAAACAGTGAAATTTACAACTGGCCTAGATTGAGAAGTCCTGCTAAAGAAAGATTGTTCTCCCGAGAGTAATCGATACTGTATCCCTTTTTCCATCATCAAGGCGGCTTTTTTAACCAAAGTGTGCCGCTACCAGTTTAGCGTCAGAGACCAGCCCTAAAGAGCAAGGTTTGAATTACCTATTTAAGGAAAGCACATCTCTCAGTGGGATTTCTACGAATTTATATCTGCTAGCTTCAGTTTCATACCCGAAACTTAACAGTGAATTTACATTTTTTAAGAAAAACATTGAAGATGTATGCAGTAGCTACACAATGTTAGTACGGTCTAGCCAATGAATCCCTTCGGAATGTTTTGCCTACGTTCTCGCTTACCCACACTCTTTTCTATAACGGCATGCCAGTTACGTTTTTCATGATATCTGATTGAACATAAGGCAGGGATTTGGTTTTCAAGCATCCCCGACAGATTTCAGACTCGATTTAGCGTTTCTATTTTCCATGCTGACAACCGCTGCGCCTCTTTGTACACTTACAAGTCATATATATATGATACGAATCCTGCACACTGACATATGTAAAAATATTGGAAGAGAGGTATGTATTCATTCACGAAACGTGTTTATATATGTGTGTGTTTATACTGCTCATGTATGCGAGTGTGTGTGTGTGTATTTGTTTGTTGCCCATATCAGCTAAATGATGCAATGTTAAAATAGTGAAAAAAAAAGCCAAAAGTAACAACAGAAGAAACACTCCAAAATCAAACAGAATATTAAGTTTTCGGCGAAGACTCGCCCCGGGTGTTTGTTTGACTATGACGCTTTGACCCATGAACGCCATCGATACAAGAACAAACTAAACCAGAAATATATCGAAGAAATATTTTTCTTTTAATCTTTGATGTTATTCATCCGCAAAATAATACTCAGAAGTAGAGAACTTTTAAAAACTGCCATCGATTTGAATACCTTTCTTTTTAATCAGAGAAGTGAGTTAAATATTTCACTACTTTGGTTGATTTTTCCTTTCTAAGCACATCAATGATCGTCACGATCATCAAACGTTGCAGTTATAACGTTTCTCTAATGTTTTAGCGGACTCTGGATTGATATTATTTATACAAAAGTAAATACCCACTTCAGGTTTTTAAAACTGATAACATTCAGTGATAAAAATATCTCTTGTTCAGTTTATACAGCATTTTCGATAATCTTACTTTTTTTTTTTTTTTAATAATTTTTTTAAGCTTATCACCCCAAGCAAGGCTGGAGGCCACTAGCACGCAAAGGGTTACAGAAGGTTTGGAGGAAGAGCAGATAAGAGTGGTAAAGGAGAGGATGTGGAGAAAGATAGTGGATCGATCAAGTCAAGGGGGTTACAGAAGATTTGGAGCGAGAGCAGATAGGAATGAAAAGTGAAAGGATGTGGAGAAGGGAAGTGGATAGATCAAGGCAACTGGAGATGTCGATTGACGTTACACTTAAATAGTTGGAGATTGTATTTGTCAGGGAAACAGGAATAAGGAAGGGAGTTCCACAGGCGAGATGTGCGAGACATGAAGCTATTGGAGTAGAAAGACGTCTACATCTAACAGTTTCAACGGTGAAGGTGTGAGAACGGGATGCCAGCCTTGTAGGACGTTTAAATTCA
>OZ038486.1:83432669-83485169 GCA_964036315.1 Acanthosepion esculentum
CAATAAAAGTAATGTTAATTTCTACAAGAAGCTTACCTCAAATAATCCAAATATCTTTTAACCATAATTTCAAACAAGGTCTATGCCATCAAATATTGAATATTCTTCATTGATATATGTGCTAATCTTTTGAATGTTATTTGATGAAACTTGCCCGTTGCTGATCTTTCCGTGCGCCACAATTTTCCAGCGGGTTCGTCCGCTCCTTTTATGGATTGGGGAAGCCTGAATTTTGGATTTTCCCATTCTGAGGGAGGGTGGAGTGCCCGCGGGAAAATTAGATTGGTGGAAAGCTGATTCGCAGGTTTTATGGTTCCGAAATCTCTTTTAAAGCCATCTGAATTATGCGATTGCTATTTTCACGCGGTTCGAACTCGGCTCTCCGATTCCTCAATCCAAGCCGTTATCCATTACTCCACCGTGCCTCCTATCGATTCCAGTCGATTCCATTACATTCACTTACGTGCTAATACCCTTGGGAAAGGTGTGAATCCTCTTCTTCTCCCTCCAACTATGGATAAATAGCAGGACAGACTTGGTTCTATAGCCTTGGATGGCAACTGGTCTAGGAGAAGGACAACTCTGAATTCAAAACCTGCGGAGGGTCGTTTGGGGACCTTGTGGCATTCGTTGCACCAGGTCTCTGTATTCGTCCCTCCAAAAAGTGTGGATGGCCCTGCACAAAGCCTTCACCACTATAATCAAATCCTGTGTGGCTGTCGGGCTTTCAGTTTCTGGGAACTGATCTGTCTGACCCTCATGCGTCGAGTTCGACGGGAGAGCGATAATGTTGCGCGGTTACATGTTGGTATTTATCACCACCAGCGGGGTCACCTTAGTGTAGGAGTCTGATGTTGAATAAACCCGAAACTCATAAGAAACAAAGGGAAACATCACTGATGGTGTGTCGGCGGTCATCTTACAGATGGATTTCTAAAATGCGCATTTGTCAATAATCTTATGTCTACGAAAACGTTTCTTTATTTCTCATTTTTTATTTACTTTACTCAGCTCAAGTTTTATATCAGTATTAATAACAAAAAGTATTATCTTTTTAAAGGTATGTTATGTGTCAAACACTTTTGCGTGTCATTGTATGCGTGGATATACATGAAGATATGCAATGTGCAAAAATTCACTAACGTATTTAGGCATAAGTATATCTGTCATTATCGCTCATGCTTTTTCTCTTTCTTTCTTTCTTTCTTTCTCTTTCTCTCTCTCTCTCTCGCTCTGTCTCTCTCTCTCTATATATATATATATATTTATATATAATTTAAATCTTGTTAATTAGAGGGGAAGTGTGTTAAAGAATATAAAAGTTATAACTTTTATATAGACAGTTTTAACATTGGAATCAACATTGAATGCTGCTTCATCCTTCAATGCGATCTTCAAATTCTCTCTCTCTTTCTCTACATACATACATATATATATATATATATATATATATATATATATATATATATATATATATATATATATATATATATATATATAAGTTGTTCCAATTACTTTTAAATGTGAATTAAGTTTAAGCGTGTAATGATTTTTTCTTTTTCTTTCAGATTTGGCGGATATTTCGGCGATATTATTTTTCACACATAATTGTCATGACTTAAATAACATGATCCAACAGAGAAATAAATAAATTTTCACCAATAACACTGATTTATTTACTGCTGACTTTGATCCGTCTTAATGAAACACCCTTTATATATGTTTGTGTGTGTGTGTGTGTGTGTGTGTGTGTGTGTGTGTGTGTATTAATAAGGGATATTTAGGCAGAAAAATGTGTAATTAATTTTTTATTATATGTTTTCAATTTTCAGATAAGGTGTTCAGTATTATGCTCGAAGTTGTGGATAAACTGTCCGGAGTTCATATTTTGTTATTCTTTTGTCCAAGTACTTTCGACCATCGCAGACATTTCGACAATCTCTGACAAAAACCAAGGTGAGATCTGTGGAGCAACCAGAATTCCTTTGTCTACATTCAGGTATTCTTTGGAATGCTAGTAGTTTGAAACAGTCTACGGTGACGTTATTTGCAGCAGTTATTGGGAAAGTGGTTGCACAAAAGAATGCAGGTTTTTTGTATTCTTTATTTTTAATTATTATTATTATTATTATTATTATTATTATTATTATTATTATTATTATTGCACAGGTAAGCGAAGAGAAAGTTATAATTCTTTGTACAAACATTATAATAAAGAAAACGATAGTACTGGTAATCAATATGTCAAAACGAATGAAACGCTGCCAGCGTGAAGGCATGAAACTGAAACATGCTTAATATGATGGTGATCATGCTCATGTTGGAATTTCCCGTTAGTTGATAAGTTACTGAGAGGAATTAATCAAACAGCTTAGTTTATCTTATGGACCTCTCCTGTCATTTTGTTCATTCCGTGAATTTTTCGAAATATTGTTAACATTGTCAAACATTGTGCTTTTTTTTTCCTTTTTTTTAAAACTGTTGAAAAATATTGGAAGAGTTACGTCAATCACTTTGTTTATTATTATTATTATTATTATTATTATTATTATTAGATTATCCAAATCAAGCATTGGAAATCATTTACACCATTAGTTAGTCAGTTTGATTCTCTATTCAAATGGAACGATAATATCCCATTTTGAAACTCATTTTGACCATCAGTGAAAAGTGGTTTTATTACAACAACATGAAGCGGAAGAGGCAAGCAAAATGAACCACAAATAACCGTATGAAAAATGGTTTCATAAAAAGAATGTAAACATGTGTATAGGTTAGGTGTACGCTGTCATGAACTTCTTCCGTTGAATCAAATGTCTAATTCGAACAAGTACTGCTCCAAAGCAAACCAGTTAAAGGCAGAAAATGATAAATATCGTCCTCAGTTAAAGAAAAACTCCTAGTATTCCATGAAGATAATGCAAGAGCGCATGTTTATTTGGAGACGAGTCAAAACGTGTGTGGGGATTTTTAATTCATTGGTCTTTTTTGTACTTATTGCAAACTTTGATTATCATTTATTAAAGTCCTTTAACGTTATTTTAATGAATAAAATTTGAATTTATTGGAAGATTACATCGAAGAATGATTAAATTTCTGGATGACTGAAATTATGAAGTTGTCTAAAAGAAACAGAAGATGAAAAGGAACTAAAAAATTAAGTGAAATAAAAGAATAATGTTGTTTCAATGAAGTTAACTTTTTCGTCCGCCCTGGGTATGACGATATACTACATCCGGCAGCAAGACCTCTAATCGGAAGGTTTTGAGCAGCGTGGAATCACCTCTTAATTGCTGTTGTTCTCGGGTCTTGTTAGGATCCCATCTATGGGCAAATATTTGAACCTAGAACTGGGATCAAAACACGATGAAAGTATAAAAAAATATAGTAAAAATACCAGCAATATATTTTTGTAAAAAATAAAAAATAAATTTCCCGTAAATACAGTAAGGAACAAAAATATTACCAGAAAAAGAAATTAAAAGAAATTACCAAAGCTTCCAAGAAAATTAAATTTCGGCTTTAAATGGCCACTAATGAGTTGGTGTGCCGCTAAACAAACAAACTTCTCTGTTTTTACTTAAACCGAGCGGAATTTGTATTGATAGATGCATTTAAATAATCGGGGGAGTGTGTAAAAATATTATGCAGTAAAGGGAGGATTCCTTATGAAAAGGAGTCGGAATATCTTTTAAAGGATTATAAGCGAATAATTAATTAGATGTAGCCTTGATAAGCTTGATTTGGTGTCGGAAAATTTCATCAAAAAATAAACGGCCAACATGTCTATTAGGCACCTTAAAATAGCTAGCTAGCTAGCTAGATAGATAGATAGATAGATAGATAGATAGATAGATAGATAGATAGATAGATAGATAAATAGATAAATAGATACGAATATGCTATGTAGATAATAATCAGTAAATTAATCGGAAAATAGTGAGATATGCTTAAATGCAAAAACAAACATTCCATACAAATTGACCATGACAGCTATTTTTAGACTGAAGAAGAAAGAAAAATAGTCACAGAAAAATAAAACTAATAATCAATGAAAGAAAGAGCTGAAGAGACAGAGAGAGAGAGAGAGAGAGAGAGAGAGAGAGAGAGTGGTGTTACAGTGATAGAGAGAAAACTTGTCATTCTGAGATAGATAAATATACAAGCAAATTGGGGGACACAGAGATGAGACATTTTCTAGAAACATTGATGGATTCATTAAGAAAATGAATGCATTTAATTTAACAGGACTCTATTAGTCTGGAATTTATGACCCAATGAATTGATAGAACAGTATTAAGTAGGTCATTATTATTTGTAAATCAACGCATATTCTGCTGACTTTTTTGTGCCGAAAAATAAACAGGAAGAGAAGTGAAAAGTTAATCATTTAATAATTAAAGCAAATTAAGTGTTCTTTGGCGTTTACTAGTTTCACGAACACAGGATCAGATGTTAATGTCATGTTCCGCATCAATTACATTACTGATAGTAAAATAGACAGTCTATATTTACATTAACATATATATCTATATCCATGTATATATATGTGTGTGTGTGTGTGTAAAAGAGTATAATTGTAAAAGGACAATATGAATAAAGGCAAAAGGAAAAATTATCTTAGCCAACACATTTACCTTGATATTTTCTCTCACATTCGCTATATATATATATATATATATATATATATATATATATATATATATATATATATATTATAATTTTATCATATAGACAAAACCATTTTACTCACAACAAAGATGCAACTTGGTTTCAGTGCATTTTAACTGCACATCTACGGGTGAGGGTCGAAAATGGTTAACCATTATTAACCAGATAACCATTTTCGACCCTCACCCGTAGATGTGCAGTTAAAATGCACTGAAACCAAGTTGCATCTTTGTTGTGAGTAAAATGGTTTTGTCTATATGATAAAATTATAATAAATAAATAATTATCGCTCTACTACCTGTATCGAGCTCTTTTTTTAATTAACTCTGCGAACGTTGGAATTTATATATTACTTTCGTTGTCATCGCATCGGGTATATATATATATATATATATATATATATATATATATATATATATATATATATATATATATATATATATATATATATATATAGGGAAAAGATTATAATTGTACCAACGAGAGAAAAATGTATATTTTTAAAAAAAGAGAGAAACCGCAAACATTTTTAATTATTATGTGGATTTGTTTTAGTATATATATTTTATTCCTCATATTGCTACACACGTTTCCGGTCTCGTGTCCTTCTTCCAGCAAATTAAAGGAACCAGTTTTTAACGGAATGAAATTTCCTGATGTTCTTTTAATTTTTCATTGATCATTTTCTATATTTGTAGTGGGTCTTGATCGAATTTTTTCGACTGTTGACTAAAGTGAATTTCTGCCTAAGTGGTAATAAAATCATTAGGTTTGGTGTGAGTGGTGACGATGACGGATGTGTTAATGATAGATGCCTCCTATCCCCACATCACCCCTGTGACTGTCAAATCTATTTCCATTTTTGTGTATCGTGTGTGCGTGCGTGTCCCCGCTAGCTTGCACACGAATCAGCATATATATATATATATATATATATATATATGCCCACACACATACACATTCTTCCTATGCGGCATAGGGCCCCCGTGTGCCAGTCAGTAGTCTATCTGTTCTTGCCAGTGTGTGTATATATATATATATATATATATATATATATATGTGTGTGTGTGTGTGTGTGTGTGTGTGTGTGTGTGTGTGTGTGTGTGTGTGTGTGTGTGTGTGTGTTCTTCATGGATACCTATTTGCTCGTGCATACGTGTATTCATATGTGCGGTCCGAACAATGTATCTGGCCACCATGTGTGTATGCCGTGGGTCCATGTGTGTGTGGTTCTGTTTAGTGCTGGTTTAAATTTGTCAATGAAGTTTTTTCTTGAATTTATAAGAGTAGTTGTTTGGTATATTGGTATAATTTTAAATTTGTCTTGATTGCAATTATAGATGTGTTGCGATACTAAGAGTTTTCTGTTGTCGGGTAATTTGATATTGTTTTTATGAAGGGCAGCTCTGTTGTTAAGTGTTTGGCTGATGCCTATATATGACTTCTTGTATTTTGCGCATTTGAGTACATAGTTCACATTTTTAAGAGTTGCAGTTTAAATTTTTATTTATTGTGAATGTAGTTGTGGGATTTTCAAAGGTGTAGGAGTTCCCTTCTATAATGACATCACAAATCCCACATCTTTTCTCGGTGCATTTTGTGACCCCACTGTATATTGTATTGGTTAAATTTGGATGATTTAATATATATTTCAGGTTTTTAGATTGGCGTTTGCTTTCAATTATTTCAGTTGTTTTTAGCATATTTTTCATTTTGTCATTCTTGTTAAGTAGATCTTGATTTCCTGTAATTTCCGTAAATAGTTTTGGATTGTTCTTATTGCATGTTGAGACATGTGCTAAGGTTTGTTCGACGTTACGTTTAAAAAAAAAAGTTCTGCTAGTTCAAAACCTTTCTTTATTAGTGTTGTGGAGTAGCCTCGTTTTTTATAGTTCTTCTAAGTATACATACATACATATATATATATATATATATATATATATATATATATATATATATATATATATATATATATATATATATTATTGTAGTATTCAGTACATAGTATTGTAATATTCAGACCACCTGCTCTAAGCTGTGACAGTTCTAATCTCTTACTTTTCTGTCACAAACAAAGTGCTTCATTTCTGTCATATGGTTAATAAATAATATTTAATAAATGTTTTTCGTACTGATTATATTGGTACACTTTCCTTTGTCCTTGTTTTATTAACTAACCTATCTATTTTATATATACTTATATATACATATATATATATATATATATATATATATATATATATATATAGATAGATATATATATATATACATATATGCACGCACGCACACACGCACACATATATATATATATATATATATATATATATATATATATGTATATATATTGTCATCCACAGACAGACGGTTTCGCTCTATCACAGCTCATCAGTGTGGCTAGACGTCCGCTTGCCTCTGGCTAGAATCGAAAACCGGCTGAATTCGCGTCAGTCGGAAATTTTACCCTGAAGCCGTTGGTGCACGGCAGAGAAGAAGGTGAATTTAAGCGTATTTATATTTAGATAAACACACAGTGACTGAGAGAACTCGATTCGATTTACCGAAGAGTCTTGCATTATTAGCCGTAATAGTCACTGTTATATACACACAGTTGTGGATAGAATTATTCACCTCCTCTTACATAATTAAAAATAAAGCTGTAATACCTGAAATTTACATGCAAACGTCATGTGAATTTTTACAAATGATGGAATAATGGATTTGAAAGAATGTGCAGTGATTTCCACAGATTTTTGTTTTATTTTAATGTCAAGAATGAATACAAAAAACACCAAAAACAATTAACATAGGACAAAATTATTGGCCCTCTTGCCTCAATAATTAATTGTTTAAAATTTATTCTTGATTATTGCCTTTAATAGTCTCTGACAGTTTCTTACGGGAGCTCTACACACACTCATAGGAATTTTGCTCTATTCTTCCTTGGCAACAGCTTCTAGTTCCTCTAAATTTAAAGGACTTTATTCTCTTACTCTTTTCTTTCAATAAGACCATAAATTGTCGGTGGAGTATGCCAATACATTCATTTTGCTGTCATCTAATTATTTTGTAACAATTCGTGCTGTATATTTCTGGTCATTGTTATATTGGAACTTCCAGTGATCCCCACCAAAGACAGCTTTGTGCACTTTGTTTTTATATTATTTTTAAAAATATCCAAATTCTGTTCTTTATCCAAGATACCCTGTATTCTCTCTGGTTCACCTGGCCCAGAAGCAGCAAAAAATCCCCAAATTAGAATGCTCGAACCACCGTGCTTAATTGTAGGGAAGGTATTTTTTGTTTGTGAGTTCATTTGATAAAATAATTCTAGTTTACGTTCATCTGACCATAAAACAATGTTTTGTATTTACTCCCATGTTCTAGATGGCTTCTAACATGAACTAATTGGCACTTTAGGTGGTTAGCCTTAAACAAGGGAGTTTTTCTTGGGCGACAAGCTCGAAGTACTGCTCGAATAAAGAGGCTAGTGAAGGTCTTCGTCAATACATGCATGTCTTTATATCATTGACAATGTCCTTTGTCGTATGTGAGGATACTTCGAGACATCTCTAACTATTTTATTTTCCATTCTCTCAGAAATTAACCTTTTTCTCAAAACGTTTTCTTCCAGAATTCTCAAGACAATGGTACTCCTTGATATTGCTACGAATTATCAGTCTAGGAACATTTAAATACTTGAAAATTGTTATATATCCATCACTTTGTTTGTACGCATCAACAATCTTCATTCGAATCTTTTTGTCAAGTCCAGCCGTCTTCACCATAGTTGCAAAACGAATGAGTTATCGCAATACGCGACACTTACATATTTATTTTTTAGAATCTTATAGCATCACGTCAATAATATTTCATTTTCACAGTCTGTTTGCATTAAATGTCAAATTGAGAGAAAAACATTAAAACTGCCGTAGAGTAATATTATTTCATAATTTTCTTAAGGAGGCGGGGGTAATTATTTGCATTGCACCAATCTTAGATAAATCTCTAACTATAAATATAATAGATCGAAACTTCTAAAAATTTCACGAATTATTCAAAACTAAATACAGAATCAACCATTTATGATAAATTCAGTAAGTACTTGAAAATACTCATTCTGCCTTAGTAAATATTCAGTGGTGGTGAATAATTCTGTCCACAGCTATATATATATATATATATATATATATATATATATATATATATATATGTATGTGTGTGTGTGTGTGTGTGTGTGTGTGTGTGTGTGTGTGTGTGTCCTGTCTGAGGTTATGAAAATCAAATAAACCTCAATAACTTAAAACGTTCTGAACCAATATTTCTCAAATTTAAACTTGTCAATTATCACCGTTAGAAAAATATTTAATTAAATTTTCTGTCATTTGTAATTGTTAGATTTGAGATATTTGGAATTTACGAAAATGGACTGACAGAAGTTAATATGTAGATAAAACTAACATTAGCTTAAGACCTCTGAACTCTAATAAAATCTATTTTTCTTTTTGTCCATAATATATGTTGAAACATGGATAAAGGGAAGGATCTAACAACTGCTGAAAATAGAAAATAACAAATTTATTGGGTAAGGGAATGGCTACATGGAGAGATGTCAAAGGATCTTTGCAGAAATCATAGAACGATAAAGAAGGTTGTTGAAAATATAAGTAAGTTGAAGAACTCGAAGCAAAGGAAAAACTTTTAAGAATTTGCTTCCTCGAGATGAAAGTAAACTAAAGCAAGTTATAGCAAAACAATCATTTTCTCAGCTCTTTGAAATGGCTGGAATTGAGCGAGTCAAGAAGGACAAAAGCTGTAGAATACTTTGTGAACTGGGATGTGTAAAAAAAACTCACTAAAGCATAAAATCGACAAAAGTTAACGTTACAAAAACCAGTGCTAAATGTAAAATATAAGAAGATACAGAGTAAGATATAAATGATGATAAAACGTACTTGAACTATCAGCTGCCTTCGCGACTTAAAGCAGAGAAGCGAGCTTCACCAAACAGAATCTTCAGGCTCTCACGAAGGATACTTACTACTATAATTATATCTTTCTAAATCATTTGTTATTAATTATAGGCTTCTACTTATAACTCATTAATATCTGCCTTCCCAGTTTTAGGATGGTGGGAATTAATGGGTTAAAATATTAAAATGTTGCTATTTTAAACAGTTGGCTAAATCAGTGACAGGAGAAATTTAATTGATTGTTTGATTTGTTTTTTACGGCTTAACAACCTTTTCCTGGTTATTTAAAGCAAGGAAATATATTTAGAGTGTAAGATTTCGGGGGTAGATAATGATTTACTTAAACAATTCCTGTTAATTAACCCATAGCTGGGGAGGAGAGTCGTACCTTTCCCAAGGGTCTTTGCACATAAGTGAATATAACAGCCCATACTGGAATTGAAACTCGGCTATTGCATTTGCAATTCTATGCTGTTATCTAGTACAACACCAGTACGTCCAAGATTACATCACCTGGTATTCCCAAGTGGTCATCTCTCAAGATACTGACCAGTCTAGACATCGCTTAACTTCGTACGAGAATCGATAAGACTAGACATTTAAAAATGCTCTACTCATTTAACATTTCGATTAGAAAGAACACATTTTTCAAAAGCAAAGCAATAAAGAATTTAGAAATAGCAAAAAGAATTTCGTGTTTACACATGTATCCTAAACATAGATACCTCCCCCCGACCATCGGAAAGATACTGATTTTAATTTGCATTCCTTGATCATGCGTCTAATAAACTTGGACGCTTTGAATTAATCTCTTGGCTTCAAAGATAGATCAAGACTTCAAAATAAGTTGATATCTGCATCACTAATACGTGACCTGGAAACATTGTTTCCACCTGAGCTTTAATTCTCTGTTCCGAATTATGATAATGAGAAAAAGATTTTCCAAAATGAACAGAGCTGCGTAAAAAGAGTCTAACCTCCAAATAAATATAAACGTATTTAAGACATACAGATTCGTCATAAATTTAAATTAAATAAAAGGACTCAGAAAACACAAAAGTAGGTTGCCACCAAAATATTACAAATCATAGATTAAATTTAAGAACTGATCTACTCATAGTAGTCTTAAGGAAAATGGAGACTAATGGGTACTAATGGGTACTTATAGTTGCAAACAGAAAGAGACAGTAGAAATTTCTGGGACATATAATGAGAAAAAAATAGCTAAAATAATCTGACACTCTTATTACATAATGGACAGAGGGAAACAAAGAGTAATCTCATTAACAACTTTTTTCTAAATGGAAGGCAGAACAAAAACAGAAAGAGATACTAAAAGAACAAGCATTGTTTAAAGCTTCATAGATTAGGAAGTTGTGGAGAGTCTAATAATTCACGCTTCCGTTTAAAACCTTTCTTTCAGCCCCACTTTCGCTTCTAAAACTTTACAGCCAAATACACGATTTTTTGAAAAATAAATTCAAGTCGACAAAACTTTGTACATACAACATGAAGTTTTTTCTTTCTACCCATTTGCCTCCCTTATTTGTATATATGACATATAAGAATGGCTGGCGTGCAAATTCATTGAGAGACATTTTCACCTCCCACGTCATATGAAGAATATTTTGGGACTAGTCTGAACAAATAGAGTCACTGGAGGGACATCTCAAGTATTGAAACAACCGCATAAAAAGATAAATATAAATGGTGATATAAAAAAAACGGACAAAATTAAGGAGGGGAAAGGCTTGTAACACGCTATTGGCCCGTGAAAAGCACGGCTGGTCACGGCGACTTTGACTGTTTGTGAAGCTGTGAGTCACATGATCTGGTGACGTGGGTACTAAGTGGCGCCATCTTTTTTTCTACAAAAGCTCAGGAGTTTCACCATTATAACTTTGTCTCGTTCAAACCGGTTTTCATTTATAGACAATTTAATGCATTTTTCCTGTATGATTTATTTCACTTCTTACAACGTCTTTTCAGTGTGTAAATATTTCATTTCCTTTGTAATTTGTTTTAATTCATTTAATTTCACTTTTCTAAATTGGCAAATAATTTTTTTTTCTTTTCAGTTTTCTTTCTTAATTTCATTGATTTGTACAAATTTTAAAAATATGTCACTTGAGGCTAAGGTCAAATAAACGTTCTTAATCTGCAACAGTTAGGTTAATGAAAGTATTCGTGATGCAACTTTTATATAGGTTTATAAATATTTTTTTATTATTTACTGCACTGGTAAAAAAATATTCCCTCGTGTATGATCTTATGTATAGAAGTCTGATTTATCTTTCAACTAATACTTCTACGATACCTTCTAGTTTGTATTTTAATTTCTATTTAAAGGAACACAAGCACACGTTGGAAGCTGGGATCTCATATTCTTATAACTTCCGTACTCGTATGTCCTTTCAGAACGTGTGAAATCATCGTTTGTTGCTCTAAATAACTTTTGCTCCTTTACCATTACTCTTAGTCTTTATTCCGTTATCTATTCACACAAACTCTGTTTTCTCATGTTTCTCTTGTATTCAGTATGTCCCGTGAGTGTTAAATTCTCCAAGCCCTCTTTCCTCATTATGTGAATCAGAAATTTCAACTGCCTCTTTGTTAATCTAAGTATCAGTTGCTTTGTAGTTCCTGTTTTCCTTAAAATTTCATCGTTACTCACATGTCCTACCCTTGGTATTTCTAGCATTCATTGCTCGACACAAATGTCTGATGCTTCGAGTGTTTCTTCATCCGTGAGAATCTACACAATTAATAAGTATACTCAAATACTATGAAGATAATTACGATGTCACTTTATGTCTGTGATACAATCCCTGGAACAAATATTGTATAAAATGAAATGTATAAAACCAGATATTTTTTATAAAAATATTCAATTTGCATATAAGATAAAGTACGATTAGCAAAGAAAATACATTTTAAGGAAAATATAAAAAAAACACTAGAGAGAAATTGTGCGTTTCATGCATCTGAATTTTAATATGTCTGTACGAACGGAAGTTTTAACGGCAATCTTTTGAAATATATATGTACATAGTAAAAAATAATGTTTACATGTCTCTCTCAACTCTGACTTTCGTGAATATTACATCCACGCGTTAGGATTGATAGTAAAATTTTTACAAGCAACAGATAAGTGAATATTTAACTTTACTGGTTATTATTAGTACTCTGCCACTTGATATTGAGCACTTAAAAACATTATCGTCAATAAATAATCTTTCTTTTATTTTTTTATTTTTTTTTTATTTTTTTGCTTTCTCGCAAGTTTCTTTATATTTGGGTCTAAGTTGTTGAAAACAGACAACAGGCCTTGTTTTTTTGCCGAGCGCTTTCGGTTGCCGAGCGCTTTCGGTTGCCGAGCGCTTTCGGTTGCCGAGCGCTTTCGGTTGCCGACCACCGCCATATTGGATGGAGGTTTTGGTTTGATGTAGGTTGATATATATTATGTGTGTGTGAGCACGCGTGCGTGCGTGTGTATGTGTGTGTGTGTGTCCGTAAGTGAATATGGAACTTTTTATTGCGATTATCCAATTTCATTGGAAGAATTTTATTTCATTATATCAAAATCTGCATGAGACGGAAAATGATTAACATTAAGCAGCTAAAATCTTGTTTTTATACTTTAACTGTACCGTCATATAAATTAGATATTTACCTAATTACAATTCACTTTTTCATTTTCCAGTTTAACGTATCGCACATTATTTCAGTACTAATTTAGTAAGAACAGAGAATAGAAATTAAATTGAATTGAAATTGTAGAGACGCGCGTATGTTTCAGAAAAATCCATCTCTAATAAATGTTTCAGTAAAAATGACTGACAATGTTTTTTCTGTTAAGTTATATTGTATTTTTCGTAAGTGAAAAGAGATGAATTTTTGGGACATAGTGTGTATAGAAATTGTACAAATGATTTTTCATTCCAAGCGCTTTCAACTAATCTATAAGCTATTTCCAAGAATTTCGATAAATGTTGCATACGTTTCTGAAATTTTTCAATTCTGAATACGGCTAGGATGACAGACGAGTTTAAATCAATAAACGTGTACACCTTGCGTCAATCAGGTCTAAAATGATCTCTCAGCAAGAATTAGATTCCATTAATATTGTAGAGGGCCTTTTATATTTAGGTGGATTCCCAGCTGCGAATGGGGTCTGCAAATGCGAATGATCTTGTGCTGATGGGAAATCCAGATACATATCCATGGATTCCTGTTTATTGTCGATCGAGGCCGCTATTTCTTGGGTCTGAAATACAACAGAGAGTGATTATATGGCCCTGATGTCAAGGAATAAGCCGGTCGACTTTCAGTCTAATTAAAAAATACAAAAGGTTAGTTATTTCCACAATATAATCAACAAGCCACATGTGTCCAGAACTTTATCAAATGAACATAGCTGAGGAGATTCGCTAGGACAGAATCTCTGGTTATCTTGACTGTTTTACACATTATTAGCTTGTGGGTTCACGGGGTTCAGATTGGGGCGCAGTTTTCATTTCATTAATAACATTTGCAGGTGGAGTTACGATAGTAACATGTGATAGCATTCGCTATGTAAGTAGAAAGTACTATAGCTTTGTTTCTAGTGTTCCTCCAGGCACGTTTAATTCTATTCATAACCAGACCGACTGGGGCACTTCGACGTGGTGCAATGGTTAGCAAGCTTGTCTCGCTATATCAATTACGACTTCTGTCTTGTGCCATATCTAAGCTAAGCTCAGAAAATCAACATAACCAATCCGACTGAACTTTTAGTTAGGCCATTGAACCTGATTATGTCGACTGGTAAGTTTGTCCCTAAGGCTGTTCTGCTTGAACTTCTGTTTGTTGAACTCTGCAAATTCAGAACTGGTGGAACATGGCCCATTGATATCAAAACAGTGTTTTAATTTTACAATAGTGGTACTTGATCTTACTGCACACGATATGTAAATATCTGATTGTGCATCTGGTAATGACGTACGGAAAGACTATGCGGGTTTATATTCCTGGCCATTCCTTAGGATGTGGTATGTCGTATTCAGTGAGCATCTGGATCATTAACAGAAGTAGAAGTTATTTACCTTTTAGCCAATATTGGTATCTAATCCAGGTTAGTATAAATAGTTTCGGAAGAGAGACTTCATCCTGACTATGCCATGGTGGAATTGTTGTAGCTCGTTTGAAATTCATTTTTGAGAGGTTGTGGAACCACTAGTCCACAGCTTTAAAGCAGACTCCACATTCCACACTTTGTTAATTTTGACAAGCATGAAATGTTATATATGAAGAATCATATGATATATTATTTCCTCTCAAGTGTACAGCTTAAACAGCTTTAGAGAGAACAGGACCATCGCGAGTGTAAGCAGAAATTTCAATCGTATCAACCATGGAATTCTCAAAGGAGCCCATTATATGTATGATACAACCAGGCATTAGCATATTCTGTAGATGCATCAGCAGTGAAAATGCGTTAATCATTCTTGTACGCATTCGCGTTCATCGCTGGTAGTTTATACATGGTTAGCTTCATTCGGTCAAACAAGCTGAGTGGTTTATGATTTCTGATGGTAAAGCAACATACAACCAAAGAGATAATAATGGAACTTATTTTAAGATGTTTAGTTGATTATATTTCTTTTCGGCTGGTGATTTTGTTCTGAAAGCATTGGGCAAGATGTGTGAGAAAACAGTTCCAACATCGTATTGACTGGCATCATATCTCAGGTGAAGAATAGGTCCTTTCCAGGATCATAATGAGCCATAATTTCTGCGGTTTACAACGAATCTTTCACTGAAAGACTGTTGATTAAATGAGATCTTTCCGCAAAGGATAAGTGGGCACGTCTTACTGGTGACACTATGAACCTACTTGGCGCAAACCTGGCACAAAAACGCTTGACTTCTGTCACATTGCGAATGGCTACTATATCCCGGATAACACGCATCTTTTCTTCTGTAGGACGTAGACTCAATCCAATATGTAACGAACAGTACCCTAACTTTACACTTATCCAAGCAAATACGGAGATCAAATTCTAAGATTCTCTTTAACATTGTGTCGACGTTGGTCAAATGTTCAGTTTCTGACATTCCTTTTATGAATATATCATCCTGACAGTAGACAACATGTGACTCATTTGCAAAAGATTGTCCAGGAAACATTGGTAGATATCCGGAAGAGACGTTACACCAAAAAGTATGCGCCTGTACCTGTAGAGACCGCGTAGTCCATTGATATTGAGATGCTGCTTTAAGTCTTCGATTCATGTCACCTTTAGAAATATTGATCTCAAATTTCGGTTAGGGAACTTTTGACTCTGCTCCAAATTTGTGTACAATTCATCGATTTGGGGGATGGAGTACTTTTTAACTTCATTTTATAATCCCAAACGAGATTACCAATAGAAGACAACGATCCTGATCCCCCCCCCCCCGCGGCCAATGTACTGATGGCATAGGTGTTCATAGGTAGGGTAAGATTTTGAACAGAAAATGAACATCCTCTATCAAGTGTTCCAAGAAATAGGACTCAAGATATACCTTTCCAAATTAGAATCTAGGATTTGGAATTGGAAAGAAAACTGTGATGGCGCCTACCCTGTATCCATAATAAAAATTCAGGGTGTGGAATTAAGTAAATAGTAAACACTTTAGATATCTCAGGGAATAGATCGGCTATAACAAAGTATAGGAAAAAATGAATTTGAGCCTAAAATAGGCTGTATTAAAGGTAGTTTCACTCAACACCGCATATTTCTCCGAAACCAAAAGATCAACCTGAAAACACGAATCATCTTCTTAAATAGCCTTTCATATGGATACAATACATGGCGCCAAAGCAGTTCAGAAATATCAAAGCTGTCAGCTGTATATAACCGCTTCCTAAGATCAATGGTGACAAAATGGTTTGAACGAGTAAAGCTTGAAGATCTTGGCAACGATCACCCTTCTTTTAATATTGTGGACTGGCGCTACAGAATCACAAACAAAGAACTGTACCAAAATCACAGATACCAGATCACTTGAGGACTACCAACAGCAGCAACAACTTAAATGGCTGGCACATGTAACCCGACGAGAAAATAATGAGATAATCAAGATATTAACATGCCACACCACTTCAGATAGAAGAGTAGGGAATATTTCTCCATCAATACTGAAAAGAGCGATAAAAGCTACTGGACTTGAGAAACCTGTTTTCTTAAAAACTTTTTTTTAAAGGGGCGGATTTTTATAATTTCAAAACAGTACTCGATGCTCGGTCAATGAATGCCAAATGTTTCCTTTTAGGGAACAGTGTAAACGATTCTTCATTAGACACTCTACACTGGCGCTCTAAAATCATTAATAACATAAAGCAAATCACTTGAACAGCTGGAAGAACCATTAATGTTAAACTAAATTGGCTGCTATCATAATTCACTGATACTAGACAAGTACTCGATGTGATGCTCTCTCTTTACGCGACGTGCGTTCGAGTTTGGGCATACTACGGATTGCCGAATGCATTCCGACGAATCTGTGAAACAGCAGCCCCAGTGTCATTCTCTATTTCAACACCACAATCATGTGGACAATGCATTTTTGTATATCAGAAACTGTGTAATTGCTGAAGTATTTTTACAATTATTAATCGTAAACTTTTGAACTCAAGAATTATCAGGAATTAAAAGGTTTAATTTCAAGCTTAGCAATGTCTCTACCGATTCGAACTGTTGTTAACTGGGACAAGGAGTGGCTTGTTAAGTTTAATGCCTCCAAAACGAAACTGCTCTCTATTAATCATCTGAGCGACCCCATTCTGCGCCATCTCGAGTTGACATTCTCTGTTGACATCAAGTGGGAAAACTATATTGAATCCACTGCTAGGTCTGCTGCTAAGAAAGTTGTTTCACTGTCGTGCTAGACAATTCTTCTCCCCCAGAATATATCTTACATATTTATAAGTCTTCCATTCGTCCATGGATCGAATATTGCTGCCTCGTGAAAGTCCGGTGCACCTGCTATATATTTAGAGATTCTTGATAAAATCCAAAGAAGAATCAGCAATATTATTGGTCCTGACCTGGCGTCTCGTCTTCAGTCACACTCCCACCGCCGTAAAGTTACTTCCCTGTACCTTTTCTATAAATACTTGCATAATAATTGTTCGCGTTAGCTTTTCACTATGGTAACTAGACTTTATGAATTTAAGTGCAGTACTATATTGTCGGCAAGGTCCGATCAATTTATAGTTGAATTGGTTAGATGTTACCGTAAGTTTTATGCTAACAGTTTCTTTTCCTGTACTTCTCTCTTCCGGCTCCAAATTTTCCAGCCAACTTTGATCTTCAAAAATTTAAATGCAATGTCAATCGTTATCTACTGACTTCTTAATCACTCTTTTACCGCTATCGCTCCTTAATATTGTTTCTGTGTTCTAATTCGTTCACACCCAGTAACACCTTGTGTCTTAGTGGCTTTACTGCCTTGCTTGAGGTGAATTCGATTAAAAAAATATTCATTTTATGCAAATGATTGCATATTTTTTATATTAATGTTCGCTCAATACAAGGTTCAAGAGCCACTCATGTTAAAGTGTTTCTGAATGAGATAGGTGGTAGGAACAGGAAGTTGATTATGAAGGATATTGAATGAGGAAATTATGAGTAAGAATGACAATGTAGGAATAAAAAGTGAAAGCTGGAATATGAGAAAAGGCTAAAAATTACCAGATCTTAATCTCAATGTCTACTTACGTTTCCCTAAAAATGAAAAAGAATGTAAGAATTTGATATTACGGCAATCTTTTTTAAACGTTAAAACTAAACGCTTCTAATGCAAACTAACGTATGTAACAGAACGAAAGGTAGAAAGATACATTTTAAAGCGCATGTGCACGCACGCGCGTGTGTGTGTGAATATAAAGTAGGTGAATGGATATGTCGGCAGCCCTTTCCTAGAAAGGTAACATTGCAAGCCTATCGCTACTCTATCGCTATTTCCATTGCAAATATTCAGATTTTCATTTCTTTAGTTCCGCCAGTTCAGCTAGGGCATACCGTGCCACTTCCACGGAATCAAACCGCTCTCATTTCCTCCTTATTCTTATTGTATGTATAAAAATGTTCAACTCAGCTTTTTCCAGTCAACTGCTATTTTGAACATCGGTGTTTCCCTGAACACTACAATCTTAACGTCTTCAAGTGAACAGTTAATTGTTATCTATCTTTCATAAATTTCACTTCCTACCACCTCCTCTTTCACTCATATCATATTACGTTTATCATAACTGTTTTAATTCTAATCTATCTTGAGTGCTTATCGAATCTTGTATTGGGTGAGTTTTAGTATAAAAAAGACATCTATTCGCGTGTTCATATGAAAGCAAAATTGAACCTTGATAGTGCTACACACTCACGCCTACATACGTGTTTATGGTTTAAATCTGCTTGTTTGTAAGTAGTCCACTAATGAGATCTATTTAACTCAATAGATATCCGTTTGTCAAATGGATTACCAATTTCTTCAAATACTCGTCTCTATTAGATACAGATTGTTTATTATATTGAAATACTGACAGAAATTTCATTCCGCCTTATCTTGATTTCTGCTAGATTTTATCTTGTTCTCCTCCTAACTTAGACGCTCTATTGCTCCTTATTTGTTATTTAGGAAGGAAATTTCCTCTTTGGTTTCTATTGCCGATCATTGATAAAAAAAAAACTCTTCAGTCACGCATTCAGTGCGCATGATCAGTTGAAATTGTATTTGGGTTGCATCATAAAAAACACTAATTCATGATTTCTTTTTAATGAGAAAATGGCTTGCATGCCTGCACGAACTGAATCGGGACGCATGTCAGAAAGACTTCTCTAGAGTTCGAGTCCTTGATTTTAAACTAAATTTACTACTTGGAGATTTGATGGATAACTAAACGATTGTGAACATACGATAGATTACATTTTTCTTTAAGCTTTCTTTATTTTCTTTATTTTTTAAAAGAAATAAAGCTTCCATAAATAAATTAATGTTTCATTGCTTTAAGCTTAATTTTGCCGAAAGAACATTAAAAAAATCAATTACATTTTGTTAAATTATCTAAACTGCCTTGAGTGCGATTTTCGTAATGTTTACAACTACTGCAAATAGCAATTTGTGATAAACTAGAACGAGACTAGTCGATGTGCAATGCTTGTAGATTTTATAAGTATGCTAATGTTCTGACTGCTATGAGAACGAAATATTCTATAGCATAGCAAGGAAACCGTTTGCCTCTCATCAAAACAGTTTCTTCACCTGAGTTCAAAAGATGACTAAACATGCGAAGAAACATAGATACATTTAGCTCGACCACTAGGCAAGCATATAGACAGATAAGTTTGTTGGCAATAATATTGAGATAAATGAACTAAGTAAAATTATTCGGTCGCAAAATGTAAACATAATGCAGATAGAAGGAAAGAGATGAGTAGGCTGGCTGGTTAGAAGAAATTGAGTTATCTGTTCGGTTTGTTTTTCTTTAAATTTTAGACAAATGTAATAGAGAATATTCATACGAACGTCGAACTGTTTTATCGGAGAAACATTTCCCATTTGGCAGTTTGTCCTTTGGTTATAGTCAGCAGAATGTGAAAATAAGTATTTAGAGGAAGTTCAGAAGACAAAGGCAAACACAATTTGGAAGAACAATTTGTTTCTTTTCAATTTTGATTTATTAATCTAGTAACGTCGAAATAATGGTTTTTATTTCTTTTATTTTTTTTGAAGATGAAAAGCAGAGTAATATGGCATTCTGTCAAAAAATGTTCTGTTGATCTGTAACTAAGATAAACAATTAGGGTCTTATAGGTTTTATATATACGACAGTCGTAACAACAACAAGTGTGTCTAAGACAATCCGGCAGATTTTTTTGATCTTGAATTCAGAATTGTACTTCTCCTAGACTGGTCTCCCTCCAAATGCTAAAATATCCAGTCTACCCTATCACTTAGGGAGAATCAAATTCAGAGCTTTCCTTCTCCTAGACTTCCAAGATATCTCTGCCCTACTATTTAAATCATAGCTGAAGGGTACTGTGTTTATGCCTTTTCCAAGGACACTGGTACGAAAAGGACTCGGCCAGTATTTGAACTCGGCATGCGGGGTTTACCTTCACACAGCCCAAACGTCTAATGTTTTATAAATTCACAAGTGAATGGTAGCTTTTACCACTTGGAAGATGTGTGAGAAAATAAATTGTATATGGAAAAACATAAACCACATTTATATTGCCAATGTATATAGTAAAGTTTCTCTTTATTATTCTTTTTACCACGAGACGTTGGCATTACTTCTCCGATGGCATCATTCAATCTTTAATACAAATATATTATGCTTGAATAGACATCGAACTAAAAATTTAGCAGCAAAACGTCAAAGGAAGCCACTTACAGGGTTGATCTGCAGTTACTCCTGGTACCGAATTCAGAAGTATATGACCTCACAGAAGCATTCGGTATTGCAAGTGCGCAAACGAGGATGTTGGACAAATGGATATATAAACAACTCAGAAATGATTCTGGAAGTCAATGACACGTCGCAGACGAAGACTGTTGGGTCCACGTGTTGAACCGAGGACAGCAGCAGGGTTAGCATTGCAAAATGACCGACTGAAACTTAAGAAATACTGGAGTGAATAAAATGTCAAGTAATGAAGATTCAAGTCTCGTGTTACCATTTAATCGATACTCACACTTCATTACACAAACAATCAATGGTTTTTTAAGTGCATGATTAATTATGTTGTTTTACTCAATTTACTAAGTGAATATGATTAAGGAGTACATTGATTCAGGAAACAACGATTAAATTATGATATTTACATATACAGTATCCCGTAAGAAGAGGGTCATTGTAGCTAATATCCCAGTTTTTCTTTTTCATTGGACCAATATTTTGTAACCAACAATGGTAGCCAATGATGCTATTGTAGATGTTTGTAGTTAAGATCTTTCGTTTATAAAAATGATGCATAACTAAGTACATAACATAAAGTTATTTAGAAACAAACTATTGACCAACATGATTTAAAATATGACAATACCTACTGAGTGAAGTACAAATTCCATGTAAGAGAATCGTTCTTATAAAATTCAAACATGTTTACAAAATATTCCTCACAAACTGCGAGCCACGATGAATAGATGAGAAAAAGAAAAAAATATCAATTTTCAAGTTTTAGAACGAATAGTATTTTCAATGGAACAATCCGATTATTCCATCAAAATTCTGTCTAGCATCATCACAATTGTTTTGCCACATTTTGGCTGACATGTTATTCGTACTTCCGGTGCACCGACCACTCAATATCATGCAGTAATTCTTTCACCTTCTTAAACATCAATTAGTACCATGGGGTATTTGCACACCACACTATTTTTTTTCCTTAATCTTTATTAAGTGACAACTCAAATTTACATTATTAATCAAATAACTTTCTGAATAAATCAGTCAAGTAACTACAAAAAATTGTTTTTAGTCATAATAATTGTATGAAATAGAAGCAGTTTTATTTCTTTATTGAAAATCAAATGAAACTCGTTTTTTAATATTTGAACTTTCAAAACTTGCTAATTTATTTCTTAATATTGATCTCCTAATTCGATTTTTCAAATGAAACCTTTTTTGTTGTTTTTATTCATCCCATAAAAATCAGAAAGAACACTCAAGACAATAAATATAACAAGACAACTATGAATTATATTTTATATCCATAATATTTTAAATGTGGTGTTTGAAAAATCCACGGTACTAATATGATAGTGTGTGCCACATTACTAACAGAGGATTAATAAAGCAAACGACATTGTACACATGTTTAAAAAATTACTATAGAATTCGCACACTGTTTTCTTGTACACATTGATATAAATGCATATAACATATTTATAAATGCATATCAGCCAGTTTCTTTCTTATTTAATTCTCTTTCTTCATTGCTTGATTTTATATTATTTTGACCTAATTCTAGAAGTTACTGACCTCTATTTTCCTGCTAAGTGGCGAGAGATGTACTGGATGACACTCAAGGAATGCTGGTTGCAGTATAACACTTCAGACGATCGAAAACTAATCAGCCGAAACAGTAATAAAAGCAGCAAATATGTGCATAATAAGTCGCAGGAAACAGAATAATTACGATGCTTAATATTAAAATTTCAAATACTAAAAACACTGACGACTGCACTGACCGAAAGTTGTCTTTTTTAATAAAAACAACAAAGAAATGAAAATTCTGGTTCAGATAATTTGTGGAATAATGAATGATCCGGTATTTATAATGTATTTATCAAAATATCATCATTTGTCAATAGGTCTCACATTATTCAACAACTCTTTATAACGTTAAACCCAGAAATAACAGGCGTTATTAGCAACGTATAATAATGTCCCAGCAAATATTACTTATCTTTGGGCGTGTGGCCAAATAGTTAGGACGTTAGCGTCCCAACCATGAGACCGAGTTTCAAACTTCACTATTTGCCTGGGGAGATGACCCCACCGTGTAGCAACGTTGGGAAGTCACTGTAAATCATACGGGCTGATTCCTTGTGAGACAAATTGGGCAGACAACACTATTCAGGAAATCTCAATGGTTGTGAATTGATGGTTTTTGCGTATTAAGCACGCCAGAATATGCGCTATTTCCCAGAAATTCTATGAAAATATTGCTCAGCTAAACCATTTGTTTGGCTCTGAAAGAATTGAAAATGCACAAATGAAGTCTGCATGTGAGATTATCTAGCCATCCTAGCAGACAGGTATACTCAGAAACGAACATTTCGTCGTTGTTATTAAATCATATTATTAAATAAATATGACTCGTAAAAATGATGCTTGAAGCACAAGGCAATTGTTCTTTTTATCAACTTAAATACACAAAAGTTATTTCATTCTTGAGAAAGTCTTTTACATTTTATGTTCACTGGAATATATTTAATAAACAGTAATTCAGGATAACAATAGAAAAGTCTGTTAACATAGGACATATTCGAGATGATCGTCATTTTCCTCCTCGTAAAGTGTTTGATCATTTGGATAATGATATCATTTCATTATAGATATGCACTAAACTTAAGTACTCTAATACATGACTACGAGTTGGGGGGTCAAGTGATTATCTAATTACATTAACAAACGACCTTCAAACCTTCTACAACAAATGCTGTGAGTTATAAACAGAAGTGGACATGTGCTGGTCGAACACACTACATTCGCAACTTTTGAGCAGTCGTTATACGGTAGGCGTCCAGTAATGTAAAAATGGCGGTAACAGATAGCTAATATCGGCGACACTAATTGGCCTTCAAACTAAATTTTCGAATATTGATATTCAAGTCAGACAAATCCTACCCACGCGAAATATTTACGGTCACCATCTTCACATATGTAGCTCCTTATATGATTTTGTGGCAAAAAATCAAATATGTATAATAAAAATGGAAATCTTGATTGTTGAGGAAGTCGTTTATATCCCCGTAGATATAAATCCCAGAAGCAAAACATTCCAATATGGAGATTGTTTAGCGTCAATCTTCTAAATTTGTGACCACAGACTAAACAATGATTAATATATCCCTATAAACATAGTTATTGAGCTTTAAGTTTTAAAATAGTTATTTTAACGCCTGTTTTGGCTGCCGTTAGCACCGTTGCAGAGATGTAATAGAATAAAAAAATAATTTATAATGCAATAAATTTAAATATGTTTGATTTTGAAAATAGGAAACAGACAGATTTTTTGTTGTTGCTTTTTTTATTTTTGTTAGATCCACCATTCAGATTATTATTATTATTATTATTATTATTATTATTATTATTATTATTATTATTATTATTATTATTATTATTATTATTTAAACATTATAAAAAATCGAAGTATTTCTTTTCAAACAGTATACCGGGCATTATTATCGCTTCTGTACATCTGATTAATTTTACGGCAAATCTCTTTGTCTTGCAGACTATTTAACTCGAGGCGTTTGCGTGTCTCTCTTGTTTCTCATTCGTTTTATTCGGCAGACAAGATCAGTCAGAAAAATAGGAAGAAAATACGCAAAGAAAAGAAAAACAAGAAAATGAAAAGGAAAGTGATTTTCCATCTTCTTTCGTATTCAGTCTTTATTTTTTATCTAACACTTTTCATTTTGTTCTTTTCTTTTTCGTCAGTCTTTTTTGTCCTTATCTTTTTTCCTTCTTTGTCATTTAATTTTTCTACTTATTCATTTTATATATTTCTTTTTTCTTCTTATTCGTCTCCTGTATTAACTTTTCACTAGTTTTCTTTGTTCTTTTTTCATCATCATCATAATCATCATCATTCCTCCTCTCTTCCCATAATTTCGTCCCTCTCTTTTTATCCACTTTTCCCTCTCTAGTCATTTCTTTTCATCTCCTCTTCAGCTTTTCCCATTCTCTTCTGGAAAAGTCTTAGACAAATTTCAACTCGAATTTTTTCTTGCTATTTCTCATTGTCATTTAATATAAGATTTGAACAATATAAAAACGAAATTTGAGATTCGATTAAAAAAATATTTCTCTTCATAGAACTCAGGAAACGTCTCTGATATGCATTTCTTAAATGTTTCGTTCAACCTGCTTTGAAAAACTAAAAAACTTTAAAGTTTAGTAATCCTTTGCAAAATTATTTCCTTTTTTTAGTTATTCATAATAATAAGATAATTGTTTTATTTTTATACTTATTAGAAAAATTATTTTTGCAATTTTCAACTTTATAAAATCACAATAAAAATGCAAATAACACGTCGCCGCTATGTAATTCAAAATTGCATATCAGTGATTAAGACGAAGCTCACCTTATTCTAATTTAATCGTCTCAGGCATAATTGTTAAATTGTTAACAAAAAGGGATTAATTAAGAGTTTTTTTCCGTTGTTCACGTTTTCTCTACAGCTATCAAATTATAAAACAACAATACAGGAAGCAGAAACAACATTTTACTGATAACTTTGTCTTTTTCACTATTTTGAAAATCTATGGTGAATTTAGGAATTAAACATCTAATTAATGCATAAATATCAAGACTGTAAACATAATTATCCAAATGCTTTACTTTACATGGATGTCAGGCCGGTGTGATGGAGAGCGCTTCGGAATGAGAAATTGGAGAGCCGAGTTCGAATACCAGTCGAGTTTGTTATATTCACTTACTCGCAAACTCCATCAATAGATACAAGTTTATTTTATAAAATTTCATTCAAAATGTACGTATTAGTTTCTACATTTCAACTCAAAAAATATTATTCACACATTTTACCTAAAATTTTTTCATAATTCATTTACTACTGTCTTCATCAGAGTGTGACTAAGTGTCCCTCATTACAATAGTTTATTAATTTTTCTATCTCCTTGTAATTTTTATGCATCGTGCGCGATTCGAATCACCCTTACTGAACTGAGTTGCTGTCCTTATCTTGTTTCAGTATCAAACATATTAAGGATATTTTTTGCGATTAATTTACATATGTACTTGTAACCTTATTATTTCCGAAAATGATAATGTTTCATTGAATTTAGCTTGAAATTAATAAAGTACCCTCGGCTCTCATGCTTTACAGTGTGATACCATTTGTAATTTGATTATTTTTCCGTTACAAAATCGCACACACGTACTTACATACAGGACACACACAACACACATACTGGACACATACACACACATACAGGACACATAAAGCACAGACAACAGTAAGTTTGACACTCGCTGGTTATCCTTGTATTGCGATCTTCTACTATAGTAAGTCAAGTAAACGTCTGACAAAGTGTCCTGTTGAATAAAATTATTTTCCATAAATTCTTTATTTTCAAACAGAACATAGAGAATGTTGATATGTTTATATTATCTATTCTTTTGCTGTCTATCATGTCTTTCATTTCTTCCTAAATTTATAATTAATATTGCAAATATGTTCAAGTTGTCCGGACGCCGTTTCATCAGAGGCTTTTTCATCTCATGTTGACCTCTTCGCCCTCTAATCGTCTTTGAACTCATTATAGTTCAGTGCGAAGTGGATCAATCTTCATAATCCATTACAAATGATCTTTGCTCAGTCCTCCCAGCATGCCAAGTTAACCAAGCTTTGCAACATATATTAATTGCCTTGTATTTCAGTAGCTTTTCTCTTCATTATTATCAGTTATATTCTCTACTGATTTCTTCTGCTTGACTTCGGTTTGTACACGCCATTTTGACTCTTTTGTTATTATGTGCTATTTGATTATAATCTTTGTTTTTTATCTGTTTTTTCTTATTTAAGACAAGGCCAAGTCGTAAAATAATCGAGAATGTTGACAAATAGTTGCGTCATATTAATTAGAATGCGACTTTGTTTTTCTAACCCTCTTCCTGTCGGATTTTTTGTTTAAAGACGCATAGTAACAATTGAATCTTCATATGCGTAAATGAAAGTAAAAATGATTCGTGTATTTCTTTTTTTAATTATTATTACTAACAAAGAGATGTCGTCAGAATCATCGTCGTTTATGGTTATTATAATATTATTGTTTACGTGGTCATTGGTTCACGCATCCAGAAGAAGAAAAAAAAGAATAGGCTAAATGTAAGATTGAATGATTTATCTTAAATTTGCCATCGAAAAAAAAAGTATGCATTTAAGAGAGAAAATTAAGAGTTATTAAATAAAAAAGGATTCATTTTAACGAATAGAAAAAAAGTGGTGTTTAAACATTCTACGAAGTCTAATATAAGGAGAAACTCTACGACGTCTAAGATTAAATAGAAAGGCTGACTAGGCTCTCTTGCCCTGTGGTAGCAACCAGGCTGAGAGAAAGAAAGCTTTGAATTCACAACCAGCCTGAATGAAGAGAGATGGGTTCAGTTTTGTCCTAAACCAGGGAATGAGAGACAAACCTACTTAATGTAAGAGCCACAAAACATGAACAAAATTTACACATACGTTTTTGTTACATACACATTTTGGCACAAGATATTTATATAAATATTAAGAAACGCATGTATGCAATAATATTTATTCATATATGCAGTTTTTTTAAAAATTGTTAATTAGTATTGGTTTCAGTAATCGCAAAGCATATATATATATATATATACCAAATGTTTTCAATATCTTTACTGTTGCTTTTTTTTTTACTATATTGTGCGTATTTAATACGGTAATGAACCACAGGAACTTCTAAGAGAAATGTGCGAATTTGCATTTCAGTAACATAAAATTATATATGTACATGACTTAATACCCTTGCCCATGATCTCATTCTTCTAATATACTTCTGTAACCCTTGCTGACCTCAGCACTAAAGTAAAATGCATCACTCAGATCAAGCATTAATATTAGTATTTAAATTTTAAAATATTTTTTACTAACCATGGACATTAATCTTACGTTTTAATCCAGTGGGATCTCAATTCATACCCTTAAGTAATTATAAAGCTTGAAATGTTTCTTATTTACCTTTTATATTAACAATGATGAAAAAAGGAGCTGAGCCAACATATTTCCACGAGCCGATATTAACGGTCCATGAGCCGCATATAACTCGTGAGTCGATTGTTCACCCCAAACCCATACACGCCTCTGCTTCTATGGCTTTAGTACATGTGACCTCCCGGTGACCCTCTTGGATTGTAAACTTGTAACGTGACGATACATGTCCCCTACAAATAATCTAAGAGCGCATGTTTTAGCACAAGATACAAGGATCGTCAAGTAGAATCTGAATTTATATTGACCCAATATTTAATTCTTTTATCTGTTTCAAAAACGTTAACTTACTTCAAATGTATGAGTGAAATGTTGTTTATTCCTCAAGAAAAAGTTTGCCTATGTCCTCAAGAAAGAAAATTAATCTTATCTCACGAAATTATAGCTTTTTTATTTACAATTCGATATAATGTTAGAAGTTATCTTTGTTAGGATCAACCTGTCATCTCTTTCTTATTTACAGAGTCCTTCTTTCTTATTTCTTGCCTGTAACTCTTTTGACCTCATAAACAAAAAGAAACAAGCAAGAGTGAATAAAATGGATTCAATATCTGTAAACTGAGACCTTCTGTTAGTGTGAAACATTGTCATACATCCTTGTTAACATCTATAATAAAAGACACCAATGAGAAAGTAAAATTTACTGAATCTTAATTAACTTATAATTTCCGACTATAATATTCAATAAAGAAAGCAGAATATAGACAAGGAATGTATGTCCATTTCTCTTTATAACATCTTCGAGTGTTCGATCATGAAGTAGCTGCATTTTCTCTGTGATGTGTGCATATAAAGTATATGGTGATTTTCTAAGCGTAGATTAGATGTGGCACAAGGACGAAATAATAGGGTATTCAGTGAGAATCAAACTCACTCCTAATTGATTTATCTTGCTAACCATTACACCACGTGAAGATGCCCCAAATATAAAGTATATAAAACGTAATTTTAGATATAAAAATATTTATTGAACAAAGTAACTAATAATAACAAAACAAAAGTCATTGAAACAAAGCAAGTTCAGTCGACCAATGATAACAATTCCAGAACAACGTAATTATAAACAATTTTTTCTATCCTCTGCCAGCCGCTATGATAGAGAAAGCATTGCCTCGAACCGTCGCCAGTGAGACACGCTGCAAGAGCCACTCCGTTTCGCTAGGCTCGTTCCTTAATCGAGACGTAATTTTATCATTGGTTAATATTTCCTTTACTATATCGACGGAACTGAATTCGTGGTATCTAAAATGAATTTCTCTCTGCATTTTTGATAATCGAATAGGATATGCGTTGTGGTGTAATGGATATCGGCTCGGAGTGAGAACTTGGAGAGGTGAGTTCGAATTCCAGTCGATTTCATTAGATTCACTTACGCACAAATAGCCTTGAGAAAGGTATGATCAATCTCTTCTTCTCCTCAGCAATGGGTTGAATGGCAGGAGAAACTGGGTTCTTTAACCTTGGTTGGTAACCAGTCTACCGAAAAAAGAAATGGCAACCTACTACACGAAAAATCTACCTCATTAGTCATATATCGAAACATATATGATCGCCCAAACGTATATAACGTATAGCATTTAACTGATTAGTCGAATAGGATGATTAATCCCTATCAAAAGCAGCGTTTTTTTAGTATTTCAATTGTATATCAGAACCGCATTAATGAATCACAATAGATCAAGATATCAACTCCGGGAATTTATAATTAGTGACAAACTTTGATTTGAAATGTTAAATGATTTCACACTCATAAAATTATAAAAAACTTTAAACCGATATAAATGTTCTTTTTTCAGATTTGAACACGAGATGATATTTAAGGTTATTCGTAATCGAATTAACTTTACATCGACAAATAACTGACACGGCATAAAAGTTCAACAAAAGTGTTCTATCATTTTGAATACTTTGCTTTATCTTTATGTATTTTCTTTCAGCAATATTATGAACATTATGAAATTTGGTTTAAGATGAAATATATATTCTTAACGACAACGAAATTCACAGAGAAAAATACACTCTTAATTTATTGATTATTCATTAATGCCCTATATATAGTCTGCTAATTAATGACTATCGGTTCGCTTGTATTTCTATTATTCACTGAGATCGATAATGTTTTACTAAAGCGTGCAACATTATTAGCACTTTTCATTTTCCCTCATTTTAGAAAAGCAATGAAGGGATCTATGGAAAGGTTTACCCTATGCGGGATATTCTGCATAATATAGTTACATCAGAGCAATGAAACACTTAAAAAGGTTTAAAACTGTTTTATTAATTTTACTTGGATTTTCTAACTTTCACCTTATTTTTCACCAGGATACTGAAATTCCAAGAAACCTACACACACACACACACACACACACACACACACACACACACACACACACACACACACACACACACACACACGCACACACATACATAGATATAATTCCGTGGCCTCCATTATATATATATATATATATATATATATATATGTAAAATTATTTTTTTTTAAATATGATTCCTTGAATAAGAGTTCTCATGTTTCAAAAACGAGAGCCGAAACCCTCAATATAATTATTAAAATTAAATTGAATTAAAGTATCATGCTCTGTTTCATCCTCAAGCGAAAATTTAGGAATAACCAATCTTGAAATTTACGCAATCATATTTTTTTTTTAATAATTTTAATTTAAGCTCTACTTCTGTATGGAGCACTGTTTTTAAAAAAAATAAAAACCAAAATACTAAAGAACTCCGGATTATTTACCTCACGTGTTCTTTCCTATTTTTCTACATATCTGCACACATATATATATATATATATATATATATATATATATATATATATATATATATATATATATATATTAATGAACTTTGCACTTCTCCCCAAAATTTAGATTCGATTAGTCAATTAGTGGTTATTTTAGAGGGTGCGAAAGCCACACAATTTATATACACACACACACACACACACACACACACACACACACACACACACACACACACACACACAGAGATATATATATATATATATATCTGTGTGTGTGTGTATATAAATTGTGTGGCTCTCGCACCCTCTAAAATAACCACTAATTGACTAATCGAAACTAAATTTTGGGGAGAAGTGCAAAGTGCCTTAATCTTCATAATCCATTACAAATGATCTTTGTTCGGTCCTTTTAAGAGAAAAAAATGAGTTATTAAAGGGAAAAGGATTCATTTTAACGAATCGAGAAATAAATTCTACGAAGTCTAAGATTAAATAGAAAGGCTGACTAGGCTTTCTTGCATTGTGGTAGCAACCAGGCCGAGAGAAAGAAAACTTTGAGTTCACAACCAGCCTGAAGAGAGATGGGTTCAGTTTTGCCTTAGATCAGGCAGTGGGAGTGTAACCTTGCTTAATGTAAGAACCAATTACAATAAAGTACAGATGTTTCAGAGTCGCAACACGTGAACAAAATTTGTTACTTACATTTTTGACACAAAATCTTTATATAAATATTAAGAAATGCATATATGCAATAATATTTATTAATATATGCAGTTTTTTGGTTGTTTTTTTATTGTTAATTAGTATTGGTTTCAGTAATCGCAAAGGATACATATATATACCAAATGTTTTCAATAATTTGACTGTTTATTTTTTTTTAACTATATTGAGCGTATTTAATACGGTAATGTACCACGGGAACTTCTAAAAGAAATGTAAGAATTTGCATTTCAGTAACATAAAATTATATATGTACATGACTTAATACCGTTGCCCATGATCTCATTCTTCTAATATACTTCTGTAACCCTTCCTGACCGGAAATGTCTTTAATATATCTGCTTCTCACCAATCCTTCCCTCAGACGTGCAAACAGATAAGGGGGTAGAAAGTGTAGTTGATTTTACTAGGGTCCGTAACTTAGTACAATAAATTTTCATTAACATTTTTCTGGAAAAATTAAAATTTTTATTATTTAATGTACAAAATACTCCCACTAATTTTTAAAAGAATTTAATCAGTACTAAATACTGTGATAATTTCGTTGCAAAGAAATTATAGTTATGTAACAATTCTGAATTACAGGATGTCCACAAAGTTTTGATGTTTTAAAAAACAAACCGAAAACAGTGTCATTGTAATGAGTACAAAATTATAAAAAAATAATATTAATGTGAAATGTACGTTATCTGTTCTGAAACTAATTTTAGAAATCATTTATGATTGACTTTTTGAGCTGTTGTATTTCTTCATATGAATGAGGCTGCACATTATACATAATATCGTCGCACATTTCATATTAGCTAGCAAACTATTGTTCGCCAAATTAAACATTACCTTTCCATATGCTCAACAAGTTTTCACTCAGGTTAAGTTCACCCCAACAAGCCGGTCACTTCATCAAACGAATGTCTTTGGAACACATTTTATTTGGCTATTGATTACGTTATCTTTACTGAGTAGGATACGGTGTTGTCGTGCAGAAAACTTCTTGAAAGATGTTGATATAAAAGCCTTCAAAAGATTAATATCTGAGTTTCATTTTAACACCATCTGAAAGTTGCCATATGACCACAACATCACATCACTAATCTCACTCCAAAATGCTACAGTACCACTGTCTTGTTGACGTGTCAATCTGTGCGGACAGTTTCCTTCAATAGCAACTTATATCTTTCTTCTAAAAGAAAAGAACGGCTGAAACACGCAGCTTGTGTTACTCAGTCTCATTTGATTTTCTTTCTAAAGATCTTTTAAATGTAGCCTGGATATATAAAATCCGACACTGAGTGCTTTTAGACACTTGATGCCACGGTGCCTAAAAATAATAATAACATAGCTTGACAAAAACTGCTTTTGTTTAATAACGGGGCACATCTGAACTTGTCCTAATCAGACCTGGATCAAAGCAATATATGATATTTAATGAACGACGGTACTTGATAAACTTTTTCTTTTTACTTTTTTTTTTTTTTGTAATTTTCCGCCTTATTTTATCTTTTGAAAATTCTGATGTTATTACATGTGGACGTTAATTTGAAACCTCGAAACATTGCATACAACAAGTTTGTTTACATGTGAGCAGAACGAATGGCTTTCATCCTAAATTCACAGATATATGTTCCCATTATTCAGCAAAAATACCTTTATATTTCAACAAGAATTCATTTCATATATTGATATAGCATGAACAGGTTGACAATGTGAGATGCAATGTAAGCGTGTGCAATATGGTGACAGGTTTTGATAAAATTGCTGATGGGGCCCAGTTAGAAATAGCTTAAGGTCGTGTAACCCAGTCTGCTCAGACGGTCTCCGATTTAGGATTTTTCTAAGTATCTAGATGTGACAATCATTTCAGAACTCGGCTATGATGCTCTCCTAATACATGAGCCGGTAACTGACAGGCAAACCTATGGTATTTACCGTAACCCATCTAACTTACCGAGATAAAGCACATGTTAACGACTCCAATTAATGAGAATCTAGACATTTATTATTATTATTATTATTATTATTATTATTATTATTATTATTATTATTATTATTATTATTACTAGTAGTAGTAGTAGTAGTTGTAATACCAGCGGCAGCAACATTAATCAGCGTAATATCTTTACAACTGAAGTAACTTGTGGTTGTCTTTGGAGATGAAGTGATAGTAATTCTTTAAACAATTAGCACTGATCTTTTTCTTTTTTTTAATCAATTTACCTTAAGCAAGACGATAATTCCATTAAGTCACAAAGGGTTACAGGGAGCAAAAGAGAATGAAAAGATTGAAAACTGGAAACCCAATCCTAAACAGGAAACAAGGGATAAACCTCTACTCCTGTTCAAAAGACAGGGGAGGAGAGTGAACCGGACGATAATCGAACTTATCTACTCATACCGAGGAAAAAATAAATAAAATAAAATAAGAATATAAATAGAGTTTAGAAATATAGAAGTAAAACATCAGAATCAAATTTAGTGAGATATTTTATAGATTCTACCTGTTAATGGCACTTATCTTCAACATTATACACCACATAATTACGTTGACTAATAGTTTTCTAAGTATTCTCGCCTATTTATTCTCTTGGTCTGAGTTTTCTCAGTTATTCCGTTCTACTTGCAATGACCCTACAGGTCATTCCAAGAACTCCAGTAATTTTTTATCCGGGAGTAATTCTTATCTTCCATAATTTTAGCAGCTTTTCAATATATTCTTTTCTTTCTGTAGCGCAGATGTACAGACAAACTGAGTGGTCACTTGTAAAATATTTGATGAAATTATTTATTAGTCGTAGTAGCACTAGTATTTTGCAGAAATGGTAATAATAAAGTTCATAATAAATCTAATAATAATAATAATAATAATAATAATAATAATAATAATAATAATAATAATAATAATAGAAAATGCCTTCTCATTGACATGGCCGAAGGTAAAATTAACTAAAACCTTTAAAAATATACACCGACTACAATGTGAGAGGTTGAAGCCACTTCTGTCCTCGTTATCATTGGGGCGTTGTGGCCTATACCACAAAGCCTATAGATCTACATTAAGAATATCGGATTAAAGTCTAGAATCACTTTGGTTTAGAAGCAATCGTTGCTAGGCTCTACAAAGACACTGCGAAAAGTGCTATCATTTGTTTGAGGGTGTACGACTTGACATAGAACCTCCATAATGCAAAATCTCCGCTAGAAAACAAAAACAAAAAACAAACCGTGAGGAAGAAGAGATAATAATAATAATAATAATAATAATAATAATAATAATAATAATAATAATAATCAAGCCATATAATAATTATCAAAATGTATTCATATATTTCTTGTCTCATGTGTATTGGCAAGGGAGGTAAATCAACATAAGTTAGGAAATTAAAATTTACTAACTTAAGTTGAATTAGCTCCCTTATTCATTTCAATAATCTATACAAATAAAATATTTATCTGCATTCAGACAAAATTAGTTCCCCAGCAAAATGAACAATTTAATTAATCATTTCCTTTATTCCTACGTTTTTTAGATTGCAGTCTCATTCGTCCAAGCCTTTCATGTGAGGCACTCATATCTTTGTCTATTAAGTGATCGTCTGGCTTCAACTTGGTCTTGAAATAGGTTATGTTGTCACCGTCTTTGGCGTTCTGTTTGCTAATCTTTTTCCAAGAGATATTTCTATTTAATTGTTATATTCAACACATACAACTTTTAACATGAAAAGATATTGAGCAAAAAGCGATTTATATAATATCCAATATGTGCACTGGAAAATCTGCAACTTCGACGGGAAGGAAACTGAAAGAAATTGGTATGAACACTACCCAGACCCGGTTACGGAGATAGGACCTGTTACAATACAAACAGACAGAAGAATCAAAGCTAACGGTTCAGATATTGTTATTAGAGACTGCGGACAAAAAAAACGCCTCCTTATTGATATGGCAGTACCTGCAGACTGCAATGTATCTTTGAAGATCTTCAAAAACTAGCAAAATACAAGGACCTTGAAATCGAAATCTCAAAAATGTGGCACATGGAAACATCAACAATCGCTGTTGTAGCTGGAGCCTTCGGATTGATTAGAAAAGATTCCATTAGAATCAGTGAATGAATTCTTGGAACCCCGTGCCTTAAAGAAATACAAAAAATTGTTCTCACGAGTAGAGCCCACACATATGTGTTTGTTGTTGTCGTTTTTAATTGGTCAGTTGAAAATGTCATGATGCCATTTCTGACCTTAGATCTCTGGGCCGGACCCGGAAAGAAATGTGTACAGAAATCAAAGGAAATAATAATAATAATAATAATAATAATAATAATAATAATAATAATAATAATAATAATAATTAGGCACGGCGACACAAATTTTAAAAAAATGCGGGTAGGATAAATCTCATATAACATCTAATTTCTGACGATAAGTTTTAAAGATCTCTTATTCTATATGCTTTAAGAGATCTTCTCAAAAACATTTTTTTAGATCTTTTATCCTACTTTAAACATTTCGGGTTTAAACACATACACGCGCTCGCGCGCACACACACACACACATACATATATATATATATATATTAAATTAAATGTTACGTACAGTAGAATTATATTCCATTTGTTCTCATTTTACCCATATATATATATATATATATCTCTGTGTGTGTGTGTGTGTGTGTGTGTGTGTGTGTGTGTGTGTGTGTGTGTGTGTGTGTGTGTGTTGCTTTTCGCTGTGTTTTAAATTTCTGGGATGAATCTTATTCGCATATCAGACAGAAAATACGACTTATTTTGAAAACTAATTGCAGTAATGATTGTGTATTTTTTATCTGATCATCTCAAAAATAAATATTTTAGATATGTTATCCTACTGTAAACATTTTGATTTTGAATACACAATTTTTTTATTTTTGATTCTTCGCTTGAATTAATTTTCTGGCGCATATGAGACTTATATAAAAACGGAAAAATGATATTTTCTGATTATTTTGGAAAATCAACTTCAGTAAAGTAAGGAATTTAGAGAAATGATACAACTCAGCTCACTAGCATTGTCATAGACTGAGGCCAAGAAAATAAATTTAGTCCTCAGTTTCAGCAGAAAGGGGTGGTGCATTCAGCCTTATAGATTATATTGATGAAGCTGATGTGTGGTAACGTTGTTATTAAGGCAGTTTAGTTGTCGTATGCTGAGAACTTGATTATTTTTTTAATATACATATATAAATATATATCACGATCACAAGTCCTCTAACCCCTTAGGGACGTAGGGAAGCACATGTACTGCAGCTACAGTAGCAGTGGTGTGTCTTTGGGCAAGATAGTCTGACAAATTACAACCCTCTCCAGGGTGGCTTGAATTCAGAGCTTTCTTTCTCCTACCCAACTATGGCTACATGGCCCAGTCTGCCCTGCTATTTACCCTGAGGTGGGAGAAGAGATGGATTGATACATTTCCCAAGGTATTTTCACGTAAGTGAATCTAATTAACTTGACGGGAATTCGAACTCTGCTCTCCGATTTTCTCATTCCGAACCGCTATCCATTACTCCACCGTATAACCAAAAGAAAATTGTCTATGCATGTGTTAAATCATTATTTATTCTTATATTCTGATACGGTATATGAAATGAGCCCGTAACACAGATTATACATAAAGTGGACACTCCCTTCATATGTCATTGTGCCAAGCCTAATTCAGTCCAACAAATCCATAATTATGATACATATAATAATTTCTTGCAGAGAATAATGTTACAATAATATAATTAGGTTATGATTACTTGAATACAGCAAGTCTTTGTCGCATTGTGGTTCGTTATAATAGACGCGGAATTACTGACTGTATTAAGTGTTTCTTTCTTTAGTCATTGTCGATATACCTTACAACTCCCTCCACCGGGATAAATAGTGTTGATTGATCTGCAGTGAATGTCATGACTGATTTGGACTTGAAAAAATAACGACGATACATCAAATCTGACATTTTCTTTTATTCTTCTTTTAATTATATATATATATATATATATATATATATATATATATATATATATATATATATATATAAATTTCCGCTTATTTTCGTCACTCTCGTTCACTTGCTTTTCTCTTTTCTGACTGACAACTGACTTTTCTTTTTTCGTTTTTTTCTCTCATTCTCCTCTCATTTTCCACTCTTTTGTTCTCTTTCTTCTTTACTCTCCCCCTCTCTCCCTCTCTCCCCTCTCTCTCCCTCCCTCCCTCCCCCCTCTCTCTCTCTCTCAATCGGTCTCTCTTTACATGTATCACAGGTTTTGAACGAAAGGGATTGTTGTAGTACGTCCGGCTGTCGCACGTGGCACGATCACACCGATCATGGTGCATGATTATTTTTTCTAATTTTTCTTTCTTTCTCACTTTTTTGTTTGTTTTTGATAAATCTAATCTTATGTTGTCTGTCTTAAAGCTCCCAACTATTGACCCAGTTCGTGATTGGTTTCCTGCAAAACTTTCGTCTCTTCCCTACCAGTCAACGCCACCTAGTCGTATTCTCACGCACAGACTAACCTCATACTGATAATTATACCTAAGGATTTTACAAAAATATGAAAGTACTAATATGAAAGTACTAATCACAGTAGATGGCCATTTAATAGATTTTCCTATTCCCAGATTCTGACTTTTTGCAGTTACAAGTTGATTATAATTAGTATTAAATGTAAAATATTAAAAAATGGCATGAACCCCAGATGTAAAAAGTTCAGTGGCTTAAAGTTGAAATAACAGCATATGCTGCGTATGTATTTAAGATCCACCATTGTGTCACAGACATATTCTTGAACGATTTTTCACCAGTTTTATCCTAATTACCTCGTTGTGAAACTTGAATCTACGTTTTTTTGTTTTTACTCATTTCTCCCCAAGCAAGGTGATAAAGTCACTAAGACAGGGGCTACTGAGAGTGAAACTGATAAAACGAAGCTGAGGAGAAAGGACAATGAAAAGAACAAGATTCAAGGATATGGATGAGGATGATGATGATGATGATGATGATGATGATGATGATGATGATGATGATTGACGTGGCATTTAAATCTTTGAATATCATAGTTGACTGGAAAGTAATGAGATGGAACGGAGTACAGGAGAAGAAACAGTTACATTTAGCAATATTAACAGTCAATGTAAAAGACCAAGATGCCATCAAGTATACGCTTAAATTCATGAAGCTGAGGTACATAACAAAGAATAGAGCTCATCAGAACAATTGACAAAAATATTTCTGTCTATATTTCTGAAATTGATGTACTGCAACTATCCCCAAGGACACATTGTCCAGTGGATAAAAGCATTGGTTGAAGTAATCCAGTGACTTAATCCAAAGTGTTGTGAGTTCAGAAACTTGTCACAGCAGAGATGAACAAAAACTTGAACGGCTGAGTTAATCAAGGTAAATAACTGAAACAGAGATATCAAGAAAAGGAATGACCCGTGGAACAAGAACAATCTACCCCAGTGGACTAAATAAATTCCAACGTATAACACCTGAAGGAAGCCGGAGCGTACAACGACCGAAACGTCGTGAATATTAGGACAACAGTCCGATCAATGTAAATAGTGTAAATAAAAATATTTATAGAAAAAATATAGGAAAGGTAGGAAGATGAATGAAGCCGAGATGCCAGATCAAAACCGATAACATTGTAGATTCTTCTTTGGATTTTGTTAAGAATCTCAAGATACATTAACAGAAACACCAGACCAAACGGGGCAACAATATTCCATGCACATACACATGGTAAACTTATAAAGTTGCAAGATAGATTCGGCTGAGAAAAACCCAGTTCTAGAAATAGCCTTGAAATACTTTATTTAAATAACGCGTGTTCTTGTGATGTAAGATGCACATTGGAGTAAGTCCACACTTATGAATGTTTTTCTCCCTCACTTAATTTTTGAGGCACTCAAAAATACTTTCATAAACCTATCTTTCTTTTCACATAATTTATTGTAAATATAAAATTCTCTTTCAATTTCTCACTAAGATTCCTTTGTTATATTACGCCGAGAGAGGTATTACTTGACATTTTTGTATATGGAAAATCCCGTCACTTTTAGTCAGCTGCTTGTTTCTGTGTACAAAAATCTCAGTTGCGCTATTATTTTGACGAATTATGCACACTGAGCTCCAACTTTGCTGTCACAACTTGTCACAGATCATACTCATAAGTAATTTATTATTAATTTATTTTAGTTTTTTATGTTTAGTTAAAGACCAACTTTCCTTCGTTTTGGCTCTGAAATATATTCTACACGATAAGTAATTGAAAAGTATATATTACCACGCGTGTTGAATGTATAGATATAGTATTGTAGCGTCTTATTAATTAATGTTAGTCATTAGTTTTAGGAACATATTGATTATATGATCTGGGCGTACTTTAACCGACATCATTTTTTAAAATTGTACTTTTTGCCAAATTTCATATCATATAGATATGCAAAATAAATAAATATTTTTCATATGTAGTATCTTTTATGAAAATGTTTGTATACTTAAGATCAGTCGTAGTATATGAGTTACCTCAGATCATGCTAGACTTTGTCAATTTTCTATCGGCCAGTATGGAACCGCGCATGCGCACTTTATATTTTCCTCCTTCTCTCTGTAGTGGGTGTTTACATATCTGTAACAAGGCTTTTATCCACGCGAGCATTCCAGGTACAGCTGTGCCAATCCTGTGGGTCTCACTCGAGAACCAGGAGGTCATCTGTCAGATCAACCGTGTGTGTGTGCGTGTGTGTGTGCGTGTGCGCGGTTCCAAACTGGCCGATAGAAAATTGACAAAGTCAGGAACTTAATAAAAGATAATGTCAAATATGAGAGATTAAATCCCGTGTTCTCATTAACCGGTACTCAAAGTAGTAAGTCGTTAAATGAATGCGAGACTAGCTTGCGAATAATGCTTCTGTGTCAAGCAATCCGTATTTATATATTTGACTGGCAGTACGTGTGAACATTTCGAGGTTTTCTTATTTGAATTTTCTGATTAATCCTAATTCTTAATTTAATGATTGAATAAGTTCCTTAAGATTTATATGACGATGGAAATTCTTTATTTTCTCGTTAAATAAAACAAACAGAGGAATATGCAGAATATAATATGGCGCCTGTATTAATGAGAGCGACAGTTTAAGACACACAGTTCAGAGACAGTGTTTAAAGAATTGGAAAAATTTATTATAAAAAAAGGAAATCCCGATATCAATGGTGACACCCGCTTTCATTTCTAAATTTAATATTTGTTGCTTTTCATTAGAAATCGTTCATCTCAGATAGCGTCGTTCTGTTGCATTGGCATAAAAGGGAAACTCGACAATAATATAAATCTACGCTCAGGCTAATTATGTTATGAACAGTCACCAACAGTAAATATTTCCCTCAGAAATATTCTTAGTATATTTTATGTATGACTAAAAGAAAAACAAGTTTCTGCTTATCTATAAATTCGTGCATATATGATTTGATTTATCTACCTCAAGGAGTATATATATATATATATATATATATATATATATATATATATATATATATATATATATATATTATGCAGGTATAAGATAAGAACAAATGAAGTATAATTCCATTACCCGTAGAATTTAATTTTTTTTAAAAAAGGGGCTCAATACAGAGTAAAGCTTAATATTATTTATTATAGGGGATTAAAAAAACATGTTGAAAATCGCTACACAATAGCTTTCATGCTGAGACACTAAGCTGTGTCTCTTCCGGCACTGGTAAATGGCCGGTAAGTAAATAATTAATTTTAAATTCAAAAGCAAAATACCCCGAGAAAACAAGATTACCCTGATTAACCAGTTAGGTGTCAGACCTAGGCTAAATTCAAAATGAACCTAAAAAATGGATTTTAGACATGGCATAAATGTATTCTGAAATAGAATCCTAGACAAGGTCATTTGTGGCAGTCATTTGTTCTGATTAAAGATCATAAACCGGATTCTGAAACCAAACTTCCTACGAGGATTATTAAACCTACCAGGACAGAAATTGGAAGAATCAGCAAGGTTATCTTTGATAAAGTCAAAAATCAGATTAAACGACGCCTTGGACTTTTACAATGGACTGGTAGCACAAATGTCATCAATTAGTTCAAAGGAATTAACAATAGGATTAACTGTTCTTTTATCCAATTTGATATCGTGGACTTTAACCCATCGATTTCTAAAGACCTTTTTACCTAAGCTTTGGGGTTTGCCAGAGATTACTCTAATATTTCCAATGATGAACTGGTTATAATAATGAATTGCAGGAGATCTATTCTCATTCACAACAATGAACAGTGGTTTAAGAACAATTCTGATGATCCCTTTGATATTTCTTGGGGATCATTAGATTCTGCAAAGTCTTCTGACCTGGTGTTTTTTTCCTATACAATGTAAGTGCTTATGATGATGTTAGTGTTGGTAATATAAGGTTTTATAGAGATGATATCCTCATGTTAGTAAAAAATTCTACTAAAATTAAAGTTGATAAATTAAGGAAAATGATCCACAGAGAATTAAAAAGCTTAAGGTTAAAATCACTACTAATGTTAAACAGGTAGATTTTCTTGATGTTACGTTAGATCTTGCTAATGATGTTTTCCAACGTTATATGACAATTAAAGTTGTTCAATTTTACATAAGAAGATAAAGAGAGGGATTGAAAGATAATCAAACGCATAGCTAGTAGGAGTTGATAATTAAAAGGCTTCTTTAAGAAACAATTGAATACAAATTAACCATTTAAAATAAAAAATGTGGAACAACCAATAAGATGTTAATAATACCGACTATACAGCAATACATAGTTATATTAAATCTAAATAAATAAAATAAAATAATCACTCATAGAAGGTGCACCACAATTTACTTACTAATTATAACCATTTGAAATAGTACTACCAATTTTGAAGTTTAACCATATTGTAAAGTGAAAGTAAACTATGCATATAATTTACTGTTAATTCATTTATTTAATAGAGAATTTTTATCAGCGAATCTAGTAATTTCCAATTTCTCGTGTAAGCATAAGAAACAAGGTTCATTTAAAGATTGACAAGTTCTAGCTTTTTTTAAATCTTTCCATTTTACCGTAGGAGTTTTATTAACCTCTTTTAAATTCCAAAAATATTTGGAAAGAGATGTTCTATTTTTATAAGGGCTATTGGTGAAAGATAGGATATGTTGGTACCACCGAGTTGTAAATGAATTCTTGGTACTCTCTATATAAAATTTTTCAACAGTCGGATTTTCCATTGTAGAAATAGTGCTTAGGTAAATAAGAGAATGTGAAAATGCTTATCAATTAAATGGAGGAAATTCTGCCCTAACTTAATACTAACCATTTGGTTAAATGGGGGTATATACCAAATGTTTTTCTGTTCCTATTTCTTTTTCTTCGAACGTTATTATAATGTTTACTATACTTGATGTCTGTGCACTTGTAACCACTACTTTTAAGCAGTATTATAAACACTACTATACTTATTAAAGACATCTTTGTTAGAAGAGATGTTGCTGAACCTGTCTTCTATAGAGGAGGGTCAACAATTATGATACAATTATGATACCATGTTGCCACTCGCTTACAATTGCATGCCACAAATGACTTTTTCTAGGAATGTAATTCAGGATACATTTATGCCATATCTAAATTCCTCTTTTTTTCTTTTTTTTAGGTTAATTTTGAATTTAGCGCTGGTTTGACATCTAATTGGTTAATCAGGGTAAACCCACAAGCCTTATTTTAATTCTGATCTTATTTTCTCGTCTTCTCTTCCATTCTCTTTCGAAAGTAGTGAGTGTATTTTTATCTTTTTAAAAGTATACACTTTTCTTTCGTTCGAACAACTATAACCTCTTCCCTATATATACATATATATATATATATATATGTGTGTGTGTGTGTGTGTGTATGCATGTATGTGTGTATATATATATATATATATATATATATATATATATATATATATATTACAATGAATCATTCTTACAAAAAGTAAATCAGTAAAGTTAATGAGATAAAATGTCTATATACAGATATCTTTCCTCACCATTTCTCGAAACAAAATTAATTGTTTTATTAACCTTCAAGGAGAAGAACCATTTCACCGCCAGTCCAAGAAAAGCATTTGTGTCACTATCATACAAAAAAGAGTATGTTTAACAACGGAAAACATACGGAAAAATAATTCATTTTAATAATATGTGTAAATATCCACTCTTTGCCAGAAGAAGGTCGCGAGACACGAAACAAATGTGGCAGAATTATGGATAATAAAGCATAATATATATTTTTTAAATAATCCACATTACAACCAAAAACGTTTGCGGTTTCTCTTCTTTTTAATATATATATATATATATATATATATATATATATATATATATATATATATATATATATATGTAAAATGTGTATGTAATATATATATATATATATATATATATATATATATATATATATATATATAATTCTTATATAATTTATATATTATATATGATGGGTACTTATTGGAAAGCGCTCAATATCAGTGATAGAGCTAACATATTTAGTTGGATCGATGCAGGCTCGCATCGATCCAACTATATATATATATATATATATATGTATATATATACATATATATATATATATATATATATATATATATATATATATATATATATATATATATATTAAAACGAGTTTTAATAACTTTTTTTTCAGAAAAGTTGTTAAGAATTCATACTATTTTTGTTCTAGTGCTTTCATCATCTCTAATCATTATCAGTAACGTTACTGTTATCCGTATCACAAAGAAAATGCTTTATTAGCTTCGTCCTGGCATTTTCTCTTCAGTCTTTTGCTTTATTATCTACGAAATGACACGGGAAAGATAGAGGAGTGTTTTCCGTTGCCTTCCCCATGATTTAAAACTCAGTTTCTTTTTTCTGTTTGACTGGTTGCCACAAAATAATCATACTCTTTGTGAATAGGGAGAGAAGAGACGTATTCAAGCTTTCTCTAATGCTATTTGTGCAAAAATTAATGTAATACACTAGCGCAGAATTTGAACCCAGTTCATCGATTCCACTAGAAGCGCCGATATCCATTAAATTACACAAGCATCTTTAAACATCATTATCTGAAAGGTTAATTTTATCAGTTGTCAAAGAGTAAAGATTTGATTTTCTTCATTCTGGTATTTTCAGAACGCTAGATTTATATAGAATGGCGTCATTTCTAGAACTTTTTTTCGTTTTTGTTAAAATATTCCGTTAGGAGTTGCAAAAACTTGATAGACCGTATCCCCTTGTTAGATGATTGAAGACACATTTCCCTAACCTAATTCGCAAATCCGTGACCGAATATTAACAAAATAAATTACATAGAAACCAAAACCTCTGAATTAATTATCTTCTTCTCTGACTCATCTTTTAAAGTGATGTGACAGTCGTCCAACCTTACAACTAACTGACTGAGCAACTCATTTTACCTATCAGTTTGCCTTCGGAAAAGAAAAAATAACAGAATTCAAGCCTAGAAAAAGAAAAACTTTATATGTATACACATGGGGGACTGATCCTCAGATAAATCGAAGCCAGATCGCTGGAGTTGTGTTACAAAAGTCTAATTCTAATTTCTCAACGGAGAGAATAATGCAACACTTTACTGGGGAGGTGAAAATTGAGCTGATTGGACTCACAGATTGTCACGTTCAATGTATTTTTCTAACACTTTCGCCACAGCCCCTCAATCTCCGACGTCTTACTCTCTGGGTTGAGGTGTCTACTCGGTCTTAACCGAACTTAAGGGAGTGACCGTAGGTCCCTTGTGCATCCGTAGATCATTCGACCGGTTTAATACTGCTTCCTGACCACGTTGTGTTTGGTTTGATCCAGAAAGTAGAAGTGATGTTCATCCATTCACAGTCGACTGAAGATGTAGACACGGCTGGAGGGTCTGTGCTAAGAAATTTAGAATGCACCAAAAATATATATATCTGCAGAAAGCCGGACAAAGAACTATTCAATGGTTGAATTCTTAATGTCTTTTATATAGCAGAATAGAATAGTATAGAAAAGAACCGGTTTACAGAAAAGAAAATAATTGACATACAAACTCATACACTGGATTCTAGACAGAGAGAGAGAGAGAGAGAGAGAGTGGATTGTGACTAGCTTGTTGTGAAATCGTCTCAAAACGATATACGACTCTTGCGATGGAGAGATAAAGATTTCTGTGCGCGGCTTAAAGTTTATAGTTGTGTTCCTCCTCGGCGGTAGTAACAGTAGAATCTTTGTGGTAGCAGAAGCATCGGTACTTATATTAAAAGTACATGTTAGCGGGGGCTTTGATCCAATCCCTGTCGTCACTTCCAGTCTCCGATATCTCTCCACCCAGCTCGACTGCACTCGACGGCAGACGAGCCCAAAAACAACCTCTTGATTATTGTAGCTTGTTCGACGTTTCCGTTTCCAGCGGTAGTAATAATAGTAGTAGTAGCAGTCTTAGATTGTTCGAGGAGTCATTCGCTTCTTCGTACTTATATCAACAAAATATGTTAGAGGGCGTTTGGTTCCAATCTCTGACGTCACTTCCAGTCTCCGACCTCTCTCTACCCAGCTCGACTGCACTAGACGGTAGACGAGCCAACCACTCTGTCAACAGATTTCTGTGCGCGTTTATATAGATAAACCTGGCTGAACATAAATTGACCCTTGGCCCGCACAAGGTTATCACGAGTGCTACCTTCAACCCCAAATCATGTGAATTTCAAAGATACTCATAGACTTAGTAAGCTCTATTTCAAATTTTAACCGATAAAAATTATCTCGAACATCTTACATTGTCTTCCTAATGACCCAATTCCAAATGGGCTAGATCAGATTCCCAACAGTAAACAAAATTGTTCTGATCTAATTTCGCTGTTCAAATCTACTCCAGTTTCAATAAAAAAAATATATGTGTGTGTGTTTGTGTGTGTTTCCCAAACTCTCTCTGTTATATTTTAAAAAATGGTGATCTTTGACTTTACCAAGTTGAATTAAAGTAAATAAGGGAAACTAATTTCATTTGATAAACGGCAATAAAATATTCTGTAAAAATATCATAGTCCTTAAACAACAGAAAATGTTACATATGCGTTAATGTCAAACAGGTAAAAACAAGAAAATACATTTTTTAAAGTTTGGCTTGGTTTATTTTGTTTTACGGCATATCAACCTCAATGGGCTATTTAATGACGACAAGTCTTTTAGGTTAGGTTCGTATGAATAGAATAGATATTCTTTATAAGAAGTCAGTTTGTAGATCAGGTTTCATCGACGCATTTTTGTAAAGAGGGTTTTGTCGAGGGATTATTGTTGGTATTTTTTTTATTTAAACGTATTGGTGGTAATATTTTTTTTCAAAAATGTATTTCTGGTATTTTTAAATATATTGCTGGTATTTTTACTATAAAAATATATTTTTATACTTTCATGGTGTTTTAATCCCAGTTTGGAGTGGGTAACTATTTGCCAATAGCTAACAGACGAAAAGGTGCTACCACCTCTGGTCAGAAAATTCAAAAGTTGACAATAGTCATTTAGACTTGAATCATGAATGAATGATATCTGTATCTGTTGGAAAAAGTTTAAATCATCAATTGATGATATCCACTGATCTCTAATTAAACATCAATTGATGATGCGCGCCATTTAAAGGTTAATTATTAATGCCCGTTTCTATGAAGTAATCTCTTCCTAAGTATTTCTTCACAGAACTTTGAGTTCATGAATGCTTATCTTCCTTATTATTCCTAAATAGTTGCTTTGCATGTAATTAATTTCTTTTTTACTGTACTAAACACCCTTTCCATCCTATTCTCTTCATTCCGGCTGTTAAGAGATAAATAATTAAACAATACCTACTCTCTTGAAGATCAGGTCAATTTTTAGCATCTCCATAGCAACAGAGCTAACTGAAAATGCCCAATTAATAAATCTACTTAAGCTGATTCCTCATCACTCCTAAGCTATTACATATTACTTATTTGTTATATTGTCATATCTCTTTCAATCATTGGGATACTGAAAATAGCCAAAGATGTCTTCCCTGAATTAACGAAGTATTAGGAGAGAAGTAAATTTGATTAGAAACAAAGAAACGAGTGCTGCAATGCAATATAATATCTATTCTAGTATATGACGAGTGTTTATTGCACTATGTTAGATTATTGAGATTTCCATGAAATATAATAGGCGTTCTGTATTTTAGTTACGTCCTGAAGAAAATATAAAAACTCAAGAGAGGTAAGGAATTCACTTGGGTTTCAAACAGCCTAAGAATTTTCAGGTACTGTTTCATTTGCGCAGCATAACTTCCCTAATATATATTTTTTATCTGAAACAGTTTTCATTATTGCACAAAATTTTACAAATAACACAGAAAACATTATTCTTAACCCTTTAACCCTAAAAGCAATTTTAATCACAAACCAGTTTTGGGTGACCTACCTGCAATGACTTTAAAGATTAGTGCCATCTATTTTGTCATCTTTTCTTGGTCAAGTATCGCCCTATGTACAAATTTAGCTCAAAGAATTTAATTCTTTGACTTCAATAAAGGCCAAAATCAATTCTACCCCAATTACTTACAGTGACCTTAAAGTTCGTATTTAACCTCATATATCTATAATCAGTCCTTTAAAAAAACATAAAACTTACTCAATATTGTTAAAAATTGCTTCATTATGTTAGAAATGGTATGATGCGCTCCTTAATGACACCGGGTAACTTCGAATGAACCCTGAAGTCAACTCCACAAATCCTGCTATTATGTAATTATGTTACCCAACCAATGTTCAGGAATCACGACCAAACAGAACGTCCCAGGTTGGACGTTCTGTTTGGTCGTGATTCCGGAACATGTAAAGACACATGCACACACAAAAGAGTATGTTAGTATAGATTTTGACGTTCAAAAGAATCAGTCGATTTAGCTCAGCACAAATAAAGAAATTAAATTTTGTCAAAGACGTCAACAGAATACAGAGTTAAATATAAAATGTATAACAAAAGAAATATCAGGACTTTGCTCAGGAATTGCAAAGATTGTGGAATATGGAAAAGATCTTGAAATGCACCCAAAGATATTTTAAAATGCATGAATTCGATATTGCAAAAGTAATGTGATAATGAAAACATATAGTCGTTAAAAATGATGAGAACATGTAAAATATTTGATGATAATCGCTCTCATTTTATTCTCACCTGTGAATTTTGATGTAAAGATGCAAATGATATTAGTACTTAAAATTTTTACTTCATCAAATCTGCTAATAAAAACAAGCGTTAATATTTAAATTGTGTTCGCTTACAGCAGATGCCAAGTCAGGCAGAAAAAATAACGAATTTATTTGGTAAATTTAAACAATAATAATTTCAAGACATTTGGTTCCGACATGAAGTCATATAACATTAGGTATAAAAATTAACAAATATTTTAAACTAACTCTGTTCGTACACAACTATAAAAGACTGTAAATTTAATAAAATGTATTAATTTCTCCGTCTCACATAAATTAACAACTAAGATAAGATGAAATTCACCAAATGCTACACATTCAACGGGCCCAGCCATTGCTATGTCAGGGTTTCAAGATTTTGATGGAATTAAGAATTTGTAATTATATAATTTTTATATGAGATATAATGATCATATATTTTTTTCTTTGAGTGAATATATGTGTATATGATGTTCATATTCAAAAGTACACACCAAATGCCCAATCATAAATAGACTATGTTATCTTACATATGGAATTTTGGATATGTATGAACGTATTCTGGTAGTGTAACGGATATATGCGCGCAAAATGGAATGAACGTGTTGAGTTCAAATTCCAACCGAGGTATGGGGTAAATAGCAGGTTAATATTGGCAACCAGTCTAATAGAATTAAAACTCTAAAGTTAAGAATGTAACGGGAAACCAGTGAACTATTTTCCCCAAGATCAAACGCACAGATAATAAAGGAGTATCTGTAAAGCGTCATGAGTGCCTATATTCCAAACGGACATAGCATTAAAATAATTAACGAAGGTATAAACAGATATCGACGTTAGAACTCAACACGCAGTGCTCAAAGTCTGCTAGACCAACTTGCTAACCATTACCCCAAAGTTATTTTAACAAGGATAGGCAATTCTGAGAGAATTAGAAGTCATACTAGGATTCATTCTTGGTAGCAACAATCGTAGCAACATAAGATATGCAGGTAACACAGCGTTGATAGCAGACACGTAAAGGAAACTACGAAATTTCCTCTAGAAGGTAACGAAGGAAAGCGAGAAGAAAGGACTAAGTATAAACTGCAGAATGCAGGCTTATCAGCAAACGGATTAGCTCTAAATGCAAATCGACGATACTAAAATCAAACAAGTACAAATATTTAAATATATGGGAAGCCTTCTAACAGAAGACGGAAAGTGCAACACCGAGATCCGAAACGTACTGTGATGCCCAAAGATGCATCCCAGAAACTTGGCAGAAAATTTTCATTAAAAACAAAGAAAAGAGTATTGAACTGTTACGTGGTATCTGTCCTCCTGTATGGCAGCGAATTCTAGACAATTTCCTCAAGGATAAAGAAGAGACTTGAAGCAACAGAAATGTGGTTCTACAGAAGGATGATGAGGATACCATGGAGCGAACATGTGGGCAACGACGAGTTTTTGGAGAAAATAGAAACAAAAAGGAAAGTCATACTTAACACCAGGAAGAGGGAGTTGAAATTTGGGGGGTGGCACGTAATGAGGAAGGAGGGCTAGGAAAATCTGATACTCACAGGACAGATCGAGGAAAAAAGGACAGAGAAAACAGCTTAAGTAAATGAATGGTCGAACAAGGTTTGGGAGAAATAACAAAAAGACAAAACATTAAGCGCTACAAAGTAAAGGATGATGTGGAGGGCCATGATCGCCTACACCCTGAAGAGACACGGCACATAAAAGAAGAAGTGTTTGTATTCTCATTGTATTTATCAAAGTTTTCAACTAGTGTCATTTTACTTTCTCTGGTGTATACCACATCCTATAATTTTCAGGGTCTTCTTTTATAAACTAAAGTACCAGAAGATAAAATACCTAATTCTAATTTTTAAAATATCCATCAATGTTACTTTATGCGACATACTCTTGGCTGGAGAGTACATGGTTGAAGTTTTGCGATATAAACAATAAAGATGAGGATAATAATAGGATTAATCAAAACACATTAACGTGTTCAAATTTCTGAGAAGTCACATTGACGTTGTCAGTTTTTAAAGAGATTCTATTTTACTTTTTATATACTGCTTGGGTTGTTTTATATTCTTTAAGAAATCGGTAAGGATTGAATATAAAGAATAAAATCTGAACTCAGGCCTCATATTCTTGGTAATCTAACATGGCTGGTGCCTTGCCTATTAGTCTACGAAGTTAACTAGTAGACATTAAATTTAGTCACATTAGAGAAAAAAATGAATAAAAATACTACCTACGTAAACCAATACCAGAAAGGCATAAAAGAACATACCAGTCAACATGTTGTGATCTAAACAATAATGATGAGGATACTAATTGGAATGATTCATGAAATAATGACAATATTTTATCTAAATATTAACATAAAAAAGTCTCTTATATTTGGGGTCATTATTATATGTTCATATTATTTTTATCTCTTTAACACACACATATACATATATACGTACACACACATACACACACACACACAATATATATATATATATATATATATATATATATATATATATATATATATACCTTTAATAATTGCTTGCAAGGTCTGCCTAACATTTAGATATCTCTATAAACAGAATCCAATCAAAAGATTTACAATATGACTGAGATGATATATATATTTTATCGACTCGATATTAAAAATGAATTTTTTTTTAAATATGGGAATGTGAGATACCCTTTATCATCTCGGTTAACAGAATTAACAGGCTGAGTCAAAATTACAACTGTCAGTTTCTGTTTCTAATACATCGCTCTATTGCTCTCGAGAAAACCATAACTCTATCTCGTCTTCCCACGGCATTGGGTTAAGTAACAGGACACACTGGATTCTCTGCCTTTGGTTGGCATCCAGCCTAGAAGGACAGATCTGATTTCAAATCTATACAAAAGGCAACAGGAAACAATTCCACTATCACCGAGAACTCATAACATTACAGAGTATCTTACTCCTCTCTGTGCCATGTCCTATTAGCACGTTGGTGGTCATGGCTCTCCACAATTGCCTTTTTTTGTAACTCTTAGTAAATTTCGTCTTTTTACTATCTCTCTTACGCACTATTCTGCAATCCATTCACACAAGCTCGTTAGGCAGGGGTTAGGTGCTGTTTTCTTCTAATCTCAATTGCCTTCAATATGTCCTGTGAGTGTGAAATTTTATAAACACTCTTTCTTCATATGCCCTAGAAATTTCAACAGTCCTTTTTGTTTCCATATTTCTTTGAAACTTGTTCACATGTTCATTCCATGTTATTCTCAGCATCGTCCTGCTCATACTCCGCTCCAGTCTTTTGAACAAGAGTAGAAGTTTATTCCTTGTTTTCTGTTTAGAATTGTGCTTCCGGTTCATTCTAAAGTTTTTTTCAATCTCTTTCCCTCCTAGTAGTTCATTGAGTTTTAGTGGCATTATCGCCTTGCTTCAGGTGAAACTTGATTAAAAATCCTTCAGTAGAACCACATTTCTGTTGGTTCAAGTCTTTTATTAATATACCATGCGATTGTTCAGTACTCACTGCCATGTTGGAGGACCAATATTACATAACAGTTCAGTACTTATTTCTTTGT
>OZ038486.1:83490169-83562669 GCA_964036315.1 Acanthosepion esculentum
CAAAACAACAGCGTCCATTCCAAAGAAAGTTAATGACACTTTATCACAACTTTCTCTCTTTCTCTTTATGCCTTTTTGTCCTATCCCCCTCCCATATCAATATGTAACTTCCGTTAACAGATTTAATATGTCAATGTCTGGATTTCCTCTAAAAATTTAAATTTGAAAGAATAGAAATGTTACATGTAACTCAATCATGTCTCTTTCCCCCCTTCACTTCCTCACTTCGTTAATTTATATATACTTAGTACTTCCCGTCAAAAATGTGTAAATTTCTTTTCATTTTTCGTTTCAACCTTTGGAAGTAAAGTCTGATGATCGACGGTCCTTTAAAAGGGCTGTGGTGAAATAATCTATTATATGGAACCTTAAAGTGGTCTGTTTTTATTTAAATTATTAGCTCTGATTTACATTGAGCTCTCTGGATTTTATCCTCCTTGGGTCTAACCATACGGATTACCTAGTTTTTCGTAAACTAAATATATATATATATATATATATATATATATATATATATATTACATGAATCCTTCATACGAAAAGCAGATTAGTGAAGTTAATGTATATCATTAACTTCACTAATCTGCTAATGGCGAGAATACATCTTCGCAAACAAATTTATTAAAATTACATTAACCCACAAACCTCTAGATGAATGTTATGATCCCTGTTTTTAATAAATTCAAGTTGTATAAGGTCTTTTTTTGCTAGTACTTTCATCTGTTCATACAGACATCATCAAGCATGGAAATTGATTGTTTTTTTAGTACATCCAGGTAATAACGGGACACGAAAGATTAGACGTGAATCGAAATATGTTTTTTTTTTAGAAATGTGTTATTGTTAACAGTAAGAAATTTTGGAGCGTGCGGTCGCAACGCTAAGTTTGAATTTTTTGTAAAATTTAAGAGAGTGCGTTTTTTTTTTTTACCAATATGTTAATTGGAGAATTCTTTTGTTGTAGTAGGTTTTTTTCAGTCGATTTGGCATGAAATAAATTGTTCAATAAATAGAGCAATGTCGCAGCTATTATCCCGAAAGTTGCACGTCGGATCAGTTCTTTTTAAATCAAATATGTGCTGCAGTTCAATTTATATTACATGAATCATTCATGCAATATATATATATATATATATATATATATATATATATATATGATTTGAAGATTAGGTACACTCATATATATGATGAGTCTATTTTTTATGCGTTTTCCCCCTTTGTTATATTATCATTATCATTATTTCTAGTATTTTTTAATTTTATTTTAGTTTAGTTTTTCGCACACCCCATTTTCTGACAATGATTCCCCAAAAGAATCCTTTATCCTTTGTGTTTTGCTATTCCTTTCCTCTCTTTTTTTCTCTTCCATTATATTTCTTATTGTTTTTTTCCCTCTGTTCCCACACTCTCATCCTATCCCGCCAAATCCATCAGAACTAGCATCTTCCCCACCCCACAACCTAGAACCCTTTTCCTCTATGTTCAATATCGCAATCCCTTACTGCCCACCACGATAATGACAACACGGCCTAACACATTCATACCAATCCCAAGTTTTAATCTAAGTTTAATTTTTAATCTAAGTTTATTTTCACAAACATTTTCGCACAGACAGAGATCGAATTTTTACTAATAATACCATCTACACCAGGATTCTCACCAGGCTCTCTGTTTACTTCTCGGATCCGCTAATGAAGGACACAGGCCTGTCCGAAAATCCCGAACGAACTTGGAACCTTAATTTCATTGCTTCATTTCTGTCACGTGTTTAATAAATAATAAATGTTTTTTTCGTACTGATCACATCGGTACCATTTCGTTTGGCTTTCTTTTATTAGCCTACCTATCTATTCAATAATATATATATATATATATATATATATATATATATATATATATATATATATATATATATATATATATATAGGGAGAGAGAGAGAGAGAGAGAGAGAGGAATTTGTAGGTCTGATGAATTGGATCGTGATTACGATTCCAATGTAATAAATTATAACTATGGAATATTAGTGTTTGAGCCTTTTATATATATATATATATATATATATATATATATATATAGAGAGAGAGAGAGAGAGAGAGACAGACAGACAGACAGACAGAGAGGGAGAGAGGGAGAGGGAGACAGAGAGAGTCTGCCCAAAAATGTATACATACTTTAGGTAAAGAAAACTTGTCTTTCATAGTTTTATCAAATTGCGATAACGCTGTTTACTGTAGTACCATATTTTCTTAACAAATGGCATTAAAATGGTATGCCTAAAGCAAGAAATAGATAATACCTGAGCAGCAATCCCAATGGAAATGTTGGCTTACATGGCCCAAGCAGGAGTTCGCCGTAAATATCTGTAATGTGAATGCGTGTGTATACATTTTTGGGTGAGCTCTGTATATATCCGTATCCTAAGAAGTAAAAAATATTTTTTCAACACAACACAACGTTTCTTCATGAATTACTTAGACTGAGTATTATAGGGGAGAATAATTCAATTTCAAATTGAATTTCACCTTGTTACATTGCCAGGTTACAGACATATATCCCGATGGAAAATAAAATTGTAACACCTTATGGGATAATTTAGAACTTAGTACAGTATACGTATGCTAGAGAGCATTTCATATTCTGATAACATTATTAAAGTATTCGCTCATCTCGTTGTACCACTCACACCTGTGGACTAAGACCGAGCTTTAGACAGTGACATACGCTGTAATAATTCGAATAGCAAAGTACAAAATGATGTGATGATTATGATATTTTAACATTAATATCAACCATTCTCAATGTGTAATAATCAAATACTGATTGCGTAAATACAGGTTGCAGTTTTATTTTTAGATATTTACAATGTTCTATTATGATGATTGACTTGGGTTCAGGGGTCATAAACCTAAGACGAACAGCGGGGGCTCCAGACCATATATGACAACAATATTCCATGCAAGGGCGAATGTTTGGTTTATACATTTGAAGGATGGACTCGGGGGAGAAAAAACTTTCTTGCATGGCATAGAGAACCAGCTTTCCTTGCGGTAGATGATGTTATTGATTCAATGTAATTGTTCCATCTGTGGTCAGAGGACAGTGTGAGACCAAGCAGTCGCTCTCGTGGAGTTGAGCATCAGACATTCTAATGGGAGGCAGGGAGTGTTCTCTGTGGTAAATAATAGAGAGCAGTTTTGTTTTTGAGGCATTTCCTGCTGCAGTCAACAACCAAGTTATATATATATATATATATATATATATATATATATATATATATATATATATATATATATATATATATATATATATATATATATCAGGTGCGATGGATAAATTGTCGTATAAATTACTCAAATTTAGAAATAACACTGACATCTCTTTTTAACAGACGTATTTACCAAAATCACACAAAAATGTCTTGATCTATTAAAGAGTAAATCTATTTAATAAAACCGGTATTAGCTTTAACTACAGTCTCCAGACGACTTCGGAATAGCCTGCATCTCTTCTGGGTATTTTCCTCGTTTAAGTTGGTGTATGCTGCCATAATCGTTGCCTTCAGTTGTTTTTGGGAGTTTTGTTGGTCTCCCATTCAACTGCTCCCCACACACAATAATCAAGTGATTTGCAGTCTGGGGAGTTAGGTGACCAGATATAAAGTGTGATGTGGTCGCAGAAATTATCTGACGGCCATGACTAGGTTCTCCTGCTTGTGTGGCATGGTGCAGAGTCCTGTTGCCAGAGATGGGGTCTTCCAGCAGCCACCCCCTTGACCCAGGGCATTACTACCTCCTCAAGGCGCTTGATATAGGCCTCGCTGTTATGAATGGAGACATAAGGTCGCTATCACTAATGATCACTCTAAACACCTTCGTAATCACCATTAGATTCATCCAACTCTTTCTGAAACCTCTGCACTGTCCTCAGATTGACGCCCAAACACTCTGAAATGTTCGTATTGGAGCTTCCGGTGCGAATTCCAAGCAGTACAGCAAGACTTTTCCAAATGTCTGGCGGAGTGATTTGTGTTATGGTGTTCTTTTTCTCGCAGACGGTACCATACTCTGACCCTACTATAGAGTGCAGTCGACAAAATCAAAAACAACGTACATGCTTGAAATTAAAAATATAAAATGACGACAATATGTCCCAATAGTGGATATATTGGTGAATCTGTAAATAATTTTAGATTTCGCTTCAACAACCATAAACTAACCATACGTCAAAACAATCCTTATTCCCCCATAGCTGAACATTTTAATCAATCAGGACAATCATTAGATAACTGTAAATGTGTATTGATAGATTCTGATTTCTGTTCCACATACACACGCAGAAAAAAAAGAAAATACTGGATTTTAAAATTAAATACATATAAACTAGGGTTAAATAAAGACTTGGGTATTTTAAATCTTTATAAATATTTCAATAGTTAAAGAAAAAATTTTTGTTAGATATAGTTAAAAAAATTTTTAAACAACATCTAAAATATTACTACAGTTAGATTTACGTTAGAAATATTCAAACACAGTTGCATTCCATATCACGTGACTTCCGCGTCTCGCGACGGACGCTACTTAATGTAAACAAGCTTCTGAAAACAGCCATTTCTGATGAAGGATCGGGGCCGATCTGAAATATCAAATATGTATATATATATAAAATATAAATAAATACTTTCACAAAAAAAACATTCAATTTTTTTTAATTTGCAACTTTTCAGTTGTTTTATATATATATATATATATATATATATATATATATATATATATATATATACATACATACAAGTGGATAAGTACTCTGATTGCATAAATTTTCTTAATACAAAATTTTCAAAAAATTTGAAATTTTATACACTATTCTAATTAAAATTTTAAAAATTAAAACATTTCTCGTAAAAATTCATTATTCATCGAAAACATTTTATTTTAAGACCTTATTATATTTCATGCATGATTTTATGCATATATTTTATGCATAAAAGCTATTAAAAGCTTCTCCAATTAGATAATGTCTTAGTTTTATTGCAATTTCATTTTACAATTCAGAGCAGATTTTCTGTAATTGGGGTCCTTTTTTACCATAAAAGTTAATGATTTAAATTCTCTTATCCTAATCACTATTATAATCATATTATTATATACAGTTATCTAATTTTTGCAAGAATTTCCAAATATATTTGTTTTGCATCGCAAAAGAAGCTAAAATTTTTCATATTAATTTATGGTACAACGTTGACACTGGAGAAACAAAATATTTAACCAAAATTTCACAGGTTCTAAATAGGATGGAAAATGTAATTTAATAATCAAAAATATTTAAAATGTGTGTAGAAAAAGAAGAAAATTAGAAGAAATTAGAAACTCTGACAAAAATTGAATCTACAACCGAAAGATCAGGAATGGAATTTGGCATAGAAAAATGTGTAATGCTGCTAATAAACTAATAGGAAAGGAGAAACAAACAGAAAGAATTAAATCATCCAATGAGGAAATCATAAGGACATTATACGGAAAGGAAATGCTTGAACATACTGGAAGTAGCTATCATCAAACAGGAAGAGACGAAGGAAACATTATACAAAGAATATAACTCATAATAAATAAGAATAAGAGAAATATTATTGACCAAACTTAAAAATTAAATTAAAGAAGTAAATTCGGGTTCACTTTCCATTGTGATGTCATCTGGACACTTGTTAAATGGGACAAGAGAGAAACTTAGAAAACTAGTCCTGAGATGACATCAACAGTTTTAGGTTTAAATATAAGGTGTAAGAAGAGCATTAATCCAGATCCAAGATTGCATCAACACTACCATCACTACATAAATAGGAAAATATGTCAACTTTATAAATTTTTCCACTATTTCTTTATTTAATCATGTATGTATGTTTGTGTATGTGTGTGTATTTGTGTGAGTGTGTGTAAGATGTGTGTTCATGCAAAAATGTTAATATACTTACATCTGTAAATATTATAAATAAAAGACAAGAGGAAAACCTTTTATACTCATTCGTTTCATTCATTGAGGAACTTTATCAAGGAAAGTATAGAAACTTTATTTAATAATCTGTATTTATACACCGAAGTAACGTGGAAAATAAAATAATGCGAAGTTTTCAAATTTTGAAGTACAGAACGATCTAAAATATTCTTTAAAAGTTACTGTGTAACGGTAAACTATGGCGGACGCTTGTTAAAGGAAAGTAAATTGATGTCGCTGTTATTGATTTTTATGTAATTATTTATATTTACTTTTATGTATTTTTAATAGGCCGAAAAATTACAGCAATTAACGGCTTTCATAATTTACCTTTCCATTTCATCGGAAATTTCTAGAATATTTTAGAGCATTCTCAACATTATTTGTTATGTTACTTTTGTATAATTACTTGATACTAAATAAAATTTCTAACAGATTTTTTTTCTTTTTGTCAATTTTCATTGTCCAGTTCTGTATCACGTATGTAATTCTATATGTTTGTAAGTTTGTAAAAAGTGTAAATGTGTAAGCGGGAATTCTAATATGTCTGTCTAGTAAGAGGAGTTCTAATGTTTTTACTTTTATGGGATCATTCGGCGTAATCGGGTGGTATTCTATGAATCTCAGGCTGTTTTATGTACGTACTGAATACCAACTACCAGAAACCCAATGTGGCTTCAGAGCCAATAGGGACACCACAGACATGGTGTTCGTCCTCAGGCAGCTTCAAGAGAAATGCCTGGAGCAGATATTCTGGTAAAAGTAATATCCTTAATCGAGTATCATCTGTGTTTAAGCATATTGGTTCAATATAGTGAAAGAATCAACAGCAAAGACGTATTTATCCCACGGAGGATAAATACGTCTTTGCTCTTGATTCTTTCACGTGCTCTTTTCCATGTGCTCTTTTTGTTAAATTTTAATTGTTTAAAAGGATATTCGATAGGCTTTCGATAGGCTTCATGGTCATTTTGGATAAGTTCTGAAGATGATGGGCGTGGCGTGTTGGTGGTAATATTATAATGGCAAAATTTTTCAAATATCTTAATAGGTACGCCCTGTAATTTTTGTGATGAGAGCAACTTATGGCTTCATGCAATTGTTTTCTTACGTGTGTAAAATAGATTCAACATTTGACATCTAGAATGTATTCGCTTACCACAAGGGTCTAATCCGATAACCTAGCGTGAAGTGATGTTTTGTGCAACACTTGCTCGCTTTGGTACAGGCGGAGGGAACGTTGAACAGGACCATATACTTGAACTTGTTACTGCAACAAGACATCAATCTGCTGTTCAGCAGGATAATGTCCGCTCACATAATATCTGCAAGGTGCTCGACAACTTCTCTAGTCGGAAGAAGCACCAGATCTGACCCGCATTGAAAATTTATGGGACATAATGGGTTGATGCCTGACTCATTCAGATACTCCACCTACAAGTCTAAATCTTCTGCGTCAACAAGAGATACAAGAGAAGTGACATAATGTAATACGGGATGGTATTCATAATCTTTATGATAGTATGCTTCCTAATATATAGACTCGAGTAAAGGTAAGTGGAAGATTTGGAGGCTATTAGTAAAGGCCCTGAGTACTGTTGATACATCCTTTCTTTTCTTTTGCCATCATTTACAATAAACCATCTATATTGACTATATGTTTAATCTTGAATAAATTGAAACACATATTCAGGGTGTTGCATTTTTATTATCCTTCAGTATATATATATATATATATATATATATATATATATATATATGTGTGTGTGTGTGTGTGTGTGTGTGTGTGTGTGCATGTTTTGTGTGTGTATGTATGTGCGTATTGGTGTGTAGGTGATGCTGTTAATGCTGTATTCATCTTACTCTGTTTTTTTTATTACTGCCTGTGCTTTTTCTCCTGTTAGCTTTACATCGATTCGAAGCTTTTTCTTTTTCATTCATTCTCTAAATGCAAGAGAGAAATGCTACATCATCTTCGTTTGAAACAACGGCTGAATACCAGAAATATTATTTCTTTTTATATTTTTTTATCAACAATACTCAAGTAATGAAGACTTAATTAAGGCCTTAATCAGGGACAGGCAACCTCCACTTAGCACTGCTGAGGACAGGAACCTCCAAGGATAACAGCACAATGGTTACTAATTACTTTCCCGGCATGTTTTGTTTTAATCAATCACGTTTTCTTCTTTGTATTATCAGCCATATTCTGCCATTAGATATGTTACTAACAATGCTTTCACTGTCGCAAATGACTTCTCAGCCTGAACTGTCGTTCTCTGTTGACAGACAGGTTTAGATATGTAGATTTTTTTTATCAAAATCCTAGCAGCTTCTAAATCAAACCAATATTTTATCCGTTTGGTAAAACATATTATCTTAGGTTTTCGAACTTAAAACTTGGTCTTTAAGTCATGTAATAATTGTCCCCTAGCTATAGGTTAAATAGTAGGGTAAAATTGAGTTCTATACTCTTAGTTGACAACCAGTGTAAGAGAAGGAAAACTCTGATTTCCAAACCGTGAAAGCAACGAGAACCACTCCATTATCTTCCACAAGAATATATGAGAGATCAAGATATGTGACCAATAAATATATTAAGTCGCATAGTTTTATATTATGGTAAAGATTTTATTGGCAGTAATGTAACCAGAATTATACTGAAAACCTCAATGACACTCTTAATCTGATTAGAATCTCGAAACTTTTTATAATCGGAGAATATTTAGAGTAAGTTAGCAAATTTGATAAAACTCTGTATTAATATGAGATAGTCTGTTGTTATGGTTACACGGACGCCAGTCACTCGTATGTCTCTTGTTAACACAGTGACGGGCAAGGTTTTTCATAGATTGCGTATTTATTTTGTCTTTGCATATTTCTACTTTTAATTATTTAAAATTCAAAATAAGATACGTTCAATAACTGGTTATAATTCAAAACAAAAGGAGATTTTATTTTATTTCAAGTGAACATTTGATCAGTAAATATAAATATATGTAAGTATGTGATTTATTTTATTTTTTTAAATCCATTACATTGAAAGTAAAATATACGCAAATTTATTTTCCACGAATCTCTTTTTTAACTCATTCAATTTTCTTCCTTTCTTTCTTTCTTTCTTTCTTTCTTTCTGTCTTTCTTTCTAAATTATTTTATTTTTATTTCTTGTTTCTTCCTGCTTTTTCTTTTTTTGCTTTCCGCCGTTTACAATCATTTAATTTTTCTTTCTTTTGTTCTTTCTTTATCTCTCTCCTTTTTTTCTTTTAATTTTTTCGTCCTTTTTTTAGCCATTTCCTTTTTTATTTCTCAATCATTTTTCTTTTAGTCTTTTCTTTGTTAGTCAATCGCATACATTTTATTTTTTCAAACATTTATTTTTTATCAGTTATTTATTTTATATTTCTTAATCATTTGATTTTCATTTTTATTTTTATTTATATAATTATGTTACTTTCTAAGTTGAAAGCTAAATGATTAAATTTACTTTTTCCAGTAAATAAAATATTCAGGTGTGTTTTAAATTAAAAAAATATATAGATTGGAATCTCAACTTTTCGGCCGGTTTAAGAGAATTTTCTTAAAAGTGGCCATTTTCTTAATTTTAAGAAATTTGTAAACAAAACAAAATTTTCGATTTAAAAGTCTTCAAAAATTAAATAATATATTTGTGACATGTTATTTGAGTAAAATTAGCAAATTTAAAGTTAAATTAATTTTATTTGAAACAAATATTACTTACTTATAGCATAAAAATTATAATATACAAGCATTACTAAACAACGGCTCCTCTTTTAATCATGTCTTTATTGACGTTATCGACGTAACCGATAAGTTACGAGGTGATGACAGCGAGTCCCGATGACCAGAATTGACATCAATTTTACAAAATCGAAGTGAATGCATTTTTTAAAATGTTTAACTCCCTATTAATTTTTACAAATTAGCATAATATTTTCAGCAATTATCTAATATTTTATTGACTTTTATTTACGTTTGAAGATACTTTACGAAAAAATAATAAAATTTAAAATAATACGAAATTTTCTTAGATTAATTTTAAAATTTAATAACTGACATAAAATACCATTTATTAAATGTTATGGTATTTTATTCATTATTAATTGTTATCATGATTGTTATTTTATTAATAAATTTTTATAGTACTTTTAGTTTTATTATTAATTACATAATTGTTTAAACTTTTACTATTTTAACCCAATACTCTTAATATATATGTTTTTAAGGATTATGATATGTATAGGTTCTCATAGGAAGAAAATGAATATCAACAAACAGCCGGCTTCAAGCAATGCAGAATTTTAAACAATTTTTTAATATTATGAATTATTTAATTAATCTTTTAAAAAAATGAAAACAATTCTTATAAAAATTAATTATTCATCGAAAAAAAATTCTTCTGAAGACAATAATGTCCTTAATAAATCTTATTTTTCAAAACAATTAAAAGCTTTTCTAATTAAATGGCATAGTTTTATTGCAGTTATTATTTTACAATGCAAAAGAGATTACAAAAAATTAATGATTTACTATCGCCAAGGAATCTTCCTTATAACTAATAAAAAAATCCCCGCCCTTAAATATTTATTTATTGAATTTTATGGAATTAAGTAAATGCGTTGTAACATATGTAAAAAAAAAATTTTACCAAGTTTTTCTAAAAAACATTTCGAAAACATCTCATTCATTTCAGAATATGTCCTGAAAGTTTCATCAAAATCCTACAATTATTTGATTTTTGAAAGAATTTCCAAATTAATGCGGTTTTCACCGGAAAAAGCACAAAAATACTAATATTTATCTTTGGACTGCCGCTGATGTAAAAAAAAAAAGAAAAGATTTTTAAACAAAATTTCAAACGTGCTACAAAGGAGTAAAAAATTTTAAAAAAATAATTTAAAAAAATACTTTGGTCTTTCCTCTTAATAAACATTTTAATGACAAAACTTTGTTTTTATTGAGTTAGGGGCCTTTTTTCATCATGATGTGCAGTTTTTTACGTGACCAAGTGAAGGTCCCTAGTTTATAAGCATATAGCAATTTCGAAATTGAAGACTACAGACAAGTATATTTTAACAATTTTTAGTAAGTTTCTATTGTTTTCGTACAAAATTAAGTATATTTTGTTCAAGTGTGTGTAAAAGTTTTTTTCTGATTTAACCACCGTGGCACATATTTCGAAGCAGGAATTCTATGAATTTAAAGAAAAATACAGTTTTTGTTGGTTTTTTTTTTGGTTTTTTTGTTGGTTTTTTCACCAGGGATTTTGGTGTTTATAAAGTTATAAATTGAAATCGTGTTTCGACCATGTAAATGATATCATTTACAGGACGCTTGCAAAATATGTAAAACCTTTTGCGGTATTATAAATAATTGCCATTAAAAACAGACATATTTAAGTTAAACTCCAGGAGATAGTAACATAATGTTCATATTTATTGTAAAGAGGTAAGTTGAAAAAAGAAAACAAGAAAAAAACATGTTAACCCGTTTTCATTCCTCTCACGTCTTCGCACTATCGAGGATTGACAAATGCGTAAACGATGAATGAAACAAACCACAAAAGACAGGATGTTATGTAATCATCAAAAGCTGATAACACGAAGACCTTCAGATGTAAATCCGAATTATCCTTCCTCAGTAATGAGAATATGTCTTGCTTGTAGCACCGTGCCTATTTAATAAATACTCAGCAATCGCCGAAACAGATGATTTACGTTCCTATGTAAACTCGTAATCACGTCATTCTTTTACGAGTGCTATGTTAATCGTTTATGATTATAGTGAATGAATGCAGTCTATACACGGTCATCAATAACTCAGAGTAAACTTAAAAGTATGTGAGTGAAAGAATGAAAAAGTCAAAATGAATATGAATCGTATAGAACAATAGAAATCAAAAATAAATCCAAGGAGTTCTCGTAGGGAATCTATATTTTATTGTAAAATTATACGTGGATATTCAATACAGGAATTCCTTTCAGAAGCGCAACTGCACCTCTTGTTACTTCTGTCTTCGTTCTGATTGTAAATCACATTGTAAATACTCTAGTGTAATTATAATCGATCGTAAATTTGAGTATCTTTTAAAATGACGCCATAAGTGCTTTATATTAACCATATTAAAATGTTATATTTAATCTAACAATGATTTGAACTGACGTGGAAACTACGCAGCAAGAGAAGAATTCATGTGGCTGTTAAAATATTGAAGTGTCTGAAACACTGAAATCAAATATTGCTAACAATAACTATACTATAATTGTTTTTCATAACATTTGATCCGATTTCTATATGAGCCGTTTTCAAAGTGTCTAAATTGTTTTAGAATAAAATTAGAAGTTAAAAGCGTTATTTTCCAGAAATTATTCAAATTAATTTCAATCTAAATTTCGGAGGTGGGAGTGGGCATTATTTGCATAATTTACATTGTAAATTAATGCCCTCGTGTTTGTTAAAACTTTTCGGTCGTTGGACTTCTTCAGGTGTCGGTGTGTCTGGGTAAACTTCAGGGAATTACGAACAAAACCCTTTATTTAATTTACGAGGATAGATTGATCTGCTTCCGTTGTCCGTGTTTAGCGGTATATCGTTTTGTTCTTTTTAGTAGATTAAATAAAGAGTTCGTTCTAAATTCGCAAAAGGTTACCTGGATCGACTGACAACTGAAGAAGGCCAAAGAGCTCGACTGCTGAAACATCATGATACATTAGTCCCAATGTAAATTAAGTAAATCTTTCATACTAGTATCCTTATCTTTCTTTTTCGGGTCATTAGGTTTTGTTCTCTACAAAATATGCAATATGAACGGACCTGAAGATGAAATTCAGTTAAAATGTATGTTCCACGTGTACGGGATCGAAACTACTATTTATAATTATTTATTTGGTTTTATTATCGAAGTTCATTGAACGCACGCGACAAGAATCAAAAGCGAACAAGTTGATGCAAGACAGAAACCATGTTTAAAGATAAATAAATCAAAGAGAAAACAGAAGTGAAACGCAGCATATAATTAACTAAATATTACATGTTTCTTCAAATGAAAGAAATCTGGTAAATTGTCAGTTTTTATGCAACGCGTCGTAACTGTTTAACTAATTGTCATTGTTTTCTTTCTTTCTAAACAACGACAACTGTATTCTTAGATAAATCTTCATATCACTTAGAGATTATGTTATAGATTTTACAAGTAAACATATGCAATAATGACTTAAAGCATTAGAAATGAGTGTCATTCTATTCAGGTTTGTCAAGTAAGCTCCTTTCTTTAAAAGCAATCTTTTAAGATCTGAAAATTTACCCACATAAAACATTTACAACAGATGGTAGGGACAAACTATTTATAATGTTAGATGATTTGTTCAGATTAATATTCTTAATCAGTTAATATATCAAGCAAATTCGTCAAATATTTTTCTTTCATGAATGATTTGGATTTGACTAAGTTTCCCTTAACTGTAAAACTGTGTCATTAGAAAATGCTTCTATCTTTTGCTAACACGTTTCCTTCTGTAGCAACGAACAGTAAGTATTGACAGATGTTCAGATAAAACATTCAGGATTTCGCAACAAGGTCAGGAACATTTTAAAGTTTAAACTGAATCTCTGTCACTCTGATCAATGAATTGTTCTGAGCTTAGAAGTTGTGAAATCTTTTTCAAAGCTATGAATGTAATACGTGATGTATATAACAACTAACCTATTTGACATGCACACAATGAAGAACAAAGAACACACCGACTGAAAAGTACTAATCAAATTGATCAAAGAAGAGGATACAAGTACGAATAATTCATCAAATAATGACAATAGTTCCCGTCAAAATTACAGTGAAAAATAGCTCTCGATATTTCTCGAGAAATGTAAATTTTCTCTTCCTGCTAGTCCTTCCAATTTCTGTCTTCTTGTAGTCTTTGAATCTCAAAAACTTCAAAGATCGCCTCCATCGACTCGTCATTTTCTGCGGGTGAGGAGCTTAGTTCTTCAACCCGTCTTTTTGGTCAATATGTTTTCTGTGGGTAAATTTTTCGCCTTTTGTGTACATCACGTTTCCTAGTCTGTTAATTATTGTATTTGGTTCCTCATAAGCCATATTGTTACTGAAATAGACCCATTCTTGTTTGAATGATCTCTTGAGTACTGTAGGTGTATACCGTTTTTTATCTATTTTTTCCTTCGTCCTCTGAATAAATTCATCCTTTTTCGCTTCTTTTCTTATCTCTCGCAAGGTCACAGGTAGTTCCTTTACTGCCTTGTATAACTCTTTACTGTTTTCATCTGTGGTAGAAAATGGCGCGTTTCGCTTCTTTTTACATTCTGGTTGGACATTTTCTTTCAATTCAATTCTAGCTGCACCCTTACAAAACGAGCTGATAGGTGAATCCCATACGTCGAACTTTTGCATACAGTCTGTGCCCACTAGATTTTCTGTATCTTTCATTACGTATATCTTGAGTTTTTTTTGTTTGTTTTCCAGTGAAATTTAACATTTACGATTATTTCTCCTTCGAATTTTATACGCTTTTCTGTTACCGACTTAGCAATTTTTTGTGTATATAACATGGTTGGTCTGTTAAGCTTTTTCCACGTCTGTAGGTTAATTATCGTTAGATCGGAACCCGAGTCTAGTTGCAATTTTATCCTTTTATTTAAGATTTCAAGTTACACATATTTCCTTATGTTGGTATTGTCTTCGTCATGCATCCTAGTAGCTCTTATCCTACTAGTAGCTTTTCTGTTGCTACATTGGGATGCCTTGTGCCCCATTTTTCCACACACAAGACAGTTTTTATATTTAAAACGGCAATCCTTATTCCAGTGTAGTCCTCCACATCGATAACATGCAGATGGAGGGGGGTTATATTTGTTTTGATTTTCGTTATAATTTGCCCTACATGTTGTACTTTTTCCCTTATTACAGAATTTAAGTTTTCATTCCGGGGAGGGTGAAGAACGTAAACTTTTGTTTAACTTACGTGTATGTGATACCTCTGACTCCTCAATGTTCTTCGAGTCTTTCTTTATACTCAGGCATTTTTGGCAATCTTCTGATAATTGTTGTTGTGTTAGTCCAGGTTCATTTTGTAGTTTTGAAAGCATCCTTTTGCGCATTTCACTATCTTTTGATGTGAATAACCCTTGAACAAAGATGAGACACTTGAAATTGTCTGGTGTTAATTCTGCCAACTTGAAGTCGTCGCAATGTTTATTCGCGATTGCGGCAAACGTGGAATAGTCCTCATTTTCGCCTTTTACCAGGTTAAGACATTTCCACCTCTTGTGAAAGAGTGACGTTTTTGGACTGAAAAGCTCTGTAAGACATGTAACTGCTTCGTCAAACGTTAATTCGTTCGTCTTTTTTGGGCAAAATGTAATCCACAAATTTTGTGTATTCTTCAGTTCCTAATTTTCTGAGCAACAGGCGTAGATTCTTTGCTTCTGTCCAGTTTTGACAATCGATGTTGTAGATGTCTTCATAACGTCTGAAATAATCCCCGAAATTTTTATCCTCTTCTAGAGAGTAATTGAATGTTTCTATCGTATACAACACTGCGTTTTGGGAAAAATCGCCTCTTTTTCGATATTTTGTTGTTTGTTACCCGCTACCTTTAATATTAGTTCCTGCGTTTGTAGTAATTGTTTTTGCCATTTTTCTTCCATTCTTTCCTGGAGTTGTAATTTGTTGTGGTGGGATCCACCTAATCTGCATAGGTGACTACCAACTATATAAATAATGGTTGGTACCGGAAGACGAGGGAGAGAATCACGAGATCCAACTAGAGACTCTGATCGACTGCGACTAGTCAACACATTCTCCAGGAACGTCTTCCCAGAAATATACAGAAATACTATATGTACTTATTGTGTACACTTTCTTGTTATAATACATTCTTGTTCTAAGTACATTTTGTGTTGCATTATTATTCCATGCATTAGGCGAGATTCAACATTGAGTCAAGACTCAACAATGGCGACGAAGTAGAACGAACCATACGTCAAGTTTCAACAATGGCCACAAAGTAGAACAAACCATACGCCAAGTTTCAACAATGGCGACGAAGTAGAACGAACCATACGTCAAGTTCAACAATGGCCACAAAGTAGAACGAACCATACGCCAAGTTTCAACAATGGCAAAGAAGTAGAACGAACCATAAGGAAAGAAGAAAGAATTAATAGTGAGAGTTTTCAACAATTGGGACAAGTCATTGAAGAACCCAGGCTGAAAAAAAAACTATTAATTAAAAGTCCAACGTTAACGTAACGACGAAGGATTCTAAATTTCTGGATATGTAAAACTCGTTAAAAGACGACTAAGCATAAAGGAACGTTCACTCAGAAAAATTGGAAGGTGTCGTAAACGAATAACGGTAATTTTAAATTAAAAAATTATCTACACCGAGACACCCGCTAAAAAGAAAAATTGGCCGACTACAAAAACATGCATGGATTTAAAAGGAGCACAAATACACCGTGTCGACTTTGAAAGGTAACAAACTTTAAAAAATTATTTTTTTAAAATTATTTGTTCAACAATATAGTGACGAATTACCTCTGATAAGAAAATCAGACGTGTCATTGAAATACGCGAACAGAAGTCGAAAACGAAAAAAAAAAAGTCCGACGCTCTCTGTTCACGAAAAAAAGAAAATACCAAAGTTGATTAGCACGGGCGTGAATGTAAAAGCAAGACATAAAATAGAAAAGTCGTACGTTGTTTCGATTTTTCTGGTCAGCTTATATGATATTCGTGGATACACAAATTAAAAGTATATACCTTGTTGCATGAACACTATCAGCTAAAGATGGATGAACTATCCAAAGTCATATCTGAATTATTAAAATCCCAGCAGTTGAGTCAACAACGTCAGCAAGAACAACTGATAGCGATGCAAAAATATCAAGTTAAACAAGATGAAAGACAACAGAAATATCAAGAAAAACAAGTTGAAAGACTTTTGGAAATTCAAAAGTTAACACTGGAGAAATTAAACAACTTTCAGGCAAATGAGGGAAATTCTTCATATTCTAATAACACCATATTTAATTCGCTGGAAACTTTCAACTATGTGCCAGACGAAGAAAAAACGTTTGAAGCGTACTTTAAACGATATGAAGATATTTTCTACACAGACTGTGAAAACTGGTCGAATTCAAGAAAAGTCAGTCTATTACTAAGAAAGCTAGGTACAGCAGAACATAGCAAATTTGTAGATTTTATTCTACCGAGAAAAACAACTGAATTGGAATTCTCGGAAACAGTGAAATTGCTAAAAGAGCTGTTTGGAGCAAATATGTCGCTTTGGCATAAGCGATGGTTATGCATGAATGTCTCTAAATCCGACGATCAGGATTACTTAACATATGCATCTATAGTGAATAGACATTGTGACAATTTCAGATTAGCAGAGATTACGGTTGAAGAATTCAAGTGCTTAATTTTTGCTCAAGGACTGGTATCCAGTAAGAGTGCCGAAATAAGACGTAGAGTTTTGTCTAAACTCGAATCTGAACAAGGCCTTACCCTGCAAAAGTTAGCAGAGGAGTGTCAACGGGCTGTAAAGTTAAAGAAAGAGTCGCAAAAAATCGAAAAAGCTGGTATTGCTTATATTAAAAAAATAAAAAAGCAGTCAAAGTACCCATTACAGAAAAATTGGAGAAAAAATTCAGCGTATTTTAATAATAGACAAGAAAATAAAAAGAACGAAAATAAAAAAGTCCCACCATATAATTGCAGACGTTGTAACGAAAGACATTGGGAGGTAAATTGCCCATATAGAAATAAGAAATGTTTCGTGTGCCAAAAGAATGGTCACAAAGGATCTTGTTGTAAAACGAAAAAATGCAAGAACCGAATTAGACAAACAAATTCGAATATCAAATCAGATAGAGATTTGAGGAAATATGTGACGACTGAAATATTCAAAAAGAATATCAAATTTCAACTCGATTCGGGGTCAGATTTAACAATAATGAACGATAAAACATGGAAAATTTTAAAAAGGCCTACAATAATGAAGTCAACGAAACTCGCTCGAACGGTAACTGGAAAGTAAATTAACTTCGAAGGCGAGGTTGTACTTCCAATGAAATTGAATGGGATCGTTAAAAAAATAAAAGTTTTCATTCTGAGAAATGGAGAAAACTTGTTGGGTACAGATTTTATTGAAACATTCGAATTGTGGGATAAACCGTTAAACTCATTCTGCAGAAAAATAGAAAGTAATACGCAAACAAGACAGGACATTAAAGAGGAATTAAAGAAAAAGTTTCCGGAAACCTTTACACCTGGTCTTGGAAGATGTAACAAATTTGAAGCTAAATTTGAATTAAAAGAAAATACTATGCCTATATTTAAAAAGAAACGTAACGTGCCTGTAGCAAGTGTAGAGAAAGTAGTAGTACCAAAAAAGTTGCAGAAAAGAATCCTACGGGACTTTCATATGGGTCACCCGGGGATTAATAGAACAAAAAGCTTAATGCGAAGCTTTGTATATTGGAAAGGAATGGATGTGGATATCGAAAACATGGTTCATCGATGTAAAGGGTGTGCATTAGCAGCTAAGGCACCACCTATAGTACACAAACCATGGCCAAAGACGGATCATCCGTGGGAAAGATTACACATTGATTTCGCTGGTCCAGTAGAAGATTATTACTACTTAATAGTGGTAGATAGCTTTACAAAATGGCCGGAAGTACTACGCCGCAAAAAGCCTACGTCCAATACCACAACAACTTTTTTGCATGAACTATTTGCACGGTTCGGTGTGCCAGAGTGTATTGTGAGTGACAATGGTACACAATTCACTTCTGACGAATTTAAGGAATTTTGTGAGTTATATCAAATTAACCACATAACGACGCCGCCGTATCATCCGAGATCCAATGGACTCGCAGAAAGATTTGTAGATACGTTAAAGCGCGCTCTGAAGAAAGCCTCAGGAGTTCCAACGGAAAAGGCGCTTCAGCAATTGCTACAAGTATACAGAATCACGCCTAACCAGAGAACACCATCAAACATGGCACCAGCTGAACTAATGTTCGCTAGGAAAGTTAAGTCAGTGTTTGACAAGCTTTTGCCAGGAAGAAATAGAATAAAGAACACTATGTATACAGCTAGAAAAAGATACACCCCCGGAGAGAAGGTCTTTTTCAAGTGCTATAGAAACAACATTGAGTTCTGGGAGCGAGGCATAGTGGACAAGAGAATCGGTGACCTGATTTACATAATAAAAGGGCCGAAGAATACTCATAAGAGGCACCAGAACCAACTCAAAAAATGCTACGTGCTAGAGCATGAAGAGAGTATACCGGATGAGGAGGAAGATCCCATTGATGTAATGTATGATACTTTTCAAGTAGAACCTCCGCAGAGTGCTCCTGAACCGAGAAGATCCGGTAGGAAACGAAAGTTCACGGACCCATTGGACGTGAATCCAAAACGAAAAAGATATTGAAAAAAAAACAGATATATATATGAACTATGCAAAGGGGATCTACAAAGGAATAACCATAATCATCATCCCATATAGAAGCCAGTTTGAAATCCAAAAGGATTCCAAGGCTTGGGAGGGGGGTGTTGTGGTGGGATCCACCTAATCTGCATAGGTGACTACCAACTATATAAATAATGGTTGGTACCGGAAGACGAGGGAGAGAATCACGAGATCCGACTAGAGACTCTGATCGACTGCGACTAGTCAACACATTCTCCAGGAACGTCTTCCCAGAAATATACAGAAATACTATATGTACTTATTGTGTACACTTTCTTGTTATAATACATTCTTGTTCTAAGTACATTTTGTGTTGCATTATTATTCCATGCATTAGGCGAGATTCAACATTGAGTCAAGACTCAACATAATTGCTGTTCATTTTGGTATTTTACAAGTTCTACTAAAATATTTTAAAAATCCTTCATGATAAAAATCTTACGAAAAACTCGCTTTTCTGTATTTTAGTCCTCGTAATTCTTTTGTCGCCAAGTTGTTGTGAACACTGGCAAAAACGGCAAAGGAGATTTTTGTTTGTTTTTTTTTTCTGTGTGAGTTCGAATACCTTGTCGTCAATTTGTTGTGGACAACGAGGGAGAATTTTGTTTCAATTTCCTTCCCGTGTGAGTTCGAATTCCTCGTCGCCAATTTGTTGGACAACGAGGTAGAGTTTTGTTTCGTTTTCCTTCCCGTGTGAGTTCGTCCTCCTCATCGCCAATTTGTTGTGGATTCCGGGATGAATCAGATATCAATGAATAACAAACGCCAGGAATGGATAAGGAAAATAAATGTATTAACGTAATAATACAAACTGGTAATACGGGTTAGTAGATCCAGGAATGCGGGTTAGTAGCAATAATATATATACAGTCTTGGTATTGAAGTATCGCGGTATGACTCCTTACTGAGTCTACGTGCTCTCTAACTGTGACTCTTGTGCTACCCTCCTCTATTACAGACAGTATTTACTGTCCCCCCACAAGGGATAGATGTGGCACACGGCCGAGTTTATCGTGGGTATTCCCGAGCCCGTAGGCTCGGCCAAAAATGCCCTTAGAACCCGTATAAACGGGACCGGGTTGGTCAACCTCCCCGAACGAGACTTTGCCCTACGGCGGAGCCTCGTCCGGGTTCCTCTCTGCTCAGAGGCAGAGAGTTCGACCGTCTGGCCGAGAAGGCGTCGCCGTCTCCTTTATTACAGACAGTATTTACTGCCCCCCACCACCACCACCACGAGGGATAGATGTGGGACAAGGCTGGGTTTAAAGTGGGGTATTCCCGAGCCCGTATGCTCGGCCAAAAAATGCTCGTAGATCCCGTATAAATGGGATCGGGGTGGTCAACCTCCTCGAACGAGACTTTGCTCTTCGGCGGAGCCTCGTCCGTGTTCCTCTCTGCTCAGAGGCAGAGAGTTCGACCGTCTAACCGAGAAGACGTCGCCGTCTAGTCTGTTGCAGACAGTATTTACTGTCCCCCCCCCCCACGAGGGATAGATGTGGCACAAGGCTGGGTTTAAAGTGGGGTATTCTCGAGCCCGTAGGCTCGGCCAAAAAATGCCCGTAGATCCCGTATAAACGGGATCGGGTTGGTCAACCACCCCGAACGAGACTCTGCCCTTCGGCAGAGCCTCGTTCGGGTTCCTCATTGCTCAGAGGCAGAGAGTTTGACCGTCTAACAGAAGACGTCGCGGTCTATTCTGTTTCAGACTGTCCGGGTATTCACTAATATTAGTATATGTATACCTCGGGTGAGTCCATTTGTGTAAAAAGAGGATACCCCTCAATAATAATGCTGATCGCTACTGCTACTATCTTTTTCCTTCTTTTTATATCAGTATTACATTCTGACTCTCGTGGCAGTACAAGAATTGATTGATTTCTTATTTTTATGGGTTATCAACCTTTTGCAGGTTATTTAGAGCCAGAGAATATTTTTAGATTGTAAGAATCTTTTGGAGATAATAATAATTTATTGATACAAATCTTACTAATTAACTCATAGCTGGGGGATAAAGACGTGGATTCATACCTTTCCCAATGGTATTTGCTCCTAAGTGAATATAACGAACCTACGTGGAATTGTAACTCGGCTCTCTGATTTACAATTTCAAGCCGTTATTCATTACACCACTCACACATCCAAGCTTACACTACCTTGTATTCTCATGCGGTTACCCATCTTGGTACTGACCCATCTTGACGTTTCTTAACTTCAGTTTTTCAACGTGATATAGCCGTAACAGACGATACATGAAGTACACATTATTGAATAATCATTTCTAACTAGGAGATGTAAGTATTCTATGGAATTATTCAAGTTTTTTATGCCTTCAAAAATATTTTATAAGATTTTTATTTTATAAAATATTTTTTTATAGCTACGTGACTTTTTATTTATCCTTGTTTCATCTTTCTATTACACACTCGATCTATGGTCTTCCTTTTGTTTTAATTTAGTTTTTTTTTCTAGTTGTTTCAAAAGTCATCAATGGAGTGGAGAATGGTTGCTGATGAACTTCGGAATGCTATTCAAGGTGATGTGCATCTGATACATATGAATAGATAATTCACAAAATTCACAAAATTAACAGATAAACGACTTTTGAAAATATGTTCAGTGTTCTGAACATAAATCTCACATAAATGTTGTCGTGAAATTTCTCTTCGTTATATTGACAATGTTTTCAATATTTTCTGCATACGTTCTGTAATTATCATTTTTAATTACAAAGTAACGTTTCTTGCAGATTCAATAACAGGTGTGAGTAATGTGAAACATTGAAAATCCGGCAAATTATCATGAAAGCAATGGCGACTCCAGGGCTCGAGATTTCCGGTCTTAGCCGAATTGTACATCTCTCGTTCGTATATTCAGTCTCCTGATGAGTAGATATTAATTTCACTGTTTAAATAAAAAAGAGTCATGTAGAAATGAGGGGTGAATATGTAGATTAATTTCAGTACTCCGAGGTTTCTGAAAAGTTCTCAGCCTGATCACATAAAATCAGTATTACACTGACGAAACAGATAACTCATTTAAAGGAAGTTGGTCGATAAAATTTAAGCAACTACTGCAATTCAATGTGCAGTTCAATGTTGACTGACCCTAGCTGCTTGACAAACTGAGTAAATGGCATGAAGGACTTTACGCACGGAATCTTCAACAAGACTCTGCTACATGACTTCTACATCAATAACACGGAAGTCCCTAACAGAGATAATCTTCCACAGTCACACAAATCCTGTGAGCATAGTCACAGATAGGTTCTTCGTCATCGCCATTTTTCTTCTTTTTTTGTGGGTGGACTAACCCAATTACACCACGGCGGTGAATAAATGAAAGCAACAAGATCAACAGAAAAGAATGCTGTGTCGCATTTTCTTTTTCCTGGCATTGTTTTGCTCTCATCTTTTCCTTCTTTCCTTATTTACCTTTTTCCTTTTGTAGTCTCCAGAGACCGAGGACGGGATAGCGAATGAAGAGAGCAAGAAAGCGATCGTCAGACACCTCCCATCCTTCAACCAGGTACATATGTAGAGTGAGGAATTTACAGACGATGTCTCAGGTATACGGAGCTGTATATGGACACAACTGTCACTGAGAACCACTTCCTATTGTACATATGCATACTCCAGAGTGTATATGTTTACAAAATAAGTATGTTTAAAAAGTTCTAATTGGGTTTTAAATCTTTTCTGAATTGTTTTTGCAATCATAAATGAATAAATTTTAAAGTGAATACTAAAAATAAAAGAAAAATGTAAAAGTCAATTTTCAGGACGAATTCTTTTCTGTTTAACTTGTTCCTTTCCAGACGAGCAGACACTGTAATTTTCTATAAATATTTTCATGGCAATCGTTCTAATGATCTCTCCTCCTTGGTACCTCGACCGCATGAACTGAAGCGTACGACTAGATTGGAAATTAGGTCTCATCGTTTTAATGTTGAAATCGCTTGATATAACCGTAATTCCTATTCTAATATTTTCCTTTCTAGCACTTCCCGCCTGTGGATCTCTCTTCCGGATTATTGTTTACCTACCACATACAATCTTCAAAATTTCTAATGCAAAATCAATTGGCACCTCCTATTTTCGTAATTTTTGTTATTTTATTCTTCTTTCTCCTCACTAAATATTTTCATTCGCTTCTCCTTGTGTCTTAGTGGCATTTTCGCCATGCTTGTGGTGAAATGATTATTAAAAAAATACTCATTGATTTTTCTTATCGAGAGTTATCAGGTAGAAAAACATTTCCATCATGTTATTATTCTGGACTCTTCTGTGTGAGAATGTTATGCTAAAGCAAACAATTAAATGAAGTTAAGATTGCCTTGTCGGGATTCAAACGATCGATCTACAGGTACGTAAGGTATATATTTATATTGGCATCCTATTGAAAAGATATAGGACAAAAACAATTTTAAAATGTCTACAATGTGTCGTTTCCCTTCTGTGAGTGATCATGTCTCTTCACAATTTCCTACCCCTTGTGGCTCTTCGAATCTTTTTACTTTTTAATAGCCACCTCACTCCCTGTTCTAACATCCATTTACACAACTTCATTAATTGCTGTTTCCTTCTGTCTTCCTTGCCATCAATATGTCTTGTGAGCGTCAAATTCTCCAAGCCATCTTTCTCCATTATGTACCAGAAATTTCATGTCCCCTTCTGATTCTAAGTATCCTCAGTATCCTTCTGCAGAACCACATCACTGTTGCCTCAAATTTTCTCCTTATCTATGAGGAAAATTTCCAGTATTCATTGCCATTGTGGAGGATTAATATTACATAGCAATTCAGAACTTTTTGTTTTGTTTCTAATGAAATATTCTCGTTTCTTAATACTTTGCTTAGCTTTTGGAAGACATGATAAATTTTCCGTCAACTGTTAAAACACTTTCCGCTATATTTAAACTTCCGTACTTTTGGAAATACAGAATATCTTTTTTTTATGATTATAAATATTTGATATAAGCATTTCAATTTTTGTATAAATAATATTCATCAGTTAAATTTATTTAACATTCAAAACTGAAAGTATTTTATTATTGGTATACTAATTTCAGAAAAAGAAAGCAATAATATTTTTATTCATTCTATGAATTGAACAATTTCTTTAACGGTGTTTTAACAAATTGTGTTCAAAATGTATTTTCAAACAAAACTCAGTGCTTTGGTTAACTCTTTTATTATATTTTTTAACAGGACAGCCGATTATTTGACTTAATTATTTAGATTAAAGCCAAATGTCATCGCTGTTTCTTTGAATACTTCTCATAGATTTAACGTGTGTTGAGAAGTCAAAAGTTTCGTAGATTTTCTTCCCACTAAGAGTAAACAAGTGAAAAACATATGATGTCAGATCAAATAAATTACTCATATTCATAGTAAAGTAATAAATGAAATCAATTTATGTACAAATTTTAAACGTTTAAAAATGATTGTCTTGTCGGCAAAGTCACTGTGTTGAGTGAAAATGTAATAAAGTAAGTTTGTTATTTACTTCTGAAGAATTTTAAAGTCTTTCCAAGCAATAAAGTCTTTTTCTCTTTCTAGTAAGTATAGTTTATGGAAATTATTGTCTATTGGCCATTGTTCATTGGGAAGTCGTGTTCTCAATGTAATAAATGTTCTTTCACTGAAAAGAAAGCTGTTATTGATGATTAGGTTGTATAATAGACACATCGTGATGTTTCTAGTAAAAATAGTGTTTAGAAGTGTAGAAATGAGTTTCCTCTTACTAGTGAATTTCTACTGAATGAGGATGTTTACTGATTGGGTCAGAAATGTATTTTGTGTTGCTGTCGTCACTGGACAGTGGCAGTCTCTCTGCAATTCCTCAGTAGGAACCCCAACGCTGCATCAGCAAGCCGAATCAATGGCAGTTAATTTGTTATTTACTTTATTTAATAATCGTCGCTACTCGACGGAAGCTTACGAGAGAGAGAAAAAAAAAGAAAATTGGATGTCAGCAACTCAACCAGTTGCTTGCGTCTCAATGTGCCTGACGCCATCATTGTTTCGAACCATTATGGAGCCGTGATTCTCATTCAAGTTTCCCTGCTGATATCACAGACACACAAAGCAATCTGAGAGAGGAAGGCCTGGACGAGTATCAGACCTATCGATCTATTTACTACAACAACTAAAACTCATTTTTGTGCGTTTTTTAGTCCAATATCAAAATTGAGGGAAAGTGTCCATCGCTGTCACGATTTCATGCTCAATGTGTTCAAGCCATCCCCACTAGCTTCCCCACGGTTCAATTCGGAACTAAGTTCAGACGAGTACGGTAGGGTCGCGAATTACATTTATTATGGATGCAACTCCAAAACTCTCGATAATCAGTGAGTGGCAGGTGATCACTCCTCAGACCTATCTCTAACTGCTCAGTCGGGGTCACATCTAATGCCTCGAAAACCAGTAACGTACTAGTAACGTACCATAATCACTGTGGAACCATGAATTTTCGCCTAATTCGGTGAAAGTGCATTCTCTAGGAGAGGTTCCGTGCCTTGAGTACCTACTGGAACTTAAGATCAATCCAGACCTCAAGTGAAACTCCCACACACGGTGTACCGTTAAACATCCTGAAAAATTGTTGGTTTCCTGTACCACACCATTAAGTACCTTACACCTCCTGTTATCCTCTACCACTACAAGAGCCTAATCAGACAGAAAATAGAGCTTCCCGGTTTTCCCTTTCCAGTCTTAAAAGTGTCCAAAAGCGTCTCCGCGTCCTTGTGGGTAATGGATTTTCCAACCTTGCAACACTTTCAAACTGACGAAATGCTGCAAGCCTATCACTACTCTATCGCTATTTCCATGGAAATTGTTCAGATGAACTATATTCCTTCGTTCCACCAGTAAACATCCCTTATTCCCTTCGTATTCCATTGGTGAGACCTAAGTTCCACTCGAGCACCTTCTTCCCACGAACTGCTGCTTTTTGGAAACGACTCCCAAGAAGATGCTTCCCCGATGATTACAATCTTAACCTGTTCAACTCTAGAATTAACCGATATCTTCTCCACATATCCCTGTAAACTGTGTCTCTTTGTAACACTCTACCTCGAGTGGTTCTTGGGCCTTGTACAGAGTGAAAATTATTGTGACAAAACTATCCGGCTGAAATATTATTTGTACTTATACTAAGATTTTATTTTGCTTTATTTTTAGAAAATTAAATAGAATTTATTTCTAGGATTTTCTGCAATGAAAATCCGAGAAATAATTTTGAACTACCCGTTTACTCTCCTTCCGCGCGTTTTGAATATGAATAGAGGTTTATCCCTTGTTTACTGTTTAGGATTGTGCTTCCAGTTCCTCCTTCTAAAGTTTTCTCATTCTCTTTCTCTCTCAGTAACCCCTTGCATTATCGCCTGCTTGGAGCGAAATGATTAAAAAAATTATCTTACCCTGTCTATCCTATGTATTATATAACATGTCACACAAGAGGATAAACTTCCGTGCACACTTACGTTGATCTAGTTATGTCTATTTAAATAAATAGGTTTTAGAAAGCGTCTGAAGAAGCAGCTTATATTATATTTTGATTGGTCTATAATATTATATTTTACTTTGATGCAATTCGTTTTTATATTTAGAAAAGTTTACACCAAGTGACTAAAATCCATTTCAGGTTTTTGTTTTTCGTGGATTTCGTTTACTAGCGACCACTTCCGATTTCTACAATTAATAACAGATCTTTTAATAGCTGGAGTTTGTATTAATGATACAGCTTCCGATACCAGTGATGTATATGCTCAATAATTATATTCTCTATTCACGTCTAAACGACCTTATTTATGATACGAAGTTAAAGACTTAATCAAAGAGAAAGAACGAGGCGAATCATGGAAAATATTAAACTTGAAAGGCATGAAACTGGAGGAAAGGCTAAGAGAGAAATCAACGGATTAGAAGAACCAGTATGAGACGAACGTGCAGAGTAGCTATGGTAACAGATTCGAACATGAACTGTCATCAGTGAGCAAACAATCTGCAACATCGATAAAGTTATCTAGATAATATGAACGAAACAAAAATGATTCATTTGGGAAGCGTTTACAAGGCAACATAAGAAACGATTTAGCACCTCTACTGATAAGACATCAGAAGAAACAAGTGATTATTGGACGCAATGAAATCAGAGAAATTCTCTTTTCATTGTGGTCCATTAAGATTCATAAATTAACAGTTGGCAGAACGGTAAAGTGAAACTAACTTCATTGCTGTGTTATCAGGATGAACTCCAATGACTAATTGATGTGAATAAGAAGATCAGAATTTGAGAAATCAGAATATCCGAAATCTTGTGTAATTTATTTTGCTTCATTTAGTATAGAACTTAATATGCCAAAAAGAAAACCTTAATTTTGTCAGGAAATGCAAGGATAAACATGTCATTATAGATTTACTCTTTAACCTGAACCTGATCGATCATTATATGGCCAACTTTATACGATGAATCTTTATAAAAACCCAATCTCACAATGCAAAATTTTATCTACTGTGATGAACCCGAAAATATAATAAATATTATTTACACTATTTACATTGTTCGAACTCTTTGGGTCAGGTCACTGGGTCTCTTCAACCAACGCTTTTATCCACAGGGCCATGTGTCCTTGAGGAGTTGTGTGTTCAATACCTGGCCACAGCAGAGGTGAACAAAAACTTGGAGAGTCGAGTTACTAAAGGGAAATAACTGAAACTGAGATATTCGGAAGAGGCATGGAACGTGGAATTAGAACAATCTACTCTGGTACACGAAATAAAGGGTTCGGTTCGAAATTTCAATCACCTGAACAAGACCGGAGCGTACAACTGCCGAAACGTCGTGAATATGACAACAAAGGTGATGACTACAGTCCAAACAATGTAAGGCAAATAGTTACAATATTTCATCTCAGAAATATAAGCAAATAAATATTATTTATAAGACAGTAATTTCTCTGAATATATGTGCCAAGCAAAAGTATATTCTTGGATAGGCGATTGCATACACATATCTTCATGTGCGTAGCGTAGCGGTTATCAGCATGAAATAAAGATTAGCGTACTGAGTTCCGACGAGACCACTGTTTTTTACTTCTGAACAAATAATATTGGTAAAGGCAAGAATCCATCTCTTCTCCCCCTAGCTAAAGTTTAATAGGTCATAAATCTTTTTCAATAATCTTTATTCGATGTTTATTTTAAAATTGTATAAGAAACAACAAATCTTAGCTGATAGTTAACTCATATAATGGGGAAAAAAGATGACCTTGCTGTTAGAGAAAATCATAAATTATACAATCTTCTTAATTCAAATGAAGTCTACGTTTTTACTTTCAAAGAGATTTGGTAAAATCAGCAAAGTTCGGTAAACCTGAAATTTTCTAACGTATTCCAAAATGACGAGAAACTTATTAATCTGAAGGGAAATGAAACAAGGCAAAATCAACGATATAACAGCTAGTGTACAAAGCTCACTTTATCGAGTTAGTGAATGATATAACGAAGCTACATGTCGTCAAAATTCCTGCTCCGCAAGTCCACGTGAGAGAATTTCAGAGACTTTGCTTTCCTCATTGTCTTCTGTTAATTAGTTGAGGACAAAATAAGAAATTGTGATGCTTTCTGGTAGATTAGTTTCGATGGAATTTCCATTTGAAAACTATGATGAAGAATCTGATGACCTTGTGAAAAAAATGTATGACACACTTCATCTCCTTGCATAAAAATGGATAATGTCAAAAGAAATTCCCAAAATCTTCCGATGATTCAAATTTCTAAACGTAAAATGATATCCTAAATATCGCAATACGCTAGTTTCAGCATCATTACAGTACAGGTTGGGCGCCATTTCGCTAATTGCTTTCTGGCACTGTATAATAAAATTAAAAATTTTTTAAAATTGCGTTCACCTTTAATTTTCAGATATGTTCAACGGTTAAATTATCAAATATATTTTTAAATATGTTTAAAAATTATTCAAAAGAAATAAAAAGTTTCTAGCTTACAAAATCTTCTACAGAAGGTAGCGACGGAGAGTGTGAAGAAGGGACTAAGCATAAACTACAAGAAAACAGAATACATGGTCATCATTAAAAGGATGAGCCCGAAATGCGATTTGCAGGTCGGGAATACCAGAATCAAGCAGACTTGGCAGTTTAAATATATGAGAAGCGTCCTGACAGAGGACGTTAAATGCGACACTGAGATCCGTAGACGTATTGGGATGGCCAAGGACGCATTCCAAAAGCAGGGCAGAGTATTGCGAGACAGGAGGATTTTTTTTGGTAACAAAGAAAAGAATACTGAGCTGTTACGTAACATCTGTCTTTCTTTACGGCAGCAAATGTTGGACGATTTCCTCAAAGATGAAGAAGAGACTCGAGGCGACGGAGATGTGGTTCTACAGAAGGATGCTGATGATATCATGGACCAAGCGTGTGAACAACGATGATGTCTTAGATAGGATGCAAACAAGGAGGAGGCTTATACTTAATATCAGGAAGAGGCAGCTGAAGTTCCTTGGACATATAATGAGGAAGGAGGGCCTGGAGAATCTGATACTCACGAGTCGAATAGAGGGAAAGAAGGACAAAGGAAAACAACGCATGACATACCTAGCGGCTTTAAGCAAGTGGATGACAGAACGTAGTCTCGGGGAGGTGGCAAAGGGAAGGAATTTGTTGAGGGCTACAAGGGATAGAAGGAGGTGAAGAGCCGGATCGCCTACGCCCTGAAAGGTCACGACACATAGAAAGAAAAAGAATAAATCAGAAATCTACCATGACGAAATAATATCTCTTCTCTGTAGGTACATATCATGAAACCATGTAGATATTGTTAAAGTAAAATATTCGTAATAGATCTTACTCCGCTAACAAATTATCCAGCCATCTTTCAAAGTGGATTTTCAAAGAAGTAAAGATTGTCAAGGCAACTATGCTAAGCGTGACTATAATGTTATTTTGACTATATGGTTTAATCTCAATGCTTTTGATGCGAAAGCATATAATTTCTTATATTGTGAAACTCGCCCTTAGTATGTTTTCAATGAAAGAGAAAGAAAGTGAACATAAAGAAATCACAATATGATCTGACATACGAATATAGCCAATCCAGTATATTGTTTAATCGTGTTATTGCAGGAAATAAATAAAAAATGTGAATCTGTCGAAAGTCAAATTGTTTACCTTCATCGGCGCCTGTATATTTCTCGGTATATGCGATAAAATGATAAAGGGGTGTGAAAGTACTGTGGCTGAAGCTTCCGCCTTCTGAAATTCTGTCTCAAATCATAATGGCGTTTGCGACCATTTATGCATATTGCTATCCCATAAATATAATTACGCTATGAAATAGCTTCGAACTGAATGAGAGGATTCGAGTTAATCCAGGCTGAAATATTGCACTGTATAAAATGTATTAAATTGTAACTAAAACGAAAGATGTTTTAACAGAAGGGATTTGACTTAAGTGAAACATGTTTTAACAAAATTGATTTGACTAAAAGGAAACAGGTTTTAACAGAATACATTTAACTAAAATGAAACATGTTTAACAGAACTGATTTAAGGGTTCAACAAATAATCAAGGAAAAATAATCTTTTAACTAAAAAAGAGTCTCTCATAGATTAACTATATTGAATTTTCGACGTGATAATTAACTCGACTGAGGAACGTGAAAAATTTGTAATAGTTCTACAAATAATTATATTCCTAATGATTCATCTGGAGGATATTCTCAAATAAATTTAATTTACTATGCTCATTTCTATTCTTTGAAGCATTGTGTGCTGCGTGGATAAATATTCTTGCTACACTAGGGACAAGGGACAGGACATAATATATTAATATTACCTGGTTCTTTGAGAGAGTACCTAATGTATCTACTACTTTTACTCGAGTCTTCTTATTGCGAAGCGAAAGTTTAAATAGAAGCAATGAAATGTCAATTATATCTACTTTTGCCATATATGCAATTGACAAATGCCTACGATAGATAACAGGTCCTTTCAGGGGCAAGATAATCGTACTTGAAGATTTCAGACAAGTTTTACCTATTCTTCCTCGGGCCACACTCCGCTATTATTGACATTTGTATAAACCACTCATCTCTGGCGGCATTTCAAAGACCATCAACTAAGCCCAAATGTGCGTGCCTCTAAAGAACAGAAAAAATATGCAAACTGGTTACTTCAGTTGGGAAAGGGAACAGCTTGGGTAAAGAAACCAGCCATTTGCCGTTGGTGATATGTAGATTCTGTATATGGGGTGTGTTGTAGGGTCAGTGTTTGATCCTACATTCACTGCTACAACCCATGAATGGAAACAAGCATGCTCTTCCCTCTCCAAAGAAAAGACGATGCTACTTTTACGGCATTCTCAAAAATATCTTTGTACAAATAAAATAGTAAGTGACGACCAAAACAATACTGAAAAATACGCTTTTGAATTTGTAAATTCGCTGACTCCTGTTAAATTTGTAAACTCGCTGGCTTCTAAATTTGTAAATTCCTTCTAAATTTGTAAACTCCTAAATTTGTATTGAGTGTTCTTCAAGTGTTTATCGATCTAGATAAACTTCAGTGTGGTATTTAAATGAATCATGGGTACAATTAAATTTTCAAATAGATATGAATATGGTGTACTCTGCGCTCTTGAAATGTATATTGTGTATAGTATGGTTTTCAAACGAATATTTTGTAGAGTGCGGTGTTGAAAAGAAGCCTGTGTACAACGTGTTGTTGAAATGAATATTGTCAATTTAATTCGCCAAACGAATATTGTGTACTGTGGAGATTCTGTACGAGTAGTGTGTACAGTGCGGTCTTGAGATATATATCGTGTGGATTGATTCTGTGAAATATATGTGTATAAGGTATTGACATTAATATTAAGTACAAATAATACTGTGTGCAGTGAGGTTTTCAAATTGATATTGTGTATAGTGTGGTCTTGAAATTATATTGTGTATAGTGTGGTCTTGAAAATAATACTGTAAGTAATATTGTAAGTTATTCAAATAATATTAATTTGTTACAGAATTTTCATTAGTATCCACCCGCTGTCTAACTCATCAACAAAAATATTTTAACATAACGGATATATATATATATATATATATATATATATATATATATATATATGAGTGAGTGAGTGTGTGTGTGTGTGTGTGTGTGTGTGTGTGTGTGTGTGTGTGTGTTTGTTTGTTATTGCGATATAAAAGGTTGATATGTTTAAGATTAGTTGGAGGAGTATTAGGTCCTTTTTGTTAAAGTTAGGCCTAATATATTACGAAAACTACTACTAACCTGCACTACCGAAGTCCCATGCTACGATCACAAAAATAGCATATATATATACAACGCCATGGCGTCTCCATGGGCTCAGTTCTCGGTTCAACTTTTAGCAATTTCTATATGTCCAATCTCGAAAATAACATCTTTAACAATTTGAAAAAACCCTTAGTCTACCTAAGATACGCTGACGATATCCTTCTATTAGTCAATAATACGGAAGAAATACTTAAACTCCAAAAACACTCCCTCGATATACTGATAATCACTAATAACAATAAGTTCACTATCGTCCCGTATAAAAAAACTACCGGCATAAATTCATGCACCCTTAACTATAAGAGCGAATATACAAATTACTATAAAATAGCAATTATAAAAAAAAAACTAATAAACCGTGCAAAAATTAATTAATCCACAAAACAGATTTTCTACAGCAAAAAACTGAAAAATATAAAACGCACACTCATCAGTAATAACTCCCCTAACTTTATTGCTGACGCCCCATCAGAGATCTTAATACAAAACAAATAGAACATAATACTGATACAACTATCCTTAAACATATCAAGCTTTTATATCGTAAGCAAATGCATGCCAAGTATAAACAAGAAGAAAATATCCTAAACAAAATTTTAATAAAAACTAATACATCCACCTCGTAATACAACATTCTAGTAAAAAAAAAAATTAATTATATACTACACTAAATCCACTATATCTAATTAAATTATTCGTAATGACTCCCACCCCACGGCCACTATCGTGTTGCAGAAAATCAACATTGTTTATAGATTTAAATGTCTCCTGGGAGATTGTATCTCCAACGATAAAAATAATATCTACGTTGGACACATTACAACAATGCTTTCACGTAGGCTAAGTCTTCATTTGAATAACACGTCCAATATTTCTAAACATTTACAACAAACACACCTGTCGACATCCGTAATTCAGGAAAATCCTCATCGAAAATACCTCCATATTTCTCCACGAAAATAAACACAAACTAAAAATTCTTGAAGCGATTTATATCAAAACATTAAAACCAAACCTTAATAAAATTAATTATGAATACTCCACAAACATTTTAAAATGTGTACAATAGAGTTTTTAAATGTCGATGTTCGTACTAATAATTTTTTCCTTTATTTATTTCGACCACTCATGTGGGAAAATCTTTCCACATACCTAATTACCTCCCTTTCAACGATGCCTGTTAGCCATGCCATGACATAGCGTACCTGACCCCACATATAAGAAAGTAAACTTTCATTTGCGCACAACAGTTTTTGTCTTTCACAAGTAGGAACACTACAATACTCACCCTATAATTAACAATACCCAGATGCTGACATTATGCTACGTTGAAAGTAAACGTATAATAAATACAATATGAACCACAACAGCGTTTTCCTCTCGTCTTTCAATAACCACACAAAAAGCTTATCCGTGAATATGAAAGGATCTTATCGCGAATAAGTAGACAGTACATGTCTAAATTATTTAATGAAACCTGCCTTAATGAAAATATGTTGCCAAAATATACGCATATATATATATATATATATATATATATATATATATATATATATATATATATATATATTGAACACACGTTTTATATAAATAAAGCGTTTTGTAATGTATGTGCCTGTGAGCAAAATCCTTTGTATTTCTTTAAGGCATGAGCCACTAGGGATTGCTTCAATAAGTCTATCGGAACCTTTTCCAATTAATCCGAGGGCTTCAACTACAACTGTAATTGTTGATATTCCCATGTGCCACACTTCTGAGATTTCGATTTGAAAGTCGCTGTATTTTGATATTTTGGAAAATCTTCAATGATACATTACAATCTGCAGGGACTGCCATGTCAATAAGAAATCACATACTGTTTTTGTGGCCTCTGATCTCGATGCCTGTGTCATTCTAAGGCTGATGTTGATCGGCTGTATGACTCCAGATCTGGGCCTGGGCGATTAGCTTTGATTTTTCTGTCTTTTCGTAAAGTCCCATAAAATTGTTACAGGTCCTATATCTGTAACCGGATCTAAGTGGTGTTTATACCATTTTCTTGCAGTTTCATTCCCGTAAAAATTGCATATTTTCTAATGAAGATATTAGCCCACTCTATCATAACAAGTTTTATATTCAGTGACTGCTAACACCGTGCAACCTGATACAAGATAGTCAGTTGTTTCTGGATATTTAACACAGAATCTGCAGTTCGGGTTAACACAACTTTTCAGTATGTGTGCGTGGTAATTTTTAGTTAGCAAGCATTAGTCCTGTACAGGAAGAATAAAACCCTCGGTTTCAGCTTTTAACCTTACACTACGTAAACACTAATGTGTACGTGTGTTGTCTACATCAGCTTGTTTGGTACGGGAAAGAGTATTGACCATGACGAGGCTTATCTTGCTATAGTTTTTCCATTTGATACATCGAATTTGCTTTTGCTTTCTTTTGCTTCAGTAGGTGTATTATGATTTATTTACACTTCTTCACCCACGTGAAATTCCCTTTTAAATTTGTTGGTTTCCTTTATTAATGAATAAAGTTTCTTATTTCTTTCATGTTCTTTGACCCAGATCATCATCCAGTCTTCTGTAGTTTCCAGGTATCTTTGAAGACCGATTATTGTAGGATTGTAAGATATTTCTAGTTGAACTAATCCTCTTCAGATCTGGAGTCATACAGCCAATCAACATCAGCCTTAGAATGACACATGCGGTGGCATGTGAGAAGCTTTCTCTTTTCACATTCATTAGCTTAATGTCAACTATGGTCCAATTAAGGTTGTTGAAAATGTATTGCACCACAGGGACAGCCAAAGTGTTTATTGCTGCTATTCTGTTTTGTGAATTCAACACGGTATTTCATACCAGACACAGACACGTGTATTATTCTTTTCTTACTTTCTCTTTCGTCTGGGTATGAGTATTCCATCTTCTTCGCTTAATTCTAGGTATTTATAGGCTTCTTCTTGTTCTAGTTCCCTAATCTTTTGTGACAAAATCTAGACCCATTCAGTATATTTCTGTTATTATTATTATTATTATTATTATTATTATTATTATTATTATTATTTCCTTTGCTATCTGGCGTTTACACATTTCTTTCCGGGTCCCGCCCAGGGACCTAAGGTTAGAAATGGCATCATGACACTTTCCACTGCAAAAAAAATTTTTTTTTAAATAAATAAATAAATAAAATAATAATTACATTGATAAAGCCCTTCGTAAAGTGTGGGCTGTACATGTCAGAACAATTTTTTGTATCTCTTTGAGGCATGCACTTCCAGGGATCCTTTCAATCAGCCTACTGGAATATTTTCCAACCAGCCCAAGGGCTCCAACTACAACAGGGATTGTTGATGTTCCCATGTGCCACATTTTTGAGATTTCTATTTCAAGGTCCTTGTATTTTGACAGTTTTTCGAATATCTTCAAAGATACATTGCAGTCTGCAGGGACTGCCATATCAATAAGGAGGCACTTATTTTGTTTGTGGTCTTTAATAACAATGTCTGGGCGGTTGGCTTTGATTGTTCTGTCAGTGTGCATTGTGTAGTCCCATAGAATTATAACAGGTCCTATCTCCGTAACCTGGTCTGGGTGGTGTTCGTACCAGTTTCTTTCAGTTTCTTTCTCGTAGAAGTTGCATATTTTCCAATGCAGATATTGGCCCACTCTGTCATGCCGGGTTTTATATTCAGTGGGTGCCAATATCGTGCAACCTTATACAAGATGATCAATGGTTTCTGGATATTTATCACAGAATCTGCATTTTGGGCTAACACAGTATTTTAGTATATGTGCTTGATAATTCCTAGTTAACAAGCATTGGTCCTGTGCAGCCATGATAAAACCTTCAGTTTCAGCTTTCAACCCTGCACTACGTAGCCATTGAATTATTATTATTATTATTATTATTATTATTATTATTATTATTATTATTATTATACTGAATTGTCAGCTGCTCATAAATGCTGCAAATAAACAATAAACGAGAGATACAAAACAATTTTTGAGCGTCCTGGTGAAATCTGAGTCTTTAATAGCAAGTAGGAGGGATCTTCTGTTTCTTTTCTGTCGTAATATGGTTGTTGGTCGACCCACGGAAAATGAAGAAAAGAAAAGTTCTCTATTGTTGCTTTTGAATTAATCCGCCTACAAATATCGAACAGCAAAACACGTTTTGATATTACAAGCCAAATATTTACTTACTACACAAAAGCAAAGGTTAATTGATATCAATAGATAAATTGAAATATATTCAGAAAATGAAGAAACTCCCAGTTAATTTGGCAACATACAATGAAAGGAAGTCGCTTCCCCTCCCACAAAAACTGACTCTCAATGTTTGTCAGAATCATGTAAAGGAAAACTCCACTAAATTCTTTTAAAAAGAAACAGAGCATAAAACAACACTGTAACAAATAAAAATACAATTTTATAAAATATTTAAATATTTGTTGAAAAACTCCAAAAACGGAAATAAGGAAAGTTTATAAATTATATGAAATGAGCAATATAACTTAGATAATGTTATATTACTTGTTTTATTTACGCGCTGTAATATCTTATTTCTGTGAAATAACTCACAGAACAAGAAAATTGAATAGATGGATATATTCTAGATATAAAGTTTGACTTTTTGTTATCTCTTCTAATCCCTGTTCTGCCATTCAGTTACACAAGCTCATTAGGTAGATTAAGTGCTGTTTCCTTTGTCTCCCTTGTTTTCAGTGTGTCCTATGCGTGTCAAATTTGCCAAGTCCTCTTTCCTTATTATGTGCCCTAGACTTCTCAATTACCTCTTTCTAATGCAATGTATAAGATTCCTTTTTGTTTTTATTTTCTCTAAAATGTTGTCATTGCTCAAATGTTCAGTTATTGGTTTTGTCAGCATTCTTTTGTAGCACCACATTTCTCTTGCCTCAAATCGCTTCATCATTTTTTATGAAACTGTCAAGCAACCATTGCCATAGGGGAAGACTGGTATCAGTACATTCCTTTGTTTCTAACGAGATTTGTAAGGCAACTTTGGCTATCTCAGCGCGCCTTGTATGACTTATATACCTTCAGATGTGGAACAGTCATTTCATGACAAATTTATGAGGTGAAAATTAAAAAGCAGGTACTCTTACCTAAACAGCATAAATTAAGTCAAGGGAAGAAACCCCTTGAATCTCAAAGAAAATCATGTATAACTCAAGGAAGAGCATTTTAGTAAAAACATAAATACAAAATATCATACGATATAATCCATTTGTCTAAGATTTTGGAATGTTAAAAATATTAATAATTGCAGAACTTAAATAATTTAGATACAGTCAGTTAAGAAAAGCGAAAGTATACTTAACAACTGCAAGAGGAAATTCACTTACCAAGATCTATATAAATGTAAGTTTCTACTATTAGAGGCTTAATGAAATAAAGAGAATATTCACGATAGACAAGTAATATAACAATACAAAGAAAACGTGAAATTATTTTTCTTTTATGTGCCGTGTCCCTTCAGGGTTCTGTTACGAAACGTTATATTGGAAAAAACCCGGGCGTAGATTAATATTTGGATAATATTCAATGGTGACACTCTCGAGGATATTCCTTTTGAGTGAGTTATTTACTTTTTTATGAGTGTAACATTTATAAAATCAAAATTGTCACTGAATTTATTTCTATGTATGAATAGTGCATTTGTTAAATTGTTATTTATGAGGTTCTTTTGTGCCCATAGATGCGTTTTGTTATTACTGCATGTTTCTCCAATGTATTCCTAACAGAATCGCTACTCTCTCAACCATACATGCGAAAATATTCTGTTCAAATATAAAATAATTAATGTAATTTGTTAGTTGACCATATGAATGTACAATATCGTTTCTAAATTCTTCTAGTTGCTAAACGGGCTTATCAAGTCAAGGAGTTTTATGAAAAATGAAAATCCTTATATATATATATATATATATATATATATATATATATATATATATATATATATATATATATATATATATATATATACGTTGCAGCAAGGGTTATAACACAAAATTGGATGGCTGAAGAAGACATAGGAAAGAATAAAATAAAAGTAACTTCAAGTGTAAAACAGAGACTCTAAAGTAACCAAATAATCTCCAAGTAAATAAGTAAAAGAATTATAAACGATCATTATTTAAATTAATGATATTCAGACTAATATTCTAATCTTTCTTGATATTTTCACGGGGTTTCAGCTATTGTGCTTTCCAACCTTCACCAGTTGTCTATTACCCGATAGTAAAATAGCCTACTGGATTAAAATATATTAATATCGTTTCCTGATTTTGGTGACATAATAATTTTGAGTCCAATTCCTGGGCGAGCAATAAATCAGTGGTAATAAAAGAACGAAATATCTTATCGCTAGACATAGATAGCGGTAGAAGAACAATCTACACCTGGAGATTAAATAACGTGTTCAGTTCAAAATTTTCTGAAGATTATCCGGATCGACAGACACCTGAAGAAGACGAGGACATTAATCTGAAAGTAAATAATGTTAATAATGATAACTTCTCAGCTCTGAAATTCAAACAAATTCTAAGCGAAATTCAGAGTTGCACAAAAGGCACTCGATAACGGAAATAGAATCAGTCGTCTTCACAGTAATGAATACGAGTTTTACATTCAAGCATATTAAAACTAATACAGACAAGATGCAACATAATATTAAACGCTGCCCGTGCAATGAGAAATATGAAACGGTAGAAATTAGCTGAGAAAGACTAGAAAAGTAGATATGTTTGAACAGGCGTACAAATCGACTGTGAATTATGCAAATGTCTTGCCACTCATCAAGCAGATTAAAATTATATGCTCTCTCTAGAAGATGTACTGGAAATAGAAAAGACTAAAAAATTCGGATTTATATTTTGGAAAGTATCACCAGGCAGAAAACAATGACAAAAATCTGTAAACCATTAAAAAAGAAATGTTGGCTAGATACATAAACATTGCTTGAGAACTAAACAAATGTTCGCAATAATTATTGGACTGGAAAGATCATGTGAAATAATTAAGAAAACTGGATACATAATAAGTTACTGAAAAAACATGAAATGACAATATGAATATAGAGAGTGTTAGAGAATTGAGAAAAGTCACCGTTATTTAATAAGTTGCGAGAATTCCCAGATGTTAATCAGATATAAAACTGATGTTACTATTAATAATAATAATAATAATTCAAACTAATAATAATGTTCTGACAAGTACAGCCCACACTTTACGAAGGGCTTTATCTATGTAATTATTTTTTATTTTATTTTATTTTATTTTATTTTTTTGCAGTGGAAAGTGTCATGATGCCATTTCTAACCTTAGGTCCCTGGGCGGGACCCAGAAAGAAATGTGTAAACGCCAGATATCAAAGGAAATAATAATAATAATAATAATAATAATAATAATAATAATAATACGTGTAAATTGATAACATCTATCCTGACATATTCTACTTATACCTTTTCTCGAAGAAAACATTATTCTTCCCCAGGAATAAAGGGGATGCAGGGGATGTTCATATAGTTGCAAAGAACAACTGTTGATAAAAAATGATCCTGGAAAACTGCAGGAAAAGAGGTAAAAATCTTAGCACAGCACGGATAGATTACCGTAAAACCTTTGATAGTGTGTTACACTTCTGGATACTTAGGACTTTGAAAATGTACAAAGTCTCCTCGGTGATAGTAAATTTCTTTAAATATAGCATAGGACTGTGGAAAACTACATTATACTTCAGAGTCTGTCTATATTTCTGAGATGAGGTATTATGTACAGTATTTACATTAGTCGGACACATGGCACAGTGGATAAAGGCGTTGGTTAGATCCAGTGACAGACCCAAAGAGTGTGAGTTCAATACCCGGTTCAGGCAGTGGAGAACTTTCAGAGGGAAAATTAGCAGGAGATAACTGATAACTGACATGCATCAAACATGGCTCGTGGAACTAGAACAGCCTACCCCAGTGATCGAAATAAAGGGTTCGGTTCGAAATTCCAACCACCTGAAGAAGGCTGGAGCGTACAACGGCCGAAACGTTGTGACAAAAATGGCGACAAAGATGAGGACAATAGTCCGACTAATGTAAATACTGTACATTATACTTAAATCATACGAAAAGCACTGCCACTTCCATCCGATTGAATATCCTATGAGGAATCTTTCAATGAAACTCACTGTCACCGATTCTGTTTTGTCTTTCCTTAATCCTTCTTACGACTGAACTAAACAATAATAACAATGGAAAGAAAGTAAACAGGAAATTGTTCAATCACCTTCTCTACATTGAGGATTTCAAGCTCTTTACCGAAGATGACATTGAGTTGAAAGGTCTCCTCAATACTGTAAAATGTTTCAGTGACGACATAAGTATGGAGTAGATAAATGTTCAAAAGTAATATTCAGGAAATGGAGAATTACAGAAAAACACTCAATAGATATAGATTTTGTCACAAAGATTAAATAACTGGAACGCGAAGAAGCGTGTAGGTAACTAGGAATTAATGAAGGAGATGAAATACAGCATACACAAATGAAAAAAAGTAAGTAAAGAATTGTTGTGTAGGATCCACCTAATCTGCATAGGTGACTATCAACTATATAAATACTGGTTGGTACCGGAAGACGAGGGGGGGGGAGGAATCACGAGATCCAACTAGAGACTCTGATCGACTGCGACTAGTCAACACATTCTCCAGGAACGTCTTCCCAGAAATATACAGAAATACTATATGTACTTATTGTGTACACTTTCTTGTTATAATACATTCTTGTTCTAAGTACATTTTGTGTTGCATTATTATTCCATGCATTAGGCGAGATTCAACAATGAGTCAAGACTCAACAAGAATAAATACTACAGGCGTGTGTGTTTGGTATTGAATACCGATTTGAATTTCAAAAATATAATATCAGCCATAAGCACATTTGTTGTCCCCGTAGTGCAATACAGTTTCAACATCCTTAACTAAACCGTCGCTGACATTAGGCGAATGGACGCCAAATCGAGACAGCTTCTCACTTGCCACGGCATGCATCATCTCAATGATGATGATGATCGTTTGTATGTGCCCTCATCCGAAGGATACAAAGGATTAGTTCAACTAGAATTGTATACAAAACTACCATAATTGGCCTTCAAAAATACTTGGAAACGACAGAAAATTGAATAATGGCCTGGGTCAAAGAACACGAAAGAGATTAAAAACTTTATTCATTATTAAAGCCATCAAATTCAAAATGATGTTTCAAGTGGGTGAAGAAATGCAAGTAAAACATTATACATCAACTGCAGCAGTAAATACCTTAAAAAAAGGAAGCAAAGGCAAATGCAATCTACCAGAGAGTGAAACAATGGCAGTATAAACTTCTTCACGGTCAATATTTAGTCCGTAGCAAACAAGTTGATTTAGACAAACCCTGTATACATCAATGGCTACGTAGTACAGGGTTAAAAGCTAAAACCGAAAACTTTATTTTTGCTGCATAGGAGTAATGCTTGCTAACTAGAAAATTACCAAGCGCCTATATGGAAAAATTATGTTAGCCTAAAATGCAGATTCTGTGATAAATATCCAGAAACAACTGATCATCTTGCAGTGTTAGTATCCACTGAAGATAAAATCCGGTATGACAGAGCGGGCCAATATGTACCTTTTAAAGACAGGAAGCTGCAATAAATTGCTATGGACACCGCCCAGACCCGGTTACAGACATAGGCCCTCAAACAATTTCATGGGATTTTCCAATACACACAAACAGAATAATGAAAACTAATCTCCCAGAGACCGCAAAAACAAAATGTGCCTTCTTATTGACATGGCCGTACCTGCAGACTGTATCTTTGAAGGTCTTCAAAATACTATCAAAATACAACGACATTGAAGTCGAAATCTTGTATTTGAAGCCCTTTATTGATTGGAAATGTTCCGATAGACTCATTGAAGGGATTCCTGGTAGACAAAGCCTAAAGAAAGACAAAAAATTCTACTCACATGTACAGCCCACAAAAGGCGTTATCTACGTAAAAAAATGCGTAATGTTAGGGTTTTTGTTTGTTTTGTTTTGTTTTTCTTCAAAACATACTCAGTGAAAAATATGATGCGGTCATTTGTGACCTTAGGTCTCTGGCTGGCACCTGGAATTAAATGGGTATACACTAGAAATCAAAGGAATAATAATAATAATAATAATAATAATAATAATAATAATAATAATAATAATAATAATAATGATGATGATGTTCAGATGAGCCTCATTCATTATTTCCATTAGTTCAAACATTTACAGAAAAAAAGCAATGTTACTTCCACGGATTCAAATCAACCTCCCGCCACCATTTCCTCCGTATTCCAGATGTAAAGAAGAAAACTTCCATCTTTCTCCAAGAACAGCTACTTTATGGAAAAGCTCCTGTGTGGATGCTTCCCTGAACACTACAATCTTAACCTCTTCAAAGCAAGATTCAATTGTTATCTATCGCCATCCTCAAAATCTTCACTTCTTACCACCTCCCCTTCCATTCATATCACACACCTCATTCATCATAACCATTTTAATAATAATCCCCTAACTTGAGGGGTGTCGAGCTTTCTACTAGAACAATTTTAGTATAAAAAAAAAACAGGAAATCATCAAAACGTTGAACTGGAATCAGCAGAAATATCCCAGAAGATCAAATAAAATAAACAAAACTCTGATCAGAAAGCTAATTAAAGAAATAACTACTTGTGTAGTTTTATTCTGAATTTATCCTGGCATTTCTTATCGTGGGCAAGAGATAATTGAGACACCTCGTTTGCAATACAAGAAAAACTGATGCCAGTTTATAACGGTTTACACCCACGTGAAATCGACAAGAAAATAAGGAGAAAGAAGACTAGTTCACAGTAAATATTGAATTGATTCCACAATCAAGTGTGACTCGTACAATAGCCAAGAAACAGGAAGGACAACTACTTGCAACAGCCAACTGCACTAAAACTAAGCTAGATGAACAGAAACCTTTAAAAAAACATAAAAATGAGAACTCTTAAAAAAGAATAAAAATATTTCAGAAGACAAATCAAGGGATTAGTCGGTAAAAATGACATGCGCATGGTTACGTAGAGGAAACCTAAAAACGAGAAAGTATATCACTTTTAATGACAACCCAAAGCATTACCAGAAGAAGCAAATATATAAAAACTCGGATTGATGGAAAATAGGAATAAATCATATGTAGATGGTGTGAAAATAAAGATGAAACAGTTTACCTCATAATTATAATATATAATAAAATAAACTCAGAAAGAATACAAGAATAAGTATGAATATGTGTGGAAGATGATCTATTGAAACTGTTCAAATTGACCATACAGAGCAATGGTACATGCACAAACGTGAGCCTGTTTTAAAGCAGAAGATACATTAAATCCCCGGGAACATTAAAATTGAAGCGGGTTGACCAATTTAACCCAGTAAAACGGATATGGTAGTGGTCAACAAATAGAAATCATACTATTCGGAAAGGAAGTGAAAAGATATATATAAAACAGTAAGTTGAAGAAGTTGTAGAATAGGAACGTAACAATAATGTCAGTCGCTATCAGAGTGTTGGGAATAGTAAAATAGAACAAAAAATTGTTGCAAGGAATTGGAAATTAGTTGAAGAATTGGAAGCATCCAGAAGAGAGCATAGCTGAGGTACTGCGGAGATTAGCTCCGACTTATTCCCAAATGTAAGTCGTTGGTGTGTGAACATTCAATGAGTGAATAATAATAATAATAATAATAATAATAATAATAATAATAATAATAATAATAATAATAATAAATAATCGTTTATTCTTTTTATTACTTTCCGAGAGAACTGAGGTAATTTGCTCTCACTTTTATATGAAATGCTGTTAATCTTAAAATATTTTACCAACAATAATAGGCAATAACAATGTAATATAATCAATAACATTAATGATAATAACTGTAAGAAAAATATTTCAATGAAATTTTTATGTTTCAGTTAATGAAAATAAATGATTAAATTCATTATTCACTCCAGTCATGCCTCATAAAACAGGTTTTAACAGTTTTTTCGCATAGCGTGAGATTGAGGTCTGCTGCTCCTGTCTGTTAATTAGTCTGACTCGCTATGATTCACCAAAAATAACTGAGTAAAAAGAAACAGAATTCAATAACGACTACGAGTCAAAGTAAATGAAATAATTATAATCGAGTCTTGCCACTCAGAAATTGTTTTTCCTATTTTATTCCTCTTTAACTTTCAATTTTTACAAGAAGTAAAAAAAAAAAAAAGATCTCATCCATTTTTCTCTCCGCTCGAAATTGTTTTCTTTCATACACAAAAGCGAAGAGGAGGAGGATTCAGCATACACTGATCAATAATTCAAGAAAATCCTTTCTTTCTTTATCCATTTTCATGTAACTTCAAATATTCTTCTTCTTATTCTCGTAATTATATTATTTCTATTATATTTGTATGTATATCTTAGATATCTGGATGTTATGGCTGCAACATGAGCGGCAGAAATTATCTGAATTCTCCTGCACCTATATATAATTCGTTAAAGGATTGTGACTATCCAGGCTCCAGTTATTCTGTCGTCTGGATGGTCACATTCCATTAATGAATTTCTCATTTCTCTAATTTTGATTCTAATGTATTGAGAACGGCTGCAAGTATGCGAATCATTATGAATATGACTCTTCACGCTCTAGTCTCAGTCCTTGATCAAGGTTCTAGTATCGTTTCTCTTCACCATAAGATCTCTTAGTACACCCACAAATATGACCAAACCGATATTCTTTTCCTTGTTTACAATTCTTGCTTGGATGAAGTGATCGGTGAGTCATAAGATAATCTTATTCCTTTTAGTCTCTGTGACAGTCTCTGAATTGTGCTGATACCAATTCCTTTACAACGTTGAACCTAAGTCTTTTGAACAATTAACACAATGTAACTTTCTTTAAAAGGGCGTACCTGTTTTTTTTTTGTTTTTATTTTTAGCCCGCTCACTGAGCAAAGCTGAAGAACACACTAGTCGAAATGTTGCGATCAAGGCAACAAAGATTAAGATTCTAGTGGAATAAATCATGGAATGATTCCAATACTTCATCTAAACAATAAACATGAGGGCAGCAGTCAGAATAAAAATTTACAATAATTAGCAATAATTCATTTAAAAACATTGTACAATAGGAAGGCTAGAGAGCGCATTGTTTAAAATTTTAAGAAGATGAAGTTGAAATAAAAACATTTCATAAAAGAGGTGAAAGAAAAATGTACTGCAGAATATATTGTATCACTCAAAGTGTCTGAAATACAATTAACCATATATCTGTAGTGTATATATATATATATATATATATATATATATATATATATATATATATAATTATTTATTTAAATATTATAACATAAATATGTTATAAAATCACTACAAAAATAGCCATTTTGTTTCAACACTTCTGGTGTCTTATCAAGTGATGATGTTGAATGTAGAATAAATGGTTTTAAAAGTTTCAAATTAATTAACGATCCTTCGCTAGGGGTAAACGCTGTTACATAAGCTAGAATGACCAATCAAAATACATATATATCTATATATATATATATATATATATATATATATAATTCGTGACAGCAAAAGTAACGAACATTCAATTTCCCACCCGTGCCAGGATTTAATCGAGTTTTGTTAATCTTCAAAGTGTCATCCAGAAAATCCAAATCATTTCATCAGTATCATTTCACGTTCAATAAAATACCAGATTTTCTTTCCCGGTTGTTTAATACAATTTTCTTCTCTGGCACCTCATTATGAAAATATCGTTGAAGGAAAACATAAAAAATACAAAACAAAGACAAAAGGGTTTTTTTCACGTTGAAAACACTTTATCTCGCAGCTTTTGTTCTCAAAAAGGAAGTTCTTCCAAAACACATTTTGTTTTAACTGAAATTTGTAAAAAAATCTTTTCCGCGAGATGAAAGCAATTCACTATTTATCAATCTGACACCTGTTATCTGATAATATCTGCTGCCCCAGCGGCACCGATCGTTTTATATCATGAGTCATTTAATGAGCGATTGTTATGGTTTCTAAAGAATAAGGCTTGTGTCGAGACCTGGACGACTATTTGACAAAAGCCTCTTTAGATAAAGATCAGCTTTTTAAAAGAACTGGAGATGCACTAATTTCTGCCAGTATAAAGTTTAAATGAAATTCTTTTTTGTATACATTTTCTGAAACAGCTATGTCAGAATTTTAGAAGTAAGGGCAGTACTAGATTGGTAGCTAGGTCTCAAAATGTTACTGTTGAAATGGTTAAATGTAACCCAATGTTCTATGCTAACAGTTTTTCTCTCACACTTCTCGCTTATGGAACTCTCTTCCGACTTCTTGCTTTCCAGTCAACTTTGATGTTCGAAAATCTAAATGCCGTGATAATCGGTATCTTCTTAATTCTTTTTCTTTTTTGTCCTCTGACATTAATAATGTTTGTCTTTTGCTCCTATTCTTTCACACTACTTGTACCCCTTGTGACACAAAGAAATTATTGCGTTGCTTGTGGTAAAATGACAAAACAAAAAAACGATTCCTATTATTATTTCTGAAATGTTATTTCTTTTATTAATGTCTAAACATTTCCGATAGTCTTTTATTCTGTTCTTTCGTTTTTAATCATTTTGTCGCAAGCAAGGGATAATGCCACTAGAACACAAGGGTTTACAGGAAATGAAACTAAATAAGGAGACTGAAGTGAAGAGAGAACGATAAAGGAATAGAGTTTAGGAAAACAAGATGGCGATTGGAGTTGCATTTACAATTTTAAAGAGTGTAGATGTCAGGGAAGCAAGAAACCGGAAGAGAGTTCCACAGTCAGGAAATGAGATAAAATAAACTATTAGAATATACCTATTGGTCGCATCTGGATTAGTTCATCAGTAAAACTGGTGAGGCCTATTGCCAGCCTAGTATTACGCTCGCATTCATGCAGTCGAGGCAGTAAGGGGAAAAGCTCATTAGAACAATTTCCATGCAAATATTTGTAGAAAAGACACAGTGGAGCCACATCACGTCGGTGGGAAAGTGATGAAGTCGATATGCCAGGTCAGAATCGATTACATTACAGACTCTTCTTTGAATTTGTCAAGAATTCTCAGATTTATAGTAAGTACACCAGACCAGATATGACAGCAGTATCCAATACACAGATGAATAGTAAATTCATAAAAGTGCAAGATGAATTCTGTCGAAAACAATTGTCTGGAACATACAGTGAATCAACTTTCTTAATAATAGACATAGCAACTAAGTCAATATAATTTTATGTCAATGGAAAACGTGAGTCCAAGAAGGCTTAATGCATTCTTCTTCTCTAGTTTAGTATCAGTCATGCTGGTGGTAGGCAGAAAAGGTTCTATGTGGTGATTAAATGGAAGCTGTTTTCTTCTGGAGGTGTTAAAATTTAAAAAACATTTCTTTCCCCAGTTAACTACTGATTGAATGTCCTTTTTAAGAACAGTTTCCAGTTTTACTTTATCCGATCTGTCGGACCTGCTGCTAAGACAAGAGTAAATAGTTGTGTCATCTGCATAAATACCTAGTTAGGAACTGATGGTATCGGGAAAGTCGTTGATGAAAATCAGAAACATCGTAAGCCCAAGGATAGAGCCCCGAGGAACTTTTGCATTAATTTTCTGCCTTTAATAATGTTTTCTTTTTTCCATATTCCTTCACTCCCAGTAACTCCTTACATTTAATGGTATTATTGTCTTGCTTGGAGTGAAATAATAAAAAATGTATGCTAAAACACGTATTGTTAATGTTATAGAAAAATAAATCGGGCAAGTTCTTTTTTAATACCGAATCCACAGCTCAGGCATTAATCAAGGTAGATGTTACTCTTAAAATAGTTATGATGAATGAGGTATTTCCTCTATACAAAGCTCGATGGTCATACAAGGTAGAGTTTAATGTTAAAATAGTTGTGTTGAATGAGATGTGCGATATTAATGAAAAAGGAGGTTGTACGAAGGGAAGATTATGAGGATAAAGTGGATAGATAACGATTTAGTCTTGATTTGGAACGTTTAGTTTGTGATGTTCATGAAAGTATCCATGCGACATTCTGATCAACAAAGTAGCTGTTAATGGGGGAAAAGTTGTTTGGTGGAACTTTCCCCCTAGATTTTGCATACTAAGGATATGAAGATCACTCCATTCTGTTATAGTAGCAATGCATGTCCTATCTATAAAGCTGTGAAATGGTGAAAAGAAAGTTATGATTTTCAAGAAAATTATTTACAATATTTTGCGCGAAATATTTGTCCAAACTTAATATTATCAGAATGTAGTCGTCACTTATTCTTAATATTCATAACAAAAACTTTCATTTTATATCAAAAGTGAAAGATGCGAGCATTGTCAAATATTAGTTGGAAATGACAGTTCATAAATTTCTAAAAACTGATTCTTTAAAAAAAAAGAAAGAACCTGTTTTAATTTGGATGCTACTAGTGTTAACTCAAGACTTTAGAAGTTCCCAATGAAATGACATTTGAGTAAGGAAATCTCTGTCATGACTCATAAGCCGGTTTCTTCAAGTTAAACCATTTTAAAGCAAATCCCTGTTAAGGGTACAAAGAGGTTATAAACAAGTTAAAACTGTAATTAAAGTAGTCGTGTTGGTATTGATAAACATCTACAGAAGGTATCATTAACCAGTATGCTAAATTAGTTAAATGGGGATTTATTGATTGGTTTGTTCTTACGGTTTATCAACCCTTTGTGGATTATTTAAAATATTCAAAACTTGAATGACAATGAAACTACAAACATGACATTAATCAACTTTGGTTGATATTAATTATACCTGAAAATAATAAAAATGAAACTAATATAGTGAGAGGAATTTTCGCATTAGACTTTTCTGTTTGCTTCAGTGCATTTCACTTAAAGAGATTTGACATATCTGTCAATATTTCTAAGCTGAGTTATAGTAATTATTTACACTATTTACCTTGTTCGGACAGTTATCCTTATCTTTGTTGCCATATTCACGAGATTTTGGTGTACGCTCCGGCCTTCTACAGGTGATTGAAATTTCGAACTGAACCGTTTATTTCGTCCACCGGGATAGATTGTTCTAGTTCCATGTACCATACTTCTTCTGGATGTATCAGTTATCTCCCTTTAATTCAACTCTCCAAGTTTTTGTTCACCACTGCAGTAGCCAGTTATTGAACTCACAACTCTTTGGGTCAAGTCAGTAGATCCAATCAACTCTTTTATCCGTGGCCTAATGGATAACAGTCCGAACAATGTAAATGAAGATTTGTTATGTTAAATATCGTACAAAATTTATCAACTTAAATTCATTTTGAAGAAGCCAGAAAAGTAACTTCTTTGTTAGTTGGTAATTTATGAGAATGATTGAATAGCAAATAATATCCAAGAATCAGCAACTTCGTTTTTTTAGCTTATTATCATTCATTGTAGAATTCATATGCAAAATTGTATATGCAATAATAACCAGGAAACAGTTGGAGTAGAGTGATGATTAACAGTTTACATTCAAAGTTATTGCAAATTAGATCAATTCTGATTGTGTCTAATGTGGTTTTGTATCAGATTAGAATAATATTAGCTTAAGTATGCCCCCTCTCTCTCTTTCTTTCTCTCTTTCTCTCTTTCTGTGTGTGTGTGTGTGTGTGCGTGCGTGCGTGTGTGCGAGAGAGAGAATGTGCATGGGGGTACCGAGCAAAATATCTTGATGAAAGAACTTCCTTACGTACTATTATAAAAATTATATTGCAAAAAGTTTGTGTCAATGAAGATGTTAGAAAGTATTTCCTAACACGGCTCCTAACACTTCCACCTTTGCTCTCAAATCTTCGGCTATCTAACAAGATCATTTTAATATCCGTGACTTCAGAAACCTTTCTGTAGATGAATTGCAAAAAATATGTATAGGCATATAAACACATACATGCACAGATACATCCATACATATATATATGTGTGTGCGTGTGCGTGTGTGTGTATTCTTGTGCGTGTGAGTACATTGTTTGAAATTTGCTATATTAAATGTACATGTAGACTGTATGGACTTCGGACTCAACAAGTACAGCAAATATATATATATAGTCAAGTGTTAGAGCATTTAAACGCTAATTCAAAAGAACAGAAACCCTGTATTATCATTGACAAAGTTGCAGTGTTCTATTATGGTAATGCATGTGCATCATACAGCAAATATCGTATTTTAAAATACGTAAGATCTAAGCTGGAAAAAATCCACATTCATCTTTATCTTCAAATCTTGTGCTATCTAATTGCAACCCATTATGGAGTTACAGAATTGTTCTTAAAACACATGAAAAGATGCAAAATGTCTTTGACCCTAAATTTAGACATACATGCTGACTCGTGCCAAAACAACTGACTCGAAAACAATAGGTAATAACACTGGCCAAAAACGATATGAAATATTTGAAGATACTATTCTTAAAAATAATACCCTCGTCTCAATACAATATTTCAGAGCTTCCATTTTCATTAAAGCAGATAATTTCATTAAAGCAGATAATTTATAAACAAAAATGTCTCCAGTGAAATCTAGCGTCGTCACAGTTAAATCAACTCTTTGTTATTGCATATTAGTTGATATTCGGCGCGCAAATCAAACAACATCTAAGTTATCTGGTACGTTAGCCCCAATACACACAGAGAGAATGATCCATTCGCTCAGCAAAATGTTGAATATTTAATCTCACTTTTTATTTAAATTAACATCTGTTATAATAGTGAAAGCAAGAAGAACTTGTCGATGTATACAACTGTTAATAGTAGAGAATTTAATGGCCCACTGAACACTGCACGTCTATCAGCGCAGGTGGTTGAACTGAAATTACTCAATATGCCAATCAGATGGTTTGCTTTTATCTTGAGAGTGAATTAAAGAATGCACTATTATAAATTTATTTACATAGGTTTCTATACAATTTTTCCTGGCAAAATTATGTATCTATCAATATAGTGTTGTTTTTATTTTGTTTCCTAGATCTAGGAAATATCCAAGTTACCCCCAGCAATGATGCAGATCTTTATTGCTTAGTGTAAACGTATTTGTAACTTCAGAAAATATTATGTACGACTACTAAAGTTTATGTTGTTGCATGATCTTCTCTGTAGTTTCCAGTGACAAGTATTATTAAAATATTTATTTTTACTTTCTAATCGTCAAATAAAATGAAAATGTTAATTTCGAGTGACATTCTTTGATCTAAATGGCTTATGTAAAGAGAAATATATTACTCTACATTATTCATATCAAAATATACATCATATTAAAAGGGCATGAAATGTACTTTCATTTTTAATATATGATTCTGTTTAAAGAACAGAAAATAAGTACCGTATATTTCCGCGTATAAGGTGAACTAAGACGATAAAAAATATAGCACATTTTCATGAATTTGTACTATACCTGTAGTATAAGACGACTGCTTGTTGATTATTATATAATGATGATGTTACTTACTGTATCCTTAGAAATTCAAAATAAACGAAATGACAAAACCAATTCTATATCATGTTTTTCTACACATGTCCCCTAAAAGGAAAACCATTGTTTCATCATGTGATCTCTTGCTAATTCTTCTTCTTCTTCTTCTTCTTCTTCTTCTTTCTCTTCTTTTCCTATAGCTAAACAGTTACAAACAGCCTGGTGTACTAATGGCCATTTACTTATACTTCATCAACAATCACAAAATACCGCTAATAATGTACGTTAATATTACATTCTATTGCTGTGAACGCAATCATAACACGATGTTTATAACTTCTCAGCTGAGCTTGCAAAGAAACAGGCTGATTTCATTGATATGGAATTATTATTCGAATAGGCAATTTATTATGAAGTTATGCCGTAGAAATACTTCTATTACTTTTATTATCAGTTTCTTTGGTAATGTGAATCTTTTCATGTACGTTATTAGTTATCGCACTGAACCCGAGGTTAGCCTACCGACAAACATCACTCAGAATTTAAGGTCTTTTTTTTAGAATTGTGGTATAATCCCCAAATTTAAGGGTGATTTGGGGGATTTTAATTTTATACGCGGAAATATACGGTATTTCAACGTTATCTTGTTCTTAAATTAAATATCTGACTGGGCTTATGAAAATCGAAGTACAATGTGCATGCAAGAATTGCGTTCAACACATTAATCAGCGATAAGCCTAAAAAAATATATTCTAATTTCTAAAAAGAAAAAGAAAAATTATAAACAATCTGTAGAATTAAAAAATAAATTGACAACATTGGCAAGATAAGAAAAACTAGTTTACGAATACCTAAAATATGAGAACTTATGAGAAACGATAATAAAAAAAGGAAAATAAACAAAAATTGACGAATATTAAGGAGATCGGCCAAAGACATGGACGCAGCCAATCTACTATCTTTAAGTAAACATCACAAAGCAAAACATTTATGTTGGCCGAAGTATATAAAAACTGATTTCTCATTCGTAAATATAAGTGACAAATATAGAACTACAGTGGATGTCTTGGCTAGAACTTGTGATCTTCATAGAAATATTAACTAACACGGCTTAGACGAGAAGAAGGCACGGAATAAAGTGATGCTTTCATTTAGTATTGAGTATAATGGCGTCTGGATTGATGCTGCGAATTATTGTAATTTCTTAAAGAATATGAATGTTGATCGGTACAGATCATAACCAGTATGCTTATATTCGTGCAAGCCAATGCATCTTCACATTTTGCAATACTTCATATTGCCAACCTAACCAAATTAATGTAACCATCCTATCCAGATATTAACCCAATAGAAAACTGGTGGGTTTTACTGAAAAGAGATGTATATAAGAATGGAGAACAATATTCAAGGCAAAGATATCTGGGAAGTAATAAACCTGTTACAAGTCAAGTTAAAGTTGTGAGTGTAGAACAGTTAACAAAAGTAATGGAGGGGAGACCGATGAGAGTTATAGAATGTCAACTAGCCCTTATTTATATGTAAACTAAAGAGTATGATAATTTATTCGGGTATATGGGATATTATATTAATCAAATTTATTTTTCTGTGACCTATATATTTTGGATTTATAAAGGGAGCGGCAGAAATACAGCCCACATACACCGCCTAGAAATACCCCCCACAAAATTGTAAGACATTAGTAAGAATGGTGTTTTCATCTAGCTATTGTCTTACCATTATGTGAGAGGATTTTCTGGGAGGTATTTCCTCCGTACTTTATATATACAGAAATACTTATGTGGTACTCTGTTTACTTGTCCTACACAAAACAATTTCTTTCGAATATTTCTAATAAGGGAAGAGACGGACATAACATATTGATCATGTAAATATATCCTGAAAATAATTTTACAATTTTATATTCTTAAAACATATAGTTGCATAATAAATTGAAAATCTTCGGAATATCATCATCGAAGGAGAATTTGAACAAATGTAGCATCAGGGAGGATCGAAAATACTCCCTTTAATTTGCGCCAAGAATAAGAACGGTAGCAAGTAGAATCGATTCATCGTAAACGCAAATTTTCTAGATCCGATATCTGATCTATCCACTTCCCGCTAGACTAACAGTCAATCTATTGTTTAATCAGGCGATGGGAAAACACATGTTCAGCATTGATTTTCTACCTACTGTACTAAATCGGTAGGCTCTTTTGTGATTTCATAAGCGATAAGGATAAGGTTATAAATTATAAGATGTTTATTTACATGTATTTATATTAAACCATATAATAATTATCAATGTTTATTTATTTATATATTTCCACTGTATTTATTTATATATTTCCTGTCCCAGGATGAGAGGCAAATAAACTTAAGTTAGTAAGTTTATGAGTAAGTAAGTTTATGAGAAAGTTTACTTCGTTTAGACGTTTTAATAGCTTAGCGAATATCTCCTCTGGGCTTTAAAGAGGATAATGGTGATCCTTTTAAGGGCTCTGTTCAGTCCCATAGTGAAATCAGCACATACACGAATTTATTTTCTCTTCTTTTTAATATAAACCGTGGGAGATGTCCATTCGCTAGAACTCCCATTTCCTCAATTCGATTCAATTCTTCGTCAATTTGATTTAACGAGGCAAACGGAACGTTACGTTCTTTCTTAAAAACTGGATTTACGTCTGACTTTAACTCAAAATTAGCAGACATTTTTGGTCATTTTCCTAGTCCTCCACTGAAAACGTCGGGAAATGATTTTATGTTCACCTTTCAACATTTCTGCTTCGTTAGCCAAATTTTCGACTATTTGACAGGAGTTAATAGGCATATCCCAAAGTTGAAACTGTTCTAATCAATCAGTCCCGAACAGGTTACCCGTATTCTTCATAATATACGCCTTAAGCTTTTACGTTTTTTACCTTTGAATGACACGTTTGTAAAAAGTTCGCCCATAAACTTAATAGTGTCGCCAGTTACTCCTTTAGCTATTCGGTTAGTTCTTAACAAAGTCGGCTTACCCAATTTCTTCTATGTTTGATAATTAATTATGGATAAGTCTGAACCCGAATCAAGCTGTAGCTGTATATTTTTGTTACATATTTGTACTTCAATATATTTCCTGATGTTACTGCATTCTGGTTCATCAGACTTGGTAATTTTTACAAAACTTTTTTTGTCTTGCTCTTAATCCTGCAGTGGGAATTTTTGTGTCCCACTTTATCGCAAGTAAAACATTTTTTTATGTTTAAACGCATAATCTGTATACCAATGTAATTGACCACATCCGAAACATGGCCGTAACGGCAAAGTAAAGTCAATATTTTTTTGGTTGGCCCTTTTTAATTTTTTTGTCGTATTTTTTTAATGTAAGCCACGCCACTCTGTTCGATGTTTTTTTCGAATCCTCTCTGACGCTCACGAAACGTTGGCAATCTTCGGCAACTTGCTATAAAGTAATGGCGGCTCGTTTTCAAGCTAGCTGAGTACCCTACGACGTATTTCGGCGTCTTTCGCTGAAATCAAACTGTGGACGAAAATCACATATTTCAAATTATTGGCGCTTAACTCTGCCAAATTGAAATCATCGCCGTAATTTCTAAATTTAAAATTCCCAGCATCTCTCGTTCACGTGCATGTGGAATCGCATCAACGTAAACAAACCTAATCCGATGAAGTCCTAAGGGACAAAACGCATCACAGGAATTTTTTTCCACTCCGTCGTGCATCTTTCCTCTAAAATTGTTCTGGACAAATAAGAACTTATATATGTCGTTATTGCATATAGAGTGAAACCTTAGTTCCCGAAATTAATTCGTTCCTGAAGCCCTTTCGTAACCCGAAATGTTCGTAAACCGAAACTATTTTCCAATAAGAATCAATGTAAAATGGATTAATCCGTTCCTTGTCCCAAGATGATAGCTTATAAACAACAACAGTACTTTGTGCACAAGTTTATACACAAAATTAATGAAAATCATATGATACATAAAAATAATGAAAATCATTAAATCTAAAGATAAAAAAACAATACTAAACAGATAAAATATAGACGAACACTTCAATTTTACCGTACCTGCGTGTAGGAGAATTGATGGTGTAAGTGGATGGGGAAGGAAAGAGATGTTATTGTTTGCAAAAGGGAAGGAAAGACATGATCGTCTCTTTATTTATAAGAACAGTATAGATCGTTGATTTTGCCATATGAAACTGAGTAGGAAGAGACAATATCATCATCATAGAGACAATATCATCAACAATTGTCTTTCTCTTAATTTTTCTTTTTCCTTTACCAGTATCACTGCTAGCTTTCTTTGAAAGACTAATGAAGAGAAAAAAAGGCAGAGTACAATAAAATCGGAAAAGAAAAGCACAGCACAACACACGAATGTATACAATACGGTGGGCGACTAAGAAATGATTCCGTTCGGGTTAACTCGGTTCGGCAATGTTGTCCGAGAAACGAAATTTTTTTTGATAACCGAGGTATTTTCATCTCGATTATTCTATTCGAAAACCGAATTGTTCGATATGTGAGACGTTCGAGAACCGAGGTTTCACTGTATATATATACATATATATATATATATATATATGTGTGTGTGCGTGTATGTGTGTGTATGTGTGTGCGTGCGTGTGCGTGCGTGCGTGCGTGCGTGCGTGCGTGTGTGTCTGTGTCATGGCTGTCTACACATTAAACTGGCATGATCATCATTTTTAACTTAAATCGTTACTGACAGCCAGGAAACTCGTAGTGACCTTTGAAACCAGAAAGTGACTTACATACTTTTTCAACGAAGTCCTTCCGGTTGTGGGGTCATTTTGTGGTCGTTGTGTAGGCCCAGGAACCCGATGCATCTTCAGTCGCCTTGTTAGGTCAGGTCGACCTTTGAATACTTTTCTACACTTTTCTCATGTTAGATGATTGTTGTCGAGCAATGCCTCATAACTGATTAATGGTCTGTCAACATGACTACACCGATGAATGGTTACGCCTGTGTTTGACAGAGCCTCGCCCACACTCTTAGTAGACAAACTGTGACATGTCTAGACCAATATTACCACCTTTTCAGACTACTTTCTTTGTAGCCGCATGGTCTTGGAAGCAACGGGATTCATTATACACCATCATTCTCCACCTGCTTCTATCATGCACCACCATTTCTACAATTTTACATATTGCGCTAATGAATCACTTGCACACACACACACACACACACACACACACACACACACACACACACACACACACACATGTGGCCGTATTCATAGTTGATATAATTGAGTGCTGGCTTTTTCTTTTTTTATTAATAATGTTTTATCCGTTATTTTTAACACTTTTTTTTTACATGTGAATTAGGCTATTTGTGTTATCAACGAGTATGTAACGAATAGACTTTGGTAGGTCGTCATGTGTATTTAAAATTTTAAAAGTTTAGAAAATAAAATATTCCTATAACTCTACATACATACATAAAACAAACCATACATTCAGTTAAAAGTAAAAAATATAATTCATCCTTGATAATGGCTAAAAGAATAGCCGAAATCTCTCGGACATAAAAAAAAATGTGGACAATTTCTACATAATTTACATCCAGAAAAGAAGAAAATTATAAGAACACATGAAAAATTAAATAAAACACTTAACCGTTGTACCTTGTCAGTTGTTTTCAATGAAATTTGTATAAAAGAAAGATTGCTGCCCAAATACATATATATATATATATATATATATATATACTCCTGAAAATTTATTTCGGTTGAGCTCTCTGGGGAGGATGTGTGGGTTTGTAAACAGTGACTATTACGGCTAATAATGCAAGACTCTTCGGTAAATCGAATCGAGTTCTCTCAGTCACTGTGTGTTTATCTAAATATACATACGCTTAAATTCACCTTCTTCTCTGCCGTGCGCCAACGGCTTCAGGGTAAAATTTCCGACTGACGCGAATTCAGCCGGTTTTCGATTCTAGCCAGAGGCAACCGGACGTCTAGCCACACTGATGAGCTGTGATACAGCGAAACAGTCTGTCTGTGGATGACAATATATATATACATACATATATATATATATATATATATATATATATATATATATATATATATATATATATATATATATTAGCTCAATAAGCAATAACTATAGACTTGTCACCATATTGATCCTCTATTCAATAGGATAGAAACATTTAAGCAATTTTCATATAATCGTGACATTAAAAAGAAGAATTGGCAAGAATTTGTTATAGAGACGATTTTCCTACATTATATAAAACCAACATTATTTATTTTTGGCAGATATGTTTACCTTTTACGAAAATCAGACGTAAGAAAAATTAATTGAAAAGCTCATAATCAAATAGCTGCCAAATATACACTGAAATTTCATACATCTAGCAACAATCAAATAAGGGTTTTAAATGAAATATTCCGTATTTATTGCCAGAATATTGACGTTATATATTATTACCTACTTCTCAATGCAATAGGGAATATATTTATTGACTTAAGTAAGCCTAGCGTATTGCATGATAATCCATTAAATAGGTATAGCTTTTATCGTGTAAAAAAGAGTATAAAATGAAAGAACTTGTATCATTATTAATTTTAAATTAATTTTTAGAATTAACTAATTGAGAGAAACTGACACACCTGAATTAGAAAATTTAAAACTGGCATATTAAATAAAGTAGTGGTTTTTATCAACTTTTTATAATAATTTACACAAGATAATTGAGTATGTTACTCGCTGTTTACCACATTCCCTATTACCCGTCCTATGAGTACCAAATTCACCAAAATGCTTTTCCTCATTATGTGCCTCTAATATTTCAATTGTATTTTTCTGCTCCTAAGGACAAGCGTCCATTTTGTTTTCATTTTCCTTAAAATTCCCTCGTTGTTCACATGTTCCGTCCATGGTATTCTCATCATCCTTCTGTAGAATAACGTTTCTATTGCTTCAAAACTTATCTTCCTCTGTAGGGACATTTTCCAGCACTCATTGGTATATAGGAGATTCGATAGCTGTTTAGCACTCTTTGCTTTGTTACAAACGCAATTTGTTTTGTTTTCCAGTTTAGTTTTGGAAGGCATCGTCCGCTATTCCAATGCGCCTCCGATTTCTGTGATACGCTCTTCATAATCTATAGATAAATTTCTAAAAGAAAAGTTGCATATGCTTTCATTTTTTTTAAATATTTTCTCCGTAACAATAGAATTATTCTATTTTTTTCATATTGTGTAAAGTATTTTAACGGTACAGAAGAAGAATTTTAAATTACGCTAAAATTAATAGTTTTAGGTCAATGCTTTACCATATAAACTCACCATATGTTTTCATATACTTTTTAATATTTGAAGTGAGGCGATAAGTCCACTAGGACGCAAGGGTTTACTGGGAGTGAAAGAGAATCCGATTTTAGTAAGAAGTGAAGAGAAAGGGCAATAAAAGAACAGGTTTCGGGAAGACAGAAGATTACAAATGGCGTTTCATATAATTTTTTTAAGATTGTAGGTGGCAGAGAAGCGAGAAATCGGAAAAGTGTTCCACAGGCGAGAAATTCGAGTTAATAAACAATTAGAATAAAACATACGGTTTCATCTAGCCAGTTCAACAGTAAAACGGTGAGACCTATTTGCCAATCTAGTAGCACGTTTAAATTCATGCAGTCGAGTCACCAAGGAAGAAAGCTCATCAGAAGAATTGGCAAAAATGTCAAAATAATGAAAGCACCCTATACATTAAAAAAAAAAAAAATTTCAGTTCTAAACAAAAATGGAAATTATTTAAGATTTATCCCAGTGCAGTCCTCTGTAAACATGAGTATTTGCAGCCAGCTGTTACTAGAAACGTTTATTTTTTTTGTCTATGTACCTATCTTTCGTTATATTTTAGCACTTTGAAATTTTCACAATAACCCTCATTTTATATTATTTAAAGATATACATATTTTTTTAATATTGTTCACCCTATGTGTGACCCAAAAACATTAAATCATATATTAAAATGTTCAATTTCTCTGGAGTCAAAGTTGATTTTTCTGGTCGTGTAAGCCGTAGTCGATGATGTTTTATCCCCGGCTTTTGCCCAACAACAGTGGCCTTGTTCCACTCTTTGTCAAATAAATATAATCTTAACCCTTTAAAAAATTAAATAGAATTTCTCGCACAACGAATGATGAAAAACCGATCATCTGAAATGATGCAATATAAACAACAAAATTGAATGGCAAATAAAAATTATCATCTGATATTCGTTTGTTTTATTAAATCAGATTTATTCATTTTTACGGGGATTCTTTTTAATATTCAAAATGCGATTTCTATCCCTTTTACTTAAATAGAGATTTACAGAGACTGACATGTCTTTCTTCCATGGCGTTTTTTTTCTCTTCCTGAAACCTAAACATGAAATGTCACGCACCAAATAGCTGCTTCTTTAACAAGTTTTATATCATTACTTTCAAACTGCCTCTTTTGCTACTGTCGCACACAAAAAGTGAGCAACAGCAGCTACCATAATTTTATGTTCTATTTCCAAATTTCCAAATGTTTCCAGTGCTCCTATCTTTATAATCTAGCCTTCTTATCAGCAGACAAGGAAATGATAGACAGTATTTCTTCCGAGCTGTATACCAGTCGTTCTTTAAAAACTTGACGTTTCACTCATGTTTTGTAAGTACACTTGTTGTACAGTTTTTTTGTCTTTCTGGACCGTTATACGATGTACGATGTTGTGATAAAGCGATGTACAAATATATCTGCGTATTTCTCACTCTTTCCAGCTTCGTTGCAATCTTCTATTATTTTTCTCTTTTAGAGAATAATTTTGAGTCGATTTTTTATCCTCTCCATATAAAAAATCTCACTAGACAACTGTGTTTCAAAGTGACTTTCTTAGTAAATAGTTTCTTGCTCTTATATATATATATGTGTGTGTGTGTGTGTGTGTGTGTACGCGCGTGCGCGTCTTAAAATTCATTCAGCCGAAAGCCACTGAAAATAGCGAGCTAAAAAAATGAAAATATTGACTGTGGTTGATATCAGTAGAAGAAAAGATGGTAGGAAATGAAAATAGATAACTATACAGTAGTTTCTTCTACAAAATGGAAATCCTTCGAGAAAAAACAAATCTTACATTTAGAACACAGAATAAATGAGGGGTATTCGAATCATGTAGATGGCATATCCTAGCTTTAAAGGTCAAAATGGATCTCATTTGCCATGGAGATATCGATCTAGTAGCCACTGGCTTGTAATGTTACATCTATAAGAAAGGGGTTGCAGAATGGAAAATAAGTAATCGCCATAAGTCCATGCAAACCCATTTGAGCTCTATCAAGGCTGAAATATGAGGACTGAGCTGCTTCAACATAGATTTTACAACAATACCTCATTCTATAATACTAGATTCTAATCCGTTTCCACTAAAGAAAAACCATAGTCAGGTACTTCTTGAAGTGACAGAATGTGCTGACCATTTTACTCGCATCTTTGAAAATTTATTGAATAAAGGAGTTCCATTTGAAGTTTAGAACGAACTTGAGACCCAAGAGATGAACCTTTAGTTGACAGTCGAAATTTTCATCATGACATTGAAAAGCGAAAAGAGACTTGGCTCTAGGAGAAAGCGTTATTAGAAGCCTACATTAATATTATGAACTTCACAAGAGAGATCATTCCCTACGACCTCCACCAACCACTCCGGGAGAAAGGTTTGATGATCGTGGAAACTTTTCCAGCGATGTCAAATTAATATGTTACTCTAACACTATCTTTCTGCACTTTTATTCGATGATGTCATTTTTCTCTTTAAATTCTACTTTGACTTTAGCTTACAGATTTTTATCCATTGTCTTACTGACCTACTTATGATCCCTAATGTGTTTTTATAAGTAATATAGACATTTATGAAAGCAAATTATATTTTTCTGTCATTGAACCGTTAGATTCCTAACTTCTTTTGCATTGTTTCCCAATTCAGTTTTTGGTTCGATCTTAATTTATTAGATCGCTTCTCACCTAAAATAATGTCTACTCTTTGGTGCCTAACTCGTTTCTCACAAGATTCTCTTTTGTTTCAAATTTTCTTTGCTATGATTTTAATCTGACAGTATTCATCGTCAACAGAAAACTTTTCATTATATTTTATTCAGAATTCCCCTGGTCAATGTTGTTAAATAACTTTGTTTAACCTAGACTTTCTTATAAATGTTATACATGGCGTTCCACTCATTCAGAAATATGTAAAATGTCTTGTATATACAACTGTTTTCAACGATAAGTGGTTAAAATGTTTTCTAGCAAACAATCTTTAAATCTTAAAAACAATCCTTCATCCGACCTTACGGACTGACTGCACAAACGCACAAACAAATTGATTTACCAAACAACAAAAGAGTATCACATCACCTTGAATACTCCGAAGAGCAAAACAGAAAATTAGCTGTACATGTATATCTGAAAGGGAAAATAATGACACAATCAAGATTTAACTTTCCACACAACTTTGAATAGAAAGTTTCGATGGAAACACCTATTAATATTAGAAAGAGCGATAACAAGAGCAGTTTAATTTCCTGAAAAACTTTTTCATAAAAGCACTTTATAAATATCAGCCGACAATAACACTGTTCTGTCAATGAATGCCAAATGTTACCTGCATGGAAACGGGTGATTTCCTGATTGCAAGACATAATATCTGTAGAATTGTGTAATTTTGTATGTTTATGAAATGTGTAGGTCTGCTGCATTTTTCTTTTTGTATAACTACTGCTTATCATCGAATTAGGTAACTAATGATGATGTGCATTGAAAAATGCGAAAACTGTATCTCCTCAGGAATGATCCATGGTGAACACGAGCAACAAACAAAATATGAAAGAATAGAAAAGTAGATTTGATTCAGTATTGAAAACTGACAAACTACACAATGTAACACAATAATGTAGCTAAGTGACATAGACAACAATCAGTATTTAAATAAACAAAGCTTATCAGAGTGTATTGGAAAAAAATCACCCAATGTCGTCCTGAGAAAAGACCGAATGAAACTCTATTCAGCAAAAATGAATACAGGCTAGGAAATGTTTTAGAAATCGTTATATATTAGCAAATCATCAAATACAACCATATTTAATATTTATTAATTAATTTTCTATAGCCTAATTGAAACTGTAAATTAATAAAATTTGCATATGAATGTTTCCTAATATAACTACGAAACAATTGGTGTTTTCTGAAATAATGAAAATGCTTTTATATGAATCTAGGTGTGTTAGCATGAACCGTTTACTTTTATAGTAGGTATACATCTTTAGCGGCAAGATATCGCGAATTTCTAATCTTTAGTTTCTCATTTAAACAATCGAGAAATCGATTTTAGTCGCCCCAAATAGATAAACTTTAACAAGGACCCAAGCAGTTATAGTTTTCTGCCAAAGGTCTATAACGTAGGCCCCTGTTTGCTTTTGATACTCTGAGACGTTGATTTTAAGCAGAAGTATCTTTGAGGGCGTCTATGCGCATGCGTGAATAAAGAATTGATATAAAAAATACTTTATTTTGAAATGGCAATATATATTTTCGCATCGCCCGCCGTGAGAAGATTCGTCTCTACGGTATTATAGGCCATTACTTAGAATTAATATCGACAAAAACGCATTCGGAAGGAAATGCGCTTAAGATGATTCAGCTGATTAAAAGAAAAAGTTGAAAGAAAAAACGAGAAATAAGAAAGCAGAAAAGAGAAGGAAATTAAAGCAGAAAAGAAAAGCTAGGAAATAGAGAAAATATAAGATGAGAGGAGAGGTTGATCTTCGCAAAGAAAGAAAGCCAGACATAGTTGATAAAATGATCCAGCAAAGAATTGCAAAAGAAAAGTTTCAAAAAGGAAAGAGACAGCGAATTGCGCAATGTAGACAAAACAGAAAGAGATAAGCCTTAACCAAAGTTAAACAGAGAAATAAGAAAAATTTAAAAAAACTATGTTATAGACAAAAACATTCGAAACATTTGAAAGCGACAGGATGATTTGCAAAAATGAAAAAGAAGTCTTCAAGATGATGAATAAGAAAAAAAGACGATGAAATAAAAGCAACTTCCCTTATAAACGAAAATAAAACTCCCCGGAGAATATTTACAAAGCGCCAGGGCAGATGGAATTTTAATTTAAGAAGTTAACTCTGGGAAGTGTTTCAACAGATGACAGTAAATGTGAAACAGAAATCCAAAGGCGCATTGGAATAGTATCTTCCAAAGGCTAAACAAAGTATTAAGAAACAGCAAAATCCTGTTAGAAACAAAGTAAAAGGTGCTTAACTAGAGTGTAATATGAATTCTCCGATATATGGAAATGAATCTAGGACACTTGCCACATGGATAAACATACAACAGATATGGCTTTCTACAGAAGGATGTGGAAATTACCATTTCGAAAGCATGTGCGCAACGAGGAAGTTTTAAGGTAAAGGGAAACAAAATGGACACATTTACTATCAAAAATTTCTGATTAAATTTCTGGGATACATAATGAGGAAATATAGCTTGGAGAATTTGCCAAACACAGGCAAGTGAAACAGAGGGAAACGGCGAATCATCTACTGAACGAGGTCGTGTAAATGAATGGCAAATCATGGACTGAGAGAAATAGTAAGGAAATAAAGCGATAGGAAGTTATGGAGAACCATGAAACGCCCATATCCTGAAGGGATCCGAAGCATAATATATAACTAAATAACTTCTTATTTGTGCTTTCTTCAGGATGTTGATAATTATGGCTCACCGTAACTTCTTATTCTTTGTAGCTCTTAGTAAATTTTGTCTTTTTGCAGTCTCCCCTAATCTCTGTTCTGCCATTCATTTATACAATTTAGTTGGGGAGGTTGTGTACTGTTTTCCTCTGTCCTTGTCGCCTTCCATATATCCTGTGAGTGTCGAATTTTCCAAACCCTCTTTCCTCATCATGCACCCTAGAAATTTCAATTGAATTTTTCTTAAGTATGAGTATCCGTTTTGTTTCCATTTTCTCTAAAACTTCGTCGCTGCTCACATGTTCGGTTCATAGTATTCTCAGCATCATTTCTGTTGCTTCAACTTTCTTCTTCATCTGTGATGCGATTGTTCAGCATCCACCGCCATATAGGAGACTGACATTTCAAAATTTCCTATAGAAGAGAGAAAAAAATAAATAAATGTCGGATTGTAATGACATTTTCAGGAATTATTCACAAATAAATTAAATTATTTTTGAAATTTTTCATTAGAAATTCTTGGTAAATATTTATTTTTTACACGTGTTTCAGCCCCTTACTTAATTTTATGAAAACTTAAGAAATTCAACGTGATAATTTTTAGCGACTATATTAGTAAAAAAGCAGAATTCTTTGAAATCATGGTTTTTTATTTGTTTTTTTTTTGTTTGTTTTTTGGGGTTGTTTTTTTTTTGTTGCAAAATCGGACCCCGTCTTACCGAAAATCCATTCTGAATCGAAAAATAAAAAATACAATATAACTAAGACATTTAATTAGAGAAGCTTTTATGAATATTAAAGAAAATATTGTCTGAAGAAAAAAATCATCAAAAATGAATTTTTACAAGATGGTTTTATTTTTTACAATTTTAAATTAAATAATTTATAAAGTTTTTAAATCTTTTAAAATTTATTTTCAATGTGATAATTCTCATGACATTTACTAATTGTAAAGCTTATCTAACGACCCCAAATATTTTTAAAAGAATTTCGATTTGTTTTTGTATGTGTGATTATGTGCAGAATTGTTTTAATTATGGACGTACAAACCGATAAATCTATCATTAAAAGGTCACGTGTTTTAAGGGCTTATAAACTTATAAACTTTATCGTCTGCTCCACCCCACCTAACTATGAAGACGTTCGGATATTAATCAGATGTCAATAAATCGATTAATACATCAAAGAACCAACACCCTGTAATTAAAAAAATGTTTGTATACAAAATTTTATGCTATAAGTAATATTTGTTACAAATCAGATTAATTTAACTTTGAATTTTCTAATTTTTCTCAAATAACGTTTCAGAAATATATATTATTTTTGCAAGATTTTAAAACCCAAGAATTAACTTTAGTTTACAAATGTATCAAAAATGGACGATTTTTATCGATTATCCAGAAAAAATCGATACCGATCAATATAATTGCTGTTTGAAATACACCACAGACTATTTTGATTACTGGAAATAGTAAAATTTAAATCCTTTAGCTTTCAATTAAAGCTAAAAATGAAAACTTCAAGAAAGCCTTTTCATTTTTTTAAATTTATTTTAAACCTTACGTATACTGAATTAATGGAGGTACCCATCCTTATATTTGGAAAACAAAGGAAGTATGGGTGATTCAATCATGTAGAAGGCGCATAGTGAGCGCTAGATCTAAAGGCTTGAAGTAGTGGAACTAAAGAATGGAGCTTCTGAAAATCTGCCATCAAGAGAGAAAAATGAGGATTGTTGACCTGGGAAGAATAAAATATTAGGCTTGACTGGTTGAAAAAGGTGTTTCGTTGGGAACTGAGATGGAATGGGTATATTCACAAACAGATGCTCTTGTAAATAATGATGAATATGTATTCCCAACGGTTCCCCGATTCCATATCGAAAGATCATATTGATTTCCAACAGATCACTGAGTGAAATCATAAGAAAGTTAAAACAATTCTGAAATTTGCCGGAAAATATTAAAATGTTTTACTGAACATTAAAAGTAGTATTCATAATTATTGGAGCACTTGGAAATAACCAAAAGAGTATAAATATTGAAATAATTCAAAATCCAAGAAAGGATAAAAAAAAAAGAAACTTACAGTACGATTACAAATGGCTGCAATACCAACAATAGTCCTAAAATATTAAAGAGACTTGCTACCAATTGTTCCTTAATAACCTATTTACTTCTTCTATGTCCACATCCCTTCAGGAAATAGGCAATTGTAGTTCTCCACAACTTTCTACCTCGTGCGGCACCTTTTGCTAACGACCCCGCTCTCATTCTGTCAGAGATTGCACATTTCTTCGTACTATAAACTATGTCAAATGAGTACCTTCTTTTTCAACCTGTTTTCAACAAACTTTCAGAACATATATTACAAAAAACAATTATTAATTTTATTTTTTATCGGGTATTTTCTCCATTGCGTTTCATTTTGTTTAGTTTTTTATTCGTTAGTATCTATTGTTTCTATGCAACTTGAAAATATGTTTTCACTTACGATTTATATGATGTTTTTGAAAACACGTATAAAAACCTCATTTCTTATATATACTTGATTCCATTTTTTCAAAAGCCATTGGTTAAATGAATACCTATTTTTTCACAAAGTCCTTTTAGCATTTCTAGTTCTGGATGATAACAGGTAAAAAATAAGATATTATAATACACCGTGGCATAATATTTTTGTTTCTCTGTTGAAAACATGCCCATACTTCAAAACAAAGCACTTATATATCACACCAAATATATGAGGCACGGAATACTAACATGCGCGCGCACACACACACACATATATATATATATATATATATATATATATATATATATATATATATATATATATATATATATATATATATATATATATATATATTAAAGAAACATAAACAACTTCAATTTGTAGCTAAGTGTCACGCTGAGAATCGATCGTCAGGTAAATGAATTTAAAAAACAGATTTATACCCCATTCATCAGTCAGTGGGTAATTGACAACCTGTCCATCATCTCTGGATAATCCAATATCCTTCTTAATCAAGAGCGGGTCAATTTAAACCAATTCGCAAATCTAAGTACAATCATATTTACTCAAGATTACATCAAAGCAACCGCGCTCGCCACTTTTTAAGTATACTCTTTGTGAAACAACAAGGTATTCAGCAGTGCTTGATTGTAATTTGTTAATCAGGCAGACTAGATTGTACAGATACAATAGATTTGGTTGTCCGCATGGGGTAACAGTACCAGTAAGAAGATTATAAAGTTTTTGAAACAGTCGGGCTTTAGAAACCAAATTGAAACAAACTTAAAATAGGTGAATTCCTTCAATGTTATTTTTAACCTCGATAATGTAATTTACTAGTATTTCAGAAAGTAGGGTAATATCTCAATTTATATCGACACCTCATCTATTGATGGTCTTGAAATTTGTAAGTAGTTCCCGAAATGGGTGAGTAACGGTAACCTCATACATTTACATGATTATAGACTATTCAAAAGCCAAATACGCAGTGGCACTGAAAAATATTGACCCCGAATCTTACTTGAATTGCAAGAAAGTCCACGTATAAGTGAATTAATATATTATGCTGGGAAGATAATATAATTCCCACAAAGAATGTAATGTTTCTCAATTTAATAGATAAGCATTTTCTAAATCCAACAGAAAACATTTAGCAGGGATTCCCTTAAAGCTAGTTATTGCTGCAAGCTTCAGTTAGTGAAAAAACACAATAAGATTTTTTTAAGGTGGCAATTATAATGGTAATTCTAACCATCTCCTCCTTTTGGTAATGAAACAACTTTTGGAAGGTGATTGACGCAAAATGTTGCATGCCAAAATAATGTGAAGCACATAACGGACCTAATATCGTGTATATTGGAGCCTCCAAATGACCTTCGAAGCAAGGATTTGCAATTTATAAAACCTTCTCTAACAGGAGGTGATATGAAAATAGGAGAGTGCTGCTGATTTATAGATACAGGGACTGAAGAAAGAATGCAGATATATACCTGAAGTGAACTTAACATAAAAAGGGATATTTGCATGCATATAGAGATTTTTAAAAATGCTATTCCTTCTTGGAATTGTAATCAAATAATGCTAAATTTCCGATCAGAGCATATTATTGAACATAAGATTGGAAGGGGACTCAGAACATAAGCATGAAAATGTTTGCTATTCTATTCCTTAAAAGAAGAATAGCATTGGACGTGCAGAATTTCTAAATTTCTAAATTCAGCTGTCTGAGGATCGCTTCTTTACATGGAACTTTTAGTTAAAGTTATTTAGGTTTTTACTATTGATCAATCTACTTATTGAACAGCCTTTTCGTAAAGATTGCTTATCAATTATGCATGCTTTTAATATCTACTGAATTTATTGTATATACCAATTTATAGATACAGTGCCCAAATATGATCCAGAAAATAAATAAAATTGCGTCGGCTCGTTAAAAACTCATCGTATCCTGCGACACACTTTGTCGATGGATAAAAATTTCGCAAGAAACTCTTTTTCTACAATCGGAAAAAACGTTGCATTACACTCGTGAATAAGGCAATAATAAATAAGTATTTTTAGTGGAAGTTTGATCTGAAGCCTTGATTATGAAATGTTTCTTCAATGTGATTGATATTAACCGATTAAATAAGTATATTGTCAAGGAAGGAAATTTATACTTAAAAGTAAATATTTTATGTTAAATATATTTCCCATTATTAAACTGTGAACTATCTATCCATCTATCTATCTCGCTGTATATATATATATATATATATATATATATATATATATATATATATATATATATATATATATATATATATATATGTATATATATGTTTTTATCCACAGACAGACTGTTTCGCTGTTTCACAGCTCATTAGTGTGACTAGACATCCGACTGCCTGAAGCCGGTATATATATATATATATATATATATATATATATATATGTATATATATATAGTTGTATTACACACATACGTACACGCACACACACACATGCACACACACACACACGCACACACACACACACACACACATATATATATATATATATATATATATATATATATGTGGTATGTTTAGACATCAAATCCTTATATACCAATATTCCCATCACAAAATGCCTTAATATATGAAATCGTCTCAAAAACTCAAGGAAAAGATTCCTCTACCAGGTCCACAAAATTATAAAGATATGAAAATTAATTGCTAACCATTATTTTCTTTCAATAACATTTTCTACAAACCTATCTCTGGTGTTCTCGCTTGCCGCTTTCTAGAAGTGGAATATATTGAGGAAACATTCAAACTTCTCCACTACTCACACCATTTCATCCTCAACGCTAAAAGAAACGAGATCTCAAAGTTTATATAGCCAAAAACAGATACTTCTAAAACTTACACAAATTTCATAATCTTGCCCTCCAACGCCCTTTCAACTAAAATATAAAAACGAATTAGCCATTCCTAACACTAGGATTGTTAACACCACCTCCAAGACAATTGGGGATATAATCAGAAAGAAAAATAAACCAAACACCGTTTCAAATGCCGGAATTTATCAGATAAAATATCTACAATGCAAAAACATTTACGTGGGGGAGACATCAGGCGATCTAAAAACCTGTATCTACTTACACAAGAAAGACTTGCGTTTAGACAGACATTCTAATTCTCTCGTCTGACATCGAAACGACATGGGACATAATTTTATTTCACTAATGCCAACCTAATTAAAAAGAATATAAGCCTTTAAGGAGAAAATGTTATGAAAATATATTTATAGCATTACAACTATAAACACTCGCTTAAAACATGACACCAATTCACCATTTTTACAGATCCATTATTCATGAATCTAACTTATGCCTCTCTAATACATAAAATAATGAAAATATACAAATACTTTTAAAAAATAAGCATAATAAACGCTTTAATAAATCCAACAAAACGTGATTATTACACTATCTTGTTGCGTTTCACCGACCCACACAGAGGTGACCACAACATACATCCCCACCACACACTTACAAAATACGACAGAATATAGAAAATCTAACCAAATACAAAATTATTGCAACATTCGCTACATTTCACGGACATATAGGAGGGTGACATCTATAGACATTCCTCATACACTTATACACTTACATTAATTAACGTTACCGTACATCATACACCTAGACAAACAAGCGTTTTTTTAAATACACACTCATACACTATTACACAATTTAACGTCCAAAATTTTCCTGACAAATATTTATATATTATCTATTGCGTTAATTCACGTGATACGTATCTGACCACTAAGAACTAACCAAAATCATAGCATAACAGCACTCTGTGTCTGTTTGCTTTTTTATTTCTATCTCAAAAAGTGAAATATATTAAATTTCCTACTTGTTCTTTATTTTATTTTATCATTTTGTCGGATTCCTATCCATAACTGATATAACTATGATTTTCAACTCATCAAAATTTTTTAAAAGTAGAAATAATATGTATAGATTATTCAACCGAACATGCTTGATTTAAGATATGCTACCTAAATACAGGCATACACAGACACACAGAAAAACACATACGTACACACATACACACAAACACATACACACACACACGCACACACACACATATATATATATATACACACACAAGTAAAGGGTTGGTACACATGGAATAAATTATATATATATATATATATAATTAATGGATTTAATTTTAATACAACATTTTTATTAACTCAGAAGTTTTTATGGTGGGTATTCGATATATATATATATATATATATATATATATATATGTGTGTGTGTGTGTGTGTGTGTGTGTGTGAGAGAGAGAGAGAGAGAGAATGTGTTTGTGTGTCTGTAAATATGTGTATATAAAAATGTAAATATAAAAGTGAACATTGAAGTCAACACTCAGAGGCGACAAGCTGTTTCATTCTAGATGCAATCGATATAGAGCACTTTATCCCATAAATATAGCACACCTTAATACTATATATATATATATATATATATATATATATATATATATATATATATATATATATATATATATATTAGCAAAATTAAAGCCCTTTTTTTAATCAATTAATAATGCCAATAAAAACCAATATTTTAAAGTAAAGTTTAGTAAAAATATATATCATTCATTTCATCACTTCTCATTCACTTTCATTGAAAAAATCTTCAGCTGAGTAAATTCATATTTGGGGAAACGACTGAATAACTGCAAAAAAACAGCAGGTGCTTGCTTTGCAGAATATTGTGGATGAAATAAAATTTGTTCAATTTCCAGAGCAACAATAACTTATTTGATATTTTGTTGGCCAATATGTCCATATTGAAAAACGATGTCTTTATTTGTGGAC
>OZ038486.1:83567669-83655169 GCA_964036315.1 Acanthosepion esculentum
TGTGTGTATGTATCTAAATACGTCTGCATGATTATGTATTATAATCCGATTGTGTATGTATTGTCTTTTGCAAGATGTCATCCTCCCCTGTCTATATTTAGAATTCAAATGTATCTATGCTGTCATGAAGTTCAGAGCAACAGTTGATATGAACGTTTATTCCAACTTAATTTCAATAAAAACAAAATAAATAGAATAACATTTTTCTTTTTTCCTCAGTAATTTTATAATTTTAAACTTAATAGAGATTAAATTTAAATTTTGAAATGGGTAATTTTTAATTTCAAATTTTATCGTATAATTTAATACTTATTAGTTAGAATAAATTCTGTTTTAGTCTAACCCCAACATTAAGGCATTAAATAGTTATTATAAAGTTAGTTCGTTGTCAAGTTTTTTTTTAATTCTCGTATACTTGTATTTTGATTAGTGATTCCAGCTTATGTAACAGCGTTTCTCCTTGCGAGGGTGGTTAATTAATTTGAATCTTTTAAAACCCTTTATTCTACATTCAACATCATCACTTGATAAGACACCAGAGATGTTGAAACAAAATGGCTATTTTTGTAGTGATTTTATAACATATTTATGACATAATTTTCCAATAAATAATTATATATATATATATATATATATATATATATATATATATTAGCCGATTTTTCAACATTTGATATCAAGAGCACACTCTACTGAGACAGCAAAATCTAGGTGAATAATGTGAGGACCTCAAGGCAAAATCATTTATCGCCAAATTTCAACCATGGTAGACGTAGAAAGGCATCCCGCTTCTTTTCTCACTCCCCAATGATTCGCCGCTACTCAGAAACTCCTCGGCGAAGATTTAAACGAAATATTTGTGGTAAGTGAGAAAAGCAAATTGGATCAGATTTTTTTCTTTTTTTTTTTTTACACAAAATTTGTTTTAGCACATTTCGTGGGTGGAATCTATAATCTGCTTTAGAAATAAATAAAAAGGGATTATGAAAATACGGAAAGCCTTCCTAACAGAATACGACTATTACTCACGCAGACACATACACATGCAGACACACGATCCCGCGTGCAGACATATACACACATGCATATATATATATATATATATATATATATATATATATATATATATATATATATATATATATATATATATATATATATATACGTATGTATATATGAAGTTTTCAACCACCACGGTGAATCTGATTAATATTTTATTGCATTTTTCCAATTTTAGTATAAGGTACTCTATATTGGAATCGAAATTGCTGATAAATTGTCTGAAGTTCATGTTGGTACTGTTTTGTAGCTTTCATTAATAAGAAGCAGGTTTTGTCTGTGTGGTTGATTCCGTTGGTTATATCCATACATTTTCCCAAGTTGAAATTTGAATCAGTTCAACACAATGCCATACGTACCGCTTGAATCGAGCGAGAACGCACTAGAAAAACATGTATCAAATATTGTACCGATTAATATTTTGAATGCATATTGAATAGTTTATATATACTTCAAGATACCATCTCCCGTGATGAAATATATTTTATTTAATGTGTATTGTTTCTTCTGTATAATTATAGCTTCTAGAATTTGAGTCTATCCTTGCAGTGGGAGTTGTATAGTATTTTGATATTGTCTAGCTTATGTTGATAGTTCTATTTTCGTAGTCTGTGATATGATGATCGATATTTTAACAAGTTAATCTATGAGATAGCATGTGTGGCCAATATAAGAATTTATTTTTTTATTGTTGATGTTAGAGATGCAATCTCCCATGCGGCATGAGAGAAAGTTCTCTACAAAGGAAATTGCGAAATTTTAAATTAAAGTTTCTCTTCTGCATGCAAATTCTATATTCCCCATTTTTTCTGCTTCGCTCTACATCTTGTACCTTTTTGTGTTTAACTCTTCCTACCTGTTTCTACTGAATTGATATTATTCTTTTTACCATCATTTGTTTTCCTATATGCTGAATTTGCTGAGTGTGTCATTTATCACTCGAAGTATTATTTTGTATTCTGTATTGTTCTATTCTACATGTTTCTATAGTTTAAGGTGAGTTGTTTCATTTCTTCTAGAATTTGGAGTCTTTCTTTGCAATAAAACAAATATTTGTCTCATGCTGATTGTTCTATCTTGGTTGTTTGTCATATGATGCTCGATATGCGTACGACTTGCACTAAGTTTCGACAACCTACGAGAGAATGTGGTGCATTTGTAGCCAATGTAAGAATTTAATGTTTTTTATTGTTAATATTGAAAGTATAATCTCTCAGATGACATGAGAATTCAGAAACAATATTTTAGAAGCCATTATTATGCAAAATATACAACCCATATTTCACAACAGGTACCGTGAAATATGTATTTGTATATATATATTTATTTATATATTTTATAATCTAAATTTATTTTAGATTCTAAAATATATAAATAAATATATATACATACACATACATAATATTAGTGGTAAATATGCACATACATATGCAATCGTATATCTAAAATTTAGATATACGATTGCATATGTATGTGTATATTTACCACTAATATTATATATATATATATATATATATATATATATATATATATATATATATATATATATATATATATATATATTCCGGTCGAATTCGTTATAGTCACTTTCAAACGAATACCTTTGCGAATGTTATAAATCCATATCTTTCGCCTAGCTATGGATTAAAAAGCAGGTAGACTAGGTTCTTTAGCCTTGGTTGGCACCTAGTCTCGGAGAAGGACCACTCTGAATTCAAAACCTGAGAAGGCCTGTTTTTCGACATCGTGTGACACTGTGCACTAGTTCCTACTTTTCAGTTCTTCCGAAAAGTGTAGATGGTTCTGCACAAGCCCTCGCCATTATATTAAAATCATGTGTGTGGGCAGTCTACAAAATTGCAGTTGGAGTGTAGGCTGCTGATACGTAGATATATTTCTTATTCCGAAATACGCCCAGTATATTATGACCTTGTTGAGGTTGATTCAAGAAGGCTGACCTTACATCTCTCGGATCACAGCTCAAGAATGACACATTTAAATACGAAAACACACAACAACTTCTATGCATAAAATACTTGTCAAAAATAGAAGCCCTAATCATAAAAAGCAACCCTTAATAACATCAACTATGCATATAGTACATTGTACTGGCCGTTTATAAAAATTCGAATATGTCGTTGCGCATACTTTTTTCTATATACGTCTGTCTCTTCACTTTATAACAACAAAGAATTTCGGTTAGGTTTCTGGTATCAACTTAATCAGAAATACGATATATATATTAAATGGTGTTGTTGTTATACGTATATATCTGTTTTAATCTCCTTTCTTTCCCTATTATTTGTTTCTCTGTTCTATTAGACCATTTTTATCTATGTATATTTGCCCGTATAAGTTATATTTTAATAAGTTGTTAGAATTTGTTTAATAACAGTTTCAATCTTAAATATGTATATATATATATATTCCGGTCGAATACTTTGTTTACTGTCTTAACTGCCCGTCAATCAGCTAACATTACGTCACGCTATATAAACGTCATATCTTAAATTGAAAATCTTATCTGATTAACGCATTGGAAGGACGAGAAACGACAACATTGATAACTGTTTTGTAATTTCAGTTTAAAGTATCAACCAATTGGTAAACATCCCTGGAAATTGTGAAATCAACCCTTATTTATTTGGATTAAAAAAGAAGAATATACTTCTCAATAGACTCAAACACAAATCAGTAGATTTCATCTAAGAATGCCTCCACCATTATGATGACCAAAATAACAGTCGTCGACGGTACTAGGACTCACACTTTAAAGTAATTCAAATATTGACTATTCATTTATAAAGTTCCATTTCATATAAAACTGTTAATGCGTCACTAAGGGCAACTAATCCAGAAATATAACCATCATTCTTTATATTATTTAACAACACCTGTAAAATGGAGAATTTTCTACCTAAGTATGCATATGGATGCTGTTCTAATACAAGAGAAGCAGCCAACATTAAATAAGGTGTCTTTCTCCACAGAACATCGTATACTGTGTGTATAATAAAACATACACATAAAAAAATGCAGTTTGACTATTTAAATGACGTTACCTTGAGTGACTTGAAATTTCTTCTAGCAAACGTAGGAACGCCAGAATTAACCAAAGACAGTTAAATATACATAGATAAAACACAATCCCTTAAAACGAATATAGCAGCATTAGTACTTGGGAAAAAATATAAATATATATGAACTTTGGTAAAATTACTAAAACAATTAATTCGCAAATTTGAAAAAGTTAATAAAAAATGGATAGATAGAACTTGTCGATATTATTCAACCAAACATGCCTGAAAGAATTGTCGCTGCTGAAATACACCTTATCTCTACATCCGGAGACCTGTACATCTGTATTTGCATCTCTTTCTTTCTCTGTGTCTCTCTCTTTAACTATGTATATGTGCATATTTATTACTCGGCATTGCTTTTGATCTGTCTATTTTGTTATACTTACTAAGTTACACGGCTCATCTCAATTTAGCACAGGCTTATAATATTGACGTGGATTGTAAGGTCTGAACTCGAGTGATTAGTAATGCTTTATGAGATTGCTTATCATTGCCATGTGGTAAGTAGTACATGTATCTCTTCTTGTGTATCTCAATATAGATGTGTCTTTGTATATGTATATACCCTCATTTGTTCGTACGCGCGTTTGCGATCTATTAAAGAAGGGTAAACGAACGAATGAATCACGTTGTATGCGGCGACCGAAAGCAGAATTTTTTAAATTGTATTTTTATTTTCTACATGTCCTTGTCTGTGTTTGAAGGTAGATGTGTTTATTTCTGTAGGTCTATTTCGGTGTTGTTTCGTATATATGTAGGACATTTTATTTTTGCAGCGCGGTGAAGGAGTCATCCTAACACATCTCTATCATTGCTGTTTCTTGAGCAGGAAAAAGGTTTTCAATGTTTCAGACGATACGGGGGTTGAATATATCGTTTGTAAAAATGGCGGTTGGCTGGGGCTGTTCTGGTTGGGTATGAGTAAATAATGTTTTGCTAAGAGACAGCGTAAATTGGCGACGCATTCACATGAATATACATTCGGAGAAGTTAGAAAAGATTGCTTTTATTTTCGTCATGATAGCTTCATTTGTTTTTCCCTGCATTAAATTATATTATAGATGCGTGTATTTGACATTTAGGGAAGATTAATATTACAATACAGCTTTATCATATATCTATCATAAGAGACATAAGTCAAAAGTAAAATTAATATATATATATATATATATATATATCTATATATATGTGTGTGTGTGTGTGTGTGTGTGTGTGCGCGCACGCGCGTGTGTTTGTGTGAGTGTAATTCAAATGCTAGTATATGTATAATCTCTTGTAGAAACTGTGATAAATTTATATTGGTGAAATATAACAAAGTATTAACAAAAAGAAAACGCGCTTACAAATACAAGAGTTATACAATTTTGTGATACATTAAGTTACATAATTTAAGTGCTGCTATATATATATATATATATATATATATATATATATAGTTTTAAGGTGTGCTATATTTGTGGGATAAAGTGCTCAATATCAGTGATAGAGCGTATGTAAATATAAATATCAGGCCTGATGATTGCGTCTAGCATGAAACAGTCTGTCGCCTCTGAGTATTGACTTCAATGTTCACTTATATATATATATATTTGTTAAGGATCTCCGTTTTAGAATTTAGTAGATCATTAGGTTTATTATATAATGCTATGGCTAATTTTTCCTCAGTGCATAGCTTACAGAATTTATGGCCGGCTTTATATTTGGTGCATCTTTTTAATATTTCAGGGTGGGGTCTTTGTTATTTTCTTGTCTATATATATTGAGTGAGTGAGAGAGAGAGAGAGAGAGAGAGAGAGAGAGAGAGAAAGAGAGAGATCTTTATATTACACACTCTGTGTCTTTATCTAAGTATATGCGTTTGTTTGTATTTCTACATTTCGTTTTTTTTCTAATTTTAAATTGATGTAATGTTATCGTTGTCAAGGCTAATAAGAATACGAGACTGAATCATTCATACGTAAAATTATTCTTTAGCAAACCCCGAACTTCGCCGATTAATATCGTCAGAACTATTACACGCGAGGATATGAATCTTTTTATGAATTATTATGTTATGCATATCTCCATACCAACCGCAGGCCTCCACACACAACATCCGAACCAGATTTTTTTTTTTTTGTAAGTGAATGCAAATGGATTCGACTGGAATTCGAACTCGGTTCTCCGATTCCGCAATCCGAACCGCTATCCATTACTTCACCGTGCCTCTTTGTGAGTACATACTGATCTATAAACATGTACCGTATGCGTGTATTTTATGTCTTCGCAAAAAACATCAATTTTATATGAGAATAACTGTGTATTTCTTTTCATGTTAACTTTCAAAGGAAATAAATTATCATCTTGTGACGTGGTTTACGTTAAAATTGAACCATAATTATTATTGTTTTTATCACATTAATTTACCGATATATTCTTTAGGTTTATCTTTGTGTATTTTATATCTGGTAATGCTTGTGTATTTCACTCTATCTCTGAAGAGAGAGTGATGCTTACAAGAGACTTATGTAATGTAGATAACACGGCGTGGTCTGGATTTTCAATAAGGACTATATATAAGGCATACAAATATACTGTTCAATATATAGTTTTTTCATTCAGGCTCAAAAAATCTATTCGAAAACACAACGCTTTGAATTTTTGGATCACTGAATTGTTCCAAAGAGATGATTTAAAAAATACCGGATGGCATACAAAGGAACGCAGTATTTGAGCTTTCAAGATGAATCTTTGTTATTTATTATGATTTCTTTGCCAGAATTTCTTTCATTTGATTTCTGTTGTTTTTTTTGTTTTGTTTTTTTGTCGTATGTGTTGATTATAAAAATATAGAATAACAGTCTGAGACCAGCGATTAAAAGCAACAGAAATAAGACAAACGAAATTCTTGTAAAATGTCATATTAATCCAAATAATTCATGCGAAGATAATAATACATCTTTATAGATTTTATAAACTATTTCAGTTGCCATTATATAGGCTTTTATTTAATCATTTAAAATAAACGCGGATGGCATTTGTTGTAACTTCGCTGTTATACATACTAGGAAAAACAATTAATATTTGATTCAGCTCAGATGATGCTAAAATAGACTTCCAAGAAGCTAGGTGAATCTTAACTTAAGAGCTAACAGCAACTATCGGTAGATCTGCGTTTCACCCAATGTCAGAGACTTTACCTTACATGCAAATACGTAGTCAACACAGCTACGTGTAGGGGAGTGCACGTGTGAGAATAACCGTACGACATATAGATATATAAATACCCAACCGAGTGTGAGTCACTTAAGTCCTAGCGAAATATATATATATTTGAAGAATACGTAATGTTTCATATGAGAGATTTGGTCTCGTCTACTCATTAGACATATATGAGGATAACATTACATTTGAAATTCTTGATATTTGTTGACAGAAACCAAATTGATTAACTCTTTTAAACATCAATTGTGAAATATTTTCAATCGCTTCAGAGCATTTACCTAAGTAAAACTTAAAAACACTTAGCTAGATATATCAGTATGTAACTTTGTATTTTCATATTTCTTTTGGGGTGCACGGTGGAGTAATGGGAGTCACGGCGGAGTAATGGATAGCAGCTCGGATTGAGGACTCGGAGCCAAGTTTAAATTCCAGTTGAGTTCATTACATTAGATCACGTGTTAATAGCCCTGGGAAACTTATGAATCCATCACTTCGCCCCACCCCAGCTAGGGATAAATAGCAGGAGAGAATGAGTCCTATAGCCTTGGTTGAAGGAGAAGGAAAAATTCAAACCAGTCTGGAGAGGGTTGGGATCCGTCAGGTTATCATGCCCAAGACTCACCACTGGCACGACGTCTGCAATGCATGTGGTACTCCTATGATCATAATGGGTTATAGGACTCTTGATCAGAATTGCTCTTTCTATGAAACTTACATTCCTTCTTACTATTTCTTCATCAGATCCGATACAGTAAAATCCTTCGACTTACGCAGAATTACTTTGCATTGGCAATTAAATTACAGATGAAAACTAGAATTCGTCTTCATATCAGTTTCAAAATGATTGTCGATTCTATTCATATGCAAAAATTGAATCTACAATGTACCCCATGTCCATCATCATAAGGTTAAAAGTTTGATATTTTTAGGGGCAATAATGTATTTGAAAAAGGATGAAGGAAGCCAAGTGATTCTACCAAAAGGAAATCACTCTCAAAGAAAACGTATTTCCGAATAAATTAGAAGGTTCGTTTTTCTGTTTTTCATTCTTTATAAAAGTGTTAGACATAGAGAGAGATCCTGCTTAATGTAATCGCTTATTTAGAATTATGCAAAAGGCATCGATTCAAAATCAACGCCAAAGAGAAACGAAGTGAAACCAACAGAATTGCCACCCGTTAACCTCTGATATGTAATTGTTTATTTACTTACTACCGTGTCCTCATTTCTCAAACGAAGGTAAACATATGTGTCTTATTTATTAATTAAAAAAAAGAGAGAAGGACACCTACCGTAAAGAGATGTTTATCGTGTCCATCTCACAAACCATTGCTCGTGTATTTATACTTCACTGGGAGCTCCATGAAACAGCCTTGAATAAAAGTTAACGTACTCCAGCAAATATTTATGAAAAAAAGACGTCCACACACCTTCTGACCTACATATAATATATATGTTTCAAAATGTCACCTTCAGTTTCATTTGATGTCAACTGCGTTAACCTTTGCGTGTACTTTTAAAAGTGACATCTCGTGCTCACTACTAATCTCATTAAAATGCCACCTGCCACATTTTTTAAATCTTTTGTAACAGCATAAATACAGATACGTATATTTTGTCATCAGGGAAATAATATTTTAGGCAATGAAAACCGTTTTAAAAAGTCTATGAAGGTTGTGAAATTATATAATTAATTTTATTCACTGAACTAATATATGTCTCTTTATACCACATTTATCGAGTAGCCATATCTAAAAATCAAGTTTTTTCAGGTTTCCAGATTTTTCTTCATCCGACCTCAACAATACAACTTCTCTTTTCTTTCTTGGGTCTCTAATTGTTCCATTTCTCATTGAAAATGCCTTAGTGCTTCCAGTATTATGGCTACACACTTTAGAAATCCTAAATTACATGGTATTTTGCGCCACAAATATCTTATGGTGGTCAATGAAGATAGAACGGCAACATGTCTTTCTAAATCGTCAACGCTTTAATCCGTATGTGATTGAGACTTCAATGTACTGCAATATTCATCAGTTTAGTTCTTTCTCACATCCCAAATAGTACCTTCATGATTTCCACAAATCTTCCAAAATCTGATAATTTTAAACCTCTTATCTATTTTTTGACATATTCTTATTCTATGCTCAACTGTTTGGTTTTATCCTCTTGATTCAATACAAGAGGTCATGTCGATAACTTTCATCCTGTGGATTACCCCCACTTGGTATGCTAAGGCACTGTTAGGTATTAATTGCTGTAGAAACGAGACACTTCTTCTTTTTTCCTTCGTCCCCAGTTAGATTTTAATGTCTTCTTTCTTTTTGCATGTATACAAGTAGATTTGATTTCTTTTTAATCATTTATTAGCCACATATAAAACATGAAAATATCGTCTTATTGAAATCAATTCCATTTCCTTTCACCTTTACAAATTATGACGACCTGTTATTTACATGCCATGTGTAATGTTTTGCCATACAAGAAGTACGTTGGTTTTGCTATGAATTTTCATGACTATATTAACTGATTGAAGATCAAGTGAGAGTAACTCTCCTCACAACATTAACACTTTTATCAGTATTCTCGTGATATGCTTGATCCTGGACGTTAATTTACCGTGAAAGACTCATAAATTAATGCCCTTTCCGAACATTTTCGTTTTAATAAATTACTTAATTTTAATTAAAATTGCGTTCTTTAATTTGTATACCTGAATGTTCTCTTTGTCCTTTTTGCAAAAACCTTTTTTTTTTTAGATTTTAGTGACTAATTTTTGTCCGTTTCAATTGTTGGATGTAATTTTGTTTTAAGTTTGGCACTTCTTAGTTACGAAAGCAGTCGTATTTGAATGATTTGACTTGATCGTTTTCTTCATGGTTTATTAAATAAACCATGAAGAAAACTATCAAGTTTACTCGTTCAGTTTTTTAAATGCTTTAATCAGATTCCTTTTAACCACTTATTGCTTCTACCTGTTCATAAATCCTCGACAGAATTATTTAACCTTTTTCAGTGAGATAATCCTAAAAGAAATAGAAGTCCTATCAGTAGGTAGAATCTTAACAATATAAGATATGAAGATGATACCGTGTTGATGACAGATAGAAACAACTGCAAGAACTCTTAGAAATGGTAGTAAAGGAAAGCGAAAAAAGGTGAAAAGATAACACGTATGCTTGTCAGCAAGAGAAAAAGCCCAAGATGCGAGAAACGAATTGCAGATATTTTGTAATAGATGTTGGAAACTGTGACATCGAAGTCCAAAGGCACATTTTCATAGCAAAAGATGCCTACCCAGCACTCAGCAAATTATTATGGAACAGGAAAATTTCGTTAGAAACAAAGAAAAGAATGCTAATCTGCTTTCTTATATAAATCAAATGTGGAAGTTAATTCTGGGTAATTTATACACAGTTGACAAGAAGACAGGAGGCAACAGGTATGTGGTTCTACGGAAAGATAATGAGAATGCCATAAACAGAGTATGTGAGTAATGAGGAAGTTTTAAGGTAAACGAAAACAAAAATGACACTTATAATTTACATCAGAAAGAGACAGTTTAAATTTGTTGGTCACATAACGAGGAAAGAAGGCTGGGAAAACCGATACTTACTGGACATAGTGAAGGCAAGAGGGACGGAGAAACATCGAATAACCTACTTAATAAGCTTGTGAAAATGGGTGGCAGAACAGGGATTGGAGGGGAGTAAAATAACAAATATTGTGAATCTTTTCTGTTAATTTACGCTAAATAATGTAAAGTTACTTATCGCAAAAATTAATTCATTCCAAGAAATTATAAATTTTAAATCAAAGTTTGTTTTTTCTAATTAAATTTTTGGCACACTTTTGAAATTAAAAATTTTAAATCAAAATTTGTTCCACTTGCCTCAAAACAAATCTAACCCTCAAAATGAAAAATTTCCAAAAATCAGGGAGATATTCACATTTTGTAAGTGCGTATGATATTTGAGGAATTTTTCCAATTAAAAAAAAAAAGTTTGGGGCTTGTTTATCGGGGTGACTGCGAACGTAAGACCCCCACACTTAGGAATATCGCACTCGAGTTGCTCACATTTGGGGCGATCGCAAAGGTCAACCCTGGGAAAATTTGGTCTGAATCTTAGTAAATATAAATTCTTTTTATTTTGCTATGAATTAATATTTTGGGGTGAATTAACAGAAAAGATCCAATTTTGTTAAGTGCTATAAAGTAGAGGAGGTCGTGGAAAGCCATTATCACTCAAGTCCTAAGGGGATGTCTCACTTTTATTCTACTGAATGATTCGCTTTATTACTAACCCCTTTTTATGCCATTTATCTTTACATAGCCTGACTTATGCCTGATCGGCAAATCTATCGCTACATTGAAACATTGAAAAGGGATTTGTCGTTCCATGTTTGTAGCATTGTTTTTCTTTTACCCCTTTTAGAGGGTTTACTTTAAAACTAACAATAAAGAAAGTGTATTTTACTTTATCTATTCTTTATTTTCTTTTTTCTTCTAACTCGAGGTAAAATCTCATTACAACAAAGCCTCTCTTGCTTACTATAAAACAAAAATACTTGTAAAAAAAAGAAAAAGTCATCGGGCAATAACGGGGATCAATTTTGTTAGGTACGAAAAGAGCATCTGTCCGACATGACGCTCAAATCTTTTATTTGACCCCGTCAATAATAGTCTATCTTATTAACTGACAATTTTGTAAGTGGTTCTGTGAGATTACACCTTTCCCGTAATAGCAATATTGGTGTTTTTTTTTAGTACAGAAATAAATAAACATTAGCTATTACATTTCACCTAAAGAATACATTCGAGCATTAACACCGATGAAGTATGACACAGTAATTAGTTGTGACAAATGATAAAAAGTACAAAGTCATTTATATGACTAGTTTAACAATGCCGTCAAAAATGACATCTATATTTAAGTTTTTACAATTGCCTTGATTATAGTGATTTTCTCAATGTAGCTTAGATGTGGCACAAGGCCGAAAGTATGGAGCACACAAGGAGGATCGAAGTCACTATTCAGTCGTAATTGATTTAGCGAAACAAACTTGCTAACCATTACACCACGTCGAGTGCCCAAATTACGTTTGAATGAACTCGAATTTTTTTTATAAATTAACAGTGATACGGTGATATAAAAAAAACTTTTAAATTTAATTCCTAGGATGAAATCTGGAAACAAAAATAGCAATGTATTATTAACATAGCCCACTTACCTACCAAAGAAATATTCAGACGGATTACAGCGGTGTATCGTATTAATAAGGGGAGATCAGGATGCGTTGACGATGACGATAATGTGAAGTCATTTTGTGTCGCGGATTTTAGAATAGATTTAATGCTAAACATTAATAGGCAACAATTAATCTGGAGAAAGTTTTAAATTAGTATAAATTCGCTGACCAATTTAAACTTTAATTAAATTTCAACTACTTTATGAGAGTATAAAAAAATAGTACACTAAATTTGTTTACATAATGGCCGGAAAGACTATATTTTCACGATATTACGAAGATAAAAGTATCAATCTTTCTGAGAGAATCTATTTTTTCAATGCCATGTCTCTCAGGATTTAGGCGATCAGTTGCGTCATTATTATTATTATTATTATTATTATTATTATTATTATTATTATTATTATTATTATTATTATTATTTGTGTTGTTATGTTTCCCGTTTTGTATTCTGTAGATCCGGTTCCAAACTATAATCCTTAGACCCTATCGGAGAATTGTCATTTAATTGATAGCACTTATCTTAGTATATGTGATGTTCCTAATAGAGCGATCTTCTCGGCAAAATGTATGTTGATGTTACATGGGACATTATTAGTAAAATTGTCCATTCCTTTTCTCACGAGACCCAGAGCTCCGATTATTATTGTTGCAGTCTCAGTCTTTATTCTCCACATCCTGTTAATCTCGATCTCCAGGTACTTGTATATGAACAATTTCTCGATAATTTTTATGGGGTGTTTCTCTCAGATGTTTCTGCTATGTCAATAAGCATGCACTTCCTGAATTTCTTGTCTTTTATGATAATATCAGGCCTGTTGGCTTTTATTTCTTTGTCAGTTTGAATTGGCATGTCCCAGAGGATAGTTATATCGTTATTTTGGGTGTCTGGTTGGTGCTCATACCATCTCTCGGTGGTTTCGATTTTTTGCTTCTTGCATATATTCCAGTGCGCATGTGTCGCTGCTATTATTATTATTATTATTATTATTATTATTATTATTATTATTATTATTATATTTCTTTTGATTTCTGGTGTATACTCATTTCTTTCCGAGTCCCAAACAGAGACATAAGATCAGAAATGGCATCAGGACATTTTCCATTGAGCACTTTTGAAAAGAAAAAAAAAAGATCACACAAATTTTACACCGATAAAGCCCTTCGTAAGGTGCGAGCTATACTTGTGAGTACAATTTTTTTGTATTTCTTTAAGGCTATCAGGAATCCCTTCAATGGGTCTCGCGGAACTCTTTCCAATCAAAATAATGGCTATAACTATAACTGGAATTGCTAATGCCCTCGGTGCTACATTTTTGAGATTTCTATTTCAAGATCCTCGTACGATGATAGTTTTTTTGAAGAACTTTAAAGAAGTTCATTTCAATCTGCAGGATTGCGATGTCAATAAGTTTACGGTGCAAAACACAATGATTTGGAAATTCTTGCAAAAATCAGATACTTGACGAAGTTTAATAAAACTTAAAATGTTTCTTCTATAGAAAATCTTCCTGAAATATTTTTACATCTGTTACCCCCACTTATTTCATTTGATGAAATTTCAAGTAATTCATTTTTGTGGCGCTTAAAGTTTGCTTTAGTTATAACGACCTCAGAGAATTTAAATCAAACAGGACCCTCAGTTACAGAAAATCAACATTGAATCGCAAATTAAAAATGCACTAAAACTAAGGCATTATTTAATTAGAAAAGATTTTAATTACTTTTATATATTAAATCTAGTTGCCTTAAGAAAAAATGTTTTTTGATTAATTTTTACAAGAATTGTTTGTTTTTTTTGTTTATTTCATTTTAAATATTTTAAAATTCTGCATTCATTTTAGCGGTCGGGTCATATTGCTATTAAATTAAGAATATTTATGAAGCATAAATGGGAAAGCTCACGATAATTCAACAAATCCCGATATTTTAAAAAGAATTTTGAATTTATTTTGTTTCGATTTTTGTAAATACGGAATTTCAAACGCGATACTATCAAATAATAAGAGTGGTAAACTTAAAATATGTACGTAATTTTATAAAATTTCCTCAGTAAGCATTTACGTAATTTAGACTATAAAGTTAAAGTACCTAAAATTTAAAAAAATATTAGATTTCTTAGAATATTTTCTTAAATTTTAAAAATTACTGGGTAATTAAAAACTTTTGCATAAAAAAGGGCGTTCACGTTATATTCGCCATGTAATTCTTACAGTTATTCCCTCCTTAGAAAAAAATCCCTAACATTAGTATATCGAGGATGTTGTCAAAACCTTATAAAAACTTCTACCCCGTGTTAAATATGCTTTTTTGCGATCTTTTAAACTATAAGTAAGTAATATTTGTTTCAAATCAGATTGATTAAACTTTAAATTATTCCTCAAATAAAGTTTGAGGTAAGTATATTTTACCTTGGAAATATTTTTTAATAAAAGAATTACGTTGTATTTGTCAGTATTGACGATTTTAGCATATTTCACTGATAATAAACTTATTCCAATCAATTTAATTTCAGTTTGAAATACAACAAAGTAATTTGATTTATTGGAAATATTAAATGTAATCAATTAGATTGAAATTAAAACTAAAATAAAACCTTCAAGAAATATCTTTCATTTGTAAAAATGCACTTTAAAGCTTAGGTATCGCTTTTCTTTGGAGGTACCTAAAAGTGAGAATGCAACACATCAAAATAGTGACGCTAAGTTACAAATATACGAAGCCCAGTATATCCATTACGACGCCTAGTCTGAAAAGCATATGCCAGGGACATGAATTACAGTCAGATGTATGCAATATGGTGAGTGGATTCAAGTCGAGTAAATCAGTGCGCTCAGATGTTCTCCGATTGAGGATGTCCACAAATATATAGTGACTCCTAAGTCGCTTTGGCTACCTCATCTTTCAAAGTAAACATTATTATATAAGGTTCTCGAGCATAAGGTTCTCCCACTACTCCCGCCATGAACAGGCATGTTCAATGCTTCGGCTCCTTGAGGACACGTTGTACTAGTTAAGGTCAGTCAAATGTGTAGCCAATATTAATACCCCAAGGCAAATCATGTTCATGTTAACATCGCCAATCAGTTATTATTATTATTATTATTATTATTATTATTATTATTATTATTATTATTATTATTATTATTATTATTATTATTATTATTATTATCAAAGATAACCTAGAGAGCATATGAGCTCCAATGTTTCGGTAAACTACAGGAAAAATGTCTCCTTATATATGCATTTAGATAATCTTTAAGATCAACATGTTTATAAAACATCTATATTGAATGACATTTAAGAAAGTCCACAGCTCAATAATATAGATGTCATACAAATCACACACAAACATAGGTATGTACTTAGAGTAAATTCGGCATTTGTATCTGCATGTGGCATATATATATATATATATATATATATATATATATATGTGTGTGTGTGTGTGTGTGTGTGCGCGCGCGCGTGTGTGAGTGTGTGTGTTATATATAAATATTTATATGTATATATATATATATATATATATATATATATATATATATATATATATATATATATAGAGAGAGAGAGAGAGAGAGAGAGAGAGAGACTTTATATATCTAAACGTTTTTGCCCCGATATTGACCACTCTTGTTTCATATATTTTATATCTCTAAACGCTCTATCTTTGATATTGGCCACTATCTCCACTACGTTTGTTTGTGTGTGTGTGCGTGCGTGCGTGCGTGCGTGTGTGTGTGTGTGTGTGTGTGTGTGTGTGTGTGTGTGTGTGTACTATCTGTGTGTCCTAAATATTATAGCGGAGATGATATAATCAAGTATGCTAACTCCCTCTTATAAATAGTAAGCATTTCATACAAAATCTTCCAGTCTCTGCACAAGTGTCTATTTATATATGCATATGCAGTAAATAACTTGGCGATTTCTATCACACTAAAGAAAATTAATTGAATGACGGCAGTCGGTAACAATTCATCTCAACAAACATTGTCATGCTGTTCAAGAAGGGACAAGACGTATTTTATAGCTTGCTCTCAAGAACAAGTTATTTTATGTACAATCACCTGAAATCCGTTAACTATATCTTGTGTGAAAATGGTATACGGGTAAAGTAAGTTTCGGTTGATGAAGAGAAGGATACAAACAATTAATAATATATTTTATTGCCTGAGCAACCTGGAAATAATACAAAATGTATGAATGCTGGAGATATCCTTATAATACACTAGCAGCATGGCCCGTGCTTGATTAAAAAATCGTACGTTTAGGTAGTTTCCTCTTACTTTTCAACGAATATGTGTAAACTGATTTGCAGTACAAACGGTAGTTACGCTCACCAAGCGTTTCATGTGACAAAACATACTGCCTCCGTTGAGAGACTGGAAAGCCTCAAAGAGGCCTCTACCTCGGTTTCCTCCTCCCGCTTTCTCTTTAACGCAGAGGCTCTTTTAGAACGCCTGCTAAGGTTGCCTCGCCATAATATTTTGGCACGCTTAGCAAAGCTGCCGGGTCGGTCATCGCTACGGCACTCAGAAGAGTGCAAAGCAGAGGTTGAAGTAGACGCCAGCTGCTTCTCCCCCAAGGAGGCGCACTCAACGGAATCCTGCTCCAGTTTCCCCTTAGCCGGTGAGGCTTTTTAGAACGCCTGCTAAGGTTGCCTCTTCTGGGTGATTTTGCAGCCTTTACAGAGCTACCGGGTTGGTTATCGCCACGGCACGCAGAAGAGCGCAAAACAGAGGTTGAAGTAGACGCTATATGATCATCTATAACCGGAATTATTATGTGCTCCTCCGCAGTCGCCTGATCTGCATGTGTAACGTTATCGGTGTTAGGGGTCTTCAGTTGCTGACGATTTTTTCGGAACCTGAGTCCGAACTCAAAAATCGGGCTCCGTCATGTCCCTACGGCAGCCATTTGCAAACTTGTGGTGAAAACCGCATCGAAATCGGGTGAGAAATGCAGCCTGGGCGAGGTAACAACGCCCACGACAGACACACAGACAGACAACATGAGAAATATAGATCGTAGATACGTATGTGTATAAAAAGCTTCTTATGAAATGTACATTTGAGAATAGTCCTTTAGTTGTTTGTCTGGCACAATTATTAATATTAGTATATGCCTGTATGTACTCATGTAAATTTAGTGCATTATATGCTGCGTACGCTCTTGTGCTGCATGCATTTGCGCCCTTTTCTTATATTCTGTTTTGGCAACGCCATTTAACGAGCGTTAGCAAAAGCTCTTTGGGAGAAAAGTGAATAATCCCTCAATATACTGCGTTTCACATGATTAACAAGTTAAATTTTTGAATGCAATTACGGGCAAAATATAGTTAGTTGAACCCATAAAAATGTGCTGAAAATATTTAGATTTCGGCATTAAATAATCCCTAGAGATTGATATCCCGCTAAACAAAATCAACCAAGCATGAATTTTGTCGGTTCTTCCATAGTGTTGACAAACTGAAAAATGACTTAATGCTTTAAATTCATTCACCACAAAAAAATCAAGTATCAGTTCATTGCAATCAGCACAATCTATTTTCACTCAAAATCCCTCTTAACATGCATGCAACCGTTTCATTCCTGTTTGACTTCCCTATTTTGAATATCCTTTTAAATTCAAGGACAATCTTAATAGTTACGTATTCTGTACCGGCGTCAGTAGGCAGGACAAGGGTACAGGCAAAATCCAGTATTTAGAAAACTGATTTACAAATGAACTATGTCTGGCTGGTTTAAAGTTTAGCGAAAAAGAAGTCTTCTGCTTCATTAAAATACGTTTATTTATATATTCCACTTTAAACCGATTTATAAATATAACACTGTAAATCTCTATCGTTTCGATCATTTCAAATAAAGTGTGATTTACTCATTTATTTACAGTTTTTTTATTAAAACAACAACAAGGACACGTGGATAAAATCGTTGGTTGAAGTAATCCAGTCAAATAACTCAAAGGAGGGATGGGAGTTCAATACCTGAACAAAAATTTAGAAAGTTGAGTTACTAAAGGGAAATAACTGAAACTAAGATATCCCGAAAAGGAGTGGAACTAGAATGATCTCCCTCCAGGGACCAAATAAAGGATTCGGTTCGAAATTCCAACGTATATCACCTGGAGAAGACCGGAGCGTACAACGTCGTGAATATGGCAATAGAGATGAGGAAAACAGCCAGAACAATATAAATAGTGTAAATAATTATTTTTATAACAAATGCTTTTCATTAAAATCTGAGTAAGAAAGTTTTTATATGGCTCTCCTTTATGCGAGGAATTTCAATAACCTTTTAACAAATTACAAAGACATTCTCTAACAATATTTTCTGGTTTTGTTACGGCAAAATATTAACTTATGACAGAATTATTAATGCTATTCCCAATCTTTTTGCTACAAGCATTAGTCGTAGTAGCAGTATCGATAATAAAGGCCAATAGTCATGTTATTAATATTGCCATTACATTTGTATTGAGATAGATGTTACAGAAATAATTTTAAAACACATGTAGAGATGAATACTTCTTCCTATATTCAGCATTGTGTCTGCAATACTATGAATCTTTGTCGCTTGTATGATTTAATATATATTGGAACCAATTTCATCGAGAGTCGTGATTTGCTTGTCTATTATTTTCTATTTTCCTCACACCCACACTTTTGAAGTCACGAAACATTTCAGAAGTAACTTTTCCTCGAGACACGAGTTCGGAAATTGAGTTACAGTTCTCTGAACCTCGAGTAGCCTCTAACATTCAATCTTTTGCAGTTTTTAGTAAATCACTCCAGTTTATTTATAATGTTATTGCAAAGGTTAGTTCAGTGCATTCTGTTAAGTGATGTAACATTTATTCGTTTGTGTTATGTCTAGAAATGTTTACTGAGATACACGAGTGTAAATTATAGCAATTAAAACGATAGTTTCTAAAATGTCATTACTACGCCCGAAGAATGGTGGTCACTTACATGCTGGCAAGGTCGGCGTAAGTTATGTTTTCAGCTGAAAGCCACAAAAAATTTAATTAAATATCCTATTTCTTCTCAGCATTTTGTTATAATTTTAACAAAAATGAATTATAGAACAAATCAGGTTCAAGAAATATAAATCTTCTTTCAAAGTGGGCATTAGAAAAACGGCGCCACTTGTTGGCGACTAGAAATAATCTAGAAATAATATAGAAATAATCACTATATGTAATTAATATTCAATTTACACAAATATATTTTGAAAAAATAAAGATAATTTTCAAAAACAATATTTAGATTTTGAATAAATGCAGGATTTTTTTTAAATTACAAAGGTTAAGTTAGGCGTCATTTGACTATTTCAAAAAAATCTATTATTGTCTTAGTTTTCGGACACAAGCAAACAACGAGAAATGAAAAACGAAACATCAAACCTCGTAAAAACGATCTATATGTATCAAATTGCATATCTGCCAACAGAATATTTTCAATGCACAAGTTAGAAATAAGATTTTAATTTCTATTAATAAAAACGGAAACAGTGTCGAAGCTTGAGTTTTATTTATATTGAATTTTTAATAAACAATTTACAGGATCTGTGTTGTTTTTATCGAAAGAAATGGTTCAGAATTTCCACTAATGTACAAAAATATAATAAACCAATGTTTAATACATCCTGAAACTTATGTTTAATAAAATGTTCTCCTTCGGTTATAATTTGGTTGGTTGATTTTGGTTAGAGGCACATCAACCTCTATGGGTTATTTAATGACAAAATCTAAATATTTTGAATACAGTTTTATGGCTTCAACTACAAATAAAGTGTAAAATAAAATGTATTGTTGCTCATCTTGCTATAAAATGTATTGTTGGGAATTATACTATAAAATGTATTGCTGGTCATTTTGCTTTAGAAATACGTTGTTGTTACTTTTACTGTAAATATGTATTGTTGATTTTACTATAAATATGTATTGTTAATAAATGTTTTATATAAATTATATTGCTGGGATGTTCACCATAAAAATATACTTTTATAATCTCATAGTGTTTTGTTTTGAGGTTCACTATTTTCCCATAGCTGGGTCTCTAACAGGGTGGAGCTGGGAACAACAGAAATTAAGAGGTGGTTCCCGATCAGAAGCCTTGCTGCTGGATGTAGTTTATCGTCATACTCAGGACTACTTTCAGTAATAAAAAAAGAATTGTATGGGCTTTTATACATCTCAAAATTATCAATCGAAACACGGTTAAAAAATCGATTTTCCAAAATATACTTTGTAAAGCTATTCAGCTTTTATTCAGGATAAAAATGTGCTCAGTCAGAATTATTACAGTCACGGATTTAAAGAAAAAATAAACTGAAAATGCCATTTATTATGTGCTTTTATACTGTACAATTTACAACGATTGTTTGTTTATCATTCTGAATATTGTTCAGTACAATCCCTTACCTGGGACCTTGAGTACGACACGGTAATAAATATATGAATTATGTTTTTAAAAATTCTGGCTTAAGATGAAAAATTCTTTACATTAATAATACTTAACTTGAGTAAATGAGCAGTTCCATACAGAGCAATTTTATTAATCTCTTGCAAATAAAGACTGCCAGGGACTTTAAAAAATGTGCATATCTTTACCTTTTTCATCGTACCCAGTACGCCAGTTATTACTGGTGTAACCGTAGTTTTAGGTGACACATATTTTTCAATGTCAAAACCCTTATATTGTTTTGTCATATTATTTAATTGATAGTATTTTCGCATATATGAGAAAGCATTATTTTGTTTGCAATCCTTATTGTATTGTAATTATAGTGTTATTATTAATTTATTCTTTTTAATCGTCAAATCTAACTGCATGTTTCAATAAGCTTTACTTACCTTTCTCATTCAAGTTATTATAACCTTTTTCCCTTCAAGTTAAAAGTCCAGTTATGTAGAAAACCAAGAGATACTAAAGTATTTACGGAGTTGTAGCATATTATTATTATTATTATTATTATTATTGCAGCTGTTATTTTATATAACTATGTGGATATTGTTGATCTACTTTTATATATTTCGCCGATATATTTTAATATTTACCTTGCCCTCAAACAATTCTTGGATCAAGACAGATGAAGCACGGCGGAATGTCTTCGCTGTCCACCTGACCCCACCTTCTGTTCTTGAATACAAACTTAACCACAGCCCGACACTCGAATTTCTGTGTTTGTGATTGGTTTTCGCTTGAATCACTAGCCAGTTTTTCATCAGAATCACTGACTTAATCCAAAATCAACAACTCGGGCCAGGAGGTAATTATTTCTCTGCAGTGTCTTACGTCTCGAATTCATGCAGTTATCTCGGCTGCATTCAGAAGGTCGCGGAGAGGAAGGCTGCGTTCGCAGCATGGCCTTCCTCCGCCATCCTCTACTCTGCCTACTACTCACCTCGCATGGAATTTTCAGGCACCACTTGAAGACTTAAATTCGACGCTATGCACAACGCAGCAGCTCGTGAAGACTCTTGTGTCCACTCTGAATGAATTTGAGAGTTTGTCATCGTTAATGTCAAGCTTAAAGCGTGCCCATATCCAATTTCAGCTTTGACGAAATTATAAACTTAAAAGAACTCTCCGCACTGTCTTTCTGTTTTAACGGATTCAAATAAATGACAACCATCTTTGGAAAATCATTTTAAATAATTTTAGTTTTATTAAATAAGTAAGAATTTATATTCATCCATATGCTCGGAATACCAGTACAAAGGAATCGAGAGATAACGACAAAATGGTTGCAATATGCACCCCCCCATGAGAGATGGGCAAATTAATTTCGTTAGTACACGAGATTGTTTAAGTGGTTGACAGAATAGTGATTATGAAAGTATTACTAAACATTACTAAGAGCTACAAAGAGCCATGATAGTCCACGTCCTGAAGGAACATGGAATATAGTGTAGAATAAAAGATGTGTTAGTAGTATAGCGGTTATTGGCACTGAAAGTTGAATCGGCGTATTCTGTTCAAATATCGGCCTAATCAGCTGCGTTGACTCTCGCAGAAGGCAATAGGAAACCACTCCACTATCTTTATAAAAAAAAGATAACAAATAAATGGACTCTGTGAATAGCCATTACAACATACATCAAGAATTGACATGACAGTAAAAAAACTGAAGAATAAGGGAGTGAATTCTCATCACGTTTTAATTGTATTCATGCTATATATAGCATGAGGGAAATGCAGATATTGCTTGATCAACGACGCGCTTCGTGGCTGAGTCGGTCAAAAGCAAATCAGATCTAACGATGGTCTCTCTTGCAAAGTGTGGGGGGTTAGGATCCAATCCTACCGGAGGGTGCATGTTTTTGCTCAATAAGATCTCTTGGATATTCAGGTCGGTAGACGAAAATAAATATAATATTTAAAATTAAAATAAACAGAACGTCTAGCCAAATATGGGAATCCATTAAGAATAATGTTTAAAGTTTTTTATTTATATATATATATATATATATATATATATATATATATATATATATATATATATATATATATATATATATATATATATAATTAATAAAACATTTTCACTTAACACAAATACACATACAAACACACAAAAATCCAACCATAATACAATAACAATAAACCAGATGTCACCGGAATGGAAGTTGAGGAAAGAAGAAAAAAGATAAAGAAAAGGGAGAGTAAATGAAATCATCAAACATTTAGCACCCATCAAACGAAAAAGGAAAATAATGCACTCACACTACAATAAAAGTACAAAGAAATGGAGAAATATTAACAGTTTGCCCCTGTTCTAATGAGTACTTGCATCTATGTAACTACAAAACTTTGAAGTAAACATGAGTTCAATGAAAACCTTTCATATTAATTGTATTAATGCTCAACCCTTATCTTCGATATTGAGCACTCTACCACAAAGCCTGCTTGCCTTAAATGCCTTTCTCAGCAAACCACTGAAAAACCCAAATTACCACTATATATATATATATATATATATATATATATATATATATATATATATATATATATATATATATATATACTACAGTTCAAAAGTTTGAAGCCACACCGATAATTAGCATGGAATGAGCTTGACAGAAGATTGAAAAAACAATGAATAAGCGTTTTTAGAGACATTGAAGAAAGAATGGAATTAATTATCAAACTTACACTTTGAGAAACTTTTGCAACGAATACCAACAAATTGTGCTGCAGTAATCAAGGCAGAAGGGGGATATTTTGACGAGAGCAAAATTTAATCATAAAATGAGTTTTTTCATTTCGTCATAATAAAATTTCTAAAATATCATATCTCATTTTTTTAACCATGTATAATAATTTTCTCTTATTTAATGTACAAAGCAACTACTTTTGGGGCCAATTTTAAAAATTACCAGGGGTGGCCTCAAACCTTAGAACTGTAGTATATATATAGGGTGACCAAAAAAAACGGGAATTTTTTAAGTGCATATTGCCAGACATGAGCAAGTGGCAACACTGCGAGACAGTGACATTGAGCAAGTAAACATTTCGCCATTTTATAACGAGAATTGTTCGGTAACCGTGTGATTTCAAGATTAGGTAACGTTGCTTGGCCCCCTAGATCGCCAGATTTATCCGTTTGTGATTTTTTCTTGTGGGGCTATCTCAAGCGTAAAGTTTACACAACTCGACCAAGAACTGTGGATGAGTTAAAACAGAGAATTCAAGATGAAATTCACAGTATCCCAGCTGAGATGTTGCAGCAGTCAATGAGGAATCTCAACAGAAGATTTCAAGAATGCATTCGTACAGGAGGACGCCATCTACAGGACGTAATTTAAAAAAAATGAAAATTCCATCATTGTTTCTTAAATTGCATGTTTTAAGGTTTCAATTACTATGAATTAAATATTTTTCTTCCATCACTCTTGGTTTTATTGGATTGTTAAAAAGTTCCCGTTTTTTGGGGTCACCCTGTATATATGTGAAGGAACCGATTTTTGTAAATACGGTCGTTCATGCGCAACATAAGAAGATAAGAACGGTAACGATAGTAATTTTTAAAATTTATTGGTAATGTTCTAACATTTCCTCAACAAACGTCTTCATAAATAAGTAAGCCATTGTACCTAAAATCCAAAAAAATATATTATTTAAAATATGGTCCTAATTTTTAAGATTAAATGATGAATAGTTAAAAAAACATTATATAAAAAGGAGTTCATGTTTTATTTGTCAACTAATCTCTCTTTACTTAAAAATGCTAAACATACAGCTATCGATAAATCTATCAAAACCTTATAAAAATAGACACTACTGTGATAAAAATGCTTTCCTACGATATTTTTAAGTAAAAGTAAGTAATATTTGTTTCAATTCAGTTTAATTAAACTTAAAATCAGTTAATGTTCCTAAAGTTTCAAAAAGTATATTTTATTTTCGAAAGATAAAGAGAATTATATTGTGTTGACACATTGATCAATATGGCTGATTTATCGACTTATATAAATAATTCCAATCTATTTAAATTCGGTTTGAAATGTCGTTCGTCTACGAATTATATATTTGTTCAGAACCCCAAAAATTCATGCAATCGTCATCAGACTTTATCAGTAAATTAAGTTTATTTACTGATACCTATTTTTTCTTCGCGTATACACGGATGTGTGTGCGCTTTTTACTACTTAATTCTATTACTTAATTACCATTGTGCTAAGAGAAATAACTTATACTTTTTGGTACGAAAGCATGAGTACTTTGTTAAAGAGAGACGCAAAATTCCCATATCTAGTAGCAGGACGCAGAATGAAAAAGTTCGTCATGTAAAACAAGAGCGTCTTAGAAAATTCCACATGTAAACAAAGATTAGTGGCTCAGTTGGTGTAAAGCTTAGAAATGTATTATTAATAGAGAGAATAGTGGTTTAGCCGAGTTAATCAAAACAGCAAGCAAAAGATAGAAAGAAACATTCATGCTAAATAGTTTACTCTGTTATCTAACTTATAAATTGAAAGAGTGGGATTCGAACTTCACGTCTGATACGGTTTTAAAAACTCGTCATTGAAATTTCCTTGATTTCTTTCTTAATATGAAAAGTTGTATTTAGCTTGCAGCCTTGAGGGAATTATAAAAAGTGTTTATGGAATAGAATACATTTGCACTCGTATATATGCATTGTTAATAGCATTTTGACAGAATTCACATGTTTTTTTCATAAAAAGACATACAGTGCTAGATTATTTTTTGGTATATTAATATACGTGGTGCGTTAAAAGAATATCCGACTATATTTTTCCCGCTACCCTTCCTGCGCACGCGTGAAAAATTTGCGCTTGTAGGCCGTGTCAATTCTTGACTGTTATGCCTAGACTACAGACGTGAGTGCGCGCTCGTTGAATTTTATTTTCCTTTTTACGCAATATAACCGAACGCATCGTGTAGAGATTTTGCATCAAGTTTTGCCAAAAGCATGGTAACGCTCACGCTCAAATCGCCTAGAAGATTCTGAAGGCCAACATTCAGAACAAGAAGTGGTACAACTGCTTAGAACCGGCCGCAACCTCAGTGGAAGGCCTTCGTGTAACTATCCAGGAACTTGCTCACGAAGTAGGAATACGAACGGGATCAGTGCATTCTATTAATTGCGCAGGGGGAGAGTTCGTGAAATACACCCCAAGGTGCTAGCGCACCAGAAGAAACAACTCCGCAAGAAAATCGAATGGTTATCAGATTGTGGAAAAATCAGAAGTGCCAAGTCGGGAAAGTGGAGAGCCTATTACATAAGTGGTGCGTTGTTCTTGATCAGGAAAGCTTGGTTCAATATCTCTGCTCGATCAGGTCGGTCATCTTGCAGAAACGAAAACCGACGAGCTCGCATAATCATGTCTATGCGTAACAACCGAGAACTAACACGGTCTACCAGCGCAAAAATGTTTCATACATCCTTTGAATGGGAGGTGACTCCACCAAAGGATGCGTTCAGTGATTGCCTTCAAGTATGAAATAAACTGTAGCTACTCGGTGTTGACCATAGTGTCCATTTTTATATTTACACACTCACTCTCCCCTTTTACTCATAAATACAGCATACCTCAAAATTGTATTTTTATTACACACACACTCACACACACACATATATATTAATAAATACACATATACCTACGTTTGTAGTGCAACTGTCCCAATTCGTCAGGCACATATAGTGATTGAACCACTTATTACAGTTGTTTTAAAAAACAATAATGATAAGCGGTTCAATCGCCATATGTGCTTGACTAATTGGAAAACCATGAAACTTTAATTTGCGCTACAAACGTAGGTATATGTGTATTTATTAATATATATACTTCATAGCTCTATTTAACTAAATTAAGCGCTGCATTTTTTACACCATGAATTAAATAACTATTTATTTGCTTATCTGCCTATGCACACTATCGCACGGACATGCAGTTGCTAATATATCGTTATTTAGCTTATATTCACAGAAGAGAATTATGTTGTGTTGACAGATTGATCAATATGGCTGATTTATCGACTGAAAAAAAAATAATTCCAAGAAGAGTTAATATATGTGCGTGTGAGAGAACTTGTACTTTGCTTCTTTTTTTTATTTTGTTGTATGTGCAAATTACCCTGAAAGATGGCATGAATCAGTTTACTGTATTTTACACCTATTATGAATAAATATCGAAATTATGACCAAATCGACTGCCGATGATTGATTATCAAACAAAATATGGATTGCCTATATTCTGACTGATTGTGTTACAGAATTACTTTAAATAACTTGATATTCTCCACGTATATTAATCTGTATTGGGGGTACACGTGTCTTAATATACGTGAATAATAATATGCGCATATATAAGCATCTTTGAAAAGAGAGCGTCTTTTCATAACTTCAGGCACGGTGATAATTAAATATGAATAAATACAAGAACTGCAATTATACAGAACACCTGGTCTAATAAATTTAATGCAATTTTCGGAAGTAAACATTCAGATTTGACAATATGCATGTGATGTTGAAAATGTACATGTGGTGCTGAACTAATTCCTTTCATTGTCGAGCCTATAACGCTTGAACATTCCTCCAGACACGTGTGTATATTTGTGCATTTTTATTAGTGGAACATAGAGCTGAATTTATACTCTCAATGAGTGAGTGAATTAACATCCCTTTATCCGTATTAAGAAAAGGTAATTAAGTCATAACAGGTTACATTTTTTCTGAATTCGACACAATTACCGCGTAGATAATTGTGTGAGTGCCTGTAAAATCTAGCGAAACAGTCTAGTGTGTGTGTTTTAATTAAACCATTCGTGAGACAAAAAAAAATGATGTCTGACATTTACGAAGCAATACAAAATGTGACCTAATTTTATTCTCGGTCATTGACATTAGTCGGGATATAAGAGAAAATTATTAATAATATTCCTTCTAGCGATTTGTTTATTATCTACATAAAAAGAACATGATTTCAACGACGAGTCGATTACTTATTTGCCAAGTAAATTGGCTCTGCAATGTTTTAATCATAAAGTTAATAAAAGATAAAATGAAAACTATATAAAAACTATATTAACGTTTATTAAGCTAAATTAAGAATGGTTATAAAAAATCGAGTGAACTGAAAGATTGTCTTACGTCAATCTTTCAAGCGAAATGAAACTGTTTGCCTCAATTGAAATTCTGAATTTTACCGAAGTTCGAACAAAATATTGTCCAATGACACTCATCTTAACCATCAACTCTTCCATTGAATCTAGAACTACTATAACTGACACTTTCTTAATTATGCTTAGGTGAATTAAAATCCAACCAGCGATAAAAAGCTGCATTACTATCATCTGTTGTACAGGCCTATTAAAATATACATATATATATATATATATATATATATATATATATATATATATATATATATTATATATATATATATATATATATTATTTATTTATTATAATTTTATCATATAGACAAAACCATTTTACTCACAACAAAGATGCAACTTGGTTTCAGTGCATTTTAACTGCACATCTACGGGTGAGGGTCGGAAATGGTTATGAACGATCCTGTTTGTAGGCAAGCCCGGGTGTAAAACGTCACTTCCTATTTTCCATTTTTGGAGAAGAAAAATGTACATACAAAATATACATAAAGTATCTGAGTGAAACAATAGTGGCTGTTGATAGCAGTTTGGTGGTGGGTGGAGCGGGTGGTTAATGTTATGTGCAGTTAAAATGCACTGAAACCAAGTTGCATCTTTGTTGTGAGTAAAATGGTTTTGTCCATATGATAAAATTATAATAAATAAATAATTATCGCTCTACTACCTGTATCGAGGTCTTTTTTGAATTAACGCTGCGAACGTTGGAATTTATATATTACTTTCGTTCTCATCGCATCGGATATATATATATATATATATATATATATATATATATACAGGTAAAATAAGAACAAATGGAGTATAATTCCACTGTACGCAACATTTAGTTTAAAAGAGGACTCAATGCAGAAATTATTTTAGGACATTAAAGCATGTTAAAATTATGTTTCAACGCTACAAAAGCCCAAAGAGACACATTTGTAGTGTTGAAACGTAATTGCCATTACAGTGATTTTTAAAATGTTTTAATATCCTAAAATAATACATATATATATATATATATATATATATATATATATATATATATATATATATATATATATAATCTTTAAATATGACATGCAAGGAAAATTTAATTCATTTTTTATCTAGATTTTTCAGTGTTCTTATATTTTTTCCCTTTGGTTGGAGTGCAGAAACTGTCTAAATTGTCCATTGACTCAAGTGCTTTTGGCCATTTCTTTAACCATTTTCAAGGCTTCTTTTTAGGTATTTCCCTCGTTCAGATATCCTCCAATATTCTATTTAAGCCCATATCTGCTCGGTTTCGTATCCGAAACGTAAAAAAAGCAATTTCTAAAGAATTAGTGGATTTTATTTTTATTACTTCAAATATTTAATTGCTGAAGATGCTGGGGAAATACTTGGCTCATTTTCTTTCTGTTTTTTTGTTTTTTTCATTTTCTGCCATGCTTTATCCAAAAAAGAGATTATTTCTACCATATCTGTGCTTGGGCGCTAAACTTTCAGTTTTCAGCCTTAATAGAGTTCAAAGTCTTATACACGGTCTTGTAGGGGAAGACCTCTTCTTCTCAATGCAATGTCTTTTCTACACATGTAACGTTGTAAGCCTGTCGCTATACTATCGTTTTTTCCATAGAAAAATGTTCAGATGATCTCCAGTTTTTTCATCAACCAATTTAGACCTTTACAGCTAGAACGCGCCAGGCATGGAGTCGAATGGCCCTCATTTTCTTTGTGTTCTGAAATTTAAAAGAAAGTTCTACTCAAACTGGTTTTCCCCAAAAAGCGCAAATTGTGGAATAGAATCGAGAGTGGTTGCTTCCATGAAAACTTTTATTCGGCTATTCAAGTCGCGAGTCCCTCGTTATCTATCTTCCTTATTTTCATTATCTAAAGTTCCTGTCACCTTCTTAACCATCCATCTCGCACAAGTCATTTATCGTTACAATTTTGTAACCATTTACCTTGAGTGGACTAAATTACTATCCATAATTCTAGAGCAGATTTCAATTTCGTGTTGGTTGCACATCGTAACGAGACTACTATAATTTTGACATGAAATATTCTACTCTAATTAAAGGAGAAAACAATTCACTACGACGTAAATGTCTAGCGACTGCCTAAGTCATCTACATTAAATTTGTCATCTGCATAAAATTTGTCATCTCCATTAACTTTGTCATCTACATTAAATTCGTGCCCTGGCTCTTACATTTCGTCATTCCTGTCAGAACTTCTATTATAACAGTGAGGGATATCTACTAACAAAAGTGATAGAAAGAAAAGAACAAGAATGTAAATGAATTTGACAGGATAAAGAAAAATTAAATTTAAAATTCCAAGCATCCCTCTTTCGTGCACATGTGTAGCCGCACCAACATAGACAAATTAGTCCGATGGAAGTCCTAAAGAACAAAACGCGTCACAAGAAAACTTTTCCACTTTGTCATACATTTTCTCCAATATTCTTCTTGATATATAAAAAATTATATCCCCATCTCATATATATCCCCCAGTATCTATCTATCTATCTATATATATATATATATATATATATATATATATATATAGAGATAGATAGATAGATAGATAGATAGATAGATAGAGAGAGAGAGAAAGAGAGAGAGAGATGCGTATGTCTGTGCTCGCGCTAATATAAGCGTATTTATATATATTCCCAAATGTCTGAGCGTGTGTATATGCTATTTATCGATATAGGTGAGTGTTTACTTGATGCGAACCTTCACCATTTCACGTAGCAGGTGTACAGAACGGACAAATCCTTATCCGTGGCGAAATCTACTGAAAGCCTGATTCTAAATTTAGACGGCTTCCTCATTGCCAGTTCCGAATGATAATCAAATTAATTTTTATCTAATTGGCCGACATCCAACCAGCGCCGTCAACACCACCTTTCATACCGTCGCCCTCTGATAGTATCCCACCGCCCCTGTCCCTCTGATGTCTTTTTCCTTCGAGGTTTAGAGACTGCTACATTTTAGCAATGCTTGTAAGTTTCCTTCTTAGAAACAATTCTCCATTTGACTCCACGGCTGTGATGATCTCCACTCCTCGGCAAGGTGTCCATCTGTACGGTGAAAACTAATCAGCGATAAGATAGACCAGGTGTATTTGCATCTTCAGGTTTCCTCCCACCTGTCCATTGACAAGTATCCACTTACAAGTACCCGCACCCAGGTACATACAGGTAAGACAAACATGTCCACAAATGCAACTAGCAATGAGAATGCTTTCACGTTCAAACACATAAACACCCAGTATATATATATATATATATATACAGCTTAGTCGTTATATTCCGGAAGATACACCGAGCAAACTTTCTTGACAGTGTTTCACGTGAGAATTTAAAAAAGAGAAAATTTTAAAACTTGTTAAATGTGAAATTCCTTTCTATCACGCAAGAAAGATTATGGATATCAACGTTACACTCAATATCTTAATAACATTAAGTTCAAAATTCTAGGTGAGCCTACTAAATGTTTATTTAGCACTATGCGTCTTCATATACTTCGAATAAGCACAACGTTTTAAGAGGCAAAGTAAGACCTAGGTATAACAAATAAAAGTACTATATCGTGAATATTGCATAACACCATATATTCGAATTATACCATTCAATTGAAGATTAATGCATTATATCTAAACTCACACATTATATATCAATCCCCTTTGGAGGGGGCGCTACTGGCCAAATGACTAAGTTTCTTCGTAGCGCAGACTTGTCCACCAAAATCAAATTCACGCGAATGGTCTCGTCAAACTCTCTTTGATTTACAGCCATCTCTACTACCGCCACCGCCACCTGCGAAGGAGAAAGGAAATAGGGAGAGAGGATGCGAACGTGTGCCGACGACGACAAAAATATCTTTTTTTTTGTGCCGTGTCCCTTCAAGACCTAAGCGGTCATGACCCTTCACATCCCCATGTCCCTCGTACCTCTTAATAAGTTTTGTCTTTTTCTTATTTCTCCCAAAACCTGTTCTGCTATCCATTTGCTCAAGTCCATTAAGTATGTCACAGGTTGCTTTCCCCTGCCCCTGTTTCTCTCTATCCGTCCTGTGAGTATCAGATTTTCCAGGTCGACCTTCCTCATTACGTGTCCCAGAAATTTTAACTGCCTCTTCCTCATATTAAGTATAATTTTCCTCTTTGTTTCCATTCTCTCGAAAACCTCGTCATTGTTCAGTCCATGATGTCCTTAGCATCCTTCTGTATAACCACATTTCTGTTGCTACGAGTCCCTTCTTCATCTTTGGGGAGATTGTCCAGCATTCGCTGTCATATAGGAGGACAGATATCACGTAACAGTTCAGTATTATTTTTGTTTCCAACGAAATTTTCCAGTCTCTTAATACTCTGCTTAGCTTTTGGAATGCGACTGTGGCCATCCCAAAACGTCATCAAATCTCAGTGTCGCACTTTCCGTCCTCTGTTAGAATACTTCCCAGATAAATTTCTGTACCTGCTAGATTTTAGTATCTTCAGCCTGTAATTTACATTTTAGAGTCATCTGGTTGTTGATGACCATACATTTTATGTTCTTGTAGTTTATGCTTAGTCCCTTCTTCTCGCTCTCCTTCGTTGTCTTTTGTAGGAGGTTCTGTGGTTTCCTTTCCGTGTCTGCTATCAAGCACTGTGTCAACTGCATATCTTAAGACTGTGGCCGCCAATGAAGAATCCTGGTAGGATTTCTAGTTCTCTCAGAATTGCCTCGCTGTATAGGTTGAATAAGTCTGGGAATGAGACACGTCCTTGTTTTACACCTCTTTCTATTTTTGTATATCTGCTGAACTCATTTTTTATCTGTATGCAGGCCGTTTGCTGCTAGTATAGATTTTTGATTATTCTGATGTCTTTCCCGAATATGTCAAGGTTGCTGAGCAGATCTTTGTGGAGTACTTTATCGAACGCCTTGACATAGTCTATAAAACACATACACAGGTCCTTCCGCATTTGTATTGCTGTTTCTGATAACATTCTGAGCATAAATATCGCGTTCCTCGTTCCGGTTTCTTTGACGAATCCGTACTATACTTGTCCTATCTCTCTGGCATGATTCTTGCTCTGCGCTCTATTCATCAGAATTCGAATGATGAGTTTAGTTATGTGGCTCATTAGGCTGATTGTTAGGTGGAGTTCATATTCATTTGCGCAGTGCTATGAAAATAGATCTGCTTAGGTCTTCCGGTATATCACCACTGTTGTAAATGTCATGTATTATTTCTGTGATCTTGTCTATGCCGAAATTGTCTAATACTACTTTGTTTATTTTCAATATGCCCAGTGCAGCTTCCAATTCGCTTTTTAATATTTCCGGCGCGTCGATATTTCTGTGTATTGCCGGTTGTTCTTTTTCGTCATGGACGAGATCTCCGATGTATTCGTTCCAGCGCTGAAGCTAACAGCTTTCTCTAACATGAGCATTCCGTCCCTGGATTTTATGCAGCCTGTTGACGAGCATCTCTTTTATTTTTATCTTTATAGTTCTCTTATTTTTATGCATATCTTTTTTTATTTTTATTTGTGATACGTATTCTCTCTAATTCTGCATATTTATCGGTGAGCCATTCTTCCTTATCCTGCCTGCATTTGGTCCTTATTTCATTGTGTAGTTTTCTGTATCATTAATCTGTATTCTGTATTATTAAATAAAAGATCCGAGCTAATTTAAAAATGCAGACATGAAAACAAATTTTTACTACGTAACTTAAAAATCGAAAACGGAAAAAGTAAATAAATAAATAAACAAACAAAATGACAATAAAATAAGCAAAATAAATTAATCCAAACAAATTACCAAATCACACCAGTTAGAATAGACGAAATAGAATAAAAAAAATAAGGAACAAAATCAATAAATAAAGTAAATAATAAACAAATTAGCAAACTATTATGACCAAAATATTAGACTATAAAAAATCAAAACAAAACATCGGACGAAAAATAGCTATATCCCTTATATAACGATAAAAAATGAATAAAAAATAATATACTGCGTTACTTAAAAATTGAAAAACAAAAAGAGAAAATATACAGTGTAACAAATAAATAACCAGTATAATAAATTGATCTAAACACAACCAAATATATAAATAAACTAACAACCGATACCGATAAACTAGCCGTTTAGAAAAAAACAAATAAAGATAATCAATCCAAATAAATAAACTAAAAACTGTTCCCGCAAAAATAATAGTCAGGACAAACCACAACAATCAAACCCAAAATTCAACAAATAGCTTTACCTTCCCAAACAAAAACAAAACTGTTAAATAAGCTATATAAATAAATTTTTATTACGTTAATAAAAACATCGATCAAAATAAAAATAATAAATAAATAAATATATAAGATAAAAAATAAAAATAAATAAAAATAAAAACATGCAAAATAATTTGGCCCAAATAAATAAACAAATAAACTACTTCTGGTAAAATAACCGCCATAATAGATTACCCACAATAAGCTACATAAACAAATTTTTACTACGTTAATAAAAACACCGATCAAAAAATAAATAAATAAATAAATATATAAGATGAAAAATAAAAATAAAATTAAATAAAAACAAGCAAAATAATTTGATACAAATAAATAAATAAACAAATAAACGACTTCCGGTAAAATATCCGCCAAAATAGACTACCCACAATGCGCCACTGACCCGTATATATAAATAGCCGAGAAATATAACAGCACTCGTGGCCTGACGATTGCATCTAGAATGAAACAGACTGTCGCCTCTAAGTGTTGACTTCTATGTTCACTTTTATATATATATATTTATATATATATATATATATGAGAGAGAGAGATAAATAGAGAGAAAAAACGGGGAGATGTTTGACGACCACGTAAATATTCTTCATCATATTTTTATGTAATTGTTCTTGTTTTGCAATTATAAATGTAATTCCAGATATTATTTCTCGAAGTAGTTTCAGTTATTTTAGCCATCTTCAGAGAGCATAGTCGTTTTCAATAATGTTAGATTTTTGCCTTTTCTGCCATCTTACTTTAATAAATTTAGCATTATAGTTTTAATTTGAATTTTAGATTGTCACATGCTTTGACATTATATTATGATGCTCGGAAAGTAATTACGTTTCGACAGAATGGTTATCGTCATTGGCACGCGTATACATCCGACCTTGGGATCGTCGTCATCTCTACTTATTCCCTTTCTCCCCACCCTTGGTAGCCACTGGCAGAGCTCGTTGTGAAGGCCCAGCCTACTCCCGAAGAGTCGTGATCAGGAATCACAGAGGAGTGTGGGTGTTGGACGCGGCTGGGCTAGTCGGGCCATCCTGACAGTACGTCGCAGATCATCTTCATGTTGACGATTGGACTCCCACCACAGGATGGTCTGACGCCAGGAGGCCGATTTTCAACAACGGTTTCCAAGGTATCAATGTCGATATTGGCCTGTGTCAGGGATGTCTTCAACTGATCCTTAAAGCGTCTTTTTGGACCTCTGTGTAGCATCTTGATGATACGTTGGATTCGAGTAGTATGCATTCTGGACACGTAACCCTTCCAGCGGAGGTGATGTTGAAGGATGTTAACCTCAATTCTGGGGAGATATATCCGAGAGAGAGAGGACCTCTTTATTAGTGATGCGTCCCTCCCAACTGATACGAAGGATTCTTCGTGGCTCCGTTTGCTGCAACCGTTCCAGACAACGATGTCCCGATGATACAAACTACTTGTCTCGCAAGCGTATAGAAAGGCGGAGAAGATCACGACCCATAAGACCATGATTTTAGTTTTTATGGTGAGGTAGTAATTGCTGAAGACTCGGTATGAAGATGTTCTGCTTTGATCCTGTTGTCACGGTCTCTTTCACAGGTGACATTTTTCGAGATGATGCTAAGGTAGGAAAATTAGTAAAGATATAAATGTAAGTTAAATTAATTCAAGTATAATTTACCTCCAATGTAATCACCTTCGTTGTGAACGAGTGAGGCGCAACGGAAGGCACATTTTCGATTCCACGTTTAAGAAACCTGGTGGGGGTGGGGAGGGTCCCTGAAAAACCAGTTTTCAATTTTCGCATTGTTTCTGAATGATCTGGCTCTTATCAAATGATGTAGTTGTCGAAACAAATGAAAATTTGTCAGTAGTAAAGCTGCTCAATATGGAGAATGTAGATTGTAGAAGAACCACTTATAAAGATCTTATTTTCTCTTCTCTTTGTTTTGCAGAGTGCGCCCTTGTCATACCTAATAATCACATTTCTTTTCTGTTTATCAATGCTGTATACTTTTGATATAATGCTTCGTTTGCACAATCAAGTTGCTGGCAATAAACGTCCACAGTGATGGTTCTCTCATGTTCCATGTCGGTTCTCGATCATCGAAGGTAAGTCCTGTCAGTATTTAGATGAGGGAGGCTGCTTCAGATCACCGGGTACTGTAAGCGAACCCCTACAAACTCAAATATGTATCGGTTTTAAATAACACACAAAGGGTTGATTATGTAAAATAATAATATCCACTCGTATCAGAAATTACCCTATTGCTTATGTAAACTTTTGAATTTAAGTTTTATTGTTTATCACTTCACTGGGATTCTAGCAAAACGCTAAAATGTGAAATAAAAAATATAATGAGGGGGCGGAGTGCTGAACTTTCTAAAAATCTTTCAGCATGAGTGCTTCCTATTTTTCGATGCGCTTAAAGCGTAATTTTTACACTTTTTAAGAGCTTCTACTAGCATTGATTCCAGTTCAAGTCATTTACTTGAATTGCCAATGTTTGCAGTGTTGAAACATTTAAACTTGTGGAACCAAGTCTGCAGGTTAGTGCTGTTCTGGTGTAGGGGAGCTTGAATGGTACGTCATTCCTGGACATGGTCCAGTAAAGTTGGAAGAAGAGAGGAGACCACTAATGTGACGGTAATTGTTTCGGAGACATTGATTACAATGATGAGACTAATCCGGGCATGATCTGACCTGGGTGGGAAGACAGAGTTCTATGTCTTTCATTGTTGTGATTCATTATGTCAATAATGTGCATCGACATACGAAACATACCATCACGTACTGTAACAGGTGCAAAGATTGTTTTTAAAAGTCATGTTACAGACCAAAATCGAAGGTGTAATATCTCTAAAAGCTATCACGATGAATCTGTGCTTACAACACTATTATATATAGATCTATAAGCGAATATTCACTTCAGTTTTCTCGTACAACAAAGTTTCTAAAACAGGAGATTTGCTTGTTCTGTTTGACACGTTGATAGTGTGTATGACTCGACACTGACAGTCATTTACTCATATAAAGTTTATGTGCCTACAGATGAAGTTAATGGATTTTAATCTATAATAAAGGCCAACTGCATTGTCACTCTTAATGTCACCGTTAATAACTAGGATAGCTGCTTGCTCGGCATGCACAGTTGTACAGTAAAAGGAAAAAATGATTTTTCTCCGCTGCCAAATAGGAATCGGAAGTTGCTATTCTTTGCAGTCAAAGCGATGCTATGTTGCCACGTTACCAGAACAGAATGCAAGTAAATTGGAACACTATATCTAACGCAAATGGACACGTGGCCCAGTGGTTAGAACGTTAGCGTTTCGTCCATAAGTCGTGCTTGATCTGCCAAGAAAGTTAATTATTGATTATAATGACGCAGGGAGACGATCGCAGTGTGCAGAACTGTTTGGCCGTCCCTGCAAATCGTATCACGAGTTTATGGAAGCATTGTGAGGTGGGAGGGCGGACTGGCTAGATGAAACGATACAAAAGTCACAAACGAAACGTTGAAATGAACTATTCTTGTTCAACCCCTGATCACGTCAGTTTTTGCGCTCTCTCCCCAAAACTGCAACTACGGTCCACTCAGCATAGTTGTATAAATCACAGGTTGGTTTTGTTGCTGTTAAATAAACACAAATGTGTTGACCAGTCGTCTGAAAAAGAAAATTAGCTAGCTACCCTAGTAAACTCTATGGTGTCCTGAGACTGACAGATCTATAGCTTATATGAGATACGTTTTAAGAGAACCAGTCTTCTCATTCGGAATGTCTACTTTGCAACAGCTACAGATGGTACTAATAGCATTACTACTACTATTAGCATTGATGATTTCAATACCGTTGCAAGATAAGTAAATGGCAACTCAGGCTTACGTATGTACAGGGTTGAATATGTTCGTGTGTTGGTTTTGTACGCACAGTATCTTAATAATCAAATAATTGAACATTTTTCATTAATACTTAAAATATCTTACTGAAAAATTCAGAAAAATGTATTTTTTCTAATTTCTCTGTTGTCACCAATATACAACATTTTTTCCTGGAAATTTCCATAAAGTTTTTCCTAGCGGGGAATCTCTGCCGTGGTGCGCGACTGAATCAAAAGCTTTGCAAGTGCGCACGAACATATATGTATTTCTCTGTCATTTACGTGTGCACCATGGAAAATATTAATTTAACTTTATTATAATTATTGAATCTATACTCGAGTATTAAATGGTGATTTTCATTGGCGATGAAACGATAGTAAGTCTTCTCAATACTTCAGCACTCTGCTCAGTATTTTACCGATTTGGATGATTTCAATTCTTGTTCAGATTTCCAGTTTTTATTTTCATACATTCTTATGAGTTGTATCAGAAAATGAGTGCAACTGAGCAAGCCTTTTGTTACCATAACAACGGATTATTCAGTAATCATGAAACCAGTGATTTCATTCTTACGGACGCATAAAGAGAAGTGATTATTATTTTCATTTGAATGTCCGCGTTTGCTGCTTGCTTGCTATCGATGGAAAGAAGTATGAATTGGATTCGCGGGTCTGTCGAAAAAGGTCATTGACTGTTACCCGCTGCGTTTCACTACTTTTTGAATATTTTCACTCATTCATGGGCAATTTACCCTAAAAATGATGAGTTATTCTGGCAAGGTAAAGTACCGTGTCATTGGGCTTAATTTGTCTAGAATTGGCCTGGCAATAATTCTGGTGGTTTCTGACAAATAATGACCACCAGACTAGCCCAACATGAACCGATTCAAGCATGTCAACACGAATATCAAGGAGGCGATATCATCATGTTAAATAATAAAATAACTTATTTATGGATATGTGATGCTGATTTTATCATTTCTGTGATCTACATCTTTATGGATTTATTTATAAATAAAAAATGATGTTGCATTTATTTTGGTTACATAATAAAGTCTAACAACCGCAAACGTTAATAATTATTATAAAAATATTATTAGCTGAAACTTAATACATAGCTTATATAAATATCAGTGTATCCTGAAACATTTAGCGACATCGATTGGTTAATACCAATCTTATTGTACAGATATGACGTTGCATCATAAAATCTGACATTGTGTTGATGTCTGTCCTGAAACTTCTCTGTCTTTCAAAATTATTCGTTCATTTGATCAGATTTGTGGAAGTGTATAGAGGCGAGAACTTTATGTCCACGCTACATTATCGCATCGATTAATTAGACATGTATCTGATAATATTTCAATCACGTATTACCAACCAACACAAGAAAACACTAGACATCCAACAAGTCCTTAACAATAACACAAAATACACCATAATCTGTAAAATAACGAAGACAATTTATAAGAAGAATAAAACAAGCAACCCAAAATAAATAAATGTTCATTAAACTTTTGAACATATTAAAAATGTTTTAGGAAAAAAAAAACAAGAACTGACACGTGGAGACCCAACAGTTTTTATTTGTTTTATTTCTTGGACCTATCCAACCTGAGTGAATAGTAGTCATCAGCATAAAGTTTGGAATTAATGACGGTTTTCCCCATAAATAATTGCACTGCTCTACTATTTTAACATTGGTTTTAAACATTAATACTTACATTTGAAATTTTACAACGATCAGTTTCCAATCTGCAACTGATGATTACATCAGAGTTGTGCTAAGAATGAAGAGCAAAATATGCTCTTATTATCTATCTATCTATCTATCTATCTATCTATCTATCTATCTATCTATCTCTCTCTCTCTCTCTCTCTCTCTCTATATATATATATATATATATATATATATATATATATATATATATATATATATATATATATATGAGAATTCACATTCTTGAAAGCATATAAGAAATTATCTATATATTAATATGCATGAATGGTGTGCGTTACTCTTCGTACCACTGAGAATGTAACAGAAAAAAAACATGATCATAGAGTAAAGCAGAAAAAGAGAGAGGCACGTAGAAAGGCAAAAAGAGAGTGCAGTATAGAGAGGGTTTGTTGGCGGCGGGGGGGTCACCTTAAATAAAGTTTGTTGTTTGTAGTGAGAGATAAATTGTGTTTCTTGGCGTAACGATAGGTTAAGGACAAAATACCTCCTGAACTGCAAGAAGTTAAAAATCTGTCTTTTTTAAAATCTTTTCTTTGCGAATTTGTTTTAATTTCATATATGTTCATATCATTGCGGTATTATTTTCCTATTCCGTAAAATAAGATATGAATTGTCAACCCAAGATTAGGACACTTGAGATGTGTGTATGTGTGTCCAAGTTAAACGCCTAAACTACAATAATAATTTATACACAAAATGAAATAAAACTAGAAAGAAATAAACTAAAAGAATTCATGGGCAAAATAAAAAAAATATTAAATTAATAAAATTAGTATATTTTATTATTTTCGTATACTAATCCTATTAAATCAGTTGTGTTGAGAGTTCTAAAGGGAAACCAAAAGACAGATGGGCATAGAGATTAAAACTGAAAGAGAGGGAGAAAAATAAAGAAAGTGTGATAGAGAGTGAGATTGGAAGGAGTCATCTTAGATAAAGATAGATGTTTGTAGTGAAGGGTTAACTCATGTTTCGTGACCTAACAATATGTTGATGATAAATTTGCCCCTGAATTGCAAGGAACCTTTTGAAATTAAAATCTCTTTTATTCTTATCTTGGAGAATTTGTTACAGACTGAGGGAAGTAATTCTGGAGGATCTATTTGCGATTAATTTCTATCGCAAACCGAATACCAATTTTAAAGTATACAAATGTAGTTTAATGTGCTTTAAAAAAGGCTATTACGATTACAAATACGTGGAAAGCCAGCAACAATGAACTCAACGAATAGCAACAGCGAGAGAAGAGCAGAGAAGACAAGCAACTCATAACTTATTCATATTATCCAGAGTGTTCAGAAATATTTGGCATATCAGGAACAGCTCAAGACAAACCTGAATTAGTCGTGCTCGTTGATAAGGTTCACCTTAATGAGCTTATGGTTGACATTAAGGATAGACATGCACTGGGTATGCCTGTAGCTCACGAACATATCCTCGAATTCCAAAAAATATGCTAATAATACTGAATGGCCAGGCTACTGACCAAGCACAACGCCGTAATACACACTTAACTGCATAGTTTAAATTAAATCAACTCGAGGCAGTAGCTACAGAGTTTCAGTACTGCGGGATACCTCAGCAATTATGCATTTCATTGGAAGGATACGAAATGGATTCCGATGATGCGAGCCAATAACAACGTCGTCGCCAGAATGTATTCAGTAATATAAGAGAATTATAAAAAGTCTCATCTGCTGCATGTTCCCGGTGCCACTTCAAGACAGTGGAGAGAGTAGAGCTGCCAACATTTAAGGCGGCATGTATGTTACTCAGACACCTAGAAGACGAAGTTGAACTGCATAATACTCTCACAAAGGATTCAATATTTAGCATACCACGGCATTTGTTAAACATCTTTGGCATGAGGTGTTTGTTCAATCATCCCGTGAATACACTGCAACGTTGGAATGAATACAGGCACAGCATTATTAAAGATCTCCTTATAGATAATATTAACGAAGTGCGCGTCATGCCGTATTTAAGAGAGACTATGTCTCTTTTCTTATAACTCACGGGGAATTGCCACAAGTTGAAAAGTACAATAAAACATTTATTAATAAATCCGTGAAAATTATCTACTAGTAGAAGCTAATACACGTTATTAGTTAGTGCATTCCATGTAGTTTTCACAAAAGTGACACTTTAAAATATAATTATGAAATCTACTTTTTAAAACACTTATTTTTGGTTACTAAGTCACATCTGCTAACAACTCATGTGGGTCGAAAACTTGGACTACTCGACATGAATTATGTCGCATTTATGTGTGTGTGTGCGTGTGTCAGATATGGTAATTTAATTTATTGCCCCATTTATCCTCATCATTCCCTACACCTTTTCATTGCGTACAGACTTTCATCCCATCTTAACATCGGTGAAACGCGTGGGATAAAAGCTTTTCTATTTTGACTCCTGTTCGCCACTTTTGTTTAGCATACTATTATACATCCTCTCTATACACACACACACACACACACACACACACACACACACACACACACACACACACACATATATATATATATATATATATATATATATATATATATATATATATATATATTCAAAATATATATAAAATAGCCCAGAAAATTTCCGTGCCCAAAAAAGGATATATAAAAAAATTCTCAATATACAGTTCAGAAAACTGAACATACAGAACAGGTTAATAATATAAAATGAAAGCACTTTACTCTTCCGCACTACCTAGGTTTCAACCGTGAGCTCTCATCAGGTCGTTGGGTAAAAAAAATACTGTTTTTTATCTAACGACGACCTGATGAAAGCTGTATTAGAGTAAATTTTCACATCACATACACAGATTAATACAAGGATGAACAAGGGATGTATCATCAGTATTCAGAATCCCTATTTAGTACTCATGTGTACCATCATACAGATGATAAAAAACATCTTGCTATATATTACATCTGTTCCACATTGAAAATAGAATAAACAAACTGAGTACTAATTCCCATCTGTTCTGCTGCGATCATTTTCGCACAAATGTCTATGGATAAATATTAATCAAACTCTTCTCACCCAAACAAGTTATGGGTTAAATAAAAGGACAAAGTAGGCTCTGTAACCTGGACTGGCAAGAGAAGGACTCTTCTAATTTCAAAACCGCGAACAAGACAACGGAAACCCACACCATTATCTTTCGCTAGGAGCCATGGATATTTACATATATTAAAAGGAATCAGTGGAGAACCATGCACACATAACTCATGAATACATATTGCTTAAAAATTAGTGAACAAATCAGGTGTCATTCCACGCTGCCTATACATGTTCAATGGGGGACAGGTCTGTCGATCGTGTTTACCAGAAAATTTGTTGAATATTTAAAAGAGGATGTTGAGTGACATGGATATCATATGGGCGGGAATGATCCGCTTTATAATTGCATTATTGTTCCTCTTGCAGGAATGACCACAAGACGGATTAAACAATTTTTTCAACGTTCCCTTTACAAACACTAAAAGCAAGCAATCTTTATAATATGGTATGACATACTATGATACCAGATGCTGCTGATCGGGTCTACCTTACACACACAGGCTACAGTTATTTGCATGAAGGCAGAACCAGCTCGCATCATTAGAAATGAAAGAGGCACCATTTGATCATGCAGATGACCCTCTGAAGACATGCACGTTGGGGTTGTGCCGTAAAAGGAAGTTTGGCTAAATGTAAGAGGCAACTGTAATCCTACTGTAGTTAAACGATTTCTTCTGGGGACAAATTCATTCTGTTCTATGCGCTCTTCCACTGCTGCCCTTACTATACATCTGACCTTAACAGCCGTCCGGAATCTGCTCTAGTGATGCAGGAATGTTCATTTAAACAATGTTATGAACATTGTATACCATGTCCAAAATGTGCAGTAGCTCTCCGGAATGACCTTCCAAACTCTCGAAGTTTCACAATCCTAGCTATTACAAATGGCCCATAATTAAACTAAAGAAACGAGTGTCTATCTCCGTGGTATGATAATTGCTTGCAATGAACTCCCTCGGTACATTCATTGTCTGTACCCCACATATAATTAATGTACTGGTATAAGTCTTATTTTGTCATAAGATAATATAAGACTTTTAAATTCTTATCACTATATCTATGCAGTTGTCATAAATCCAGTACCTTATTAAAGTCTTCGATTCACCACATGCACTGCAGCCACAGCAACCATATAATGCCTAGGACAAGATAAACTGACAAAGTCCACCCTTCTTTAGGCTAGATTTGAATTCAGATTTCTCCTTCTCATTCTTAACTCAAAATAATATGGTCCATCCAGCTCTGCTCTTTAACCAATAGCTGGAGAGGAAAGATGGCTACATAACTTTTCCAACTGTATTTATGCAAATTTTAACATAGCAAACTCGGCTTGAATTCGAACTTGCATATATCTCTTTGCTAGTTGCTGTTATACTCACCGGTTCAAAATCGGTATCGTCCTTCAAGCTGTTGCAGTTTTATTTACCGTCAGTGTATATATGTATTAGCAGTAAAATATTGATATGCCTGACACGTGCGCCCAGGGGTAAAAAGCAGGTGACGCATCATATCTTCGAAAATGAAAAAAAGAAAAATGGATTGGCCATCAAATCTGTAGACACGAAAAAAAGCTTAGTCAGATTTATAGGCTGAGTATGCAAGATTTGAAAGGCGTTTTTCATTGCGAATATTCCCAGCAGTTGGTGTAGCTGCCAGAAAATTCGTTGTCAAGTATTTGATCATTGACTTAAAAAATATTGATTCCATGAGTTCAGATATTATTAAGATCTTTTCCAAATTCTCCATACATAAAAATACACAAAAATGATTGACAGAGTGAAAAAGGACGATGATAGATAGATTTTAAAAAATGCAACATAACATCATCATCGATCGGGAATTTCCTCCGAAGTTAACGATAATTATAAAGAATAAATTAAATAAAATAAGACAAGAAATTTGTCAGTCACCTTTTAACATTTATTTATCTATATCATATAACGTTAACATCTATTTATACCATATTTTAAAACACACATTATATATATATATATGTGCGTGTGTGCGTGCTGCGGATGCTGGTGGTGTGAAGTATAGCGACTGGGAATGAGAAATCGAAGAGTAAAGTTCGAATTCAAGTCGACTTTAGTAACTTCACTTACGCGAGAATGCCGTTGAATCAATCTGGTTTCACACCAGTTATAGTTTAAATAACAGAGCAGACTGGAATTTCTAGCAGTGATTGCTAACGTCTATCCGAAAAGGACAACTCTGAATTCAAAACGCTAGCGTGAAAAACCTTTAAGCAAATTTGGTAAATAATTTACTTTTGTTTTATCCAGAAATCTAGAGTGATTAACAATAATCATTTTCTCAGTTCATTTCATGATCTTTGAGGACCAGTAAATGAGTTACTTCATTTTCGTTGATGCTGTACCGTAGATGATATAGATTCTGAAGCATTTTGATACTGAAAAACGCCAGGCAACAATATTGGGGCACCAGCGAAAATTTCAACATTCAACACTTTTGTTAAGTTAAAAAGGTATTTTTTACAGAAAGTGATCTTTATTATTACACAAAATACAAAACGTCAAATTATGGAGTTAGTAATTACTATTGCTGCTTTGGCTCGAATAACTATCTTAATTCGATGTGGCATTGAATGGAACAAGCTCCAGATTTTCTCATTGGGAAATTGGTCCTGATCTCGCGGCTCGGCTTCACTCACTTCCCTACCTACGTAAAGTTGCCTACTTTCATGGTAATTTTTGGGGAGCTCTTCGCTATGGTACCTAGACTGTATGAATTTAAATGCGATGCTAGAGTGGCGACGATATCTCATCAGTTTTCATTTGTGCTAGCTAGATGTAGCCGTAACTTCGATGCTAACAGTTTTTCATACAGCACTTCTCGCATGTGGAACTCCCTCCCAGCCCCATGCTTTCTAGCCAACTTTAAACTGCAAAAATTTAGATGCAATGTCAATCGCTATCTACTGTCCTCCTGGCTGCTCTTTTGTTTCTCCTCGTTGCTAATGTTTCTGACCCCAATTCCTCCACACCCTGTAAACCCCTGGCGTGCTAGTGATTGTACTGCCTTGCTTGGGGGTGATACCGATTAAAAAAATAAAATAATATTTCATCAATGATTTTAGATAATCATAAAAGTAGAGTCCTTTGAAGAAACTGACCACCCAACCAGATTTTTGAGTGGTCTATTTTCCGGAACATAAGTGGACGGATAAGGGATCCCAGCCAGTATCTATATAAGCAGAGAGACGCAGGGAGTCAGCGAGTAAGTGACTGGAAGGGACCAGTGAGAAATCAGCAGTAGCCTGGACGTGAATGCAAGGGTCCTCTTTCCGTTGCCGGAGATTAGCGAGATAGCAGTCCACTTCTCGAAGCTGAAGGAAGAATAGATGGCTAACGAGAAATCGCATTGTTGCTGTTTCCCAACCGGTGTCTTGAAAAGCAGTTGCCGTTATTCGTCTTGTCACGGCCGGAGAAACCAACCTGTGGACATAGCGAGTCGGGTTGTATATACAGACACGGCCGACCTTGGATGACACCATTGGTTGTGCAGTGAACGACTTGCAGACTACGTCGTGAAATTACACTCCTGTTAATAAGGTGGAACAATTCCTATTTAGAAATCTGAATATTATCATGAATTTATCATCTCTATTCTTTCATCGACCCAATAATTTCGCATGTCTTTTTCAGCTTCAGCCTGCTTAAAGCTGTGTATCTTCTGTTACATGGTACCTACAAAAATGAAACATCTTTTCTAATCCTCAAGGTCCACAGTCAGTACGGACACAAATGCATCCTGCTAAACAATCTTAATTTAATAAAATAAAATTTTCATTGGTATGGTATCAGGACATATCGAACATGAATAACAATTCTTTGAAAGCGCGCGTGCAGCAAACGCTTCAAAGAAAACAGAAAGGGGAAAGAAGAACAATATTAAGAGATAGAGAGGAGGAGAGAGAGAATGTGAAAAAGAAGGAAAGCGCTAGAAGGATATCTGTATTTGCCAAAACGTTTCTTGAATTTTATGTAATGAAACATTAAAGTATTTTTATCAGAAAAGATGTCAAAAAAGCAAATATATGTGCTTGTGCCAATGGAACAAAATTTAACTTTAATTTGTTGAATGGACTCTTATTTATATTTCGTATAATTAAACGTCTAAAATAAAAAAAATATACACTTTATATATCTGAAAGCTGATCATTATTAGAAGTAAACATGTTCTATGTCTATTCATTAATGTATTTCACGCTCATGAAACTTTTTTAAGGTTTGTAATCCTACCCTTTAAAAAGTTCGCAATCATAAAGCCTATTACTTGCTTTCATTAAGCTTTCATCAAGTAAATTATTACCTGCTTTTTCTATTACTTGCTTTCTTTCGACCGCCGTTCTACTTACTATTTCTGGAAAAAAAAAAGAATCGCGCAATTTTTCCCGCTCCATCTATACGTTGTAACGTTATATCAGCAAATTCTCAACTGTATTTTCAACTAATCCACACAGTCTATTATCCCCCAATTAACCACAGACATCAACCTTAAAACTTATTTCTTTATTCTTATGACAGAACAAATTTCCGATGAAAAGTGAGTAGAATAATTGGTGGGAGTAGAAAAGTTTAGGAATTCAATTTACATAAACAATATTTCCATGCATGCAAAAAAATGAATCCCCCGAACAAATACTAATTTATCGGTAAGAAAGAATCTTAAAATATCTTCCCTTGAATATTAAGTTTCAATTTTCGAGAATGCAATATTTCACAATAATTTAGCCAATTCTCTGAGCTAATTAAACATGTACTTTTCATCTCTGAATAATTCATGAAAATGGTTTTCGAGCCATTTACTGTGTGTACCGTTTAACGGATAATTACCGAGAAATGTGTATCGTTTGTAAAATAGTTTAACTGTTGCAAGTTATGTCATGTATATAAAATAATGTACCTTACGGGATGAAAAAGCAAATCATTCGGGTGGGGATGAATGGGGGCATATTTGGCAGTTGTTAACTGAAAACTGTTTAAGATCATTCTCCCCTACCCCCATAAAACGTTTTGGAGAGATTTCACACTTTTATTTATTGCAATGCCAATTGTGAGCGTTTTGATGTAGATAATGTTAAATAATCATATCATACTAATTAATTTATATAATATTAAATGCAATTTAAAGTACCCGAGTTGATTTTTTTAAGTAACGCCCTATTCAGAAAAGCAAGAAAAATTAAAAGCAAAAATTACGGTTTTAAAATAAGGTGTGGCAGCTTTTTTTTAATTGCACGGATATTCCTACAAAAACAAAAAATTCTACTATGTCTCCGTAATTAGTACTTGTCTAGGTAACCTTCCTACATACACTCGACATCATATTGACTTAGGCCGGTTTAGATTGCACCAAACTTCTCATCGGCAGAAGACTTCATCCTTCCTTTGGCTAAGGCTTTCTCAAGCTTTGATAGATGCCACCTTAGAATATGTTTCTTCAGATTAAAGCGATTGCTGACTAATATTAATCTTATTCAGCTTGGCCAAGCAGGAGATGCACTGGAAAGAACCATCATCCAACTTGGTGAATACATCTTTTTAATCGTTTTCACTTTCTGTATAATAAAGGTTCACAATGTCCAAATCTCCATGTACACACACGCAACCTTCTCAGAAAAATCCCTCTGTAGGATAAGTAAGTTGATTTTACAGTAGAGTTTGTTAGATCCTTTATGGTTTTACTACTCGGGGAGCATGGAAATGAATTAGCATATTTTTCTATGCAATCCATTCCCCTCAGTAACACTTGAACCACGATTTTTTAGCAGGCGCTAATAACATGAACTCGTTGACATCATTCAGTGCCGAAGCATTTTTCTTTCTTCTTTTTATTTCTGCAAAAGCAGCATGCGAAACGAAAGTGTTCTGCCTTCGGGGTATGTCACCATTTTCTTCTGTAGAGTTTCTCGTTCTGTTTATTAATATGCAATGATCACATGTCTACTGGCAAAAACATTAAACTAAGTAAAATATGAAAGCTCATTGAAGAATGATTTGATTTAAAAAATCGTTATTTGAAATCAAAGTCTATGAAATTGATTTGGTTAAAAATAAATGGTCAATTTTATTCATCATTTGATAATAGAAAATGTCCATCAAATTAAAGCATTTTACATTTAGTGTTATATGAATCTGTTTTAATTGTGTTAATTTCTTATAAACAGTTTTTAAAGTTCTTAGAGTGAAACAATACTTTTTTAGTTTGGTGTGCTGCTTCAGAAATTGGTTTACTAAAAATTTCCTCATTCTTGATTAGAAAAATCTAGAAGATTCCTACATTTAGAAGAGCCCATCCAACATTATGAAGAAGAATGAACTATCACATTTGCGACGAATAGAAAAGGCATGAAAATAACAATAACAAAGGACTAAAGAATATTTTCGTGCAAATTAAGCTTTACTTTTTAAGCTCACAGAAAATGCCATTTCTTTTTCTTTAGAAAAAAAATGAAATGTTTGAGGAGTACTGAGTGCGTTCGAGTTTTAATAAAATTGAAGTGAAGCAGTGGAATGTGAATTTCATTAAATTATTTAAGTAAATGTAATATTTAGTGTATTTTACCAAGGTTCGGAAAAAACTCAGTATCATGGAAAGGTACTGAAATCAAAGCTTTCGGGAAAACATTTTAATGTAAATGCAAGTTTAGTGTATTTGCATTTAAAAAAAACTACCGTGTCTTCTTTAGCCAATATTTGAATATATTTGTGCTAATCTCTCGACAAGTAATTACACTAAATATTTTTGAAGAAATCATGTTTTTAACAAACATTTATATTTTTGAAAGAATTCTTTTTATTATGGTGTTTAAATTTTAAAACTTTCAACAAAAAAAACGTATTAAATTTTTTTAAAAATATTGTTTTTCACTTACTTTTCACCAATCGATATGATAAAGAAATTTTAAAAAATAATTTTCCTTTCTGTTCCACGAAACTGCAAAATCACTGCACTTAAAAAAGAAACTTAAAATCAATAAAGTTCGACATTGTATTTTATTATGAACAAATGGAAAATCTACAATAGAAAATGAAGACTTTACACTTTTGATAAATTGTCTGAGCAGGAGGTCTTACTACTAAGCAGCAAAATTTATAGCGAAAATAGTTTTTTCGATGGGAAATGCACATTTGTTTCTATGCCGTATTTAAGCGTTTGGCTTTGTTGTACATCTATGTAAAACAAAGCCGAACGCTTAAATTCATAAAATATTTTCTTTCTATGAACATTAGAATAAAACACTGAATGCAGTTAAAAGTTTAATATTGTATAAACCTAGTTGAATTATATTAATAAATAAATTTTTTTCTAATTATTTTTCGTGTTAAAATAAAATATGAAAAACGTTTGATACTAGGTACCGCCCCGTACTAAAAACAAAACGAAAAACGCATTTTAAATAATTTAAAAATATCTTCTTTGATGTCAATTTTTGCTTTTACTTGAAAGATAATAGCCTTAAGCTAATTCATATTAAGAGGAAAATTAATTTTCGTCTGTAAATAAAATGTTTAGGCATGTTTTAAAACACTGACACGTTCACTCGTCACTCATCAAACCGTTCTTGTAAACAAAAACTCTAAAAAACGCATTTAAAAATCTCTTAAAAAATGAATATTTTTCTTAGAGATATCTTTATGAATTATTTAGTACATTTAGAGATTATTTAACTAGATTTTGTAAACATAATGCTTACGTTTTGCTTAAAATATAATGCAAATAACGTTTATTTACGCACGGCAACCTACAATGTCCCCGGTCAATAATAAAAACTGGATAATTTCACCTCTCATTTAAAAAAAAAACGCGAAATTGTTTTTAAAAATTAATCAGCAAGAAACTGATATTAATTTTTTAAATTAAATTACCTTATATAACCGATAAAGTAAGAAAATATTTTTTTATTCTATACGTTTTTATGAAACTCAGTAGAATGAATAATAATATTTTTTATACTACAGAAAAAGTAGTTTTTTTATAAATGATACCTTTGAGTTTAATACACTGCTTTGATTTTTGTTTTCTTACCTGTCTGCTGTCATAAAATATTTAATTGTACCCAATATATTTTTTGATTATTCCGAATTTAAAAGTTATTGAATTATCATATATCATGAGTATTCAATCAAAGACAGTAATTCAGAATTATTTCTTTTTTGAACATCCATACAAATAATAATATTTGGTTTTAAAAACAAAAAATAAAATAAAATTCTTTTAGAAACATCGTTTCGATTCTTCAAACATGTCTTTATTTGATAAAAGAAACTACTGTGACTAACAGCGAAGGAATTAATTTTTTAAAATAAATATTAAGAGTAGTTTTCTCTCTCCATTCTGAAAGAAAAGGTGTTTTATTAAATTATGCAAGCACCAACATTCAAAAAAAAGCATTGAGTGTTATTGAATTTTATTTTATTTTTCATAAATTTCGGGACGAATTTTCCGTATGTTCACATTTGATATTGCAAAACAGATTTACCGAAGTAACATCTTCAGGGATTTTTCTTTATATAAATGTCAAAAGGATATTCGCGAACATCACAAATTAAAAGTACACACGAAATATCAAAAAAGGTGAAGTGAGTGAAAGAGACTCCCAAAAATAGTTCCACAAAATGTTCTAATAAAATAACCTATTCAGTATTCAATTAATGAACAATTACTGAAAATTTCGTTTGAATCGGATAATTCCCTGATTTTTGGCAATCTTTTAAAAAAACGGAGGTAGCGAATTTTTATTTAATTCCGGAAAAAACACGTTCGTTTTAGTGGTACCTAATTAATATCCACACGCAAACTTTTATTATTTCGAAACCATATCAAGTTAACTGACACAGAGAGATATGCACGCAAAATCGCACACAGACAATATAACGCATAAAAATTCAGCCACAAAACTCATACGTTCTTACAGTGTCGCAATTTGTTTGCTAAAAAATGTAATCTTCAGCTTTGAATTAGATCAAAAGAAAACATGCCGACATCATTCTAGACTATTTCAGTATTAACTAAAAATGTAATTGAAAAGAAATATCTACCCGCGAATATTTTCAAACGTGTCTCCTATAACAGAAAGCCAGTTCAGACAAACAAGACGGACGGCAACTATTCAAATTTCACAGCTTCATTTTTTTTTTAATTTTAGGAGCTGCCAAAGGAACGCACCATCTATATATATATATATATATATATATATATATATATATATACTCAAACACACACGTATATATATATATATATATATATATATATATATATATATATATATATATATATATATAGGGAGAGAGAGAGAGAGAGAGAGAGAGTGTGTGTGTGTGTGTGTGTGTGTGATGGATAAATTGTCGTCTAAATTACGCAAAAATGAAAATAACACTGACATCTTATTTTAATAGATATATTTACCAAAATTACGCAAAAAATCTTGAAATACAAAAAAGTAAATTTGTTCAATAAAATCGCCATTGGCGTCAACCACGGCCTCTAGACGACTTCGGAAGCTTCTGCATCTCTTCTGGACGGTCTCCTTCTTTAAGTTGGTGAATGCTGCCATAATCCTTGCCTTCAGTTCATCTTTGGTGTTACAAGGAGTTTTATTGATCTCTCGCTCAACTGCGGCCCATACATAATAATCAAGAGAATTGCAGTCTGAGGAGTTAGGTGGCCATATGTAAGGAGAGATCTGGTCGCAGAAATTGTCTGACAGCCATGACTGGGTTCTCCTGCTTGTGCGGTATGGAGCAGAGTCCTGTTACCAGACACAGGATCTTCTAGTAGCCACTCTCTTTACCCAGGAAAGCACTACCTCCTCTAGGCACTTGATGTAGGCCTCTGTGTAGTGTGAGAAACCCCGTGGGAAGATAAATGGAGGCATAACGTCACTCCAAACACCATGATTCTGACTGGATATATCAACCAACTATTTCCGAATCTTCTGCACTGTCCTCAGATTGAAATGTTTGTAATCCGGTGTGAATGCCAAGCAGTACAGCATTCTGTTTCCAAATTTCTGGTGGAATGAACTGCGTCATGATGTTCTTTCTCTCACATACGGTGCCTAACTGAGCCTACTATACAGTGCAGTCGACAAAATTACAAACGCGCATCCACGAAATTTAAAATATAAATGGCGACAATTTACCCATTGCATCCTGTATGCGTGTGTGTGTGTGTGTTTGTGTGTGTGTGTGAGAGAGAGAGAGAGAGAGAGAGAGAGAGAGAGAGAGAGAGAGAGAGAGAGAGAGAGAGCATAATGAAAAAAATGACCGAAACTTAATAAAACAAAGGTTTATTGTCAAAATCTTTGTCAAAATCGTCAAAATCTTTTTTTTTCGGTTAAAAATACTTTGATTTTGGAATTTTTGTCGGATTTTGATGAAACTTTCAGGAATTATACAGAAATGAATTAAATTATTTATTATTAATTATTATGTTTCTGTTTTAGAAAATTTTGGTGAAAATTGTTGTTTATATCTGTTACGCCCGCACCTTATTTAATTTATGAAATTTAAAAAAATAATTTGTGTATTTATATTAGTTATAAGGAGAATCCTCGGAAATTTAAATCATCATATTTTGGGAGGGAGCCAATCAGAACCCACAGTTGGGGAAAATATGCTCTGAATCGTAAAATAAAAAAATAAATTTTTAAATTTAAATTAGAATAGTGTATAATCTTTTAAATCTTTGAAAATTCTGTATTAATTTGTAGGCGTTACATGAAATAAAAACTGTAATTACTACTCATAAATAGAAAAGTTTACTACAATTCAGCAACCTCCAGTATTTTAAAAACAATTTTGTGTGTGTGTGTGTGTGTATGTGTGTGCATGGGAGGGTGAGGGTATAAAAGTGTCGATTTTTGTAAATAGGGACTCCATACACGACATTATCAGAAAATAAGAGCGGTACCTATTGTAATTTTAAAATTTATTGGTAATATTCTAACATTTTGTCAACAAGTTTCTTCATGAGTAAGACTATAAAATTCAATAAAAACCTAGAACACTTCAACTATTTATCTTTTAAGATTAGCTAGTAGTTAACATATATATATATATATATATATATATATATATATATATATATATATATATCCGATGCGATGAGAACGAAAGTAATATATAAATTCCAACGTTCGCAGCGTTAATTCAAAAAAGAACTCGATACAGGTAGTAGAGCGATAATTATTTATTTATTATAATTTTATCATATAGACAAAACCATTTTACTCACAACAAAGATGCAACTTGGTTTCAGTGCATTTTAACTGCACATAACATTAACCACCCGGTCCACCCAACACCAAACTGCTATCAACAGCCACTATTGTTTCACTCAGATACTTTATGTATATTTTGTATGTACATTTTTCTTCTCAAAAAATGGAAAATAGGAAGTGACGTTTTACATCCGGGCTTGCCTACAAACAGGATCGTTCATAACCATTTTCGACCCTCACCCGTAGATGTGCAGTTAAAATGCACTGAAACCAAACCTTCATGAGTAAGACTATAAAATTCAATAAAAACTTAGAACACTTCAACTATTTATCTTTTAAGATTACCTAGTAGTTAACATATATATATATATATATATATATATATATATATATATATATATATATATATATACATATATATATATATATAATGGACTCTCCCGTCGGTTTCGACGTATGAGGATCTGACAGCTTAGTTGATTCAGTTATGAAATTTTGTGCGATAATCTTAAGTGGCATTTAAGACCTGCTAGTGATTTACAAAAGAGACCACATATGGAGCAAGTGTTAATTAAGCTTTAAATCAGCTAATATTTCTTGAATAACGTTTCATAAAAGCATATTTTATTTCTGAAAAATTTTTTGATAACGTCTGCTGACAGGTTTGTTAATATAGACGCTTTTATCGATTTTACAGATAATCTAAAAAATAAATCCATTTAACATAACTTCAGTTTGAAATCCAGCATTTCATCTAAAATATTAAATAAAATCTATTAGTTTGGAATTGAAACTAAAATAAAATCTTCAAGAAGGATATTTAATTTTTTAAATACATTTTGAACCTTAGTTATCAGATTCTGTGGGAGGTAGCTATATATATATATATATATATATATATATATATATATATATATATATATATATATATATAGTTGTATATTTAGGCAGCAATCCTTCTATTATGCAAGTTTCATTAAAAACGACAGACATGGTACTACGGTTAAGTTTTTTTTTAATTTTTCTTGTGTACGAACAAGAGTTTTCTTTGCTGGACAAAGGGTGTATTTAATTTGATTTGTTTTTTTTAAATCAAATTAATTATCTATTATAAAAAAATTAAGACAGCTAACCTTATCCTCAAAAATAACAACACGCCTGATAAGTCAAAATTGCAAAGAACAAAAATTATTTACGAGTTCAAATGCCCCTTAAGGAACTGCGTTCCTAACGAAACCGGACTCATAAATAATTACATCGGTTACACAACCACATGCTTATCCAGACGTCTTACGTTACACCTATCCGATCACAGCTCCATTAGAACCCATTTAAACACACACAAAAATTTACCAAACTCCATTAGAAATATACTAGTAGAAAACACAAATATATTAATTGCTTCTGCCTGTAAAAAAAGGTTAAAAATAATGGAGGCTTTAATAATAAAAAAGAAAAAAGCCTACCATTAACAATATTAACTACGAACAAAGCCACAACGTGCTAACCGTATTTGGAAATGAAAACACCACTACTACACACTAAGACATATACATAATGCACACACTCAATTAAGCTGAAAAATCAAATCATCCTTGATAATGGCTAAAGGTATAGCCGAAAGCGCTCGGAAAAATAAAACATTTGGACAGTTCTTATACACCCTTTGTCCAGCAAAGAAAACTCTTGTTCGTACACAAGAAAAATTAAATAAAAAACTTAACCGTAGTACCTTGTCTGTCGTTTTTAATGAAACTTGCACACACACACACACATATATATATATATATATATATATATATATATATATATATATATATATAATCGGCGAGTCATGTTTCATATTTTCATGATTTTTACAATATTTGATTCTTAGAAAATGTCTCCACAACTATTGGTTAAATTATTAGTAAAATCTTTGGTTAATTACTATTTAAATCTTTTTTATCCTTTAGTTTCATAAAAACGTTTTGAAAAGTAATGTGCGAATATTTAATAGGTCTTAATATTTCAATGCAAAATTTACCTGTCACTTAATAAATTGGTTCTCTAAACCTATGATAAGTGTTTTGTAATAATCAACAATATAATGAACACTGAACTCAATAAGACGAAACGAAACCTTATAAAAAATTTTACATTTTACAATCGAACTCACGCTGTGTGTGTGTGTGTGTGTGTGTGTGTGTGTGTGTGTGTGTGTGTGTGTGTGTGTGTGTGTGTGCAAATATGCAGCATTACATAAATAAAGAGGCACATCAGGCAAATTAAAATTTGGCCAATATATCAGATTTGAAGAACTTAAATTTTAACTTTTGTATGAGTTGCACAACGATAGCTTTTTGGACATATGTTTATATGAACATTTTAACTTGTTTCATTTAAAAAAAAACGCCCCAAAATTTGAAACCTGCTCCCAAAATTTGTAAGAGTATTTTTGATACAGCCTGTATTTTATACATACATATATATATATATATATATATATATATATATATATATATATATATATATATATATACATATATATATACATATATATATATATATATATACATATATATATATATATATATATATACATATATATATATATATATATATACATATATACATATATATATATATATATATATATATACATATATATATATATATATATATATATATATATATATATATATATATATATATATATATATATGATTAGGTTTCTCGATGTGACCTTGGACTTGAATAATGGTTATTACTAGAGTAGGCGTGGGTGAGGTGTGACCTGTGCGGTTTGATTAAATTAATCAAAGGAGGTTCGCAAACATTTAATAAAAAAACAAAGCATAAATCTGACAGGTCAATAAACAAGGACAATAACGAAGAGTTTACATTAATATTGTAAAAATTTATTTACTATAAAATACAATATAGCAACTCAAAGAGAATGGACAAAGGTTCCATACGGAACAAGTTTAACACAAAATTCACGTAACAAATAAAAACGTGAAATAGGGTTCCTGAAAGAAAGTTTACAATAAAATTTATACATTTAAGAGAACGTAACAGAAATCTAGATTCAATTGAAGAGTGAAATGTATCATTTATGAAAGTAAAGTTTATGTTCGGAACCAAACTTAGTAAAAATATTCATGTCTTAAATTGACAGTCATAAAAGTTTATGTATGGAAGCGTACAAATTCAGAATTGAACATTGACAAAAGAGAACACATATCATATTGGTAGTAGATAAAGTTCATGTACGGACGTGTACAAAATCGACGGTATAGCACACCAAATCTTTATTGCTTACACAGAAAGATAAACAAGGAGTGATGTAAAAAATGAAGGATACTGACCGATTTTGATGAGATGTGAAAAGTCGATATTTGAATTAAAGTCAGTAGAGTCCTCAGGGTTTTACTGAAATTAAAACTATGTTTGAAATGGAAAACTGTTCACGTCGTTATTTTGATGTCCTTTGTTTGCTGGCCTTTAAATCATCGGATATTACATAAGTCCCCTTTGAAATGAAATTGGTGGAAATTCGTCGAAAGCGTTGATTAACCGTTGAGATGGACTGGTCTGACGTCAGGACGGAAAATTCCGTAGAAATTAACCAATATTACGGTACAAGTTGTTTGACGTCAGGACAAATAGCTAGGCCGCAAGAATTAACCATTAATTATGGCAGAAGATGGTTGTCATCGCGACAAATAGCTAGCCGCCAGAATTAATCAATGAACAGGAGACGATGGTTGTCATCAGGACAAATAGCTGGTCTTAAGGTTTAACCAATGTTATGGCAAAAGATGGTAGTCATTAGGACAAATAGCTAACCGCCAGAATTAATCAAAATGGTTGTCATCAGGACAAATAGTAACAGCAGCTTCCTACGAAATATGGCCTTCGATAGTGTAATGTGCATGACTATGCAGAAGTAGGGGGCTGTGTGGCCATTGGCTATTTTTAGTCTGAGTAGACACGGTCAAAATGTTCCAAAAACCTTAGTATCAGGATATGACACTCGCCCACGCACAAGTTTCCAACTAGCGTTCATTTTGCAGACCAAAAAGTGGGCTGTAACTTAATACAGACCCCATGCTCAAGTACCCTGGTCACAGTAGAGACCGTTTCTCGTTCAGGATTTACCTTAACTGGTCTTAGTTGGTCATAGCTTGTCTAAGTCATACCACCGCTACGGAACACATGTTACGCAACGGAGCAGGAAGAGAGAAGTCCCGCGACACGGAACAGATACTACAACCGCAGCATTTACTCCAATGGGAAAACCCCACTTTTCCTGCCCTGTCCCTTCCCGAAGAAGAACCCCAGGATTTACCTTGACTCTCCACTGATCCCGGTTGTGACACAAGGTCGGTTTTTAACGTGAAACCTGATTGTTTCCACTGGGTCCACTTGTTTAAGCTAGTCATACTACCGCTACGGAATAGATGTTGCGCAACTGAGGTGGGGACAACGGGAGGAGAGAAGGGTTCCGGCACAGAACAGATACTACAACCGCAGCATATTCTCCGACGGGAGTAAACCCCTTCTCCGGAAAAGAACCCGAGGATGTGACACAAATTCGGTTTTAACGCGCGGACTCGATTTTTCCACCCGAGCCGCTGGTCTTAGCTGATCATAGCTTGTCTAAACTAATCATGGGCGCCCATACCACCGCTACGCGACATATGTCACGCAACGGTGGGGGGAGAACGCAAGGGAGGAGACATGTCTTCCGGAGCTGGACAGATACAAAACCGCAACATCTACACCGACGGGAAAACCGCCATCTCCTCCTCTACCTAAACTCCCATAAGAATCCGGAAACAGTGCCCCTAGACCGTTTCTCGTCCTTACTTAGATGGCGAAAAGTCACAGTACTTATCGTAAGAAGGTTGTTTCAATAAACGCGAAGTTTCATAATTTCTTTATAGCTAATAATTAAATATGGAGTTGCTAGGATTCACTAACAATGTTATGTATTATTCAAAAGGAGTATTTAGATTTATACTCAATAATCAAATATCTAAGGAAAAAATGTACTTGATCATTAAATCTAAATAAACTCGTTATGTTGCATAGAAAAAAGTTCGGTGACGCTAGGGAGGAAGAACAAGGTCACGAATTATGAACGGAGTAGCGAGGTGCTACGATATAACAAACCATATACCAAAGATCTATATAACCATAGATACATCAGCAATACTAACTCCAGTAATAAGGAAATAATATTATTTGATAATAATAAAATTAAATATATAAAAGCTTCAGAACTAAGAAACCATAAATTAAATTTAGAGAATTTAGAAAAAAAAAACAAAGGTAAAAATAAGCAGAAACAGCGTATTTTGATCCACCTTTTAATCATATTGTTCAAACGTATATCGGAAGAATTTTCATAAATTTAATTCGAAAGCACTTTAATCATTTACCAACACTAAAAAAATTTTTAACAAAAATAATGCTAAGATTAACTAAAACAAATAACATCGATAAATCTATACCGTAACATAATAATATTATATTAAGCAAATAAATCACCAATGAAAGCAAGAGTTAAACTTTTATAAAATAAATGCAGCTACCAGAAAATAAGATCTGTCCCTTAAATGGTCAATGTATGACTGATAATATTGTACACCAAGCTAGCATACATTCCGATAACGATGAAAAATTTTATTTTAGTTCCACTGAAAATTCTTGGAAATTTCGTTTCTATCACTGAATGACATTAGGCAATATAAAAGGCACGAACAACACTGCGCTCTCTGTAAAAATTTCTGACATCAACAGATGTAATTAATGTTTTGTTGAAAAATTAATTATTGTAAAAGATTTAAATAACTCTAGCTTATTAAACAAGAGAAATGAATTGATCGTTACATGTAACATAAAAATAAATATCTGCTCATATACGTCGATCCAAATTAATTTTTAATGTAAATTATGGTTTTCTTTTCATTTTTTGAAAAAGAACCACTAATCTCCCTTTATGCTTGATATAAAAATTTAATATTCACAACCCTAAAATATTTTTACTCACACACACACACACACACACACACACACATATATATATATATATATATATATATATATATACGCGTGTGTAAACAGGTGAGTGATTTTGTATGTTTATGTAAGCTTGCTTATATTATATTTTTCATTCACTACATCTCGATCAATCAATATTTAAATTCTTTACTTCCTCAAATGCACTCGTCAGCTCCTCTTACATTCTTATATATATATATAATATATATATATATATATATATATATATATATATATATATATATATATATATATATATATATATTGCAGTTATTTCTATTTTCGAAACACGATCAGTAATACTTATTCACTAAGATTTACTTACCTAAGTGCACATAATTCAATTTAAGGTGCTAGCATGTCATACCATACTGTGTCAACTAGGCGCTTTACAAATTCTTTTAAGAGAAAATCCACAATCGAGGCCGTTTTGAAAAGATATTGCTCGCCTATAACTATCAATTAATATTAATGAAAGATGAAATTAAAATGACAAAACAACATTAGAGTTCTGCGAAGCAAAATGAAAGCTAAACAAATTAATGTCTCTCTAATTATACCACGATGTTGGGACTCGGAGATTTTACCCCGACATGAAAGTGACTTTTTTTATTTTACACTAGAAAGATGTTTTGAAAAAAGTGTATAAAAAATTAAGTATATACGAGGTGGTGTTAAAATGTTCTCTGCAACAACCACTTCCAAAATATGACTAAATGCCAAAAGATTACATATTTTTCAGCACGCTTATATGAGAACATGTTTTATTAAAGTCCACCAAAATCTTTGTGTATAATTTTTCATTATATATTTCCAATGCATATATACATTGTTCGCATACGGATACAGTTTGTGTTTTATGTAATTTAGTCCTTATTCGTTATTATCATGAAGTTAATACTGTGAGAAAAGTTTTTACTATTTTCATTCTGGAATGTTTAGGGACAATACATTTCAAATTTAAATGCATGTGCATTCTACATATATTACTACTTAAACGATACATGTATATTTAAATTTGAAATGTAGCGTTTCTAAAAAGCAATTCTGCTGGTAGTTATACGGTCTGCTTGCTTTTTTCATTTTATTTCCGTTGACAACGCTGATGCATATTTAACGTATGATTGCACATAAGAAAACATGCAGACAGATCTCTGGTAAATTCATTTAGAACATGCCTCGCTTTATATAAGAAATCTCATCGTGCATACTATGTACATAAAATGAAAAATGCATGAAGCCGTTGATCGTTAAAAACTTTTAAATAAAATATCTCTGTATGTCTGTGTGTCTCTCTCTCCCCATATATATATATATATATATATATATATATATATATATGCATGTTTCATTACAAACGACAGACAAGGTACTACGGTTAAGATTTTTATTAAATTTTTCTTGTGTTCGAGCAAGAGGATTCTTTTCTGGATAAAGTGTGTGTAAAACTGTCCAAATGTTTTATATTTCCGAGTGCTTTCGGCTATACCTTTAGCCATTATCAAGGATGATTCGATTTTTCAGCTTAATTGAGTGTGTGTGCATTATGTGTATGTCTAGTGTGTAGTAGGGATGTTTTTAATTTCCGAATACGGTGAGCACATTGTGGCTTTGTTCATAGTTAATAAAGTTAAGATTTGGCTTTTTTCTTATTAAAGCTTCCATTATTTTTTATCTTTTTTTACAGGTGGATGCAGTTAATATATTTGTGTTTTCTACTAGTATGTTTCTAATGGAGTCTTGTAAGTTTGTATGTGTGTTGAAATTGGTTCTAATGGAGCTGTGATCAGATAGGTGTAATGTAAGACGTCTGGATAAGCATGTAGTTGTGTAACCGATGTAATTATTTATGAGTCCGGTTTGATCAGGAACACAGTTCCTTAAGGGCATTTGAACTCATAGATAATGTTCGTTCTTTGTAATTTTGACTTAGCTGGTGTGTTGTTATTTTTTAGGATAAGGTTAGCTGTCTTAAATTTTTTATAATAGATAATTAATTTGATTTTTTATTCGGTTCATTTGGGGTAGTGTATTTCTTTATAATATTTCATAGTGAAGATTCGTCTTGTTTGTAATTAATGTACATTTGGTTTTTGTAATAAATGTGTCTGTGATTTTTGAATGTGTGTTTGCACACCCTTTGTCCAAAAAAGAAACTCTTGTTCGAACACAAGAAAAATTAAATAAAAATCTTAACCGTAGTACCTTGTCTGTCGTTTTTAATTAAACGTGCATAAACGAAGGATTGCTGCCTAAATATACAACTATATATATATATGTAAAAATTCAGGCAATAACAAAAGGGAAATTTATCTTTACCGACACGTTTCATCCGCCGATGGACTTTTCATGGCAAATGTAATTTTTTTTATCTTTCAGTAAGTATTTATAAACAGAAGTAAACTGGTTAATTTTTCAAAATTGTTCATTTTAAGAATCCTCATAAATATGCTTCATGTTGACTGAAATTCAAAGTAAACTATGGATGGTAAGTGATGCAATTTATTGTCTAGTAAACGAAAATTAGTCAATTTTGTTATTGTTGAATATTTTTAATGTAATTATTATTTATTTTATTTTATTTTTAATTGAAGAATTAATCGATTTATTTTTTAACTCTATATTTATATTACTTCCAATATTTTTTATAGTGAATACTCGTATTTGAAATAGACGCACCATTTTTATTATTACTTTAAACAGTGTGTATTACAGCTGTCTGCGTATTCGAGAAATCTTAATGGAAATATGTGCTTTCCTTCAGGGATCGAATCGTAAAGCATTGGCCTGAAATATTAATACTATCGCAATTTAAAATTATTTTTCTGTATCCTTAAAAATACTTTACACAATATAAAAAGATAGAACAAAATTCATATGGTTATTCTCACGTAGAAAATATTTTATAAATGAAAGCATATGTAACTTTTCTTTCTCTATTCCAGAATTTCTTTTATTTTCCTTTTCCTCACTTCTCCTCACTATAGTCTTTTCAATCTCTTTCACTCCGTATAACACCTTGCGTGGTTGTGGCTTTATCGCCTTGCTTGGGTTGAAATGATTAAACCAATTTTCTTTGTGCTGTAATTTGTTCCCAATTACCTGGTGCACCTTACATATATTCTTTTACCCATATCGGAAAAACACTGACCATAGTTATGAAATAAGACCTTATTAGTATGAGTAGTGTATTTTTAAATATATTTTTTATTATCTTTTTATCTGTTCTTTGACGAAGTAGGAATTTTCAATTACCGGTTTTATTATCTTGGAACAGCCAGTCAATGTCATAACAAAAACAATGGTTACTAACATCGCCGATGCAAAGAAGTTGACAAGAACAGCATTACTTGAAATCAGTGTTTTTTGATCGGGGTGTCGTTAAGGGTGTTACACTATTTTAAATTAAAGTAACAAATTTATGAAAGAAGGCAAAACCAGGATTCCAAAATGTGAATAGTTTGACGAGCATAGTATTTTTTCTCGTTTTCGGGAGATTTTAACTTAATAAACCAAAATAAAACAAAATTCGCTACTATTAATAATGGTACATAAAATTAATTAGGCAGAGCAGCATGAATGGATAGATACCGAGACATGTGAATGGAGGTGGCCAGGTGCTCACACTCGGTCATAGGATAATAAAATACCCTCACATATCTAACAATTGAATAGAGCTTGATGTGGATGCATTTGAGGGTTAGATAATGGAAAATCATAATACGTGTTAGTTTTCAATAAATTTCTTCCATCTCACTTTCTAAATGATTTAACGCTTTCCTTTCTTTACTAACTACAGAAATATTGGGAATAATATCTATATGTTAGTTTTGTATTCATTCTCACAAAACAAAGCACATTGCATTCATTCTCACAAAACAAAGCACACTGTACATTTTCTATACGCTTATGCAAACTACATGAAGTGAACACCAGGTGTAAATTGCCTCAAGATATCCTTTTATGTTTGTTCGCTACCCACAAATATATTTTATGTTTGTTTTCAGTTGATGCATTTTTTGTTTGACCTTTTCCTTTCTACTAATAGTTCTTGCTATAACTTTTTATCATAAAGAATATACCTTCTTTAACTCACGAAGTTGCTTTTTAAATATTGATTGTAGTTACTTCACTTCACAAAACAACAGATTTACGCAGAATGTTTTCACACGAGCGTCAAATGTATCACTTTCTTATCATAAGTGAAATAGTAAAGATGTATGAAATTTGAATGAAACAAATTAGGAAGAACATCCCAATCCCAAATCCGTCCAATTTCGAAACATCAAATATATCTGACCAGGAAAATAAAAGTAAAACAAAAACCTCTATTATACACTGAATATTATTAACAATATGTTTTACTAAGTGTACGGGCGAAAATGTATTGATTACAAAGTATAATCTGTGATGAGAAATTCTCAAGTGAAAGCATGGCTCGTTCTAAGATTCAAAGACACTTTTCTCAATGAGAAATCGGATTAGTTGAAGTGTTTGTTAACATGCAAAATAAAACGGGTACTAATTTCGTTGAAATGTTCAAATTTTCAGTTTAAACTTTAAAAGTAAAAGTAAATAGTTGTATAATTGCGAGTATATTCCAAAAGAAATAAAACCACATACAATTTTTCCTTCTATTAGTATGACTGAAGCTAACCTCCAGGAAAGTGACTCATTACACCTTTTCAGATTAACGTTTTCCACTGTCTTGAAATGTAACAATTATGTTGAATCCCTTATCTGGTCTGCTACTAGGAAACTTGCTTCATTGTACCGTGCTAGGCAATTTTTCTTGCCAGAATCTATCTTATAACTTTAGGTTCGTACATTGAATATTGCTCTCACATCCGGTCCAGGGCTTCTGCTATGCATGTAGGGGTTCTTGAAAAAATCCAAAGTATAATATATAATGTTATCGGTCCTCATCTGGCATCTAGACTTCAATCATTTTCCTACCACCACAACGTATCTTCCCTATGCCTCTTCTATAAATATTTTCATTGTAATTGTTCTGATGAACTTTCCTCTTCGGTACCTAGACTTCACGAGTTTAAGCGCAGTACCAGATCTCATCATTTTATAGTTGAAGTTGTCGGATGTAACCATAAGTTATATTCTAAAAGTTTCGCACTTCTCGCTAGTGTAATTCTTTTCCGGATTTTTGCTTTCCAATCAGTTTTGATCTTCAAATGTTTTAATGCAATGTTAGTCTTCATTTTCTGTTTCCATAATTCTTTTATTTTATTACCTTCCTATTCTCTCCCTAATAATGTTTGTTTCTCAGATTGTTTCACACTCAATAACCACTTGTGTCTTAATTGCTTTTTCGCCTTGCTTAGGATAAAATGATTTTTAAATAATGCAGAATCATGAATTATGCATACTTGCAAAGCAATTTTCCAAAGAGCCTAGAATATGAAAATAAAATTAACAAAATTCCTTTATCTGTGGACAATAAGGAGAATGTAAAGACAAAATCCAGTTTACATTTGATGAATCGTGTGATACTTATGGAACAACAGACTTGCTCTCGTTTTGGGGGTTTTATTCACAAAAATAAATAAGGCTTATTATAGAACAGCATTTATGTTACAAATAAATTCCTGGAGCTACCTGTGGTGAAGATATTTTTAATGTTCTGAATGATTACATGACATCTATAAATAAACTTATCTTGGAAAAATTATATCTGTACAGATTAAGTCCTCTGTATGACTGTCAAAAGGAACAGTTTTGTGACAAGTGCGCAGTAGCGAAACAGAAATAATATATGTTGACATTTTTTTCTTACTTCAACAGACTTTCGTTTCAAAAACAATAGGTTTACAGGTGCAAAAATGACGTTGTAAAAATTGTAAATTTCATACAAAGTAAACTCCTTAAATCGCATATGTTTAAAATGTGATGAAATGGGTTCTAAACATAAACATACTTTTTCCACACTAAAATTCGTCGGTTGTCGTGGGGTTGAATTTTAAATCGTATCTATGAACTGAAAGACGAAATGTATGAAAAGGTTACTTGTGACGAGAAGATACAATTCTGTGAATTGTTATATGATGAACTTTGGTATTGAAAATTGATTTACTTATCTGACATATTTGAAATTGCAAATAAGTTAAAATTTTAACATACTAGGAAATAAATATTTTAACATTTATTGTTAAAATTTGTGCCCTCAAAAATGAGATAGTTTTGGTCGTATGAAGTGAGAAACGAAAACTTCAGCATGTTTTCCAAAACAAGTTTCTTCAATAAATGCTCCTATATAAAAGAATTAATTTCTAATCATTTGAAATCAATGAAGAAAAATTGATAACGATTTTTCAGATTCGAACATTGAATGATGTGACTGGGTGATTAACCCATTCAAAAGATATGAGGGAATGAAGAAGCAGTTTTTTCCACGTGATGAATTGATGCTTAGAACTCATATTCAGAAGTGAAATAAGACTCTGAATAAAATTCCGATGCAGTGCCACAAAATAACCAGAAAAATCTGAAATAATTCTGCTTCAGGCATCAACTTATTTGAATGTGACTAGAGTCGAGATTCCAAGTCAGGATTTTCTTTGTATTTTCTCAAGAATCTCGGATATATAGATATGACAATCAGATATTACGAATGGTAGATTTTTAAATGTTTAAGTTGGATTCTGACGAGAAAAATTGTCTAATATTTCAGAGTTAATCATCATTCCGAGCAGTAGACCTAGCAATTGATTCAATATATAATCAATATAATCATATCTGTGGAAAAGGTGAGCCCAAGAAGGCGCCAAGAGTTGTTATCCTGGAGTTTAGCATTAACCTTGCTGATGGCAGGGATAGAAGGTTTTCAGTGGTGATTAAATGAAAGTAGCTTTGTTTTGGAGGTGTTAACATTTTTAGAAGCCTTTCCTTGTCCCTGTTAACCATTGATTGGTGATGCAGGACAATTCGACACCACCGACTGAACGCCGTGGAATGAACGCCGGGGCTGCTCAGCACTCAGGCTACACATGACCGAGACAAATCAGCACCAAAAAAACATAACTTGTTTATAACAAAAAAAAAAAAGCATAAAATAGATAGCAAAAATAATTAAAAATGTTTTAATAATTTAAAATGTTTTATTGAATTATTTTCTATATTAAAAACTAATTTTCTTTGCAATTTAGTTTATTAAAAATAATTAAAAAGAAAAAACTGGTCATATTTTACATAATGTCTTTTCAGGTGCCTTATTTGAAGAAAAATATTCACTAAGGTTTTAATCCTTAATAAATTGCTTTTATTCAGTTTTAAAAAGTTTTTTTTCTGGTGGTGCTGAATAGTTTCGGTCCTGAAGTGTCTCAGTCCTGAGTTGTGTCGGCGCTCAGTCGACGGTGTTGAGTTGTCCCTTCCCGATTGATTGGAGTTCCTTTTCGAAGGCAGTTGCTAGATTTACTTTGTCGGATCTGTCTGACAAAAGGTTACTTGCAATTCAAGGACGAATTTGTTCTAAACAAATCGTTATATCACGAAACATGATTTAACCCCTCACTACAAACAACTGGTGTTCGTATTTCTTTAATTTTTTATTTTTAACTTTTCGCGCGCTTTTCAAATCAGGGGATTCATTAAGATGATCCCGCAGCCATTGTCACTGTATGTCCATCACTTGCTTTCTGTTTTACTATGCCCCTCTCTCTTCATGTTTCACTCTCAGTATCTGTGATACTAAGTGTGACACACACCATACATCGGTACAAGCGTATTAAAATATATATTATAGTAGATACCGCCACGAACTTTCTAAAAACGGATTTAATTAAACTAATTTGTCTTCTTTTTTAAAAAATTTCGTTTTTTTAAGGATAATAGCTTAAATTTAATCCGTATTGAAAGAAAAATTAATTTACCTTTGTAATTAAAGTTTTTAGGCATTTTCAAAACATTGGCACGTTTTCTCGTCAAACATCGACTCATCGAACCGCCATTATAGACGAAAAATGGAAACAACAATTTTTAAAATGTCGTAAAAATTTGTCCTAGAGTCGAAGTCATTTAGTAAAAGTAAGGATTAATTAGCTGTATTTTGCGGTTTATAAAAATGAAAATAACGTTTATTTAAGCACGGTAGCTTGTGGGTTCAAGGGTTAAACACAAAAAAATGTATAATGAATTCCCTGACTTGAAAAGCGCGCGATAATTTAAAAATAAAATATTAAAGAAATATGACTACCATAATTGCAATAATCTAGAAATTGGTTTTTAAGTTAAAAAAAAATTATATTTAACCTTATATATATATATAAACAATAGTTACAGAATAGATTTTTTAAAAATTCTGTACGCTTTTATTAAACTTAGTAGAAGGAATAATAAAGAAGTTATGTTTTTAGTTAAATGATGCTTTTCAGTTCAATACGTTGCTTTTATTTTTTTACTATTTTCTTACATATTTCATACTAAAAATTGCACCGAATATGGTTTTTTAAATTTAAGAAAAATTTTTAAATTTTAAGAAAATGTATTAACACGGAGATGCTACTAACAAAAATGGGCAAAATTGGCAGATTTATTGAATTGATAATGTTAACTGATTTCGTTTACTTTGTATTTTTTCTTAATTATTCATTGGCATCCAAGCGAAACCTTTATATTTATGTTATCCTATATAACCAATAGTTTAAGAATACAAATATTTATTGTATATGCTTTTATGAAACTTAGCAGAATGGTCAGAGGCGAAAAATCAGATTTCCCTTTTGTACATCCATACAAAAATAATCTAAGTTCAAAAAAGGAAAAAATAAAATAAAATTCTTTTAACACTCGAAAATAGCATTCAATTTATATTTCTTTATTCATCAAAAATGCGTTTATTTAATAAGAGAAACAGCCACGGGATTGATTTCAAAATCACACTGAAATATTACAAGTAATTCTTTAAATATTAAATATACATTTTTTTCTGTCTCTTCGGAAAGAAAATAATATTTCATAAAATTATGCAAGCACCAATTCCCAAAGGAGTTATTTTTTTACTTTTATTGAATTATTTTTAGTAAGATTCGTTACGAATTTTCAGTATGCTCACATTTGATATTGCATAAATCTTATACTGAATTAACATTCAGGTATACCTCATTATATAACCGTAACAATAACTGACCAACGCTACCCTCAAATTAAAAATTAAACACGAAATTTCCGAAATGGTAAGGCGGGTGAAACAGACAACTAAAATTATATTCTCAAACTGTTTTCTAATAAAATAACCCATTCAATACATAATTCATTCATTAATGAATAAATACTAAAAAAATTGTTTAAATCATAGTATTCCCTGATTTTTTACAAATATCTTAAAATAGGGGTAGCGATTTTTTCTTTAATTTCAGAAAAAGCCTCCTTTTTGGTGATACCAAGATTGTAGCAATTAATATTTGTGTTTGGGCTCAACTGAGTTGGGGTTTTAATTAAAGCCAATTAAAACAATTTGCATAGATATAAATTTATAAAAACAGTTGATTTTAAAGATGACTTTCTCCAATTGGGAACGTCAAATTTTCTTTTTAAATCTATAGTTTCAAACGAAAACTCGAAGTCTCAAAACAGCACGAATGGAATTGAAAAAGATAGGATATTTCATATATTCTACCATATTGCGGAAACGAATAGATCAGTATCGCTTTTAGTTTGAAAAACATCATGACGAAAACGTTCCCCTTAAATAGGCCTTTTATTTATTTTGTTGACATGTTTTTGTATTTTTTATACATGCCAGTGCTGATGCGGATATTAACTGTAAACACCGTGCCCATATCGATCTAAAGTGTACATTGCGTCGTCTCGTTTTCCTGCTATAAGTTATATAAATAAGCAAAAGGACAAAATACTGCTATTCTATATGAACAGTGAATCCAAAAATAACGAAAAAGATGTTGAGAGAAGTGGTGACGTTCAGCTAATGATAGATCAATAAATACAAGATAACTTATTGCATTAGTGTTTACTTGATTTCGTTTAGTCCATTAAATCGCTAATTCACAAAGGTAGGGAAATATAACTACCACTAAATAACTATATATCTTGTGCTGTTTAAAGATGGCAAATATATTTCTTATCTGCTTGTCATTACATGTTTTATAATTTCACGCGAATAAGTTGGAAGTTCAATAAATTATTTGTTATTTCATTATTAAAAGTTTTCATTTAATGTTCATATATCATTCATCCTTTTAAGAACAGACGAGACAATATTTTGTGAAACTATTTTGTTAGTCATCAAACCATATATGGAAGATAAACTGTAGTTTCTTGAATTGTTTTATAAATGTAATAATTTCTTCGGTCCGAGTAATGCATTTCTAATTAACATTTCGTAGTGTAATAACGAAATTCTGGAAGTATATTTAATGTACAAGTGTTTTAAATCTCTCATTATTGCTACCTTTTTCCACTTTGCTTCATCTTGAGTATTTAAATGTCGCTGCAAACTACCGTATATAGTTTTAGAGAGTCAACGGAAAATCTGTAAATAGGTTTTCTAATTTACATTGTTATATGCTATCCCTGTAGACTCTCAGAGAAGTCGAGAGCCATAACCTCACCACGGTTGGGTTATAGACCCATCACGCTAGGTGTCGCTGTTGTCGTTTCCGTAGCAAGTAGATTTTTAAAGGGTGGAGTTGCTAAATTCATTCCTAACCAGTTTGAGTTTCAGAGTTGTCCTTCACTTAGACTGATTTCCAATCAAAGCTAGAGAGGCCAGTTTGCCCTGCTATTAATCCCAAGCTCGTCTGAAATAGATGTATTAATACTTTCCAAGAGTAGATATGCGAAAGTGAACGCTGGAATTTGAACTCCATACCCCTATTCCACGTGCTCGATAACCGCTATGTTACTCGCAGTATCCTTTTATATATTTACTATGGTATCCGAATAGTGAGCTACTTACATATCTACGTAAACTTCCAAAGCAAAAGGAATTGGCAAAAAGTCTCATGAGGAATTTTTCTGGATAATCTAGTATATAATATAAAATTTCCTCCAAAAGTTCACATATTTCCTTTTATTTATTTTACGAAATAATATAGTATCATATATTTGGACTCCTTACCTGGCACAGGGCTCGTCCCTGTGCTGGTGGTATCACGGCTATGATTAGCTCTGACCAGCTTGGACAAGCTATGACCAGCTAAGACCAACTTAGACCAGCGGCCCGAGTGAATACACTCGGGTTCCCGCGTTAAAAACTGACCTTGTGTCACAACCTGACTCAGTTGGGGGTCAAGTAAATATCTATATTTGGACTCCTTCTCATGGAACGCTGATAAGGAAGCTAAACATTATTAGTTCCAAAATAAACCAAATCAAATCAAACGTATCATGTTATATTTATGCACGACATTTCATATGTCATATTCATAAACTCTGAAATTGATAGGATTGTTTGGTTTTTGACTAATTTTTTTTTTTAATCCAGACGTTACATAAATAGATGATGGAAACAACGTCACTGTTAATATCTTCTAAAATAAAATCACATACAGCGTCTTTTGTTCGTTTCCTTGGTAATTGCAAATAGATAAATATTTGTTTGGCTATTTGGAAACTTAGAATATTGATGCACCACGTTAATTTAAGAATATACATTCAGCGGATGAAGAGTCGTGTGCTTAGAAGTGAGTGAGTAACGTATTACCCACGAAATCAATGAGTTAAAATTCGGACCTAGATAAAAATTATTAATTTGAATGCTAATTTTCGAAGTAGCCAATCCTCACTTGAATATATTGCCCCTTGACAAAACTAAACTGATCGCAGTAATTATCTGCATTTTAAGTAATCATTATTAATTACCAATAAGGAAATAACATATTTTTGCGATTATTTCGCATCGTACGTCGAGTAATTAACTATAATTAGGTCGACCTTAGTTCTACCAGTTCAGGCAGGGAGACCTAGGGCATGCCACACAACTTCCATGGCGTCGAATTGCCTTCATTTCTCCTTATTCCAAATGTAAGAATATTCAATATCGATTACACGGTTTTGTGGGTGACATTACTTATTTCTACTCTCTGTAGCATCTTTCTTTGAATATTAAATCTTAACCTCTTCATGTCAAAGAGAAATTGTTATTTATCCTGTTAGCCTCATACTTTTCACTTTTTACCGTTCCTCTTTTATTAATATCACTCACATCATTCATCATAAACATTTTAACCGTAACTCTCTGCCTTCAGTGGTTCTCGAGCCTTGCATTGGGTGAACTTTAATGAAAAGAAGACTGAATTCCTTGTACTGTTTTTATATATTAGAAATGAACAAAGATATTTATGCAAACGTACAACAGATAAAATTCATTTATGTGTGTTTATATTATTGTGGCACGAATGTGTATGCATGTCGAGATATGTAGGTATGAAGAATGATATTGTATCTTGCATCACAATGTCAGGACCATTACAGCTTTCTGAGAAGATCAGTTTTCACCGAAAATCCTTTCACGTTTAAAATATTTTGAAACTGAAGCTGCTACATCAACTTCCTTTGAATATAAAAAGGTATCGAAAAGATTTTTCAGTTCTTTTCATACCTTGTCATTTCCACAGTTTTTACATTATTATTATTATTATTATTATTATTATTATTATTATTATTATTATCCATCTCATCTTTTGGCTTTTTATCTATACTTCTAGTTTGTTGCATCAACATTTTTTCGAATTCTCGCTATTCTCTTTCATTAATATTTCACTCATTTGTATACCTCTTGTCCATCTGACAATTTTAGAACTTAAACAACAATGGTGCTTTAGAAGACTTAGTGATAGTTATTAATAGTTGATTAATAAAATCCAGTCATGGATGAGTTTTTTTTTGTATGAATATTTCCATGCCGTACATCTTTAGTATTATTGAGGGATCTCCCCTTTTTACACAAATGGACTCACCCAAGGTATACATATACTACTACCAGTGAATACCCGGACAGTCAGTGAAGGAGTCGAGACGGAACGACAGAAGAGTAGTAGAGTAAGGCACACACAGAGACGGCGGCAAGCGTCACAGTTAGCGAGCACGTAGACTCAGTAAGGAGTCATACCGCGATACTTCAATACCAAGACTGTATATATATTATTGCTACCAACCTGCATTGCTGGATCTACTAACCCGTATTACCAGTTTGTATTATTACGTTAATACATTTATTTTTCTTATCCATTCCTGGCGTTTGTTATTCATTGATATCGGATTTCATCCCGGAATCCACAACAAGTATTTAACATAAAGAAAGACATTTGGAAAATACGAAATTTGAAAAAAACGTATGGGATACATAGTTAATTTTCTGTTAATAAGAATCTCGATACAAATCTCTCTTTATAATCTGAATATTTAACACAGAGTTATTGTGCATGACGTTTTGCAGCAGTAAACGTAAGGACAGCTGCTTACTAATTACTGTATATAGCTTATCGATAATTTTTATCAGAATATCAGTGTATGAAGCAATGTTTTCTTTTTCACTTAGAAATCATGCCTGTAAATATATAAGTTAATGTCTTTTGTTTACAGGTTATATTCACTTAAAGAGAACAATTCCAAATTAAACCTAGAAAACGTAGATCAGCTCCTACAAATATTCAGTGTCTGTAAAGCTATATACGACGTTCCAAAACTGTTACTGTTTGATAAGCTTAGTTTCGTCTACAACAATATCAGGACACTGAGGAAGAATCAAGATCAATGGAAATTACGAGTTTGGAGTAACTTGTCGGTCATATATTGACGATAATCACCTAAAATATAAAAAGTATGCAAAATCTTTTACAGACATAATGCACTATTTAATTAGCTTCACTCAAAAAGGATATTTATAATTAACATCAGAAAGAGAATTGAAATTTCTAGGGTACATCATGAGGAAAGAGAGCTTGGAAAATTTGACTTTAACAGAACAGATTAATGATAAAAACAACGACAGAGGAAAACAATGCGGATGGACGGTTTATGACGAAATAACACAGACAAAAATTATTAAAAGCTACAACGGACAGGAACTTGTGGAGGGCCATAGAACTTCTGGAGAGCTATTGAACTTGTAGAGAGCCATGGTCGCCAACGTCCTAAAGGGACACGGCATATAGAAGATTAAAAAGAATAAAAAGATTAATGAAATATTTTCTTCCTGCTTCTTGTAATATCCTTAGTTTATACTTTTGTCTGTATTATATATAGCAATATACAAAGCTAAAGTGTATCCATTTTTAACGCAATATGCGTGTGTGCATCTGTTCCTTTGAGTGTGTGTGTGTGTGTTTGTGAGTGTGCGTGCGTGTAAGAGTAAGATGCAAATTTTGATCAGCAATGGCAGCAAGGATTTTACGAGAAAAGCTACTCACTTTATACTTTAGAGTGTGCTTTGCCCTTAGCGATGTTGTTACATCTCTTGTGTATTTTCCTTCACGTCCTATGCCTGAAGAAATATAATATCCGCCATTTTCTAAAGATGTTTTTGTAATGAAAAGCACCAAACAAAATCTATAATCGTCAAATATATGTCCCACTACAGCTTCTCCAATCATAGTCTGACCAGAAATCAACATGTTCGCAAAATCCAAAAGCTTTTTATTTCGGCACAGCAGTGGCTTCCGGTAGGGAACTTCCGACTAAATTATATGGCCCTAATCGAAGTTGCAAATCGTCGGATATGCCAGGAGTTCGTTTTGTCATCGATCGGATAACCACGATAAGGGTTTAATTTGCACTTATTTTAAAAGCATTACTATTTGCAATTTGCTTGGTTGTTTTGAATCTGCTGGGGGATACGAACGAAAGCACTTGTCAAATATTTCGTAACATAGCAGCTACTTCAGAAGCCAAATGCGAAATTATTTCCACCATATTTTGTTCAAGACATGTTGAACATTTCAACATGCTCTGCTTGCGTATGTAATTAGTCAGGAATATAAAAAAAATTCGTGGTAGTGTACCTGAATCAATTTCTGTATAAATGTTTACATCAAATAAAGAAACACTGACTGTAGTGCTGTCGTTAAATTTATAACGTTGTCTTCAACTCATGTTATGCATTAGTTGCACCTTAATGTGACTTCTTGCTAAAGTATATTTAGTATTAGAAATATTGAAATATCAAATATATTTTCATATTTTCTAATAATAATAAGAATGGCTAACTTAGAACAAACTATGTTATCTGATTTCTCATAATTCATTTGCTACTCAAAATATATAGGTCACATGAAAGGTGTAATCAATTTGAAATCTTTATTATCCAAGTGTGGATACAGAAATATATAAATAAAACAATTTTATCTAGATAAAAGACATTTAATATTTTTCAAACCATAGAACAACGAACAAAGCATTAGAATTGCCCTGACACATTATTTTATGTGATGTTTTTATGTAAAACTACAAAATTAGGATTGTGTTTAAAATTTCAATTATATGTATTGGGTTGAGACAAAAGTTCATCACGTTTTTCAAAAAGTGTTGTTTGAACATGCGATTTCACTCTACACGTGATTGAAATTTATGACGTTTTTACTTATTCGGAAATCTGACATATCAACGCTTCTTTCTATGGGAGATTGTGAATTTTAAATGTCCTTAATTTATAAGTGAAAATGGAGGAAAATTAGTTGCATTGCAGACCGATTGGAACTGATAGAGCTTGGCTGGGATGTCCTACTATATAGACACCGCACACACCTGAACCATTTCCTTCGGATTACCATTTATTTTGATCCCTACAAATTCTCTCAATGGAAAGAACTTCAATTCTGTAGACGCCGGTAAAAAACACTTTCATCACCCGGAAAGGTGACAATTTCTGGGTGGATAGAATCATTAAGCTGCCTCAAAGATAGCGAAAGAACGTGAAATAAAATGACACTTATGCGGTTTACTAGATCTATGTACAAATACCTAAACATATCTATCTTAAACTCACAACGCGGCGAACTTTTATTCCAACTTCAAAGATACTTCATGAAGCATGTACATTACATTTAATTAACGTTATTTTAAAATGTTTCCTGGATATATTTTTGGAGACGGGAATGGTTTAACGGTTAGTTTCAGGAAAAATGTACTCGACAATATGAGATAGTTTGTAACCACTTCGCACTAATGGCTCCAAGGAAGGTAAGAATACATCTATTGGTAAAATAGCGATGCAGGTCATCTCGCTTTGGTAGAAAACCAGTCCAAGAAAAAATTAATATTGAATTCAAAAGTAGAAGGGGAAACCATTCTTCTCCCTAACTATGGGTAAAATAGTAAAATATTACTAGGTATCTGGCTTTACGACCTCACCGCAAACTTTGCCAAAATATGACTTGCGCACAAGCTGAAAGACTGATTGCATCCAGGATATTGTAAACGTTATTAAACGCCATTTCATAAGTACACTTGTCTGTATACGTAAAGTCAGTAGGAAGATAAGCAAGAATAAGCTTCTTTTATGAATGGATTTTTAGGACAATCAGGAACTATTATAAGTAGCCAATGCAAAATGCCATCAAATGTCTCTGTAATTTTTCTCAGTAACGTACACACGACGAATGAACAAGGAGAAAACATTTTTTACTATGTAACTAAAATTGCCACAGTGATATTTTTTCACGGTCGCTCCCACTGTAACCGAGGGAGTCAATGTTAAAAAGCAAGGACTGAAGTCATTGATATCAATAGTGACATTCAGCAAATGTGATATCGTCGCAAACTGCCGCCGGCTAGGGTGACATTTCTCAAAAGTTACTTGAAAAATGTTGCAGAATATATTATCAGTGTTAAACAACCAGCAAGTGCAATGTCATTACAAATATTCGCGATGTCATTACTTAAATATCACTATTTTTATCATCATTATTTGTTTTGAACATGCATGCTCATAACTTTACCTTTTTATTGCAATTGTTTCATATTAACATTTGGATTTAGACCTAATAGTAAAGCAAAAAGAATGAACCGATTAAAAGCACAGTTATTGACAACTATATGAAAGGATAATTGATTTTATTTTTATTATTTCGATGCATATTTATATCAATTTTAGAAATTTTCAATTGGCGGGGCTCTTCAGAATGTAAGTTTTCATGTATTACCATGAATTGGGAAAGATAATGGAACTGTCTTCCCCACTGTTTTGAATTCATAGTTTTACTTCTTAGTTTGATTGCCGAAAGACTAGAGAGTTCGTCTACCTAGAATAATTTTCGAGCGTTTTCTCTTTCACGTTGGCAATTATATTTTCATATAAAAATTTTTTTAAATTTTTTTTTTAAGCGTATCACCCCAAGCAAGGCTGGTGGCCACTATCACGCATGGGGTTACAGAAGGGTTGGAGGAAGAGCAGATAGGAGTGGTAAAGGAAGGGATGTGGAGAAAGAGAAGGACGGAGGATCGATCAAGGCAAGGGGTTACAGAAGATTTAGAGCGAGAGCAGATAGGAATGAAAGATGAAAGGAAGTGGAGAAGGAAAGTGGATAGATCAAGGCAACTGGAGATACATACGCTCGAAAATTATTCTAGGATTGTTTTATACAGAATTTTCCCCCGATACAAGTCTTGAGAACAACACAAGGAAGTGTGTTACTGTTAAAATCGTTATGATGTATGAATTTTTATATGAGTGAAGAAGGAGGTGGTAGGGAGCAAATATTATGAGTATCAGGAGGATGGATAAGAATTGACCCTTGAATAGGTTAAGATTAATGTTCAGGTAAAGATGCAGCAGAGTAGAAAATGAGTCACCCACCACAAGACCACGTTAATGATTATGAATTCTATAAAGTCTTAAAAAAGAGGATTGAACAGCTCCAGCCCAGATATGAGAGAAATACTCCATTATTTTTTCAATCCGACTCCTGCATCGATTAAGCGCGAGTGAAGGAATCAGGTAGTTTCTAGAATTTTAGATTTTGGGAACGCAATTCTTCCAGCGTCTTTACAAATGGATCCTATATATAAGTTCTACTTGAGGTCTAAGGTGGACTTGAGAGCCAATAGTCTCATTCAGCGTACAGCCGTTTACCATTGTTTGAAGTAAATGCTTAATTATGATGTGATAATTATGATGGAGATATAATTCCTCATTTGTGGAAGTTATTGTAAATTCTATATTTATTCATATACTTTAAAATATTTAAGGAATATTTTTTTGTAAATTCAGTTTTCGTAGATATCTAATATAATGCGTGACATGAAACTTTATAAAATGTACAAATAAAACGTCATGTTCCGAAATGAAGATGATCGAAGAATCGGATCGAACTGGTGAACGCCTAAATAGTCAATCAGTATCGGTAATCCTAGTCTAAACCGAAACTGAAAAATAGTTGCAAGAAACAACTGACTGAAAACAAGGCCAAAAAGCACATTCCTACTTTTCAAAGCCTCAGCACAAGTCGATTTTTACTGGAAATTTGGCGCTACGCTTTCTGCTGTAAGATATAGAGAATTAAAAAACAAACAATTGACAAAGAGAATTTAATCTGCCCAAATCCAAACTGTAAATATAGTCTTGAATATAAACTGGTATTCAGACACGCGTACATACATAATAAAATTACTACTCGTTACACTTAAAAAAATTATACAGAGAAATATACGCATATTGTTATGCTCATGTATATATAAGGATATATATAAACACACAAACACATGTAAATCCACAATCATCCCTCGAAAAATCGCAAACATAGAGCCGCACATTTATCAGCTTTCATTTCTTTTTAATATAGAGATAAACGCTGACATCGTAGCTGTCTGAATAACTAGAGCTAAACGCTAACAAACCGTAATTTGAAACAACGTTTTGACTGAATTTTGATCCAAAATTTTCACTATATAATGTTCGATAAATTTAATTAATATTCATTATTGAGTTATGTACATTGACAATGAAGGAGATCATGTTGAAAATATTTATTGTCTTAAGTCTTTCATCTTTAGGTTACAGATTTACTAAGGTATCTACCTATATATACAGAAGTAAAGACAATACATTGGAAATGGCTCACGTAGAGACGAGCACACACACACACACACACACATATATATATATATATATATATATATATATATGAAAAATATTATATGAGTTAACCTATAAAAAAAGACAATATTTATAAATGTAAAAGATAACAGGAAAGCTGTAATAGTTGCCGATGCGTTTCGTATGATGTGGACTTTTTCAAGGCGAAACGAAATGAATTTATTAAAGAAAGTAACTAATAATAACAAAACAAAATGTCCTTAGCAAACTGGAAGAATTTAGAGAACGCTATTTTCATACTTTTAATTGAAATTACGTCAATTACTGTCACGTGTGGAGATATTGTTTTATAAAGCATAAAACTGTAGAGTAAGTTCTGCTTATAACAAACCTATCAATAAAGACTTCATTTTGACATGCTGTCACTGCAAATCCTACCCATACCATTGCATAGCAATCAGCAGCTACAACTGACAAACAGGAGCCATAGATTCATGCGGTCTCTTCAACACATGCAAACGGCCGCTAGCTATAAAGTACTAAAAACGTGACTCGTCTGACCAGACGACATGACACTATTCATCCACGGCATAATGGCGATTCTCTTTCGCCTAGTCCAGAGATAATCGCCATAATAATTCATATAATAATTAATTCAATAATAAGTCATAATAATTCGTACAGGTCCCAAAGAACAATAAGACACTATACGCTGTATAGTCCTTTGGGACCAGCGTTGAATTGGGATATCCGTTGGGGGTATACCATCCTTGACAGTCACCGACAGTCCTTTCCTTGTATTACCTTGTATATATTTGCCACTGTTGTCTGAGAAATTCTCCAAGCAGTTAACACCTTGGAGTGCTGCATCTTTCTGCCTACAACAATTATTCGGTCATCAAACGATGTTAAATCATACCTAAGTCCCACTGACCACAACTACAATGCATCTTTACCTATTACGCTACCCATACATCATAGCGCTGAGTTAATCTCTACAAACGTGAAATTATATTGTTATACAGTCTCCACATTTAGAATTTCTGTATATGAGTGTGTGAGAGTGTCAGTGCATTTGTGTGTGTAGACTACATTTTTGCCTACTTCTTCTCCAAATCGTTTTTTACTGAACAACATATTAAAACTATTATGAAGGTAAGGAAGCAGAATAAATTAAGTGAAATTAAAATATTTTAGAATAGTCTAGATAGATTAAATTTTAAAGTGCATGGCACCAAATTAAATATATTTTGAAATCTTTTCATCTAAACCTGTAAAAAAACATTATTGAAAAGTCGTATAAATTCTCTAGTATTTCCATCTGTAAATTTTCAATAACTTTTCATATAAATACTTAAAAAATGAGCAACACTATTGTAAACTTTTGCAATTTAACGTTTCCCTGGATGTGAGAGAACATTTTGCAAAATTTCAAAAGAATTAATTTTTCAAATAACTTTTTTAAATTAAAAAGATATATGGGGATTATTTCGGAGTGTTATAAACTTTTTATGCCCTTGTAAAAGCAAATATGACAGGGTTTATTTTTTGTCTCTAAATAGATGATGTATATAAAACTGATGAATTTTAAATTTGATCTTTAAAATTTTGTATCAGTAATAAGCCAGGGTGTAAAATTTAATCTGTTAACACGTACTTTTATTTTAATCTATTAACACTTGCTTTAGCGCAAACTCCTATTTGTCGAATACATGGATTATAGGGCAAAATTAACACGTTTCAATGATGAAAATTCCTAGGATAAATATACTGTAAATATTTTATGAAAAATATTCCCCTATTAATTGGCACTATATATTAGTGTATATATAAATATAAGAAAAAAGAAAGCCCATTTCTATTTTTAAATCAGTGACTTAATTCAAGAATATTTTATTATGCAACTTCAAGTTGGATGGTCATACTATCAGTAGGATTTAATGCTTTTTTATTCTTTCAAGCGAAAAGCTTATTTCATATTTGAACAGACTAATCTCAAAATATAAAGCAATGTTCTTTCCAGAAATGCTCTATATTTCCCAATTCAAAATGACCCAAAGATTTTTAATAGTTATCAGGACTTTTCTTGACCTTGAAAGATGCTCTATTATAGATTATTTATGGTTTTCTAGTGTTGGAATTTCAAACTCCATCGAAATAACGGTTGATGAATATTTACGGTCACACGGCAGGAACACATATTTACTTATTTTTGCACTGATAATATTCACATTATCCAGAAAAGTTGAATAAGTAGTGGTTTAAATTGTTACCTACACGAAATTAAAAGTCTGCTGCGCTTGATAGTGGGTTTCAGGCGATTCAGATGGAATTCTTAGCAGGATAGTCTCCAAGCTCTTACTGGTCTGTTTTTCGAAAATTGAACAAAATATAACGGTATACCAAGTTTCTCTCTAACTTGTCAATTATTCACCATTTTTTATGAATGCTGACCAGTTTAAGAAGTAAATTTTACTAGTTTCGTTATGAAAATTATTGATTTCCCCCTTCTCCTACTGACTTTACAACAGTTTGCTATATTCGTTGCTTTACAAATGATATTTTTGCTCCATTTTTTTCTCGTACATGTCACGTATGCTAGCGTAGTTGAACTTAAATTAAATGCAGAAGTTATTTTTTTCTTTATAAATAAAATTGTACAATCATGCAGTTCTCAGTTGAATGTGGAATTTTCAATCTTCGTTATATTTGATCCTGGCTTTGTAAAATATTTATATGGTTGTTTGTTATCACACATGTAATAACTGTGATTATAGTATATATTTATTAAATTCAAAATTTAAGTAAGATTATGATTGATGATTTATATCCGTGCTTATGTTCTTATATTCTTATATTTCTTCGACAATACATGTCTTTCATTTGTTTTAAAATTCTAATTATTATTTGCAATTTGCGTCTACTTTATTATTTTTTAATGACATGTCTCTTAACGACTCTCCAAATTTTTCTTGATTAATTGTGAATTGCCATGAATTTTTGGGAATGACATTGAAATGGATTCCCATTAGCTTCTCTGAGACTATCTATCAACCAAAGTTAGGGAGCCTAAACTACCCTACTTTATAACCCATAACAAGGAGGATGTTGAGAAAATGTATTCAAGATATTCCCAGCGATATTAATGCGAAAGTGAATGCAACAGATTGCTTCTGAAATTTGAACTCTGATCGCTGATTTCACATTCTTTTCCTCTGTACCTCTAAATTTCCCTCTCATCCTTACTTTCAAATTTATATTTTCATCAAATAGAAATTAATAAACTCTTTTGTTTACAACACTCTATACCCACGGGCAAGTAGGACAATAATTTGAGATGTTACCAGAAATTCTCGAATATTCATATCTATCAATCCTGTGCATATGAAATCTGGGCATTTTGTTATATAAATATTAGCATGGTTATGTATGTATTTTAGCCTTTCAAACCACAATCAATAAAAAATAAGCGACTTGAAATATTTGCTCGTTCTTTTACCCTCCTTTTTATCCACTGGCTGGTTTTATTTTTACTTTCGCTGATAGACAGATAGTGAGAAGCTAAGAATATATATTTTTGTAATTAAGAAAATACCTAATTTAGGGGAAATGTGACTGGCAGACGTATTGAGCTAAATGAAGATCTCATAAATTAATAAAAAAAATTATAAAAAATACGATTAAACTGCTTGAACGTATCCTGAAAATGGCGCTAAAAATAACTCGACAAAATAAAAAGCCTACAGATTTGGATTAAGAATTAATGTCCGTAAAGTAAATTTTATTATTTCATTTTGCGTTGTCATAAATTATTTTGTTTGTTTATACCGAAACCGAGTAAAGTTTTTGTTAAATTCAAATAGTTTATACAATTATAATGCCCACAAATCATGCTGCATTGTTATTTTCAAATATGTTAAGTTAGTTAAAAAAATACTGTTTTTAATTTTCGAAAATGTATCTGAAGTTAATTGAAAAAAAAGTATAATTAAAACTTAAACACTGTGTCTACTCTAAAATGTGTAGTTTTTTTTCTATTATTGTAGCAGGTGCTGTTATAAAATTCACCATGATTTTCGTCTAGACATGATGAATTGCAGCGGAAAATGCTTAAAATAATATTTATTTCCAATATATTTTTTCTGAAACGAAGAAAAAACAGCTGCACATGGGTAGGTAGGAGGTCGGTTGGGAGCTACAAGAAATAAAAACAATCAAAGGCAGTAATACGCTTACATACAAAATGCACTACGATGCACATGCACACACACACACATTTACATATATATATATATATATTTATGTATGGATAGATCATTTTAAAGCAATGTATTTTTTAATCCGACAATTTTTCTTATATACAGTAATATATATATATATATATATATATATATATATAGAGAGAGAGAGAGAGAGAGAGAGAGATCTGCTCACGAAGTGCGATACACATATAAACCAATGCTTATATATTTACTTACACAAATGTTCATATGCATGTGCCTACTTTAAATTTACTTCGTTAAAATCACACATTCATACGTCTTTATATATATATATATATATATATATATATATATATATATATGTATGTATATATATATATATATAGAGAGAGAGAGAGAGAGATAGATAGATAGATAGATAGATAGATAGATAGATAGATAGATAGATAGATAGATAGATGTGTGTGTGTGTGTGCATAATATATTACACATATAGTGCTGGTATTAATAAAAGATGTGTTTGATGTAATACAACAGAATTATTTTGTATTTATATTAATAGATATACATATTATTCCTCACCGATAGCACGCAATTTTCAGGTACTGAGTATAGACTGGCTCTACTCATAGAACGGCCAGTCTACACTCAGCAACTTTAGCTCCGAATCGTACTACCGGTGACGAATAATATGTATATTTCTTAAAATAACACGCATACACACACATACATACACTCATATATATATATATATATATATATATATATATATATATATATATATGTGTGTGTGTGTGTGTGTGTGTGTGTGTGTGTGTAATAGCTGCCACGTCGATATGAAACACGACCATTGCGATATATATATATATATATATATATATATATATATATATATATACATAAAAGTTAACATAGAAGTCAACACTTAGAGGCGACAGTCTGTTTCATGCTAGATGCAATCGTCAGACCACGAGTGCTGTTATTTTTCTCGGCTATTTATATAAACGGGTCAGTGGTGCATTGTGGGTAGTCTATTTTGGCGGTTATTTTACCGGAAGTCGTTTATTTGTTGATTTATTTATTTGGGTTAAATTATTTTGCTTGTTTTTATTTATTTTTATTTATTTCTTTTATTTTTTTATTTTCATTTCTTATCTTATATATTTATTTATTTATTTTAATCGGTGTTTTTATTAACGTAGTAAAAATTTGTTTATATCGCTTATTTAATAATTTTGTTTTGGTTTGGGAAGATAATTAAAGCTAGTTATTCAATTTTGGGTTGATTGTTGTAGTTTATTCTAACTATTATGTTCATTTCATGTATTTATTTGGATTGATTATCTTTATTTGTTTTTTCTAACGGTGAGTTTATCGGGGTCGGTTTGTTAGTTTATTTATTTATTTGGATGAAATTAGATCAATTTATTTTACTTGTTATTATTTATTTGTTATACTATATATTTTCTCTTTTCGGTTTTCGATTTTTAAGTAACGTAAAATTTGTTTTCATGTCTGCATTTTTAACTGAGCTCGGATCTTTTATTTAATAATTTATTTTCGTCTGGGAAGGTAATGATAGCTATTTTTTTCCTCCACGCAAAGTTTGCAAGTTTTTGATTGGTTGTTGTAGGCTGATGATATTTTCCTTATTTTCCAAGTTATTTTTGGTGTGATGTACGTTTTGTTTGTAATTTCCCAGATATACTTAGAAAGCATTGTGCTGTTCGCATATTTACTATTTGTGAAAAATGTTTTGTGTACACAATTTCTTTGTTTCCAGGTCCTTCAGTTACTCCTATGTATACTTTTTCTTCATTATCTGGTGATTTTATCGTGGCTTAGTATATTACGTTATTTTGTAAACAATTACCGTGTAATGGACATTCGTTCTTTATTCTGCAGTTGCACGTGGGTTTCATTTCTTCGTGTGGTTTGTTGATAGATTTCCTGTTGTGCTTTTTAATTATTTGTGCCATGTTCTCGGTGCAACTGTAGCTGATTTTTACTGTGTTTTTGTTGAATATTTTGTGTAGGGTGCTTGATTCCGGGAGGTGTTTGTGTAAGAGTTTGAAGAATATTTTTCCTACGTTTGTTTTTATGTTTTTGCTGTACGGTGGGTTGAAGCATATTATATTTCTTTTCCTGTTGGCCCTTTTTGTGTTATGTGGTGAGTATGTGAGTGTTGCTAGGAACCCGCTATCTTTTAGGGCTGTTTCGTAGTCTTTCTTAGCTTTGTTAAATATGGATTCATTGGAGGAGTTGTCGGAAAGCCTGCGGTTAATCGATTTTGATATCTGTTTGATCATAGAAGGTTGGAAGATGTGTGTATATAGAGTGGATTATCATTGGGTTTTCTGTATGTGTCTTTTCTTAGGTTGAAGAAAATCTAGAAAATCTACTTCGTTTAGGTTAGTTTTTATATCTATGTCGAATCCGTTATTTTGGAAAATTTTTATTATTGTTTTTCTAGTTTTGTCTGTGTTTTGTTTGTTACAGTTTCTTAAGATTATGAGACCGCCGTCCCTGTGTCATTTCTATCTATTATTTTGCTTAGTTCGTGTAGTAAGTAAATACTTACGATTTCGCATGTCTAAGCACCGTCAAAGCTTCCCATTGTAGTGTCAAATATCCCATATATCCTTATCCATGCTTCTTCATTGTGAAATAGTTATGATTTACTGGAGTGCTTAATGATGTCGATTTCGTTTGGTTTTATTATTATTTGTTCCTGAGCTAAGTTGATGGCCTTATCTAACATGCGTTCTGTTATGGATGGGTAAAATTCTTTTATGTCTAATTGTAGGAATTGGCAATTTCGTCTGTTATTTATGCTGTGAAACCAGTCACTAGTTGCTTTTGTGTTTTTCCACTGGTTTACTCCTAACTTCTTCCTAAGTTCAGAATTAATTCTTTCTAGTATCGTTTTACTTATGTTACGTAGTTCGATTTTGGCTGGGTTTATGAGTCTGTATGCAGGGTTGGTTTTGAAATTTTCTTTGTGGTCTTTTAGTGTGATAAAGGCTTGTGCCTTGCTGATGCAACTTATTCGGTCATCTAGGCCTAATTTCTGGACGATTTCTTTAGCTTCCTTATTGATATCGTGTTCTATCGTTTTAGGTGCCTTTTGTATGTTTTGGTTATATTGTTCTTGAGTAATTTATTGTGCGTAGGAGGGCTTAGTTCGTATAAATTTCTTGTTTTGTCAGCTGTGATAAAGACATTTGCTGAATTGTTTATTTTAGTTATATCTTCTTTTAGTTTATTTTGAAATGTATCTTGTTTTTTAAGGAATTTTATGTTTCTAACTAGGTCAGTTAAGTCGTTCTCGAAGTCGTCTAGTTCGTTTTGTTGCGGGGGGGCATTTATTTGTTTTGAAGCCGTATTTTTCCTTGAGTGTATTGTTATTGTGAAGGTCATGGTTTAAAAAGTGGGCTTTCCATCTCATTCTTTTTATGAAACTTTTTGTTTTTCAATTAATTTTAGCTTATATATGGAATGGGATGGGATGGGTATGTTTTTTAGGGAGTAGTCGAGGCAAAATCTTTCTACGGCCATACTGCGTTATAATGTAGCGAAAGTGCTCTACTGTTTATCAGGAGCTGAATATAAATATATATATATATATATAAGATAAGAAATAAAAAAAAATAAAAGAAATAAATAAAAACAAGCAAAATAATTTATCCCAAATAAATAAATAAACAAATAAACGACTTCCGGTAAAATAACTGCTAAAAGAGACTGACCACAATGCTCCACGTATATATAAATAGCCGTATATATAAATAGCCGAGAAAAATAACAGCACTC
>OZ038486.1:83657669-83872669 GCA_964036315.1 Acanthosepion esculentum
TACTTTTTAATACAAGTAAATGTAATAGAATTACTTACATTATATAAAATTATTTTTTCATATCAAATTATATATATGTATAACTGTAGTTAATTAAAACGTAATCTAACCTAAACATCCCCCCAAAAAATCTTAAAGTATACAAGTAGGAAAAAATGCCGAAAGAATTTTTGCCATTAACAATAAAATTAAAAAAAAAACCAGACGACATGCATTTAACGGATGTCAGAATTCGTTGAAAAATACATCCCTATCCTCCTTAAACTTAACCCCTTTTTCGAACGTAACTAATAACTGATACAACAAAAGTTAATAAAAATGAACACGCTACCACCCCTTATCTGAATGAGTGGATTTCTCTGTATCCTTGGAAACAGTGAATTATGAATTTTTGTGTGCGTTTAAAACTCAGTAAATTTAAAAAAATAAGTTACTCCACTATTTGCTTGAAGATGAAATGGAACTAATATTTTTAATTTAATTACAGAATTAAATTAAGTTTTTAGCTTCAAGATATTTTAAATCAGTTAATATATATATATATATATATATATATATATATATATATATATAAGTTCTGAAAATAAATAAAATTAAAATTTGTAACAACAAAACTTTAAAATGATAACGTAGAAACATTTTATAAACTGAAATTACTTTAAAACACATCTTATTAAGATATGTTCCAACGACCAGTACATTGCCACTTTATAGACGGAGTATATTTACTGTAACATCTTACTCGTTCACCACTGAACGGAGACCCGTTTAAATCTTTTCACATTAATGCGGGGGTCCGCGAAGGCTCTATCCATGGACCTACGTTATTTCTTAACGTCGTAAACGATCTTACGGGTGTCACCAGTTCCCAACTGGGTCTTTATGCTGATGACACACCTATTTACTCTCGTTTTAGTAGTAAGGCTGATTTTAAAATCTTTAAAATTACTTCCAATCAATTATTATCTGGAGTAAGAAATAACTTGTAATGGAACCCCTCCAAAATGAACCTGCTCTCATTTAAGCAACAAATAGAACCTTCTCTGTTTTCCATCCGCATAGTTGATGCTAACTTACAGGAGAGCAACTCTTTGCGCCTTCTTGGGAACACGTTTTCCACTAACATGAAGTGGAGTGACTATATTAAATTATTTTCTAGCTCTGCTGCCAGGAAACTTGGTTCACTGTGTCGTGCCGGATAATTTCTCTTGTCAGAATGAATATTGAACATTTATACATCTACCATTCGTCCGTGCATTGCATATCTGGTCTGGTACTCCTGTAATAGATTTTGAGGTTCCCCAACAAAATCCAAAGAAGGATCAGTTATGTAATCGGTCCTGACCTGACATCTTAACTTGTCACGTGGATACCCTCTGTCTTTTCTATAAATATTTTCATGGCAATTGTTCTGATGATCTTTCCTCCTGTTTCTTCGACTGCTTGAATTTAAGCGTACTATATCTCACCGCTTTACTGGTATTGTAATCGTATATTCTATTCTAATATTTTCTTTTTCGCACTTTTTGTCTATGGAACTCTATCCCAGTTTCTTGCTTCCCTACCACCTACAAACTTCAACAATTTAAATAGAACAACTACCATCTTTTGTATTTCTGAACACAGTTCTTTTATTGTCCTTTCTCCTCACTAAAGTCTTCCCATTCTCTTTCACTCTCAGTAACTCCTTGCGTTTTAGTGACATTATCGCCTTGATTTGGGTGAAATGATTATAAAAAAGATTGATACGAACCCGTCTGAGAAATCGATCATACCCGGAGCAAGTTGTGATATACGATCAGGAAAGTTAACTTCAAGTATATATATCTTTGTATTTTTGGTTGCCTTTCGTCATGAAGCAAACGCAAAGTTCAAAGTCTCTTTAAATCATGCCTCAGCTACTGAACTCTAACTCATGAGAACTCACGACTAGTAACAGACAACAGACTTTCACGTCACTTCTGAGTACAATCTATTTTCTTTTGATCTTCATTCCACATTTCCAGATATTCTTTATTTGCTTTTTGCTTTTTTGTTTTATATTTTTCTTCATTCAGAAGATTGACTTCAGCCATTGATTTTTTAAATACTTTTCCTTTTTATGCTTGATTTATTTCATTTATTCGTTGGCGTTCTTCTCTTTTTCCATTTCCATTATCTTCCGATCTGTATTTATTCCTTATTTTTTCTGACTTGCATTTGCGTTCACTTCTGTTTCTTTATTTGCCATAAACTGTGATTTGCATGTCGACCTGGTATGCTAGTGATCTCACTCTACTAGTGCGGGGATCTGAGAGACACACTTGCTCAACTTTATAGCTGACTATTAATAATCAAGACCAATATCAGTTTTCCAACTTAACAACTCTGTTACACCCCACAGCGCTGTTGTGCCGTATTTATTCATTACTAACACGATTCTTGCTAATGGAACAATAAATGTCATGCTTCGTAGATTACACAAAAGTATTTCATGAGGTACGACACAAAGATCTATTTAAACTGCGGGGAAAAATTTATTTAGTAAAGATATTAGAATAATAGAACATTCACTAAGAGTAAAAGGGATCAAAAACATTCGTCTAAAGAACATTTGTCTAAGGAAAACTCGTCTACAGAATATACGTCTAAGCAATATTCGTCTAGAGAATTATGGTCTAATGTAGGTTGCATCAATATACAAAAAACGCATGGCAATAAATGCTTATAAACTACATATATCATCAATAATTAATGCTGCTATAAGTGTCTTATATATTATTCTGTAATATAGTGAATATCAATAAAATTGAGTGTTTTTTTACATGAATACAGTGTTAATTTATTAAAAAATATTATTATAGGCCAATGGTCCTTCGACAGATATTCCATTGACCAATGTTCTTAGACAAGTATTCTGAATGTTCATACATCCAGAATAAAGAGCCTGTATGCGGACTGAAACAAGCAAACTGTTTTATAGTTTTATCAATCTGTGGTAAGGTTAACATGTTATATTCAGCGATACGCGTTTTGGGTGAGATATTTAAAGCCAACAATGTTGATTTATACGCCACAGTTTATTGTGAATTGTAGTATTGTATGTAAAACAACGCCACAGCGAATGCCAGCCGAGCTACCACCTGTCGACCTGACAGGTTCTATTCTAGAGATTACTCTACTTCACAACAATATGACGTCGCCGATAGAATCCCTAACCGCGGTGGATGCACGTAGAAACTCGGATTAGATGTTTCGCAGCGTTGGATTGATTAAAGAAACTGAAAGACAAGAAAACCTCCGGAGGGGAGAATGAAATTACTGATTTATTTTTAGCTTCGGCATGATGTGAAGCCATCCATTACGGTGCACCCCAAAATACTGAAAGATTTAACATATGAGAAAATTTCAACTATTATAAAAAGAAACATGCGATCAAAAAATGGTGGTTATTGCAGAGAGAACAACATTTCTGGAAAATAGACAAAACCAAAATGAAGCCATAATGCAATATTTACACAGATTGAAAAAAACGTCAAGATATTGCGAATTTGAACAACTGGGTTCCTTCTACCTCTATTTGAGGGCATGTACGACGTTACATACACACATAAGATCAAGCTACAAGCGAATGATATGAATTTAAAAGCAAATGAAGAATTCTTGCAGCAATTAGATTTAACCTATTAATCTAATAATTCTAAAAACTATGTGGAAGCATATAACACAACTAAAATCCTAATTAAATGCAAATATTGCGGCAAAGAACACGAAAGAAACAAAAACAAATGTCCAGCCCTAGGAAAATTATGTTTGAACTGTAAAAGAAAAGACCATTTCCAATCTGTGTGCAGATACAAAAAGAAAATAGAAAGGGTAGAAAATATAAACTCTCATACTGAAAATTCAGACGTATATTCGATAAGAACACCTGCAAAAACTAGAGAGTCAGTAAAATTGAATGGCATGACTTTTCCCATGAAGGTTAACACTTTGATCCCAAGTAATTTCTGGGGAAAAATGGGTAAACCCAAATTAAGAAAAAGTAATCTTAACTTAAAACAATTTGATGAACCTAGGCTCCTTTGAAGGAACTTTCAAGGCAAAAAACCGTTTTGAGATTATTCCCATCACTGTTGTAGAATGCACAAAAATCACGAAAATCTGGGAATAAACGTTTTAAAAGTGGAAACGGTGAAATTAATATATTGTATAAAGTCAGAAGAACCCAATATAGGACTATTAAAAGGATATAAAGGGAGTATTCGTCTAAAAGAAAATAATCACCTGATATATTTCGAATCTCGAAAAATACCTATTCACATTGTACCCATGGTAGTTGCAAAACTAAAGAAAATGGCGGAACAAGGTATATTGGAAAGATTTAACCAAAGTGATAGCTGTTGCTATAAGGAAACTCAATGGTGATTTGAGGATATGCGAGGATTACAAAATAGGTGTGAATCATCAGATATGATCTGATTCATTCCCCTTACCTAACATAAAAATGACAAGTCATGAATTAATTGCAGGAATTAAATACTTTGCCAAGATAGAGATGAAATCGGCATATAACTAAATAGAAATTAACAGAAAATTTAAAGAAGTTACTACAATTAATACGCCGATAGGCTTACTAAGATGGACTCATTCCATTTAGAGAGAAGACTTCAAGCTATATTTTTCAAAAGGCAATTGAAAAAGTTCTATCGGAGGGCGTAAAAAATATAATCATATATCAAGACGATATAGGCACAGGTGCTTACAGTAAAGATGCATTTTAAAAAAACTGAAGAAGTTTTAAACAAATTAAAAGACAAATTAAAAAAATGCTGGTATGACGATAAATATCGATAAATGCGAGTTAAATTGCGACAAAATATCGTATTTGGGATATGAAATATCTAAAAATGGAATTTCACCAGACAATAAACTAATAAATAAAATATCGGAAATATCTACACCAAAAATTTTAAAAGAATTAGAATCCTTTTGGAGATTGACCAATATTTATAGCAAACATCTATATAGATACAGCTACTTAACAGAACTATTTGCAGAATTACGAGCAAAACTCAAAGGCAAAATATAGCTTATGAAAACTTTAAAAAAAAGGCACTAATAAGAAAACCGATTGCAAAAATCCTTGATCCCCCCCAAAAAGTGACATTGACCACGGATGTAATTTTATCTCAAGAAGGTAATCGAATAATGTACCTGTCGAGAAAATTAACGTCAGCTGAAGCTAACTACTCAAATATTGGGAAAGAAGCGTTAGCAGTAGTTTGAAGCACAGAAAAAGCCCTAAAGTTTTTGTTAGGGCGATAATGTTTGTTAAAGTCAGATCGCAAACCTTTAGAGTTTATATTTAAGCCCAGAAAGGAATTGCTAAATGTTACATCTTCTATAATTTTAAGCTGAGCTATAAAACTTGTGGCCTTTGATTTCAACATCATATACGTAAAGGGGAACACTATTCTACGCGTGGATGCGCTATCCAGACTAAATTTCTAAAGTGAAAATTAAAAACGTCTGAAAATTCAGAAGATAAAATACTGCACTGGGTTGAAACGAACGTGTTACTCATAAATCGCCTCAGAATGGAAAGAATCCAAGATCCAGTGTTAAATAGAATTTGAAAGAGAATAAAAAGAAACCCATGGAGCAATTGTTCAATGGCAGAAAGACTACAAAGAATCAAGGCTTAAGTTAATTGTAGAGAAAGACGTAATATGCAATGGAGATATTATAATACCCTCACAAAGTGTTTGAAAAAAGTACTAAAAGGTATACACTATGATGTACATTTATCAATTGAGAAGTTAAATGGAACCCGAGGATATAGAAATGGACGAAGAATCTGAAGGTGAAGAACATTAAGGGGACTAAAGAATCCAGTAGTGAAACTGAACTATGGATGATGATAACCAGAAATCTGTTGAGGAGTTGGAAGAGGAAAATGAACTCAGATCTAGGTCCCCTATAAATAGAAATCAAGATACATCACAACAAAAACAGATTAGATTCCCAAAAATAATTATAAGAAGTAAAAGATCAACGAAGGGTATAAAGCCATTTCAGTTCAGGAAGGGATAGTATCGTATGTGAGATACTGCTATAAAAGCAGTGAATTCCAGACCTGACAACGTCTATTTCAGAGATTGCTCTACTTCATAACACTTTCATTCACTCCGTTTACACATTTCTTCCATTTACACAACCATCTACCTCAGTAATATTTTCTCCTTATATTCATATTTAAACATTGTTAACTGTTTGTTCATATCTCCTTTCGTTTCTTTTTCCAATCTCATTTTTGTCTTTCTTTTAATTTTTTATTTCTACTTCACCCATTCGCTCTTCTTTTTCTTTTTCTATCTTTATTCATTCCTCCTTTATTTAATTATTTATTTTCTCCTGTCATTTAATCATTTTCGGCTTTTTTTCCTTCAAAATAATAAATATCGATGCAAGGAGCCTGTTCTCTTTTCACGTTCTTAATCCCATGGAATCATCTTTCTCAAAATCCTTCATTAAACGCTTTTTCGGAAGAGGATTCTGTTGATCGGACTTAGCGATGATTTGGTGTCACGTTCCTAGTGTGGAGATTTTCAACAACCTGGATCACTATTTCCTGTTTAATATTCCGATACCTTGATAAGGAATCGAAGAAGGCAGATTAGGGAAACGAACAAAAATTTAAAGAACTCTGCCTCCAGAAATAGAAAATTAAACAGGCAACATAAAAGGAATGCGATTTTCTCTCACACCGAGAGCATTGTTTCATCCTTTTTCTACGTGTTTGTTTATGCGTCTTTTGTGATTATCTGCAACTGATTGCCGGAGTATGTTATTGTCTTTTATTCCTGTATATGTGTGCTTTTTTGATGAAACATGAATTCCTCTCGGATGATCATGTAATATCAAGCAAGCGTTAGTTTGGATTTTCTTGTTTTAAAAATCAATGCTTCTTTAAAAATTCCAATTCTAACTGTAAATCTGATTTCCAATGTAATGCCACAAATTTAATAAGTTTTCAAAGGAAACTTGGTAAATATTTGACTTCACGACTGATTTTCATAATCACTAAACATTGCTGGATATTCACAGTCAGAATATCTTTCCATTATCATTATTATCAATGACTTAACAGTTCTACATTTGAAATTCTCAAACAAAAAATCACATGTGATTTTATTGCAATCGATACGTTATAGCTATTTTCGTTTATCGCAACATCTTTGAAATTAATGACATGTTGGACAAAAGTTAAAGTTAATTTGCTTTTTTATTTATCTATACTTTATTTTAATCTTTATTTACTGGAAAACCACCTCAATGTATTAACCCAAGATTATCAGTGACAATGAAACGAGAGAATATTAAACAAATAGCGGCTATGAAGTAAATAAGAAATAAAGTTATTTGCAATTTGGTATTTCCTGTCTACTTCTTTATCTATATATTTGCTTTTCTGTTCAGTTCATAGCATTTGACTAATAGGTTCGAAATGGTTCCCTTGAGTATATCAAATTCAAGCTGTGATTAATAATTTGCTTACTGAGCATGTTTTTCTAGGTACGTGCTAAAATGTCCTGACTGGTCTAAATAAATGGAAGATATGTTATTTCAGGAAATTTCTCATAGTTCAGACTCGCATTTTGAATTCAAGTGACTTCATTTTCAGTTGAGGCTCAGTTTTGTTATGACTATCGACAAATCACAAATAACATCTCACAACATCTTTGGCCTCAGATTGTCTATTCCAAGCTCTATATTGATAGTTTTGGGGTTTGATTCCAAATAGCATATTCATAGCAGAGGCATTAACATTGTGTTCTGGCAACACTTTAATATCAAATTCGGGCACTACAATCTTTATCTTCTTGGGCATAAGAATGTTTTTAGGTGTAAATAATTTGCATTTTTCGTTGGAAAAGATATAAAAGAACATATTTTAAGGTTTTTCCTGCATTCTTACGTAAACCTACTAGTATATATATATATATATATATATATATATATATATATATATATATATATATATATATATATATATTATTTTTATATATACAAAAAATTACTTAACTGTAATTGTCCCCGACTCCGCAGTTTCGTGCTATGTCCACTTTTCAAGTGATTCATCCGTATATTAAATATTTCCAATTGTAATGAATATCCGGTTTTTATATTGCTCTTTTATACAAATCGATATAAAAGTCTTTTATCCATCGATTACCAAGTACATATTAAATAAAGTATTAGATCTAGCAATTCAACACATAAACATTCAAGATGAAGAATTGGACATAAGTAATTATTGTAGAAAATCATTATTCTACCACAATAAAATATGGCTAAAGAAGAATAATAGCAATAATAATAATGAGAACTTTGATGTATCAATGAACACTTCAATATATGCAGAGTCATAAAGATATATATCATACATAATTTATCAAATGACATAAATAAAAAGGATATAGGCTTATATAGAGATGATGTTTTAATAATTGTAAGAAATTGTTACGGTAGAAAAACACAAAATATAAGAAAACAAATAATAGAAATATTTAACAAATTAGGATTTGCAATAGTCATAATATCTAATCTAAAAGTAGCAGACTTTCTAGAAATAACATTTAATTTAAATAATGAAACATATAAATAATATAGGGAAGCAAATAATAATCCCATATTTATATACAAAAATTAAAATCACCCACCATATTTAAAACACATTTCAATATCTATTAATAAAAGAATTGCAACTAATTCTAGAAATATAAAAATATTTCATGAAAATAAAAAAATATATGATTCAACATTAAGAAAAGGTGGTTATTCGAATAAATTAGAATACATAAGTAACAATAATACATACAAAAATAAAATAAATATAATTTGGTCTCATCCACCTTATAATAATATAATAAAAACAAAAATAGGAAAATTATTTTTCAAATTAATTGAAAAACACCTCCTTTAGAATAGTAAACTATAAAAAATTATTAATAAAAATACAATTAAAATCACTTATAGTTGTATATGGTGAAAATAATAAATAAATATCATAAAAAATATTAAACAAAAATAATAGCAATTAAAATGATAAAATCCCGCAAAATAGCCAAAATAATTGTAACTGTCGAAATAAAAACAACTGGCCACTTAATAATAAATGTCTAACTAACAATATAATATATAAAGCAACTGCATCCAATGATATTAAGACTGAAGAAAAGATTATATAAGAGGAACTGAATCAACATTTAAAGAAAGATTTAATAATCATAAAATGTCATTTAAAATAAACAGATATACAAATAACAAAACAATATCAAAATATATGTGGAGCCAGAAAGAAAACAATATATCAACTAAAATTAAATGGAAAATCATAAAAATGTACCACCCATATAATATTAATAATAGAAAATATAGACTGTGTTTAGAAGAAAAGATTTATATGAGAAATTTCAATAAATTGTTAAACAAGAGAAATGAATTAATGGGTAAATGCAGACATTTTAATAAATATTTATTTTGCAACTTACATACTAATATATAATAAATACATCAGAAAATAATATAAATTAAATAACAATATAACACAACATAACAAACACATGTGCATACATATATATAAAAACAATGAAAGATATAAATACAAACAAACAAAAATAAGAATGAAAAATGAAAATTACAAAATATACAATTGAACAACATACAATTGAAAAACAATTACGTTCATAAAGGAATACATGAGCACGTGTAAAACATGAACATGCGCGCGTCCAAAACGGAGTTAAAAAAAGATGCAAATATGAAAAATGAAAAAAAAAACGAATATTCATTACAATTGTAGATATCTAATATACGGATTAACCCCTTGAAAGTGGACATATTACCACGAAACTGCGGAATCTGGGGCAATTACAGTTAAGTAATTCTTTTTTATATATAAAAAATAATATTGTTTTTAATAGGGATGAAAGATTTCGTACATATGTATATAGAAACATGGCATCCTGATGTTTTTACTTATGATAATAATATCAATCAACACCGGTAGATTTGATTGGATATTTTTAAGCCATAGATAATGATTATATATATATATATATATATATATATATATATATATATATATATATATAATGGACTCGCCCGTTGGTTTTGACGTATGAGGATCTGACAACTTAACCAATTGATTCAGTTATGAATTTTGTGTGATTAAGACGCAAGTGATTTTCAAAGGAGGCCGCATATGGAGCAAGAATGAGGAGGTGGGATGAAGTCACAGTTTTATTGGCTGACCTTTTAAATCTTGCTCTCGCTTCTTGAATACGATTCAGACTACCATACTGACAACCGCTAAGTCCACTAAAACAAGTCGATCTCCACCTTATCCGCTCCAAAGCTACGAGGGTGTTATGTGATATATTGACAGCTGACAAGTTGCTTTTCAGCTTGTCTTTGTATCTTAGCCAAGGGCGTCCTACATTCCTGTAGCCCTGATCTAACAGGCTGTATATTAGGATCATCAGACATGCTCAAGATATGACCAGTCCACCGTAACTGAGACTGTAAGAGAAAAGACTCAATTCCTCCAATATTACTCCTGTTTAAACAGGTCTACATTGGATGTCCTATCTTGAAGGCTAACTCCAGATGGCACGCAGACAGCTCTCATGGAAAACATCCAGCTGGCGTATATGGTACCTATATGGTGTCCACGAATCTGATCCGTACAAAAGAATGGTAAGGACAACAGCTCTGCAAACCAGAATTTTCGTATCCAGTCGGATACCCCGCTCATCCCACAAGCGATGGCGAAGTTTGCCAAAAGCACTAGTAGCCTTAGCAATCCGATGCATGATTTCATCATCTAAAGTTCCACTGTAGTTGACTTTGCTACCAAGATAGGTGAAAGACTTTACATAGTTCAGGGATTTGTCTTCTACTTTCAATGGTCTCTCTGGAAATTTGTAGACTGATGGTTTTTCACACCAAGGAATTGCTTTGGAATAGGTCAAGGTTGGTGCACTACTTCAGTTTTTTTATGCTAAGTGTAAGACCAAAGGCTTTTCATGCAGCAAAGAAACGATTTAATAGATGTTGGGCCTTCTCAAAGAATGTCGCAACAAGAGCAGCAGCATCAGCAAACATCAAATCACGAATAATTTGTGTACAAAGGTGGGTCTTAGCTTTGAAACGTTGATGATTGAAGAGTCCATTAGTTGTTGGAAACTGAAACTTGACGCTACTCTCTGTGTCTGCGAATGCATATATCAGCCTCACCGTGAAGAAAAGTGCAAAAAGGACAGGAGCTATGACACACCCTTGCTTGGTGCCATTCATGACATCAAAAGATTCTGAAATCAAACCATCAGACACGATATTAGCGTTCATTCCTTCATGAAAGGAGATGATCACCTTTAGCATGTTTTCTGGGATTCCGAGTTTCCTCAAGACTTCCCAAAGACACTTCACAGTGTCAAAGCCTTCGCCAAGTCCACAAATACCATATACAACTCTTGGCTTTTTTCGAGAACCATTTCTGCAACTTGATGAAGGTGCCTCGACACGATCGAAAGTTGTCAACAAGGTGAATAATGATTCTGTTTAGAATCAGTCTAGCTAGGATTTTCCCTGCTATTGAAAGAAATGATATCCCCCCAATGATTATCACAGGCACTCCTGATACCCTTGTTTTTGTAGAGATGTTTGATAGAGGCGTCTTCATAATCATGTGGGGCACAGCATGTCTTCCATATCTCCACGAAAAGTAGATGCAACTTTTCTACTAATTTTTGGCCACCATTCTTATACACTTCAGGTGGAATAGGATCATTAGGAGTAGGTGATTTTCCAGATGAGATCTGTTTGATGGAGTCACTTACCTCTTGATAGATTGGTTCAAAAGACAACACCGGAATTTCTGGATTTTGCACAATTGATGAGATGGCTTCCTCATCAGTAGCCGAAGTGGTACTTAACACAGTCTCGAAGTGCTCTTTCCAGCGATCCAAAATGTGTGACTTATCCATCAAGAGAGTTTCACCATCTGCCGTGGAGATTGGAGCAACATCACTTTTCTGAGGACTGAAAACACTATTGAGGCCAGCATAGAAAGCCTTTACATCCTTTCTATCTGAAGCTTCTTGGGGTTTAGTGGCTTTTTCAGACCACTAACGCTCTTTCATGGTTCTGGGAGATCGTTGGACCTGACTTTTGCCCTTCTTGTAAGCGATCTTCTTAGTAGATTAGTTCTTGTCTTCAATCCACACTTTATGAGAAGAGTGCATTTGATCTATAAGCTACTGAACCTCTGTATTATTGTCATCGAACCAGTCTTGGTGTTTTCGATGTGGTAGTCCAAGAACCTCCAAGGATGCATAATGTGTTGCATCGCACAGAGCCTTCCAAGACGATTCGATATCATTGGTAATGTTTACAGAATCAAGTGCAGCATCAAGTTTGTCAGAAAGCTCAACTTTCGTTTCAGTCAATTCAAGTGGTAGTAAGTTAATCCGCTTGGGCACTGTAGAATTTATAATCCTTCCCTTTTGTAGATACAATGTAGACTTATTCTGAAGTAGAGAATGATCTGACAGATAGCAAGTTGTGGGGAATGAGCGCGTGCTCTTAAAATCTTTTATGTCCCTTCTTTTGGTGATGACGTAATCGATCAGATGCTATTCTTTCGACCGAGGGTGCATCCACGTGGTCTTATGACATATGGGTTGCTGGTAGAAGGTATGCGTAATACTAAGGTCAAATTCCTTGCAATATTGAGAAGGCGTAATCCATTCGAATTCACACGACCAATACCATGGCGACATAAAACGCCCTTCCAAGAATGATAATCATTGCCAACACGAGAATTGCAGGCACCTGTAAGGATTAATTTATCCTTATGTTGGACTTTGGAAATGTCATCCCGAAGGAAATTGTAAAAATCATCTTTTTGTTGCTCTGAACTACCTAAGGTTGGAGCGTAGCAGCTAACCAGGTCACACGGATGTTCCACTCCAGATCGTGGGTTAGTGTCATTATACGATTTGATACACTTTTAGGTATGGAAGGCAGTGAGCTAGCATGGTCTGACTTGATGGCGAAGCCAACACCAGATTGGTGTGACTCTTTCTCAGTCGTGCCAGCCCATAAAACACGTATCCACCTTTTTCTTCCCTAATTTGAGAATTGCCAGCCAGACGTGTTTCACCAATGGCCGCTATATCGATGTTATACTTCTTCAACTCGAGAAACACACGAACAGTATTACGCTCTGGTGCAGAATCATTGTCCTGGAGAGTGCGAACATTCCAGGATCCAAAATGGAAATACTTCTTATATTTCTTTTGATCTTTCTTACTGTTTCGTGTGCGTTACTAGATAACCAGACAGCTGCAGTGGGCTGTCAAGTCTTTGTGTGAGCAAGTAATGTTTAGGTCTCCTTTTACAGCCCCCTCCCCATAATAGGGAAAGCAATGCAGGTCCCAAATAGGGCTGCTTTGTCACCGATGGAAGACACGGATATCACAACTGCTCATGGATTTGTGAAAGAACGGCTATCACCCATCGGTCTGCCACTGTGTAGAGCTCTAGCTAGAGCCTTCCAGTAATATCCTTTACCTAACCCCGTCTCCTTCACTCTCTCAAAGCGAGCCTTGCAAATGAACTGTGTGGATAAGAACGGAACGAATCAGGATAAACCGCCAGAAAACCTACACAAGTCATTTTATTAAAGTGGTAAGGGCTTGTGCAGAACTACCCACACTTTTCGGAACCACTGATACACTTGGTCGGTGCAAATAAATTTTACAGACGAAGCAGACAATAGACCTCAAGCTTTTCGTGTAAGAGTTTTCCATCTCCTAGACCAATCGTGTTCTATAACATTAACGAGCCTGGTCAGACCTGGTATGGACTATTTGCCCATAGCTGGGACCCTAACAGTTGCTACCACCTCGGTTCAGGGCTGACCTGGTAACAACAGCAATTCAAAGGTGATTCCACGCTCCTCAAATCCTCCAATCTCCCGATCAGAACACTTGATGCTGCATGTAGTTTATCGTCATACCCAGGACACACACACACACACACACACACACACACACACACACACATATATATATATATATATATATATATATATATATATATATATATATATATATATATATATATATATATACATACATACATACATTAAAGGCCAAAGGTTTGAAGCCACCCTCTGAATTTAATAATTAGTAAGTGTTATACCTACTTCGCTTTAATTAACTCCAACTTAGCTAGGATACCGGCGCTATTTAACCCATGGGGACGTTATATCAAACTTTAAATTAACCAACATGGTAGATTAAGCAAAAAGAGGTAAATGTTTAAGGATACTGTATGCCAATAATAGTTTAATTTTGTTAATATTATTATTGAGCAACTACGATGGTGACAATGTAACCTGTGGAATGGTCCTCTGCAAACAGTGTTTGTTTACGTTGTTACTATCGGTGGCTGTTGCGATTGTGAAGCTATTCACTTTTTAAAACGATGGTACTATTGTTGGAAACCTTGGAATTCATTTTTCGAAATGCCGTTCAGTAATGTAGTTACGTGTTGCTAGCTGTTATGGATGTTCGTAAATTTCTGTCCTTCAGGACATTTTCAATTTTGGGTCTAGGCAATTATTATAGAGATAAAATTAATGCATGGTCCATTTTGTAATGGATTTTGGGAACGCATCGTGCGCAGAAGCCATGTCATGTTTGAGAAGCCATTTATCATGTCAAAATTCGGGTCTTTTCCTCCAAACAGTTTCTTGTAAATATTTCAGTACCTCAAAATATACATATATATGTCTTCTTCTTGTATTCAGGTGCCCACTTCTTGCACCATCGGGCATATTTTATTTCTTTTCCTTAAATCACTTTTGCCATTCAAAACACCAGATTCCTTCATAGCAAGTTCACCTTAAACATTTTTACCTGATTTAATATCTCACTAGCTTATTTAACGATTTTCACACAAAACCTACTGCTAACCCACTGTTTTAGATTATTTTCATTTATGTTCCACTAACGCTATAACATGAACACATAAAACTTCCTCTACTGCTCAGCAAAGAATAACCCGTCTTTTTGAGAAGGCGGATGTTCGAATATGTCCAGTCGTGTTCGGGTACAAATGTTTGCCTAACTTATTACTCCAGCAAAAGGCTACAGTCATTCCGAGAATTAAATTGTCACCACGTATAAGTAAGGATTTGTAAGAAGAATTAGTACTGCAACAACATTTCAAATATTCTAATATAGATCCTCATAAAGTAAACTCTTTTCTTCCCCAGAAATGACAGGACAAGAACAAGCAAAGAAAAAATGATTAACCTTCTCACCCATTCCGTGTTTTCGTCTAAACTCCATGTCAAACACATTGATTGCGTCTTTTCAGGTAAGTTTTGACGCCAAAATAATAAACAAAATAGTCATTGCATAAATAAATATAATTATTTACATTCTACTCCAATTTAAAGAGTAATAACTTGGCTTTTCTTTAATTCTGCGGTCATAACGATGCTGTAAAATCCAGGTTCAAATGAATTGCTTCACGTCAAAGTTAAGTAAGTCACTTAACGAGTGATTTATGCTAATGTTGAATGGTGTCGTTTCACCTTTACAATATTCTTCTTCTTCTTCTTCTTCTTCTTCTTCTTCTTCTTCTTCTTCTTCTTCTTCTTCTTCTTCTTCTATTGCTACTACTACTAAGACTACTACTACGACTATTACTACAAGTATTGTTTAGTAACTATAACATAAGCACGGGTTTGTAGATCTCTTCAGAACAATGGTGCTATAGAAATTTGAAAATATAGTAATTGTACTATACAGAATACTAAATAGCACACAGATGGATGAATATAAAGAAAAATGTGCATAAACAAATAAGGAGGGTAAAAAAATGAAATAAACGTACTGAGATTAACTCGCAGGGATAACCGGTATTGTACGGAAGATCGCTGAATAATAGTTTAAATTGACAATTTATTGATATTTTTCAGACATTTTATGGAAAATAATTGTTTATTCAATCTTTAAAAAATAAAATTCATTGTTTTTTGTTTTTTTTACAAAATAACTAAATTTAGGAAGAAACCACACCACAGTCTTAGGGGACTGAGTAACCCCATATTTTTTTATTCAAAAAGACACTTTATTTTTCGATTTAAATACTAACATATATTTAAACATTTAATTTAATCATTTTTTCAAGTAAAAACCATAACGAGACCTACTTCTTTGAAAAATAGTTATTTACTATTTATTTTGGAGAGGAATTTGGATTTTTAAAATAAATATTTTAATTTTAAACATTATATTAGCAAACGTTTCTCTGTAAATGAATTTAATTACTATTTGAAAGAGAGTAGAAGCAATCAAGATACATTTAGAATTTAGTTTTGAAAAGCGATTGTTCAAACATTCAAGTTATATTTGTATTTGAAAAGTAAAGAAAAACTTTAGTTAAATAAAAATTAGAAGAGACAGACATGACTTACGGCCAACATAAGTCGTGTTGAATATTTGTTTTACGAATTTCACTATATTTTATTTAAATTAATTTTCGAAAAAATAAAGCTCGCTATTTTTTTTTTTGCTTTAATAAAACTTAATTGAAAAGTATTTAGTTTGTTTATGTTAGTTAAAAACCAAAGAAACAATGAAGTTTATTTCTTAAAGATTGAATAAAAATTATTTTTCATAAGATGGCCGAAAAATATTAATAAGTCAATAACATACAGAAACACACACACACACACACACACACACACACACACACACACACACACACACACACACACATCTGTCCTTAGGGTGATACTGAGTCGGTATTATCAACGGACTAATAGGGGTCCGTTAAAGCCGATCGTACGTAGATGAGAAGAGATTATTTTTGAGTTATAAAACCACTATAGTAACTACCAGTAGTTATGATCATAATGTAAAAACTATAAACATGTATATATTAAGCATAATAACAAAAATAATAGATTTCTCACGCACGTTTTCCGTTTGAGAACTAATGCGATTCGGATTAAATAAATAGTAAATAATTATTTTTCGAAGTAAGGCCCGGTGTAGTTTTTGCTTAAAAAATTATTAAATTAAATATGTTTAAATATATCTTAATTTAGTATATTTACTTTATTTAAATATTTTAGTCGGACACACACACACACGAATATTTGAATAAATAAGTATTAATTTTTTCTCAAATATTTGTATTTAATATTTTCTTCTTTTAAATTTACTTTTTTGTTTTTATAATCATTTTTTTAGTTACGTTTTTATTTACTATAGATGTGAAAATAAATTCAAGAGAATAGAAATTTTAAAAATACATACTTGAGACACGGTGGAGTAATGTATAGCGGCTATGATTGAGGAAAGGTATGCATCCTCTTCTTCCACCCCCAGCTGTGTAATTAGCAGGACAATCTGGGTTTTATAGCCACGGATATCAAGAAAGAAATGGCAACCTACTGCGGGAAAAAATATGCCCCCTCAGTCATGTATCGAAAGATACATGATCGCTTAGGCGTGTATCAAATAACTGACTGACTTGGATAGCGTTTAGCAGAATAAAAAGTAAGAACGGTAATCCGATTCGAGAATAAAAATTCTTACCATTCGTTTTTACCTTTTAACTCTGAGAATTTCGAAGGCATTCTAATGCATTTTCATTTTAAAATATCTTCGAAAATACAAATCGTACGATGATAAACTTTTACAGGAAGCTGGCTTAGGTGATAATGAGTCTGGATACATATTTACTTTGTAGTTTTCTTAGTTTTAACCGGACACACACACACGCACGCGCACACACACACACACACACACACACACACACACACACACACACACACACACAGGCAGACAACTGCCTTTTATATATGTATAGATAAAAATAGATTTTTTGAAAAACTTAGATAGATAGATAGCTAGCCAGATAGATAGACACTAAGACAGAAACTGGGATAGAGAGATTGTACAAATATAGTGAAGATATAAGCTTAGTGTTAAACTAATTTATCTTTTACCCTTATTCGACCGTTAACTAGTATATTCTCATTTGTATATTTCAACATAGTTAACACAAGTAACACAATCAGATTAATAATTAATGGACTACACTCGATGTGGAACAATGTGGAGAAGGGTCATAAATATGTTCTTACAAAAAGAAAGTCATCTATAGAAGATCTGAATTTATGTTTTGGTGCTTAAGTTGGATTCGATAACAGTCAATCATCCTTGAATCAAAAGCACTAAATTTTTAGCCAGCCACAAAGTAGAGGAAATATGTTAAAACAATTATGAGTTATTTCTGTAATATTCTGATTTTTAACTGAATTAGAACAGAGGTTACCTGATTCTTATGGATAGACTACCTTATTTAACAGTTTCGAGTATTTGAACGAAGTACACAAAACAAATGTTGTATGGATATTTACTGTGACTTTTGTGACTAAATCTTGGAATACTGGAAAAAATACTGAACTATCTATATGAATTACAAAGGGTGTTGTGGGAATTAGATATCAAATAAATAATTTTTGTGTGTGTATATATATATATATATATATATATATATATATATATATATATATATATATATATATATATATATATATAAAGTTATTTGGTAATCCTTATGGATAATTTCAGGAAGAGTATAAATCCCTAGAGCTCAATGTAATAAAAGAGCAAATGATAATTACTTAATAAATCGGAAACTTCAGAAAGCCATGGTAATATTTTATTTCGCAAAATCAATAATCCAATTTCGCTTCGTCAGACTAGGCGGTTTCAAAACAATGAATGGATTCAAAAATTCTTCCAGAATCAAACAAAAAACTAAGAACAAAATTAACGAAAGTTGTGTTTTAAAATTATTCCAAAAAGTAGGAAAGGAAGGAAAGATATGTCTATAGAAGATGCGATAGTAGTAGTGACTTCTTATTCGCCAGACAAGAGAAGGGAGTGGAGATGGTTTATTCAAGAAGTGAACAAAGAAAAAGAAAAAGAGGAGAAAGGAAGGGAGAACTAGAGAACATACTCAAATCCATATACCTACATACATAACATTTTTCTATATACACATATGTATACACATACACATATGTGCCTACATGGATACACATATTCACATCTATCTACACATATATGTTTTCACATAAATGTGTTCACACATACATATATACACATACTCACATATTTTTCTATGCGTATCCATAAACACATATCTTGACAAGTGCATTCCTAAATAATTAATTAGATAACTTGTAAGATTAAATACATCCCTAATCATATAACTATAAAGAGGCATATAAGAGTGCTTTCCATCACGCGTAATCTATACACATACCCATGAGAGAATACAACGTACAGTACACGAATACACACTTGTACCTGACTGGGGCACACCTTTTTGCATATACAAAAATATATGTCCCAACACAGTTACAAAGGCATACACTTACATGAAGAGAGATGTGTAAGCTATAGATGTCAAGGTAAGAGGGATTTCTGTGTGTGTGTATATATATATATATATATATATATATATATATATATATATATATATATATATATATATATATATATATATATATATATAAGTGGGCACTGAGGTCAACACCGAACGGCGAAAATCTGTTTCACGATGAAACAGACTATCATAGATCGGTGGCCGCTTTTATAGCTATATTCCACATACTGATTACTTTTACCTATAAATATAGCACACTTTAATATATATATATATATATATATATATATATATATATATATATATATATATATGCAAATAAATGTGTGTTTGTGCGTGTGTGTGCGTGCGCGTGTGTGCGTGCGCGTGTGTGCGTGCGCGTGTGTGTGTATGGAATCCCATTAAAGAATTTTACAAAAATGCTATAGATTTAAGTGATATCACAAAATCTCCAATTCTGTACTAACACTGGCTCACAAAGAAACTGATTCATTTTTGTACACAAGTCGACTCCGATTTGAATATCTACATTCATATATATTAACCAATCAGCGACGTTATTGAAAACACGCTGAAGGCTTTGAACAACCAAATGACTAGGTTTATCGAATGCTACGAAATTTTAGAGATCGCTAGAGAAAATGATCAACAATTATTTCCCTCTTAAAAATAAATATTTAAAAATAGGGAAAAATATTTATTAACCAATAAACTCTGAGTTTAGTAAAGTCAAACTTTTAGATTTCTGGAGCCTTTTTTATTTCTTAAGATTAGAGATGATAGTTAGTTATTCAGTTTTTCCGTAAAAAGGGGTTGGTTGTTCGTTGTTGTGAACAAGCTAAATTCTCAAAATCCTTCCGTATAATTTAATGTGTAACCTTTCCTATATTTTATTCCAGTATACTTTATTAGAAAAGCTTAACGATGTTAAATTGAGCACATTTAAAACATACGAACCGGGTTATTGTCAATGCAAATTTCAGCAGTAGTATTGAAGACTGCTTATTGCTGCTACTAGAAAATTACACGCATTCATAAAACAACGTAAGTACGTGACACTCTCCATATGTAGACATATTGTGTTTCTTCTATCATGCTAACGCAATTGATTTGGTTGTATTGTAAAGAAAGAAACAAGATATTTTTGTGTAAAGTTTCGCAAGGGATGTGTGTAATTCGCATATTTCAATTTGGAAGCAAATAGATACTCAATAATAAAAATGTATTTAAATTTGTAGAACCGTTTTTGAAGATGGTTTATTTTCTTCGTTTTCAAACGCCTAAACCTCATCCCATCTCTCTATCTCTCTATCTATGTCTCTCTTTCTCTTTCTCTCTCTCTCTCTCTATATATATATATATATATATATATATATATATATATATATATAGTGTATTGGGCAGAAGATTATTATTGAAATATCTTGTTAAATATAGCAGACAAGGAATGTCTGTTATGCTTGACCATGAGCTGTTCTAACACGGTTAATGATCAAACAATAGGCATTTGCTGACTGCTATATTTAACAATATAGTTTTGAATATATATATATATATATATATATATATATATCGTGAACGAAATTCCTAAAATAGATCTTATAATATACTGACTTCTAGGAGTTGAATCATTGTATAGCTCAAGTGTTCAAAATAAAAGTGTTCTCACTTTAATATAAGTATTCCGAAATATAGTTTAAGTTATTTTTTAAATACCAACTATTCCCGTATTATATTAATATGAAAAAGCACACTAACTTTTCCTCAGACGGCCATTAATTTTGCGCTCTTAATGGATAACCAGACGAATAAATAACGTCTTGATATTTTTAGAAAAAATATATGTGCCCGCATCTTATAAATTAGTCTAACATATCTTTGACTCCACTTCCTCTTATTTGTTCATATTAAAAAGTGTGCCACTCAATCATTGAATGGAAATCAGACGTCCCCACATCCCATATATAGAGCATATAAATTTGATCTGTCAAACTTTCTACAGACGCCTTCCGCATAAGTCACTCAGTAAACAGTGAATTTATATATATATATATATATATATATATATATATATGTGTGTGTGTGTGTTTGTGTGTGTGTGTGAGCGCGCGCGTGTGTGTGTGTGTGTGTGTGTTGGAAAAAGTAATAGGACACTTGCAAGATCTTTAATATACTTTCGATGCTTACATTTACTTTAGATTTGCACAGGTGTTGTCTATGAACATGTGTGTAAAATTAACAATTAAGAAGGAAAATATGTGTTATCAAACATAGAATGTTGAATAAAATATGAGCGAAGGCAACGAGGGAAAAATTACTGGAATACTATTAAAAATGTATCAAAGACATGTCACTTAAGAAGGAATTCAGGTCAAGGTCTCGCTGCACCTTTATAGAATTTTCTGGAATCTCGCCGTGGTATTTGCCACGGCCATCACTCGTCATTTACTACTTCACCTTCCTGCAATGAGGCTCTCATCGTTAAAGTAAATGAACTTTCAACGAAACAAGTGAACGACATAATTGAACAAAATAATGAAAGTATGAGTTACAAATCCACTGCCAAAAAGTTAAATAACTTTTGGTCGATTATCATGAAGTGGGAGAAGTTCGGTACCACAAGAAAAACTTCCTCGAAATGGTGATCCACAGAAAATGTATTCATGGATCACCTGGATAAATGCTAAGAAAAATGAAAACTAATTTTTTAAAAAATACTCGAAAGTAGATCTAAGATGACTGAAGAGCAATTGTAAAATTGGTTACCAAATATATTAGTAATGAACTCAACAGGAATGGTTTAAAATCATGTTGAAAGCGTTATTGGGATTTGAGGGTTCGCTCAAGAGCATTTAGAGAATCTACACAATGAAGAACGCTCTTTGGTCAGATAAAAAGAAAAATGTCTCCAAGCGTTCATTTAAAACCAGACATATTGTAAGTAAACAAATATTTAATCAATGTGTCCGAATACATTTTTCACCAATATTTTTTTTATTTTCTTGTTTTCTTGAATATCGCTTTTCCATCTCAGATAATTTATTTGAATAATGGACTACAGGTATTCTACTGGATTAATATCTGGTTTTGATTGGATTAGTTGGTTTGGTTAATAACACATCAACACCTTATGGGTAATTTAATGCCAAAATGTTATTTACTTGTGACCTTTGGTAATTTATTTCAATAATGTATTTCTGGTAATTTTTAAAAATGTATTTTCATGTTTTGGCCCCAGTTTGTAGATTCACTGTTTGCCCATAACTGGGACCCCAACAGGTGTTACCACTCTGGGTCAGAGTGGACCTGAGAAAAACAACAATTAACAGGTGGTTCAACGTTCCTCAATACCTCCCGATTAGAGGCTTTGCTGCCATTTTTGCTGATTTTTTGCTGATAATGATTCCAAAATATCTTTTTATGGTATTCTTAAAGCCATGATTTTACTCATGATGGCAAAGCTTTCAATTACTTTTTTTAATCTCTATTATTATTAAATGTTTAAGTAATTTACAATATTGTGTTCCATCACTCAATCTTTTTACACTATCTTGTTTGTTTGTATAAAGCGGTATCTTTCTTATAATCCTTAGTAATCTTTATATATCTCCAATGAACGAAGGAGGATCATTAATTATACTTCTATGTATTAGGTCATCCCATAAGTTCTGTCTGAAATTTAACTTTTTGTTAAAATGAACGAAATTTAAAGAGTATTTTATAATGTCTAATGGAGCTGAACATTATTTTTATGTTTAGATGAATTTAAACTGATCAAATTTTATTTCAGAGAACAATAAAATTACATTTTGTTTGATTAAAACCCTGCTAACATGGAAGTACCCAAGAATCATTTGAGGCACATAATGCTTTATGAGTTCCAGAAAGGAAACTCAGCAGCCGAAGCGGCTAGAAACATTCACTCAGTTTATGGAGAGGAATGTGTGAAGGAAAGAACTTGCAGAAGATGGTTTGCAAAATTCAGAGGTGGAGATTTCACCTTTGAAGATGAAGATCGAACCGGACGTGCAGTTGAGTTTGATGAAAAGCTTCTTGAAGCAGCCCTTGAAGAAAATCCTGCTTTATCAGTTGAGGAATTGGCAGTGGTTCTCAGTTCAAACCATACAACTGTTTATCGTCATATTCAACAACTGGGAAAAGTTCCTAAACTTGGAAAATGGGTGCCTCATGAATTGTCTGAAAACAACCTCAAATCCCGAGTTGACATCTGCTCTTCTCTCCATTCTCGGCAACTTGTTTCACCTTTTTTGGATAGACTTGTGTCTGGCGACGAAAATGGATCTTTTATCGAAATGTTAAGCGTCGTAGACAGTGGCTTGGTAAAGGGGAAGGACCCTAGCCACAGCCGAGAAGGGAACTTCATGGGCAAAAGGTTCTTCTTTCAATCTGGTGGGATTGCCAAGGAATAATCCACTTTGAATTCTTACCACCTAATGCAACAATTAATGCTCAAATATACTGTCAGCAATTAGAGCGTTTGAACCAAGCTTTGAGGAAAAAAAGACCTGCTCTAGTGAATAAAAAACGGGTGATGTTTCAACAGGACAATACGCGACCACACACAGCAAGAATCAAATCACAATAGATCGAAGAACTTGGTTGGGAGAAAATTCCTCATCCACCTTATTCTCCAGATGTTGCTCCTTCAGAATACCATTTGTTTCGTAGGTTAGAGAATCATTTGGAAGAAACAGCTTTTGTAACACAGGAAGAGGTTAAAACTGACTTTTGTGAGTTCGTCGAATCAAAGCCAAAAGAATTTTACAGTAATGGAATTAGTAAGCTTGTTAATAGATGGAAGGAAGCCATAGATAATCAGGGAAAATACATTGTTGATTGAATCTGTAATTAAATGTAACATTTGGTCACTTGTTTTCTTTATTCAAAATTCGGACAGAACTTATGGGATGACCTGATATATCTATTTACGACATTTATGTTGCTTGAAGTCTCTTCTTCGTCGGTAAGGCGATTGTTCAGCATTCGTTGTCATAGGAAATTCAAAATTAACAGGATATATTATATGTATAATGATAAAAACTTGAGATAATTCTAAAACGTTATCGGTTCAACCCACTTTGGAATCCCATTTAGGCAGGCCGTGAACTTTTCAGCACCCATTCATATATAGCAAATTTAAAAGACCGAAAAAAAGTTGAATGACTGCATAACATCTGAGACGGCTATGCTGAAAAAAGCGTTTACTTAGACTTAAATTACAGATGCCAGATGAAAACTGTCTATTGTCTCATTATAATCTTTTAAGAAAAATTATCATTAACCTAATTTTACTTAAACTCATGTTTCACATTCGAGGCAATGAACAAGAACTTAATTGTGATCTTTGCATACGTTTCTACCACAATTATTGCGGACCTTTTTTTTAAAATTTACGCTCATGAGCTTGTAATTAAAAAAAAACATAACTAAATCCCGAAATTCCTTGTTGTCATTCGACAAAGGTATTCAAAAAGTTAATTGACTAATCATGAAATTTTGATTTGCTGCTTGATAAATGTTACAAAAAATATTTTGTGGGTTTGTTTAAACATACCAAGGTAGTAACCTATTCAAGTCGAGATTTTGTTTTTCTAATAGGATAGACATTATACCATGCCATTCTACCAAGTTTATGTGCAATATATTCTTCGATAAGTTAGAAAATATTATTAGTGAGAAGAAGCAAAACAACTCTTTAAATCTTGACCAAGCCTTTCCTTGCCATATATGCTAATGTGCGTGCGTATGTGAGAGCGTGTGTTTATGCGTATCTATCCTTATGTGTATATAGAGAGAAAGGGATGACGATAGAAAGAGATAGGAAGGCGAGATACTGGTAACGAGGGATATAGTGTTTTGTAAAGGCTCATCTACATTATATATTTTCGTAAGTTGCTAAAAAGTAATGCGATGCTTTCATGTGCTAATATGCTTTGATGGTGCATGTCAGACTGTCACGAGGTCGTCTGATTTATGGTTACGTCTCTATAGTTGGCCAAGTGAAAAAAAATTCTTTTCTTGGCTTCATGGTTCTGTCAGCATATCAACTTTGATTAATGAGCAGGAAGAAGAAACACTAGAGGGACAGAGAAGAAACATATTCTGTATTATAAAAGAATGGCTGGAAAGATCTAATAAATTAGCTGTAAATTAACTTTTGTTTGATTTTATCTTGTTAGAAATAAAGAATAATTTGGTTTAACTAACGTTTTTAGTGTCTAAGAAAAGTTGTTATTACTGAATTCTGTATCTTTGGGACATTAACTTACCAACCAAAAACTGGACGTTTTTCCAGTGGAGCCGTCAACCAAGTGTTATTATTACACCTCAATGTCTGTTCTGGATGTGCAGGTGGTGCAATGGTTGGAGGCTTGTAACCAGAAATCAGCAAGCCGAGTTCGAAATCCGGTAGATATCGTTACATAACATTTATAAAAATATTCTTGGGAAGGGTATAAATCAATCTCTTCTCCTTCCACCCAGCTATGTGTTAAATAACAATGCAAACTGGATTCTTTAGCCGCTATTGGCAACCGGTATAGAAAAAGGACAGCTCTGAATACAAAACCATATATGGCCCTAGTGAAGCACCTACTTATACAGAACTAATGCCCGCTCAACATAATTGCTGTAAAAACAATACGTTGGTCCTGTGGATATTGAACAAGCATAAATGGGAGACAGACATGCTTGAAAATTATCAGCCATGCTAAATGAGAAATTACATTTATCTGCAATGTACCTTAAATCGAAACTGTTCTTATGGTGATAGTGGTGTTTCTGTCTTATACTCCATATACTGACGTCAATTCTGATATTGACAGACATGTGTAGCATTTCTTATTCTAGTTACTTCAACAAATCTTTAATTTTCTTGCTCTATTACCGGCTTAATTCTGGTTCTAGTTGTATTTATCAGAATTCTAATGGCAAGTTCTCTTATGTGTCTCATTAAACTGACTGTACGATGATGCCTGCATTCATTTTCATCTGGATTCATTGACATCAATTTGAAGATAGATCTTGTGGATTACGGGATGAAATCCGGTATCAAATAATAACAAACGCCAAGAATGAATATAGGAAATAAATGTATTAACGTAATAATACAAACTGGTAATACAGGTTAGTAGTTCCAGGAATGCGGTTTAGTAGCAAAATATATATACTGTCTTTGACATCGACGTATCGCTGTATGACTTCTTACTGAGTCTACGTGTTTGTTACTGTGACTCTTGTGCTACCCTCCTCTGTGTGTGTGACTCTGTCTATCTACTACTCGGGTATTCAGTAGCAGTAGTATATGTATACCCTGGGTGAGTCCATTTGTGTAAAAAGGGGAGACCCCTCAACAGATCTACTAAGGTCTGTCGGCATTTCACTGCTGCAATATTTTGTATTGCATTAATCTTATTGGTACTAAAATCTTCAATAATAGCTTAGCTCCTCAATTATAACCCCGTCTGATTCTGCTGCTTCTTTTATTGTTCATCTTGCCTTGTGGCGATTTCATCTTAATTCTTTATACTGCAGGTCCTTTTTTTATGTATTCTGGATTTATCCCCTTTGTATAATCTATGAAATATACGCATAGATATTTCTCCTTTTCTATTGATCTGACAGTATTCTAAATATGAACATTGCATTTCTAGATCTAGGGTCTTGAACAAAAGTGCATTGATCTTCCCCCGTTTACTGTCTAATCTTGACCTGTGCTTTATTCTTTAGAATCCTCGAAAATCCTATTGAAGTCTTCGTGTATTTCATCGCTTTCAGATATTTCGTTTATCACTTCAGTAAACTTGTTAATCACGAAATCGTCCAAGGCTGTCAGCTATTATATTACAGTCTCTTCAAATCCTGCTACGCTGTTCCGTTTCATGTTGGCCAGTTCTGTCCTAAAATCTGATTTAGTCATACTGCTACTTCCATGATTTGATATGTTAAATGTTTCTGTCTTATGTTGTCATGGAAGTGCTTTCCTATCTGTAAATTACATCTCTTTGGCATTTTTTATTTTCTATTTTGTGTATTCCTTCTTAAGATGTTTCCCATTTTGTCGAATAGTTTGCCTTCTGTCCTGCGATTTCTTTCATCCTTTTGTGTATGCGTATTTAATTTGTTCTACTACTTTAAGATTTCTGCACTTTTCTCATTAGGGCATACCTCTTTTGCTTGATTTCAATGTTGGTTTTGTTTCACCTCCTGCATTCTACGCTATTTCTTAGAATTTTCTGCTGACTCTCTTTCTTGAACATGCCAGCTACCATATTAATTTATCTTTCTCGGAAATGTCTTCTTTTGTTGTTGTCACTAATTCCTCCTTTAAGGTGTTCCACTTGGAGTTCTCGATTGCTTGAGCATCTAGAGAGCATCGGACGCCAAAATTTTAAATTTAAATCTAAGTAGCCCTATATATCCAGCGTTTCTCCGTATAAAATTATAACTGGCATTTGTTGTATTTCTTCCTTCCTATACATATAAAACTCTATTAACATAACCATTATTAATCTGAAGACATCCGTTCAAGTATGAGCTTTGCTTGACATGAAACGGGCGTTAACAGAATAAAATACGAGCTTTGTAAACGCATGTTTCAATTGAAATAAGAATCACTTTAGCACCAACGGATTTGTGGGAAAATTTGTCATTTTATTTCAAATATTCCTTATGTCTAGAAAGTAATAATTGAAGAGATAATAATGTGAATATTCCGGGTGATAATGGAGAAAGCGCTAAAGTTTCATATTCTAAGTGTATAAGTCAAATTACAGTAACTCTCAGGACACGGAGTCTGGTATTATCATGCAAGAAAACTCGTCTGTCCCTTTATAAGGATTAATGTATAGGAAAGTCGTCTGCCTGTGCATATGTCCCTGTATATCTCCCTGCAGGCGAATGTAAGTGCCTGCCTGGATAAACAATTCTTGAACCATCTTTGTTATCTCCGCACCTGCGGGCAACTTATATATGAATGTACCTAGTCATAAAATTTGTCCTCGGGTTCCCAACTATCGTCAACAAAAACCTTTGGGGGGTGGGGACTGTAGTGGAAATTCGGTTAATGCTTTTGTTGGCGACAAGAACATAAACTTTAGTACAAACTAATTTGTCAGGTGACTTAATAAATATACGGATACATGAAGGCAGTTTTGCAGAAATAATTTAGTGAGTTATATAGATATAAAATTATATAGATATAAAATTATATAGACATAAAATTATATAGATATAAAATTATATAGATATAAAATTATATAGATATAAAATTATATAGATATAAAATTATATAGACATAAAATTATATAGATATAAAATTATATAGACATAAAATTATATAGATATAAAATTATATAGACATAAAATTATATAGATATAAAATTATATAGACATAAAATTATATAGATATAAAATTATATAGATATAAAATTATATAGACATAAAATTATATAGATATAAAATTATATAGATATAAAATTATATAGACATAAAATTATATAGATATAAAATTATATAGATAAAGGAAGAAATATAATTTATTTAACCTATCACACACACATGGAGGATGCTGAAGGATTCTTGACTTCATGTACTTTCCAAAATGAGACAACCTTCAGTATTTTTAATACTTTCTTGATCGGGTCTCCAATTCTTCATCCTCCTTTGTATGTAGACATAAATCACAAAAACATCGACTTAGAAGACGACAGTGGGACACAGAGGAATGTTTTGATATTGAACTGTATGCAGTACAATTATAAGTCCTTTCGAATTTGATGATGGTGTCAGGATAAATACCGAATATTAGTGTAAGTTCTTGGACAACACGATTTTTGAATGATGCAGCCAAGAAGTTAAAGCGTATATTCATGCAGTATAATGTTCCTTCACATTTTCCAATTGCCCACCATGCCAAAAATGTTTAAAAAAACACAAAATTGATGGAATGGCTCTCAGAATTAACGGATATAGAAAATTTGTGGTCCAACATTAAAAGAAATAGAAAACTTTATTAAAGTAATAAAAATCCACCAATAATGATGAAATCGAAAAAGCAAAAACGTTACCAAAATCAATGAATGAAATACTGGCGAAGAATATAGAATGTCAAAGAGTCTATGTTAATATGTATAATATTAGAAGAGTAATTTATCCCAGTGTAAAGTTTATTCTGCTTCTATGACCGATATCATACGCACCCCCATACGCAGAGAGAGAGGAGGAGGAGGGAGAGCGAGAGGAAGAGAGAGGGGAGTAATTTGAAAACATTCTTGAAGTTTGTATGCAAGCTACCAGCGTTAAGACGATGTTAACATGAACTTTCCACTGAAAATAGAATGATATCATTCTGAAAGAAAAAAACACTGTCTTGATGACCTGAATTTTTCCTGGCGACGACATTCACTCACGACTGAGATTCGCAAAATAACTTCCAGTGCACGACGTATACGTATTTTCCATGTAATTCACATTAAATAAATTTAGCAGAAATAAAACTGACTTTTTGTATCATTTTACACTATTTTATTTTCCTGTTTTTACATGTATAGAATCATAAAATGAAAAGAACATAACTTCTAGTAACTTTGTTTTTATGATTTACTTGAAAGGGTACATATTAACAAAAACCTCCGTGGATATTGTTTAGAAATTAAATATTGATTAACACCACAAATTGTTTACGGAATCTATTTCGTTTTATATATATATATATATATATATATATATATATATATATATATATATATATATATATATATATATATATATATATATATATATATAGCCGTGACCGATTTTCATTGTTAATATAAAATGACTGCAAGTTGACACTGGCGTTTGTTTTGGTGCCGATTTCTGATGTGTTCCATATTAAAACCTTGCATCGTTCAGTTGCTAGTCCGACATTGAATGTTGACGTTTTGCCTACACATGAATTATTTAAAGATAGAAAGAAGTTGAAAAGTTGCACTTTCGCCATATTATTCTCTGTGAATTTCTGAAAGTGTTAAGCGTCGGAACTGCGACAAAAAGACATTCAAGTTTATTTAGATTGTGCACCAGCTCTTCGAATTTGACAGTTTTCGCAAGGATGATTTTAACCTACTCAACGACGTTCTGGACGAGCTTCCGACATTGATGCTTATCATCGTGGAGAATAAACCGAAGATTTCGACAGATCAGATTTCTGTGTTTGAAAATTGATATATCAACTGCCTTTTACCAGTTGATTAGACTTGCTTTCAAGAAAAACGGACGATTTCGGTAAATCGAAAAGGTGCCATTTTCCACCACGACAATGAAACTGCATGCTGCAAATAAGCCTTGCTGAAGCTTAGAGAGTTGAAATGAGAAACCCTCCAACACCCACAGAATATACACTTGGGTCCTTTGGATTTTCATTCGTTCCTGTCCCCACAAACAATTTAAATGACAAAATATTTGACTCTGTACAGTCAGTTGAAAACTACTTCGCAACATTCGTCCAACAAAAGCACGAAGGTTCTACGAAAATCAACAAGCTTGTAGAAAGATGGGAGACGGTTGTGAAAAACAATGGAGACTATTTATATGACTAATGTTTTTGAGAATATGTAAAATTTTGTTTTTAATTTTCTACTCGGATACGAACATTTGCGATGATTTAATAGATATAACACAAAAACGTAACTCCCGAGTATACTTAAAATGGTGTGCCATTTTAATTGCGCTCCTTCGGGATTACTCATTTCTCTGTGTTAATATATATATATATATATATATATATATATATATATATATATATATATATATATATATATATATATATATATATATATATGCACTGATATATATATATATATATATATATATATATATATATTTATTTATGCACTGGTATATATATATATATATATATATATATATATATATATATATATATATATATATATATATATATGCACTGGTGCAGGTATTTTGGAACCCATTATAGCCGAACTGCTTTGATCTGTGCCTTATGCTCCTCGGCCGAGGTCCAATTGCTGTTGTGTCGCTTGTTTGGCACACTTGTAAATATATTCTGGTGTGTTAGGGATTTTTTCTCAAATAGTAGTGATTTTTCGACTGTTCGATTCTCGGTCGTATAGGCATTTCTTGGTGATTTTAGTTGGTCAGAACATTATATGTATTCACCATCTACCCTCATTATACCACCTTGAGTTAACCGAGTGTGTATAAATGCCCAGCCTGAAGATTACGTGCATCACGCACAAGAAACTGGCAGTCGTGATCGGTCGGATATATATATATATATATATATATATATATATATATATATATATATATATATATATATATATATATATATATATAGATAGATAGAGAGAAGGAGAGAGAAAGAGAGAGTTATTTAAGTCCTTACTATTATTCGAAGATCTTTTCATGTTTTCCTTTTCAATATTTTCTAATCATAATTTACTCGTTTGTAGATCATTACACTGAGATTTTCCGACACTATTTTTTGGGGGGTAAGGAAGAAAGGAGATTTTTTACGTTCATAAGATCCTTACTTTGCGTTATTTATCCAAACAGTCCGACATTGTCATAATAGAGTCACCTAACCTATATATAGATTGTCTCCCTTGTACTGGCGACATTAAAGGTTACAAACATTGCAGACAAAATTATACAAATACACACACAAGAAACATATTTGTATTTATATGTTTGTGTATGTGTAACAATATTTTACCATTGAGCCACTTCTAATATTTTTTAGTAGAAACTGACAAAATAAAAACACATTGAAGCAATGTCGCTTTGACAAATTGGAAGAAAAGGAAATCAAATAAAAATGTCACAAATAAGTTGGTAATAAATTGCGTCACGAGAGCTTGGCAGCCTAATTCGTTTTTATTGATTTAGCCGCTGTCGCCACTGTAAGTTTTCTCTACATTATTTCTGTTCTTATTGTTGTCTCAACTACATAACCTATTCGCAGTCCATAGGGCCATATTTGTGAATGAATATTTTGTCTGAGTTTTTTTCATTCTATTTTTTTTACTAATAAAGGGATTTCACGTTTAATACAGCAGTTTAATGCGATTGTTTACTTTTTCCATCTCCTTGTTCTTGTCATATTAATCCTTGTGTTCTTCTTGCTCGTTTTTACTAATCATTAACTGTAATCCGTATTTCTTATTATTCTTATTGGGTGAGAAAGAAATACGCCAACAAAGTTACAGTGGGAAACAAATATAAAAAGTTTACAAATACACCCATCCTGCACCCCGTCAAAAAAAGTATACCAGACTCATTCATCACAGTAAAATGTGCGCGATATGGTGACAATTTTTGATAAAAGCAACGCATCACCTTGCAGGTGGGGTTAAAAGTACCTCCAGAACGGGTGATCCAGTTTGCTCAAATGGTCTCCGATTAAGGGTGTTCTCAACCGGATGTTCTCTCTCGACATCCGGTTATAGTGCGCCCCAACTACTTCCACTTAGGAACGGAGATGCGCAGTGCGTAAGTACCTAGGAAACATGCCAAAATGGTTGAACAAATCTGTGGCAGTGAATAAAATATTTATTATAACCCGTCTTAATTCACCAAGTCAAGACCTGTACGTATTAACACATCCAATCAATTAAGATCCGAAACCATACTTTGTGCATTTCATTTATTATTATTATTCCCTTTGATTTCTGTTGTATGTACATTCCCTTCGGGGTCGTCACCAGAGATCTAAGATTAGAAATAGTTACATGACATTTTCCACTGGTCATTTTTATTAAAAAAATTTAAGATCGCACACATTTTACATAGATAAATCTTTCGTAATGTACTTGTGAGTACATTTTTTTGTGTTTCGTTAAGGCATTAGCTGTTAGGAATCACTTCAATATATCAGAACCTGTTCAAATTAATCCGATGGCTTCAACTACAATTTGAATTATTTATTGAATGTGCCACATTTTTGAGATTTCTACTTTAAGATCCTTGTATTTTGATAGTTTTTAGAAGATCTTCAAAGATACATTACAATCAGTAGGGACGGCCATGTCAGTAAGAAAGCACATTCTGATTTTGTGGTCTTTGATTAAAATAGCTGGGCAATTAGTTTTGATTGTTCTGTATGTGTATATTGCAAAGTCCCATAAAATTGTTACAGAAGTAGTAGTAGGAGGAGGAGTATTTGTACATTTGCCAATTATTTATCGCTTGACATCAAATACTAGTAAGTTTCTATATTTATGACTACAGTTCTACACCTCATACATGACATCTTCAATTTTTCCTGTTATTTTGATTCTTTAAGTTCCACCGTCCTGTTACTTTCTTTCCATGTTCCCATGATATGACAGAATCGCTTGTCCTTGTTTTCAAAAACCTGATCTTCCACTCTTTGACAGTGATCTGATTGTTATTCATATTTCCCTACTCTGTTTCACTCAAGTCATTTTCACTATTCGTATTGTGCCACAATTCTTATAAATTCTTGCCTATGATTTCCCTTTACATATCGTCCGTTGTTTAGTAAGTTCTTCACTAATCATTTTTGTTAAATGTTTTGCATTTTTGAGACGTTGCCATGATCTACTCTATGATTCATTGTGTGTATTGCATTTCCTATTTAGCACTATATATACAGTCGTCTAGTATCATCTCTATGCTATAAAGTGTGTGCATTCTGAGTAAGAACTATAAAAATATAATCAAATTTTTATCCAGTGTAGGAATAACCCAGAGTAATTCATTATATATACTGTTCGTATTTCCATATCTTTTATTTCATTTCCACTTTACAATTTTTGTCTTTAAGAATTTTATGAATTTACAAGATGTTATTTAATTAACTTTTTTCTGTTGCCAGGGCTTTTTCTTTATGCAGTACTGACGCATCAATTTCTACAACGAATTCCATTATAAATGTTTTTGTTAAAAATTACTTTTCCTCCCAAGAAAATATGACATCGTCCATTTTCGTCAAACTGTTATGCCTATTATAAAGTTTAAAGATTATATTTAGTGGGCATCGTATTTTGACAAGTAGCAGTAAAGAGATTGAATCTCTCTCTAGCATTCCACCTGATTATGACGATAAACTACATCCAGCAGCAAGGTCAGGAGGTTTTGAGGAGAGTGGAACGACCTCTTAAATGCTGTTGTTCCCAGCCCACCCTGACCCAGGATGATAGCACTTGTTAGCGTCCCAGCTATGGGTAAATAGTTAACCCCAAAACTGGGTCAAAACACTATGAAAGTATCAATATAGATTTATATAGTAAGAATACCAGCAATACATTTTTAAGAAAAAAGTATTACCAGCAATACATTTGACTTTCGACAAAAATCCTCTTGACAAAAATACGGTAATGAATACTAATCTACAAACTAATTTCTTACAAATGCATATTCTGTTCATACGGACCTATATTAAAAATCTTATCGGCATTAAATAACCCATTGAGACTGATATGCCGTAAAATACACCAAACCAAACCTAAACTGTAGCATTCCACTTTGGATACTTGTTTATTCTAAAGATTCTTTAGCGTCAGTAAAATCAATTTTTTGAAATGCTAAAACCTTCAAGGATTCAGGCTTGTGAGATTTTGTCCTGCGTTTTACCTCCTCGATCAATTGCAATGCTATGTTTGATCCTTTTGTTTGAAATATTTTTAAAGATACAATAAATCGTTTAGTTCTTTGTCTCTTCTGTATCTTTTCTGATAAAAGCTTTCGTTTCTGAAGTAAGTAGTAAACTTCATTTCTTATTTAAGAAATATTCTCATTAGCTCTAGGCTAGATATAAGTCTATAAGTGATGAACAGGGTGTATTTTTCAGTGTCCATTTGGATGTTTTGTTTAGGCCTCTAGTCATCAATTCTAAGACTCATCCTTCATTTCGGCAGTTTCATACTTGCTGGATGAGTTTCTCGTATATTTTAATTTTTTATTTCCAAACCAGTTGCCTATCTTGCAGATGTTGACCTTTCGAGTGTTTCGCTGTCACCTGTCCTCTTCTTAACTTAGAAGTTTTTTTTTCTTTTTTCATCTACCCAGGCACTTTATGCTCCTTTAGGCCCGCCATATTATTCTAAGGTCTTGGTTGCTGTTGTGGCTTGCTTTTCTTGGTTTTATCTTATTTCGCCACTAATCTTCTCCTGAAATCAACCATCTTAATTATTAAACGCTCTTTCTCTCCTTCTCTCTCTCATTTTTATTCTCCCTTTCCTTCTCTCAGTCATATCTGTTCTCACGTTGTTTCTCTCTTTTATTTTCATTTTTTCTCCCTCTCATATTTCTGTTGTCTCTTTTTTTATTCTCTTTTTATGTCTGTAATATTTCTATTCTCCTTTTCTTTCTCATTTCTATTATCGCTGTCATTTCTCTCTCTTTCTCTCTCTCTCTCATTCTTATAGTTCTCTTAGTTCTCTTATTTTTATTCTCTTTCTTTCTTCGTGTTTTTACTCACGTTTTTCTATCTCGTTTTTATTCTCGTTTTTCTTCTCTATTTTCTTCTCTTTCTTATTTCTATTTTTCTTTCCATTATTTTTATTCATTTTTCTCTCATTATTATCTTTTTGCTTCTCTCATTTTACCCAATATCTCCCTCTCTCTCTCTCTCTCTCTCTCTCTCTCTCTCTCTATCTATCTATCTATCTATCTCATTTTTATTATCTCTAATCGCTGGTTTAATTCTAATACGATAGGTCTTCCTTTCTAGATTAAAAAAAATCTATTTTTATCAGTTTAATATGTTTTTCTAGATTCGAAATGTGTCTGTCTCGTCTCATTTCCCATTCTATTTCTTATTTCTTTGACTGATTTTTTTTTGACTGATGCATTTCTCTCTTACCATTCTGGCACCAGCGTAAATCAAGTCATTCTCTGGTGTTACTTTCCATATTTATATCAATGTATTGAGTCTCTCATTTTCAGATTTCCATTTGTAAAGCCTTTTCTTCCAAGAGATAGTACTTGCTTTCTGTATCATTTTTATTGGCTTCTTTATGCATCTTTCGTATTCATTTAATGCTACTCCATGTTTTCTTGTTTTATACTTGAATCCACTCCGAATAGTTTTCACGGGTTGTTTGTTTTTTTATTTCAGGTATTCTAGTTCTTCTAACATTTGATTGGTAGATCCTTTTTTGAAATTTGATTTACCTAAGCCTCTGTCTATTCTGCGTTTTTCTTATTGTCAGCTCTTTTACCATATTTTAACACTGTTTTCTATAGACCTTAATGGACGTTTGACTTTTAATGTAGCAACATATAAACTAATTTATTGTCACTTTTCTTCCATTTATTAATTTACATTTTTATCTTTTGTCTGGCTAGCAATCAGCGAACGGAGATCGGGTCATTCCTGTTCATCCTCAATGAAAAACCTGCTGGGTATAACAATTATGATGTATTTGTTTTTCATAAATACTTATGTAGTGTTTTTGCAATAAACTCCTGTTTTTTTAGTCAGCCATACGGAGGTGGAGATATACCGGCCATTTAATACCTATTATCTCATTCATCATTCAGTTAATGAATAACTGCGGGAGTGTACATGTCCACCCACAACTTCATTACAAGGATTTTACTGTCACGCAGAGGTTTCTTTTTTAAAATTAACTGATATATTTTAATTTTTTTCCTAATTATTAAAAAACAATCAGTGTCGCAAAACTAAACACCACCTAGGGAGACAAGAACATCTGCCATAAATCAAAGATCAGATGTTGCGTGCATTGGCCATCTCATTCTGTACATCTGCGAATCTTGGACATTAACAGCGAATCAGACAAGTATTATAAATGAGATGCTGAAATACTATCCTAGGTATCTACGTGTAAAGAATAAAAGAGTGACGCTGAATAAGGCACCATCAGACAGGAAGCACGCCTGTTGAAAGATCTGATACCCACTGTCAAGCAAAGAAAGTTGAAATGGCATGGACACGTCATAAGAACCAAGAATCTTTTCTATGCCATCCTACAATATCCCGCATTAGGTAAAAGAAGAAAATGTTGACATAGAAAAGAATTGGACTGACAGTGTCACTGATTGAATTAGAGGATCATTTATAGAGATTCAAAACTTTGGCACACAACCGAGACATATGAACAGAGTTGGTCAGTTGCTGAGCTACGCAGTGACCCTTCAACCACACCCGGTCATGGCAACAATGATGATGATGAATTATTTTTAAGTACACCAAGGAATGTACAATCGTTAAAAACAGATATGAAAATGTGCCATCGGTCAAAAATATTTTCAGTGTTCACATAAGAATTAATTATTTTTATTCTATTTCTAAATATACATACAATGTAACCCGGATATAAGAGACCCGGATATAAGAGAAACCCGGATATAAGATAAATTTTCTCTGGTCCCAAATTAGAGCCTGTGTTAATATACAATAATAGACCAAACCCGGATATAAGATAAACCCTGATATAAGAGACTTCTTCTCCGGTCCCGACAACTCTCTTATATCCGGGTTACACTGCATAAGGTTCTCTTAGCTGTTCTATCTTCTGACTCTTCCTTAAACTGCCTGTGCCATTCAAAAACATCCGTTTTCCACATAGTATGGAAAATCTAAGCTATTTTTAATAGCGGTAAAGTTTTACTACCACTTCACACAAAAATTGATTCTAATTCGCTGATCCAGGTTTCTTTCCCTCATTTTCTGTCAGCAGAGTATAACATGAACATATGCACATTCCTCTACTGCTCAGTAACGAATGACTCAACTCGTTTGCATCTTAAGAAAGCGGAAATGGGGACATGTTTGGACGTGCTCGGCTACAAAGATTTACCTAGCCCCCAATAAATGCTGCGATTATTCCTGGAATTAAATTTTTACTTCTCACAGTTGCCTTTGAAATATAATACTCCTCAAATATATACTATATTTTAACATTCAAAAAACAATTATATTTTAAATAATTACGAAAATATTTTTTAAAATGAATCACTCTAGCTTTAATTTGAATGAATTCAGTCCCTCTTCGACAATACGTGAAAGTGAATATTTTTATAGAGATTCCTATTTGTTATGCATGCTAACCTCTGTGTATGGAAACTCGAAGTGTTTACTTTGACTTTGGCTCGGATCTATTTTTTGATTTCGCCATAAACCTCTGCCATACGGATGCAGGAATATTCAAGCTAATGTCTGAATTCAGCGACAAAGATTTTAAAATATATAATCGTATTAGATACTGATATGTTAGACAGACTATATGCAATATATAACAGAAAGTATTTCTGTGTGTATTTTTATTGATTTAAAAGTTATAAATTCTTGCATCCTCCTATTGATACAATTAAACCAGCATTATAAGGATTTACATCTTAAGTCATTTACACAAAAATGTATCTAGTTTCTATAACGTTGAGAAGAACAATGATTATTACAAATTTTGTTATGACAGTTAAACTCATTATTCGTGTTCTTCCTATTGTTATCACAACCTTTCTTTGGATCTTCTCATCAGACTAAAGGTGAAAATTCTGTAAAAAGACAAAAAAACCTGATTCCTTCAGAAAATTCCTCCGTGTTACCGATGTAAGAAGAAAATTTCAATCAGACAGCATCTTCTCAAGAACTGTTACTTTGTGGAACAGACTCCCACATGGGTGTTTCCCTAAACTCTTTAATGTTAACATTTTCAATTCAAGGGTCAACCTTTATCTATTCTCCTTAATCTCATAATCTTCACTTCCTTCCACTCATATTTTACACACCATCATCATCACCACTTCAACTGTAACCCTCTACCATGAGTGGATCTCGAACTAAGTATTGAGTGAAAAACAGAAAAATTTTGAAATATTATTATTATTATTATTATTATTATTATTAAATATATTTTCATGCCAGCAATATCACCAGGAATCGAGAGACATCATGTCTTCTCAAATGATTACCATTCTCTTCAGTTTCCTTGCTGGTAGTACTGTAATCAGATTACCTTATTTTTATAGAATCTCCAAGCCTATCACACTTGCTCTGAGTGGGCCAAAATATATGATTGTCATTTTCAAAATTTCGCAACTTCTAAATAAAGAGTTACGCTTTTCTTCAGTTTCGTCCTAGGTTCCGCTCGAACAACTGTACTCAATTTTTTGATTTCCTCTTTTGCTATTCGGTGGATTTGAATACTTGATCAAATTAAAGCGATACATCTGCATATCAAAATTACAAAGAATCTTTTAACAGTCATAAGAATCTTTTAAATTTATTATTATTATTATTATTATTATTATTATTATTATTATTATTATTATTGAGTGAGAGAGAAGTATTCCAGCAAAGTAATGCTTAGGTACAAATATGCGAAGCCCCATATACCCAGCATGATAACCATTCTGATAAAGGGTATACAAATCACATGAATTACAGCTAAATGTGCGCGATATGCGGAGAAGGTTTTGTTTTTATAAAAGCAGCGCATAACCTTGCAGGTGTGGCCCTGTTAGAAATACCAACAGCCCATTCCTTTCAAACGGTTTCCGACTGAATGTTTTCACAAATATATCGATACAACTTTCAAGTCGCCATGGCTGCTTCATCATACAAACTAAAAAAAAACAACTCTTTTGACGGCCGACCATGATACTTCCTCACTATTCCCACTCATGAACATGGATGCACAGTGCAACAGCATCTAGTGGACATGATTAGCTGTTTAGGGTCAGACAAGCTGACAAGCAAATCTGTAGTACTGAACAGGATATATACTTTAGCCCACATTATTTTCCCTGTCGCCGTTGTCTTTTATTAATAGTCAGATAGCATAAAATTCCTTTAAACTTCTATGCTGAGAAAAATAAAACGTTTTTTTTATTTGAACTGTTTGATCCAAATTTTCCTGTTGGATAATAATAACTACAAAACGCGATGTAATAGGAACCTTGAGGATGTATGTTCTTTAAAGTGATTTGGTTTATATTGGCTTTCGTAAGTAATGTCTACAAAATCATAACAATGATGTGTACTTCAAATGGACATTACGGTGTTGACTATAATCAGTTATACACTAGGAGCGGTATCAAAGACATTAAAACAAACAGAGCTCAATAAAAGAAAATTGAGAGGAATTACAGTCTAATGGGGAAGATTGTTGCCACTTTTGATCGCTAGTGACGAATGCCAAATACTTATCAGGTGAAGATACCATTTCTTTAAATATTAAGAACCGATGAACAGATTTCTTCTCTTCATTGATCCAGGTGATGCCAAATATTCTTTGACATTATTTTCTTTCTTTAAAAATATTCATTTTTCAATGTCGTAAAGTCATTCATATTGTTTCCGACTCCTATTTGTTCTCACAAAAAATGAACTTACTCGCGGATGGCCATGGTTCGATTCTTTCATTTTTTTTCTCTTTTTGCTGACATACTAAGAGTTGAACTACTGTTATTAAGTATTCTTTAAGAGACTTGTTCTTTTACAATTGTTTATTATGTCTAATCATCTGACTCTATATGGGAGATCTTTCTTTTTTCATAAAATCCCAGATTAACCTCATTTTGACGTCTGATAAAAGAAATTCGGCTGTCTATTCATATTGTTATTATTGTACATTATGTGCAGTTATAAACTTCATATTCAGTTGTTTTAAGAAAGAGGTTTCGAAAGCAGATAGATAGATAGATAGATAGATAGATAGTGTTATGGGAACTTATCCATAATAGTAATGGACTATCCCATACACCATAAATACTGCGCCTCAAGAGGAAGCAGTAGTGTGAGTTAGTCACAGAGTGAGTGAGTCAGTAATAGACAGAATCGCGTCAGACGATTACTGTAAGACATTGAAATAGTGATACTTCGAGACAACATAGTTCTCTCTAACCTAACCTGATTGTTATTACTAACACTTCTACTTCTTTTGTACATATTCTGTTTGTAATATATCTGTATTATTCCATACCTCTGTTCGAGTTATTCTTCATCGGTTCTACCTTTGACCATCACCGTGGTAGAAGGAACCTGGACCATAACAGTGGCGACGAGGAAACCCCAAAGGAAATACGAACTCTATTCGCGGAGAACATACTTTTTTGCTATCTGTCGCACATAACAGTGGCGACGAGGTAACCCAAAGGACTAACAAACTCTATACGCGAAAAGGCATACTTTTTTGCTATCAGTCGCACATAACAAGTGGCGACCTGGAAAACCCCAAAAGAAAAACAAATTCTCTACGCGGAGGATATACCTTTTTTTGCTATCCGTCGCACATAACAGTGGTCGACGAGTAAACTCTAAAAAAAAAAACAAGTTCTACGCGAACACATAAAAAAAAGAAAAGAATTTTCTTTTTGGATATCAAATTTCACTGGCAACAAAGGAATTTTTTTGCATACACAGGTCACAGAATATCATGTTACACAAAAATACGTCAACATGGAAGATTTCAAGTCAACCATTATGGAGCTTATCAAAATCCAATTTGAACAGCAGCAAAAGTACGAACAGAAACATCTGGAATTGCAAGAATTATTGCTACGTTTAATGTCAAATAAGGAGCAAAAATCCGAGAACGAAACAGTTTTCTCACAAGACGTTGCTTGCAGTACTATCGAAGATTTCAAGCACGCACTCGACGAAGATAAAACTTTTGCAAACTACTTCCGAAGATACGAAGATCTATATGAATTTGACTGCAAAGATTGGTCAGACGCACGTAAAGTACGTCTATTGCTAAGAAAATTAGGCACATGCGAATATACCAAATTCGTAGATTATATCCTTCCCAGAAAAACAAGTGAGTTAACGTTCAAAGAAGCCATTAAACTGCTAACAGAACTTTTCAGCCATAATACTTCACTATTCCACAAAGGATGAAAATGTCTGAACCTTACAACAAAGGACAACGAAGATTACTTACTTTTCGCGTCTATTGTCAACAAATATTGTGACGACTTCAAATTATCAGAACTTAGCGCGGACAATTTCAAATGCTTAATTTACGTCCAAGGCCTGGTCTCAACCAAAGACGCGGAAATGAGACGCAGAATCCTTACTAAATTGGAGAGTGAACAAAATTTGACACTTCAAAAGCTAGCCGAAGACTGCCAGAGATGCATCAGTGTGAAGAAAGACTCAAAAGACATAGAAGAAGCTGGCATAGCGCACATATATAAAGTACAAAGACAAACCAACTTACCCTCCTCACAAACAAACCAAACCGACCCCCCCCCAAGAACAGGTAAAACAAAATTTTCTAACTCTAAAAATCAATATAAAAAAAATTACCACCCAGACCATGCTATCGCTGTGGGACTTGGCATTGGTTTAAAGAATGTACATATCTTGTCTATCATATAATAGGTCACAAAAGTTCTCACTGTTGGAATAGAAGAGAAAATAAAAGCAGAATAAGAATCACGAGGACTGACCAAGCAGATGAGGCTAACATAAGAAAATACGTACAAGTTGAAATGCAAAATAGAAAAGTTAGGCTACAGCTGGATTCTGGCTCAGACTTAACTATTATAAACCTACATACATGGAGAAAACTGAACAAACTGCCATGTTAAAAACGGATAAAATTGCTAGATCAGTTACGGGAAGAAAGATAAAATTCGAGGGTGAAGTAATTACTAATGTAACATTTAATGGAATGACGAAAAAACTAAAAATGTACGTCTTAAGAAATACCGAAAACCTATTCGGAACAGACTGGATGCAAAAATTCGAACTGTGGGATCTACCTATAAGTACGTACTGCCAAAATGTAAAAAGCTTACCAACCGAAGCAGACAAATTAAAAGAGAAACTAAAAACGAGTTTCCCCAAAGTATTTTCAGCAGGCCTAGGAAGATGTAAGAAAATGGCAGCTAATATCGAAATTAAGGAAAACGTTCAGCCTATTTTCAAGAAAAAAAGGAGTGTACCGTTTGCGTCAATTGAAAACATTGATCAAGAATTAGCTAGACTCGAAAACACTGGCATATTGGCAAAAGTAGAATACAGTAAATGGGCCGCACGGACGGTCTACGTCAAAAAGAAATCAGGTGAAATTCGAGTTTGCGCTGATTTTTCTACAGGTTTGAACGCAGCAATAAAGGACTACCATTATCCTCTACCCAGTCCAGAACAAGTATTCACTAAATTAAATGGTGGAAAATATTTTTCAAAAATTGATTTAAGTGAGGCGTACCTGCAAATTCCAGTCGAGGAAGAAAGTTCAAAACTACTATGCACAAAGGACTGTACAGATACCAAAGATTACCTTTTGGAATTAAGGTCGCGCTGGCTATATTCCAACAGATAATGGATATGATGCCTGCCGGACTAGAGTACACAATTGCATACCTGGATGACGTATTGATTAATAGCGAAAGCGTTGAACAACACGAGGAACATGTACAGGAAGTATTTGAAAGAATACAGAGCTATGGATTCAAAGTAAAAGAAAATAAGTGCGATTTTTTAATGAAGGAAATCAAATACCTTGGCCATATAATAGATCAAGAAGGTAGACGACCAGATCCTGAAAGGTCAACAGCAATTTAAAAAAATGCCTGTTCCTAAAAACATAACAGAACTACAAAGTTTTCTGGGATTAGTAAGTTACTACCAGGAATTCATACCTCAAATGCATAAACTTCACGCACCACTGAACGAGATGCTAAAGAAAGAAAAAGTTTGCCAAAAAGCATTTGACGAAATAATCAAAATGTTAACTTCAGATTTATTTTTAGTACATTACGATCCTAAACTAGAAATTATAGTAGCAAGTGACGCTAGCGCCTACGGGGTCGGAGCGTGTATATTACATAAAATGCCAGATGGGACAATAAAACCTATCGCACATGCTTCTCGAACTCCATAACCAGCGGAGAAAAATTATTCACAAATAGAGAAAGAAGCTCTAGGAATTATCTTCGCAGTCACGAGGTTGCATAGGTATATCTATGGTAGACATTTTACTCTTCAGACGGATCACAAACTGTTACTAACAATTTTTGGTTCGAAAAAAGGTCTACCGTTTTACACTGTAAATAGGTTACTTAGATGGGGAACAATTCTTCTGAACTATAATTTCAGATTGGAATACTTACCAATGAAAAAGATCGGGCATGTGGATGGTCTGTCGAGACTTATACCAACAAAGACAGAGCCATTGGAAGATACGGTAATCGCAGGATTAAGAAACGAAGAAGACATCAGGACAGTACTATGTTGTACAGTTAGAAACCTCCCAGTCACATTGCAAGACAAAAAATGAAGCCAAAAACGACGAATTTATAAATGAAACAAAAGAAAAAATAGCAGAAAAAAATGAGCAATTTTCGGACAGTTTTTCTCTATGCGACAATGTGTTACTTTACAACAAAAGGGTTGTAATTCCCAAAACATTACAAAAGCGGATCTTAAAGGATTTCCACAGGGGACATCCTGGTAAAAATAGAATGAAGTCGCTAATGCGAAGCTATGTATATTGGAAGAATATGGACCAGGATATTACTCAGATGGTGGAAATGCGCAAGGGTTGTAATTTAGCAGCCAAAGCACCGCCAATCATACATAAGCCATGGCCAGAGACTGATCGTCCGTGGTCAAGAATACACGCAGATTATGCAGGACCAATAAATACTGCGCCTCAAGAGGAAGCAGTAGTGCGAGTTAGTCACAGAGTAAGTGAGTCAGTCAGAGACAGAGTCGCGTCAGACGATTACTGTAAGACATTGGAATAGTGATACTGGTCGAGACAACATAGTTCTCTCTAACCTAACCTGATTGTTATTACTAACACTTCTTTTGTAGATATTCTGTTTGTAATATATATCTGTTATTCCATACCTGTGTTCGAGTTATTCTTCATTGGTTCTACCTTGGACCATCACCGTGGTACAAGGAACCTGGACCATAACAGATAGATAGATAGATAGATAGATAGATAGATAGATAGATATTTCCGTAAATGGAATACTTTTTAAATTTGTTAATGGTAGTTTTTCACTTGAGTTAAGGATTTCTTAATTGTAATGTTGTTAATTAAAATTTTTGTTTTATTTTCTGAATTTCTTTTTAGTTATTTATTTAGCATTTTTAAGATCATGATTTGAATTTTACTTCATCTCTTAGGTGTGGTATATTTGACGTCTTCTTTTTCTTGTTTCGCTATGTAGATCTATTGAAAGTTATCTTAATTAAATCGTGTTATTTTATCAGTATCTGTAGTCTCACTTTAACGCAGTTAATAAAAACAAAATAACGTATACATCTGCATATATGTTGCTGTTACTTTTAGCATATAAGTTACGTATTTTCCCGATTGCTTTGAAGAATTCTCAACGCAGCATGAAGTTCTATCACTCACATGATAATTGGAATTACAATGAATAATTTTTCCTGATTTCTTAATTACTGTTTATTCTATTTCAATATGCAGAGTAACAGCGATCCTTAGGCAATAGCCTGCATTTTACAGTTTTTTTAGTCCTCACTAAACAATCGAATACATATTAGTGAAAACGCCATCCTCACGAATTGCAGCAGAGAATGAGTGGAGCAGCAATGGATCCATTCGGTACTTCATTTTAATTATTCATGAAAATAACAGAATACTAATGTTTTTATCTGTTAATTATATTCATCTCAGCTGTGTAATATTTTTCCGAATCATTAACAATGCAAAACTCCATTTCAGAACTAATATTCTTATTGTTTTTATTATAGTACATGGCTGACCTCAAATAGACTTTATACACAGTATCCTGTAGAGAAGTAAAGTGTAGAGTTGGTCTGAGGGAGAACCTCCTAGCTGGTGAGAAGATCCGTGATTCACCCGATGTCCGTAGCGATTCCTACAGAATCAAGTCATCGGTTGTGCTTAAGATATTCACGCGTGGGGAAAACCATATGACAGGCAGTCCTGCCCCAAAGAAGGATTTCTCTCTCTCTCTCTCTCCATCTCTCTCTCTCTCTCTCTCTCTCTCTCTCCCCCTCTCTCTCTCTCTGAATTACCTATTTAAAGAATGCACAAGTTTTCTACAGTAATAAAGAAATAATGTCGGATAAAAAAAGACATTCAAAAAATAATGTTGTTTAAAAGCTAACAGATATAGATTCGTAGACGTACGAACGAAAAGTGTGAATTCTTTAAATAGATAATTCAAACCATACTCTATCTACCTATCTCTCTCTCTCATTCTCTCTCTCTCTCTCTCTCTCTCTCTATATATATATATATATATATATATATATATATATATATTTGTGTGTGCGTGTGTGTGCGATTTTAGCTTGTTTATCTCTCATTTTGTTAGCTGTTATTTAAATATCTTTCGATCTAGGAAGCTGCACATATATCAATTACTTTTCATGTAAGCATTTGATGGATCTTTTATTTACTTCTGAATTAGTTCGGTATTATCCCCATGAAAAGACATTTTTTATCCTACAACTGAATTTCTCACACTATGCCTTCCACTTACGGGGTGAAAATGATCTCACTATCTATATTTCTTATGATTTCTTCTCATTTTCCTTCTTTTTCATCTTCTCTTTTTTGTTTGTTTATTCATTTCCCAATTTTCTCCGTATTGATGACATTTCTTTTTCTTTTCTTTCCTACTTTTGGAAGACATTTTGTTAATACGTTCTACATGTTTAAATTAGCAATCATTTGAAAAGCAAAGATATAGTTCCACATTCTTTCTGTCATAAGTATAATTGTTGGGGCTATTTTTATAAATAAATTCTCTGCAACTATTTACATAATTAAGAATACACATGCCATCACTTTCATTCATATGACTCAGCCAGAAAGCGCTGCGAAACACAATAATAAATTAAATGGCTGATGCTTTTTATCAGATTAACCGCCACGGGCGCTTCTGATAAAATGTAGACTAAAAAGAAAAAAAGCTATTTGCTAAAATATTTCCCTTTTGCGTTTTTATACATTTAATTTCTTCGTCAACCATACGAGAAAAGAGAGCCCTATTGGCCGAATAGCTATAGCGTTCGTTTTCCGACAATAAGATCGGGGTTCGGATTTGTCAAGATGACTTCTTGATAGTATGAGCCAGAAGAAAGGATTCTAACATGAGTCACCGTTGGGAAGTGTTTTACAAACATTGCGCGGCTTGACCCAGACTTTGAAAGTGGAATAGGGTACACGAAACAGTTTTGAAGACGGGATTAATTGTGCTCACACAAGTCACCGTAACCAAGTGTTTGAGCGTAGTAGCTTTGTTCACGGACTGACCACAACTGATTGTAACTCTATTCCAGAAACCGCGAGTTCACTCAGCATAGTTGCAATATAAATCCCAGGTTGGTTCTGTTGGTTGTGAAAAGAGACAAAGGTACATTACCAGTTTTTCCAACAGAGATTAGCTAACGCCTCTAGCTGAGGAGCATTCTCAGAAACAAGCAAACTGTCATTATTATACAGGCTCTTTAAAAAGAACGGATATCATTTGATATGTAAATAACTGAGTAACGGCATAGTGTAGGTAAATGAACCTAAACAGGCAAAATAAGATTTCTTTATTAAAATTTGAATGAGAAATTCAAATTTATGTGGATTTTATGAGGGTATTCATAAGTTTTCAATTTGCGCACTGCCTTAACACTGCACACGTCAATTCAGCATGTAGGGTGTCATTAGCAAGCGTTTTCTTACGATACACGAAACTTTCGTTGGAGGAATCTGTTTCCAGATTTGTTCTTCTTATGGACTACTTGGGGTTTCGAAAAAATATTTCCCGCTCGACCATCTCTTCCGATGATGGCGGTTGTCCAGATCCTTTTTGCTGTCAGCTAACCTTCCTCTTTAAATGTGTTGTACCATGTCCAAATCTCCATAGAGTTTCGTGCATTTTTAGCGAATTCTCTCACAAATGCACATTGTACAGTCTTTCACAACTGTGTTCAAGCATACTCTAACATACAAAATGCCTTTTTCTTTCCAGTGAATATATATCTTATTTTTCTGTACAATTATGGTCACCCTGTACAAGGCCCAAGGACCACTTGAGGTAGAGGGTTACAGAGTAAGAAGCACAGTTCATGAGTATATGGAGAGAATACGTGAACACGTTAAAATTGTAATGACCGAGAAAGCACCCAGATGATAAAAACATAAAACATTAAACATACAATTTTGAGTTTTTTTACACATGCTGTTAAAATTTGAGATCATTTGAATGAAAATTGGTCAAGTTATTAAATTACGAAATTATAACAACTTTTTGATACACCTTGTATATAATATAGTGAATATAAGCATATATGTATTTTCACACATTATTTATACACGTTGGTTTGCACTTATAGATGCAGATTTTCAAGTAATTACGTCAAATGTGTGCATGTACCTAGAGCCACTTGCAAAAACACAAACATACGAATAACCTTAACTACGAATGAGTTCTGAAACGTTCTCAGAAACTATCCAAAATCAGTATTTCAATTATCAAATATGAGGACACTTATTTTAAGAATCGGCTCAGGCCAAGACATTTTCAGCACCCACTCATATTTTTTTAAAAATAGTAACAAATTTAGTAATCGCCAACTCTTTTTCATGCAGAGAGTGACATGTAAAAAAATTGATAACATCTACATGAACTACGATAAATAATATCATCTCGCATAACGATGTCTTTTAATGTAAGCCAAGTATAGGGAATTTCATTCTCGGGTTCGAAAATAAGATAAGAAAAAATAGCACTCATTCTAACGAATCAAAAACAAAGATAACAAGAGAGAAAAATCTAATGACAAGATCTTTGAGATGACAACGGCGCTCCTTCCTACTATGAGATTGATGTTATTTTTATAAAGCATGTGAATGTTTGAAATTCACTCTTTATCTAAGATTCCAAGATTTATTCCCCTTTGCCTACAGGATGTCTTCATTGCTTTTATTTTTATCGTATATCTTTTATGTCAAACTTGGAAATGGAATCGACGAGACGCTCGCCTCAGGCCTTCAATAATATATTTATTCATCGTATATTTTTATTTTTCTTCTCAGCATTACTCTATATTCAGTAAATGGAAAGAATTAATTTGATATCTTTCATGTATAAAATAAATAGTATATTACATATTAATGCTAATATGAAAAATACAACATACCTGTAGATACATCTGCATAAAGGCGTGTATATATATATATATATATATATATATATATATATATATATATATATATATATATATATATATATATATGTGTGTGTGTGTGTGTGTGTGTGTGTGTGTATGTATACATATATATATATATATATAGATAGATAGATACATAGATACATAGATAGATAAAACACGCTTTCTCCCAGAAACTGTAACTAAGGTCTGCTCAGCATAGTTGCAGTATAAACCACAGGTGGGCTCTGTGGTTGTTGAGCAAACACAAATGTGCCTGAGCGAGCATCTGCAATAGGGATTGACTAGCCGCCTTAGTAGACGGGTCTCCTCAAATACGAGTGGCCGGCTATTATATATGTATATATATATATATATATATATATATATATATATATATATATATATATGTGTGTGTGTGTGTGTGTGTGTGTGTGTGTGTGTGTGTGTGTGTGTGTGTGTGTGTGTGTGTGTGCGAGTGAGTGAGTGTGTGTATGTAGTCATATATTGTAACAAATCTGATATAATGAAGTATTTGTCAATATATATATATATATATATGTGTGTGTGTTTGTGTTTGTGTGTTGCCCCTGTGTTCATTTTCATTCAATAACTTTACAATATTCTTTCTCGTTTTGTGGATGTTATATCTTTTGTACGACTGATAACAATATTTTTATATTTGCAATCTTTTAAAATATAAATATCTGTACTATTATTCCTATTCATTTACAATATTCCGAACAATTCTCGTTTTGCATAAAATAACCACAAATCAGCAAACAGTTTATTCCTAATGCTTCTGATAGAAACTATCATCAGAAGCTGAAATTCCCATGGCATATTCGTCAGATGATGTTACTTTTCCCAAGGTCAGTTGTTTAATACCAATCTTTTATAAAAGCATTGAATCGCATACACTTATGTGCCTACTAGAAGGGTGGGCATTCATTTATTCATTTTCTTAGGAAATGTTTCGAACCCTCGAGTTTGTTAAGGTCATCATCAATTTTGCTCTGTTCAACCTTTAAAGGATTTTCCTATTCAGCTTTTTACTTGAAAGAAAAAAGGATATTTATTATATTCCAACCCCCACTCCAGTTATTAAGACCACACTTGTATTCGGCACCTAACAGTAATAAAATTCCACATCGTGTACCAAGGAATAGATCAGATACTATAACATTCTGGAACATTACTTGAATTAAATATTTTTCTTAAATATTATCTAAGAAGCTCAAATAATAGAACTTTTTAATTATGAATGTTGATATTTTCCTCCGATAATATCATTAAAAGATACTTCGGCGACATTTAATGTGAGACAGAACTTTATCTTCGTTTCCAATCTAATATTCGAGTTCCGCAAGCAAATCTTCTGAGATAAAATCTATAAAAGTATTTGCTCTAATCTGAGCACCAATTTCGGACTTCGCCAGTTAAATGTTTACTAATATTTTTCTTCTACAGCCAATATATTACACGTTTAGTTCAGCAGTGATTTTACAAGCTCAACAAAAATTGACTATATATTTTCACTTTATATGTTTTTAATATTTATAAACATAACCCATCAAAATAAAATTTCCTTGATTAAAAACAAAAAGAAATGATCTTTCTATTTTACAAATATGTATATATACTACAAAGAAAAGTTTTATGGCCCCGCTGCCTTTCTTAAAAAGAACACCTTAAAATGTTAAATATCTGTATTTTTAAAGTAAAAGATAAACTTTCAGTAACTACAGTGTATTTGCTTTTATTTTTACAAAAACATAAGCACGTAACTATAAAAAATTATTATACAACTGTTTCATAGTTTGTTTTCGTCAATAAAAGCAACACCTGTCTTAATTACTGCTTTACAAATTCTTAGCATTCTTCCCAACAGTTTTTGAAAAAAGTAGATGTTAGACATCCCCAAGAATCCTTCAAACACTGAAGAAACTCATTCTCACTCTTTGGGTATACTCTTCGAACCCTCCTCTGCAATTCATCCCATGCCAATTCAATGGGAGAGAGGTCAGGATATTGAGATGGCTAAATAATAATTTCCAAAATGTTGTTCCTTTTTTTGACTCGAGGTAATTTTGACATAATTTAGAAGATTATTTAGGATCATTGTCTTGTTGAAAGATGAATTTTTTCCAGTTATGTGTAAATCAGATGCTATAGCATGTCTTTAAAAAAAAGAATGAAAATGTACTTTTTTCATGATTCCCTTGATCTGAATCAAACCTCCAGACATCTCTCTCTCTCCAAACATCCCAATACCATAACAGACCCACCACTATGCTTAACTGTTGGAATCACGCATTCATTATTGAGTCTTTTCCTGGCTTTCTTCTCACATACACTCTCCTCTTACTACCAAAAGTTCAAATTTGAACTTGTCTGTCTACAATACATTTTGCCTTTCTTTCATTGTCCAGTTCGTAGGCTTTTTTGTCTATAACAGTTTTCTTTTTTATGCATGAAGAAAACAAAATATGATGTTGTTGCATGTTAATGTTAAATAAGCTTTGAATATTAATAACAAACCGGGTACGATGGGTAAATTGTCGCCATTTTATATTTAGTTTCGCGCATGCGCGTTCTTTGTTTTTGATTTTGTCGACTGCGCATTATAGAAGGGTCAGCTGCGCACCGTCTGCGAGAAACAAAGCATCATGACGCTTTCACTCCGCCAGAAATTTGGAAACGGTATTCTGTACTGCTTGGCATTCGTGCCGGAAGCTCCAATACTAACAGTGTGTTTGGGTGTCAATCTGAGGGCATTGCAGGGCATTCGGAAAGAGTTGGATGATATATCCAGTGAACATCATGGTGCTTGGGGTGATCACTAGTGACGTTATTACCACAGGGTCTCAGACTCAATACGAAAGCCAACAGCAAGTGAATTGAGGAGGTAGTGCTGCCCTGAGGCAAGAGGGTGACTGATGGAAGACTTTCTGTCTGGCAACAGGACTCTGCACAAGCAGGAGAACACAGTCATAGCTGTCAGACAATCTCTGCGACCACATCACTCCTTATATTTAGCCACCTAACTCCCCAAACTGCAAACTCTTCTGCGGAGCGCAGTTGAGCGAGAGACCAACAAAACCCTTTGTAACATCAAAGATGAACTGAAGGCAAGGATTTGGGCAGCATTCACCAAATTAAATAAGGAGACCATCTAGAACAGTTGCAGGAAATCTCGAAGTCGTATAGGTCCCTGGTTAAAGCCAATGGTGATTTTATTGAATAAATTTACTCTTTACCATTTCGAGATACTTTTGTGTAATTTTGGTAAATAATTCTGTTAAAATGTCAGTGTTATTTTCATTTTTGCGTCATTTAGACGGCAATTTATCCACCGCATTCTGTCCATCGAAAATTGTAGAGTGAAATTCGCAGATCAAAACTCAGCTAATAACTACTTGAAATACTTCTAACTTATTGATCAACATCTGTCCTTTCATGTTTTCTTTTTAGGAGGGCTGAGTATATAGAAAAAATTTTTATACACATTCAGTACTAGCAAAAAAAAAAAGGAAAATAGATATAAAAACTCACAAGGTATTATAAACCAATAGTAGTTGCGAATGCGCTCAGTGGTGTTTCTTATGTTACCAAAATTGCCTCCACCACTGGAATTTCTATTTTTGAGCTTCACTCGCTGTAAAGGTTAAATAGATCCGGCGTGAATCTGGTGTGGTGTCTCCTTTGTCTACATCTTGGTATTTATTAGGACGTTTGAAATGGTCTAATGTGATGTCATATGTAACTGCTATTCGGAAAGAGGCAGTACAAAGAACGAGGAATGAATGCCAAGATGTGCACGAAGAAGTTAAAACTACCACACAGACACCACATCCGTTCTTGGTAATGACTGGAAAGTCGAAAGTACTTGAATAAAAATGACAGAATATGAACTTTGGACAATTTATCCGCTACTTCGAACATTTTAACCAGAAGTTGGAAAATTATAATAAAAATTATACAGACAGACCTTGTTGGTTCTTTTTAATCAAATTTGTTTGGAAGAATATACATACACAGACACACACTGATGATGCACAAGCAAACATACACAGAAAATACGCAGACACACATAGAAGTTACACTCGGTTTTATACGTGAACGATGTATTTGCAAACAAATATGAAGAGATGCACTGACACACATAATAAAACACATAAAGCGGCGCACAAAAACTAATAAGCTCTTTAAACGAACCAAAATTCAAAATAATAAAATTTGTGGTCATAAAATATTTTTAATGTCAAATATTGTAGATAACCTTTGTGTATACCTATGTTCATATAACAAAAAGTATGTATACAGCAGGTGGTGGCTATCTGACATTATTATTATGATTATTATATGGGGATATAACATTCGAATATTATTTCTTAATTAATATCACCAATCCGATGAACTTCTAGACATCAGCAGTTTAGCACTTTCAGTCTGAAAGAGTTTTATAAACGGATTGTTTGCGATTACCACAAACATTGAGTTCTTTTGCATTGCTTCTAAAACCAAAACCTAGCGACGTTACCGTTATTTTATTCCTGTTGATGTAGGAATTTATTGGCTATTAGCATGTATGTAGACGCTTGTTTATTTAAACTAAATTCAATCTGTAATAAGTGTACACGTGTAAATGTAAATATTTCCTATGTATTGCGTATTATTTGTCCTGGTGGGAAAAGTGTTGTTCTTTCCTTTGTGTTCAGTTCAAATATCTCGTTCCGTGCGTCTCCTTCATAAGACTAAGTCAACAACTACGAGTCAGCGTCTTTGCAGAGAACAGGCACACATACTCACTAATATACACACACATGGATATGATCATGAAGCAGCTATTTGCACATAAACTCTGGTAATAAAATATGCCTTTATACATACATACATACATACATATATGTGTCCATAGAAATACACACACACACACACACATATATATATATATGTGTGTGTGTGTGTGTGTGTGTGTGTGTGTGTGTGTGTTGTGAGGAAATTGAAAGACAAAATGAATTTTTCCATTTTGTCTTACATTTCCTCACAATACATACACACACATTTCCTCACAATACATACACACACACATTTCCTCAACACTGTTCTTGGTATATAAAAACATATATCGTTGTCATCTCCTATTGTATAAATTGAGAGATTATGCTTAGTGCACGCAAGGACTAACAGAAACAGAAACAGCAACATTCTTTAATACACAATGATACATCTTATTTAGTCGTTTCAACGGTACTTATTTTAATATTATTTTCTTTAAGCATTATCTTAAAAACGGTGACATGTTACAACAATGTGCTTTTTAATTTATCGAACTGAATTTTGATATCATGTCTGTTTCAATAATCCTTCTCGTTGATTTATGAGGAATAAATTAAAACATTTTAATTGGTTAGAATACAAAGGATATTGTGTATTTTGCATATAGGAGAATAAAGTATTTAATGTATCCCCAATTGCTCTTTTGTATTCGTAAATACTTTTATTTTATTTCGTTGTCTCACCAATTATACAATTTATTACATTTATTACGTAGTAAATTTAATAGTTAATTGAGGAATAAAAAGGCAACAAAATGATAACGATATTGACAATAAGATTGATTATATTTATTATATACTAGCCTTTTGACTAAATTGAAGCTCAAAGAGAAAGATTTTAATATGAATTTTGGGACACGCTTGTCTCCTTTTTCACCGAGGCGAGGAATAAACAAAGTAGTGAGCCTTACTTTTCCGGGGAATGTTGTTGTTGTTGGTTAGAGGGCTCCATGTAGAAATTATATTCTCTGTATAAACACAAATTCCTTAAACAAGTATAATTTCTATAGGGAGCCCTCTAACCAACCATAACAACATTCCTACATATTATAAGAAGCAAACGTGGACCATCTTTCGTTTTAATTATATATATATATGTGTGTGTGTGTGCATATATATATATATATATATATATATATATATATATATATATATATATATATATATATATACATTTGAATTATATTTATTATTTTGGTTTTTGATTTATTACTTATCGCTTTTATTATAGATGTGGTTGGGGACGAAAACAAAAGAGCTATAAAAATCGAAGATACATTAAATTCTTTATACTCTTATATGCAAAATACAAGCTATGATTTAGGTGTTATTCGATTTTAAAAATATTAAAATCGTTCATCGTATTTATCATAAATCACCTAGAACTATTATTGAGTCAGCTATGATATCAACATTCAATTCGATTAAAGTAGGGTTTATCACCTTTTCTATGAAATATATACTTAAAGAAAATATTATTAGAATGCATATAAGAATATATGTAATAAGGAATGATTTATTTTATCACTGTACAACCTCTTTCATACATAAGCGATTTTGCAAGCCTATTGCTACTCTATTTCTATTTCCATGGCAAATTTTCAGAAGAGTTCTTAGGTCATCTGAATATTTCCATAGTTCCACCAGATCAGACATTTACTGTATGGACACATCCTGCTACTTCCACGGAATCGAATCATCTTCATTTCTTCCGTGTTCCAAATGTACGAAAGAAACTCCTCTCAGATAACTTTTTCCAATAACTGCTACTGTATATAACACTTTAATATGACATCTTTAAGCTAATGGTAGACCGTTATCTATCCTCTTTATCTTCATATTATCCACTTCCGATCAACTTTTTCTCCTCTCATCGTCGTCGGCACCACTAGTGTCCATCGATGTTTGAACTTGACATGGCTCAGGAGGCCAAATCGGGAATGGAACAGTCTCGAGTATTGGTTGCATGGTAGGGCGGGCGATGGTCTTGACTGTAGGTGCCTTGCCCTGCGTTTCCTTCTTTTTACTTCTGCTTCAATTTTTCTCCTCACCCCAAAAGTGGGACAACCGAAATGAATTGCCCTTCAGCAGGATAGACGGTCGGCAGCTTCTGTTCCCCAAGTGTTAGGACTGATTGCGACTTGAAGTAGGTAAGACTTCAGTTGGTATTTGAATCTGCGTTGTGGGACTCCACGATGTCGTTTGCCGTTGACGAGCTAGCTGTAAAGGATAGTTCGAGGAAGTCTTGAAGATCCCATTTGGATGACATGTTCTCACCACCTGAGGCAATCTTTGATGATGGCAGTTCCAATACTTGACATTTCTGAGCGATTGATGACTCGTGTTTGTAGGCTCGGTCCTGCCATTTGATGTTGAGGATCTACCGAAGTTTGGCTTGTTGGAATTATTCAAACGTAGAGCAAGTTGGAGATGACAACGGCGCGAAACACCATAAGTTTTGTTCGGAAGAAGAGTCCCTGGCTGTTGAAGACTCGGCTCAGTGAGCGAATTATGCAGTGGTCAGTGTCTCTTTGGCAGGTTCCAGATTGTGAGAGAGTGCTGTCCAGGTATTGAAAGACGTTGACAATTTCCCCTTTATTAAGTTGAGAAGTCCCCTATATTAATAGTAATTTCCGGCATTTCTTTACCAGGCTGCGCAAGTATTTTCGTTTTACCCGCATTCAATTCCATCCCAAAGCGATGGTAGGCTTTGCAAATGAGGGTCGAACAGTGCTGGAGGTTGGCAATAGAGAAGGTAGGGATTGCGTTGCTGTTTGCGTACTTTTCATTTTCTACTCATATCTCGAACCTAATTCCTCATTACCATTTCAACTGTAGTCATCATAATTGAGTGACGCTTCGGCCCTGTCTTGGGTAAAAAGTTAGTCAATATATTTCTTTCAGAATAACACATATAGCCATAAATACGCATATAGATACTGGCATACGCCCATGCAAAAAGCCTTTCCTCATATTTATAGACCTATATGTGATTATTAAGCTTATCTTAGTCTGATGTACATACATACACATATTTTTTTCATTTTTATATAATTGTTATTTGCATCATGTCACCTGGTTGAGGACAGATTAGATGATTGTTTAATACTAAGTGTCTTCTTTTGTTCCACATAAAACTGAACGAAAATAATAAAAAGAAAAATGTGAAAAACGAAAGAAGGTGAAGTACGAAAAGAAATAAAATTGTTTCAATGATTTTTATATTGGCTTCTGAGGTGTCACTGTAAGCAATTGCGTAAAGGAAAACAAAAGATTAGCGTGTCATTTTCAAGTGGCCTTTTACAAATCAGGGAAAAATAGAAAAAGTAAATGAATAAGCAAGAATAAATACGTGGGAAGGTAGAAAAAAAGAAAGAAAAAAGAGAGAGAGTGGGGAGAAAGAACGAACCAGAGAAAGAAGCGATGAACATTGAAAGGAAAACAACGAAAGCATATTCTCATAAATGAAAGTAAAAAAAAGAAAGAAGTAAAATCAGTAAGAATAGTAAAAAAATAAAGAGAGAAAATTGAAAAGAGATGTATGGAAACCTTCTTCGTCAAAGAGCAGAATCTGTTAGTGACAATTAGATGCTTATTTTTACTACAAATTGTGTTGTTTTCACAACAAACAACCAGAAAAAAGAATTCTGAAAAATAACCATCGAAAGGAAAAATCTATAAGCAAATTAAATTATGTTTTCATTTTCAATTATTTTGTCACAATTTTCAATAGTTCCTTTTTGGTAAATTACCGTTCTTATTTTATTGATATAATCTTTATGGTGGACATTATTAGCAATAATTTTGTTTGCCTTATTACCTTGTTCTATCATCCTTTTCTGGATATGACGTTAAACTAACATCCGGCAGCAAGGTCTCTGATCTGGAGAGTTTGAGGAGCGTGGAACCACCTCTTAATTGCTGTTGTTCCTAGGTCCCCCCTGATCCGGCTATGGGCAAATAGTGAACACCCAAACTAGGGTCAAAACACTATGGAAGTATAAAAATACATTTTCATAATAAAATACCATCAATACATTTTCATACTAAACAAAATATTATCAGCAATAAAAATGTAAAAGAAATTCCTAATGTTCCCAAGAAAATTAAATGTCGGCATTAAACGACCCATAAAGAGTTATATGCCACTAAACAAATTGTTCTTCCATCTATTTGCACAAACCCGTTTGGTAGGTTACTCTCTGCATCCTTCTGCCTGTCTTGCCCTCAAGTATATCAATGGGGTGTCAGATTTTCCAAGCCTTCCTTTGTTATTATGTATTCTAAAATGTTCAATTATCTATTTCTAAATATTAGTGGATTTTTTTTTCATTTTTCTTAAAACTTCATCAATGTTTACATGCTCCGTCCATAGTATCCCCAGTATCCTTCTGTTGAACGATATCTCTACTGCTTCCAGTCTCTTCTTCATCTGTGAGGACATTGCCCGGCATTCAATGCTATATAGGAAGCTTGATGGCGGTTCTGCGCTATTTTCTTAATTTCTATTGAAATGTTCGTGTTTCTTACTACTGTGTTTTGCTATTCAAATATGCCTTTGGATTTCGGCGTATATTTTTCGTCATTTGTCTAAATATTTTCCAGGTAGTTACATTATCGGGAATGCAGTTTTTCATTAATATTGTTATATTTCATATCTATTGGTTATCGCTGAGATTTTAGTAACAGTATGCATCTTCAAATCAAAGACACGTTTCTTTGTGTCATTGCACATCGCGACAATGTCATGGGTTGAACGGTTTATATGCTTCTTCGAATCTCAAATCAAGTAATCCAGTTATTATCGACACAACTTTTAACATTCCTGTTTCATACTTATCATACTTCCTGGATGAAAAATCCAAATTTTTTCGCCTTTTCTTCACTTGCACTCTATAATCCACCGGCACACCCACGATCTGACAGGTCAACCTGGTTTACGACTATAAAATCCAGTCTTCTCCTGGACGAGTTGCATAGTCTTATTTTCCATGTCCTGAAGCATTTATTATTATTATTATTATTATTATTATTATTATTATTATTATTATTATTGTTGTTGTTGTTGTTGTTGTTGCTGTTGTTCATTGAGTATTCACACCCGAAGTAACTGATATTTTTCACTGGTGATCAAGTAACAGCCGGACTTCATAAAAATTCAGCACTCTTCTCAGTATTCTAGTTGATTTTATAATACCGTTACCTGGATACATTCTTTTTCAGAATTCTAATTCTTCGAATTATTTTGCAAGTCTTTTCAAAACTGTCTCAAGTACAGACACAACATTCAATTTCATGTTTCCACAATTATTTCAGCTTCATGGCAAACTCCAGGTATTTCCCAATTCTTAATTTTCTTTGATTCTTACTTAAACAGCTCCATCACAATCCTATCAATTTCTCTTTCCTCGTTTATAAAAAAGAGATTCTCATTCTATCCTTGATTCCGTTATCCATTTAAATTTCAAAATTCAACATAATTTCATGCCTTTTTATTCTTGAGGATAGCTGTTTTGTGCCTATACTATTAATTTGCATGACCAATACTCAATCGTTTGCACAATTCTGTGTAAAGGACCTTTCCCATTCAATTATGCTTATTTTTTAATCCACCTGAACCAATACTCTGGATATTACACAATTTGTAATTTTCTTTACCCTTCAACTTACTGATTATTCATGTTCTGGCAATTTAATTCCTTTTGTTATTTATATTCCATCACTAAAATTACTTATTCTAATTCTTTATTTCCGACTTTTGTCTACATTTCCAATAACAAAATATCATCATCATCATCAGAAATTATTAGTTATTTTCATCTTTACATCAAACTTTCAAATCAATTGTAGTACAAAATTAAGCGAGAGTATAGGTTCTCAAACCAAACAATCACTCGACACTGCTGCCACGAGATTCCTTTCATCAATTATTTAAATCAAGTACACTATTTTTCTGGATACGACATGAGCCACTATGCTGCATGGCTTCTTTAATACTCAAGCAAGGTTTTGGTAATCCACTGTTATTAGAATTTTCACACCTGTTGTACCTGGTGATGTCCATTAGAGAACACGCGAAAGCATCTCCCCATAGTACTCCAGAGATGTTCTCAGTATTTTTGTTCATTTTAGAAATGCTGTATGGATGGTCTCATTTCTTCTGATTTAAATTTCTTCCGATCGAGCCGATTATATGTACAATTGTCAACTGCATATTCTAGTTTTAGTTTCAATTTTGTAATATGCACAGATTTCAGCTATTAACACATGTTTTAAATATATATATATATATATATTATTATTATCGCTCTCCCGTCGAACTCGACGTATGAGGGTCAGACAGATCAGTTCCCAGAAACTGAAAGCCCGACATATATATATATATATAATTAACAGTGCATTTACTTAAGTAACTGTAAAAATAACGTATAAACAGAAAATATATTAAAATAATTATCAGATCATTTTATAATACACACACACACACACACACACACACACACACACACATATATATATATATATATATATATATATATATATATATATATATATATAGGGTGACTGAAAAGTAATTTCATATTTTATGTATGAGTCGCCAGCCAAGAGTCCTGACTTAACACCTGGCGACATTTTTTCTTTCGTGTTAGTTAAGGGAGAAAGTCTACTATACCAAACCAAGACTTTAGAAGAACTTGAAGATAGAATACAAGAAGTTCTGTCTTCCATACTTCCTGGTGAAATCAAATGACGCGATTCCTGGGCGGCTCGAGGATCGAGAAGCTAGTAGCGAAATCTGGTGTCCATATCGAATTTTAAATAAACAATCATGCTAAACAATTTACTCTCATATCCATTTCTTGTAAAATTATAGTTAATAAATAAATTATAAGTATTTTAAAATGGGGAATTACTTTTCAATCGCCCTGTGTGTGTGTGTGCGTATATATATATATATATACATATATATATATATATATATATATATCATATATATATATATATATATATATATATATATATATATATATATATATATATATATATATATATATATATATGGATAGCTTTGTAGTTATGCGTTCCAGAAGTGATATTGAAAATTATAATTCTTACCGGAGATGTAGTTGCAAAAGACAGCATCATAATTCAACAAGATATAGTTGACGTATTACCATCGACCTTGTAATTCGTTGAGCAAGAAATACCCGAAAATCAACGGATCGATGGCAAGATGCCCTCCCTATATAGTCTAATTTTGAAACGGACCTTTGCCACTAGATCTTTCGCCTGACGATGACTCCAGCCAGAGGGAATCGAAAGTTTAGGAGAATAAACTACACCATCATTATTTTAGTGTTGTTGTGTGGGTTACTGAGGGCACGACGGTGAAATATCATATATTTAACATTACATTTTATTTCACACCAATACTTCGACAATTAATGCCTGTAGTTTTAAGAGCAGTCCCGAGGCTTCATGCAAAATGTGGCCCATACCTTTTCGTATCTGTTGTCTGAGAGAGACTAACCCCTCCTCTCTGGAGTGGACCCCTCTCTAATAATGCTCTTTTACATGCGTAAATTCCAGATGCAACTGTGCCGGTCACTTGCATCGCCATTCGCCAGCCAAGTGGTCATTTTCAAGTTCCAACCTGCACTATGCTTCATGGAAAGGTACTATGCAAAGCCTATTCAGACATGATCTAGGGTGAGGCACATAACACATTATTATTATTATTTGCATGTACACACCAGATGTCTGGTTGGGAATTGAGAGTTAGAAAAACCTGCTTAATTAGCCGGCGTCTTTCGCAGTAGGCTGCGAAACTCAATATATTCTGATTATCCTAGTAGAAGATTAAATAACAAAAGATTTTCCCGTTACGACACTGCACTCCTCAGTATCGTTGGCGATTCTAATAGCACTTTAGCGTTGTTGGGTTAACATGCTATGGTATTTACTATGATAAATTTCAGAACATAAGCGCATTAAGTTGCTATACAAAATGACAATTGATAATTTTCGCTCGCAGGTATGAAGAAAAAAGTTTCTGAAAGCCTCGTTGAATATATTACTTCTCTTAATATTATTTTGTTTAAATCATAAAAATTAAATTATCACTCATAAATTACTCGTTTTTTATCTAATATGAGCCAAGTTTTGTACATTCAAAGGTGAAATTACTTATTGCAAAAAATAATGAAAGAAAAGACAAAACCATTGTTGCACAATCTCTGAGGATACTAATTACAAAAGTTTGAAAAATAATTTTCTTGTATTGAAAATCGTCGAAATAATAATATTATAAAATAAAACGAGGAAGCAGGGTTGTATTAAACATTTAAAGGAAATGTACACTTTACAAACATACAAACATTTACTCACTTTACATTAGGCTTTAGATTAAAACATTAAATTTCAAAAGAATTTAATGTTGTGTTCATCCTCCAAATAAGGTAGAACATCTATCGCTTCATGGTTAATATCATATCGTATTTATCCATATGTTAGCAATTAATGAAGCTAAGTAGTTCCTTGCGATGTCGAGAGCAACGATTATGAGATCCACCCAATATTGTAAACAATGAACTGCTTTAATAAGGAAGGTAAGTTTATGAACTAAATCTAATTATAAACTTATATATCTTGGTTTCCCATGTGCAAATTTCTTAACATCACTCTCGTTCCTTTGCTAACATTTGGGAAAATCTTTAACACAGAATTAGATGTAAAGGATCGCAAACTGCAAAATTTAAATAAAAATAGAACAATTAGGATAATTCTAAAGCTTCAAGTTACGGCAAATATGGAGACTAAAGAGATTGGAAGATGACATATTGAAATGAAAAAAAAAATTAGCTTTAGTTTTAAAATCATTTGTAGTAAACAAAAAGGAAGTTGGCAGTCAGTGTCCGAGTAGAGGTAGAAACTTTTGAACTCAAATAAGCAGACATCAAGTAACTTTCCAATAAAGAAAATATCTTTTTAGTTTTGCTTGAGATAAATACACGTAATACTAATTTGAAGAAAAATGAAATCATATTTGGAACTTTTTTATTATGAAAGTTATTCCGTTGTCAGAATTAATGCGCCGGTGCAATAGTGGAATATTGACAATCCAGAGAGTATTCTTCGCCCCACGCTGCTTTCAGAGAAAACCAAGATAACTCATGCGATGCTAAAGGGGATGTAACGTTGTCTTCTTCTACAAGGACATATTTATAGATATCTGTAAGCTTATTAAGTCGATCGGTTCATATTCTCTCAGGACCTTTCAACCGCCAACTTTAGGCACATTTATGTCGGATGATAATAAATGCTAAATTTCTATTTTCATTGTTAGTTATTTTTATCTGGAAGCTCTTTCTGTTGTTACCTGTGTATTGCCTCTTTCTTTGAGGACAGTGATTTGAGAAATCTGAATATTAAAAGGACATATATGCAACTCCCAAAGCAAATATATCAGAATAACTATTAGTTCAAGATAGGCGTAGGAAGGAATGATAGATTCTTTTTCTTCCTTTTATATGCTATGACCCTTCAGGACAAGGAGGATCAAGGCTCTCCACAACTTTCTTTCATCTATAGCTTTAAGCAATGTCTGCCTCCTTACTAGTTTATCCTAGTCACTGTTCTGTCATATATTTGCACATGCACGTTAGGTAACATGATGTTTCTTACTGCCCACCTTGCTTTCAGTATTGAAAATGTGAAAGATAACTTCCAGAATTTAAAGTATTAGGAAGCAGGACATTTTATTCAGAAAAAGTGACTGAACTGCTATGTAATATCAATCCTCTTATGTGGCAGTGAATACTGGACAATGTCCTCACTGATGAAGAGGAGACTTGAAGCAATAGAGATGTGATACTACAGAAAGATGCTGAGAATGCAATGCACGAACAGCAAGGAAGGGAAATCTTCGCCCAGTTTGTTATTATTGTGTAATTCTGACGATTAAACTTTGTGGCTTACTATTTTAATTAGATATTTCCTGGAAAACTGATTTTGGTATATGTCCATCTGAAACTTACTAAAATCTACAGGAACAACAAATTTGGGGCACTTATCGAACGGAACATTTTTCATACACAGAATCGATGCAACTGAGAAAGAAAGTTTTCTTAAATATCTAGTGTATTCTATATTTAGAAATTTGTGCATGTTTTCTTAAATATAAAGAGTGGAATTTACATATATTTGATTTATTCCCAAATCATTTAACTGATCAAGCTGTGAAAGCAGTATTGACATTATTTGCATACGGACTAATGTCTTCGTATTTGTTGTCATTTGCACAACGTTGCACACTATAATATTCATCGGGTGTCTGTCGATCCGGTTAATCGTCATTGAATTTCGAACATTTTATTTGATTTATTGAGTAAATAGTTCATGTCTATGGATATCTCGTCATGTTCTCCCTTTAGTACTGTTCAATTATTGCTAGCCCTGTGTTCACTGAGTCTGAAATATCTAGCCCGGGGATTAAAATTACAATTATCATGCCACCAAATTCAAGAACCAACGCTTCCATCACCTAAAGATTGTCTCGTGAAAAGAGATCATTCTAAAATGGTTTATTAGTCTACATTCGAAAGCACTTGTGAATCATTTGAATAGTAATTCTATTTAGCACAAGAGACGCTAAATAATAATGTCAAAAGAAAACATCAAGACAAATCTTGTCAAAAGTTCATGTTTTCACCGAGTGATTTGTATTTAATATATAAGATAATCTTTTGTTATGGGTCAAAATAGTTAGGACCTCCTTGTTTATTACAAGCAAATATAAGATTGCATTTTATTTTAAAAGGAAAAATGGAAACCGTAATTTTTTATGTAACAATAATTTTAAAAGAAAAGTCTAAAATAAAGTTTTTTTTTAATGTTTTTTTATAGTTTATGTTTTAATAGTTGAGGAAGTTCCTAAAATGATCAAAGTATATGCGGATGAAGTTAAAAGTAATGTAAAGAATTTTAAAAAGCCAATTTGTATTTTCGTACGTCATAAGGTTTTGTAAATATGTTAGCGGTTTGGAGAAACTTTCTATATAAAACTTAGGTAGTATTTTAAAAAATATTCTCCACAGAATAGAGTAATTAATTTTTCTAGCATGATTGCCATAGCCAAAATCTAAAAGAGATTTTCTTCAATACTACAAATGAATGTATTTAAAAAAATGAGAATCTGTTCATTATTTATTCAGTATCCATTTAAATAATATACATACTGTTGTGGTAGGATCCACCTAATTTGCATAGTGGAGTACCGTCGATATAAATATGGTTGGTATCGGAAGACATGGGGGAAATCAAGAGATCCAACTAGAGACTCTGCCCGACTGCGACTTAGTCAACACATTCTCCAGGAACGGTCTTCCCAGAAATATACAAAAGACTATATGTAAATATTGTGTACACTTTCTTGTTCCAATACATTTTATTCTAACTACATTTTGTGTTTGCATTATTATTCCATGCATTAGTCAAGTTTCAACACATACAAACAGGATAATTACACTGGTCTACAATATTAAAACTTCAAAAACAAAAATATTCAAGCTTAGCTAATTTAGGGGCACTGGAAATAAAAATAATATCCAAAATTGTTGATTTGCTCTAGACTAGTGCTATATGAATATTTCATCAAAATTGTTATCCGTGCCAGATTAGTTATTCTTCTTCTAATAAACTTATTATATATAATTATTCTCTTAATAAAGTAATTATTATTCTCCTTCCATTCAGGTTTTCACACATTTAAGTGCCCTGTGAAGAATGCCCTCTGAATGTTTTAACAAAGCCGATAACTTCTGCTATGTGTGTGGCGGATTGACATTTTTATCTCAAAAGCGAAATATAACACCTGTTGCGAGAAAAGTTTACCAACTATAATTTGGATGCATAATTGGTAACCAAAACAAGAAGTGGGCAACACACATATACTAAAATACCTGGACCACAAATCTCAGCCAATGGCTAACCAGGAAGAACAAATCTATGTCATTTGCAATGCCCATAATTGGAAGAGAGACAACCAGTCATGCCACTGCTTGCTACTTCTGCGTGGTGTCTCCAGTTGCTAAGAGATTATCAAAGAAAAAGAAATTGACAGTGCAGTATCCAAACATTACATCAGTTTTGCGTCCTGTCCACCATAATGAAGACATACCAGTCCCAGAAGCACTGGAATCGAATGAAATTGAGTCAGATGATGAGGAAGAAGACAATGAAAGCTCCGGGCCTGAACCATCAACTTCATATGACCATGATTATTGTCCAATATCCGTCTGTGAACAACACCTCATAACCCAAAGTGACCTAAAAGACTTAGAGATTTAGAATTCTTAAAAAATAATGCAGAACTGGTAGGTTCCGGGTTACAACAGTGGAATATATTAATTGGTGATGTACGGATTTCCCATTTCCGCAATCGTCACCGGGATCTAGATCTATTCTTCCTTATGAACGATGATTTAGTGTACTACAATGCTATCAGTGTTCTTATGAAGTCACTTCACATCAGTTACAATCCAATGGGAAGGAGGCTGTTCATTGATTCCACGAAGACAAGACTCAAAGTTATCTTGCTATACAACAGTAATGTTTTACCTTCAATCCCAGTTGTTTATGTAGTCCAAATAAATGACACATATGACAATGTGAAACAATTACTGAGATGTATCAATATAACTGTCAACTTTGCGATGATTTGAAGGTTGTTGCTCTCTTGCTAGGACTACAAGGTGGATTTACCAAGTACTATGGTTTTCTTTGTGGATGGGACAGCCGAGACAGTTCTCATTCTATCAAGACAAACTGGCCACTACGACAATCACGGGAACCTGGCAGGAAAATGTTTAGCAACCACCACGAGTTGAATTAAAGAATGTTTTGTTGTCATCCCTTTACATCTAGCTTGGTCTTATAAAAATTCTGTGAAAGCTATGGACAAAACAAAGGAACCATTCAAGTCCCGCGCGGAATAAATTTTCCAGAATAAGTGAAGCAAAACTAAACGAAGGTATTTCGTTGGTCCCCAGATTCGTAAACATTTGAATGAAAATTTTGACAGATTAATACGAGTAAAGGAAAAAGACTGCATGGAAAACTTTCAAGTCAGTGGCAACCAAGTTTCTGAATAATGAAAGAGCATAAAAATAGAGAAAAGTGGTGGAAGACCCCCTGAAGACATACTAACATCTTGGCTGTAACATGTTGTTGAAGATCCACTTCTTACACTCACATTTTGATTTTCCCCCAAAACTGTGTCACTCTTTGCGTGACGAGAACGGTGAACGGTTTCATCAAGACGTAGCAGCAATGAAGAAAGCGTATTAAAGCAAGAAGAGTCCATCAATATTGGCTGATTATTGTTGGCCTGTGACCAGCGAAGTGTGATTGCTGAATAAGTGCGCACGTATATATTTCTGAAGAGAGATTTCCGGTTGTATTTTATTCAATAAGCACATATATTGGCATCTTGATGTATTTGTTTATTGCTTTGGTAGGCTACATAGAACAAAAAGCATAAAAGCAATACTGTTTTTCGTGGAAACATCCACTGTACTCATGATTATGATATAAATGACTAAATATCTCGAACTCGAGAGCCAATCATTTAATTTGAAGGTCATTTTGGAATTTATCATGTCAAAATACACATTGGCACATTTAATATCTGGAGTAGCCAACTTTTGAGAATTATAGACCAGTGTTATTAAATCATTCAGAATCATTAATTGATTAAAACATGTTTAAAATAATTTAACAGATTATATATACAACTGAAATTCGTAAACTTAAGGAATCAGCACATATGCTAGGCCACAAAAATCTCCTGAGCCGACCAAGCATAGAAATTAATACAATATGGAAACTAGTAATAAGGATTGCCAGAAAAAGCGATAATAACAACAAAAATTGCAATATGAACTCTGGTAAAAACATGAATTGATAGCAAAAATGACAATATGAAAACTGGTAAAAATGATTGTTGAAACATTAGGTTTATAATACCCAGAAATTTATACACAGATGTCCCCATGGACACATGTCACACTGGATAAAGGAGTTAGATAGATCCAGTGACAGGACCCAAAGAGTGTGAGTTCAATACCTGGTTAAGGCGATGGAGAACTTGGAGAGGGGAATTAACAGATGATAACTGATAACTGACATCCATTAGACATGGCATGTGGAACTAGAACAGTCTACCCCAGTGAACGAAATAAAGGCCGGAGCGTACAATGGCCGAAACGTTGTAATAAATATGGCGACAAAGATGAGGACAGTAGTCAATACCTAATCTTAGAAATACAGACAGATACTGAAATAATTTTACTGGATTCTTATGTAGGCATTCTATATCCTATGATCAAAATGTATACTTTCGCAAGAATATGATCATTTAAAAAAATGGACAAATAACTCTGTTTTACTTTGTGTTAATCAGGAGCTTTATGCAGTAAATAACACTTGGGGTCAAAGCTTTACAACTTCATTTTAATTGTATTAGGTTGTTTTGCTCTTTATACAACTAGAACGCACATATGCACTATGTTCGTTATTGTTGAAATAGACAAATAATAACAAGGAAAATTAAAGAAGTAATAAATGTATGATGAGTTAAAAAAATCAAAAACGTAACAAAACTTAATAATTGAGGAGTTATGGTTAACGTGAATAAAAGTAATGCTTAAAAATAAATTACGTTGATTTTTGTCTGAATGCTTTCAGACAAAACGTTCTGTTTATTAATTGATGTATGATACATTTAATAATACTTAAATATTTAGAAATTTATTTTATTTATATTATTAGAAAAAAATCGACCGTTAAAGTGTTGTGCTGCTAAGGTCACTTAGAATTTTTTAAAACTGGTGTATACACAAAAAAGAAGAGAAAAAAGAAGAGAAATGCAATGAAAGTTACAAAGCTTTTTTTTAAACTGAAATTTATGGATACGCAAAAGTAAAAATAATCTGTAGCTTCTTTTTAAATTATGAATTATTTCTATGTTATTTTTTAAAATTTAATGTCAGTGTGTCTAACAAATAACATGAATCGCGTCCCTCTTAAAAATTTCCTCAATAATATTACATTTGACACTTCATTTAACATCATTTAATTATACATTTTATCAAATACCTGACAACAGCGTCTTTCGTCTTTAAACATTGTGCGCAGATGATTTTTAAAAACTCACTGTTATGCATTATCCACAGGATCATAGATATTAGCATTTTACTGGATACCTAAAGTGATGATTTATAAACCCAATAAAAAGGCATTATCAACATGACAGATTATGGAAATGTAGCTTCTAAGAACCAGATGAGGATGTTTGAAATATTATGTCCTGACTTGATGAAAATGACATGATAATTATATACAATGATATTCTTCTTCTCATGTTATTCTGCTAATTTTATCTTTCTTAATTTTCATTATCGCCAGTTCTTACATATAACATTCCCTTTTCCCTTTTGCTCCGATCAAAGATTCTTGTTTTGATAATATTTATCCTGCCTGGATCAAGAAATCATATAGAGTTCACGTAGGAGCATTTTTCTCCATTTCTTTCTATCTATTGTCATCAGATGAACAGTTGAATGCCACTTCAAATGCAACAAACCTGACTTTAGAAAACACTCATGGGTTCTTCACAGCTAAAGTGAAACAGCATTTATTAAATGTTTTTTCATGCGTCTATAAAACTGGGCATATTAAAAAGAAAAAAAACAACACTCAATTATGCACACATGCATCAAAACCTCTCACAGGCTCACACACACACACACACACACACACACACTCACATATATATATTTGTGTGTGTGTGTGTGTGTGTGTGTGTGAAAACATCATAAGCAGCGATATGTAGCAAGAACGACAGCTACTGTCACGTAACAACTACATATGCCAGAGGTATATAAGCCAGTATGCTATACTCAATTAATTCATTTTGATGTAAAAAAAAAGAAGATTCGGGTGACTCGGATACAGGCTACCTTTTTATAGCAAAAATAAGTAAGAAAAAATAAGTAAGACAAAGCATTACTCAAACGACACAGCTTTTGGGTGGCGGGGAGGTCATTCTCAGTTGCAGTGGATACTTACAGACAATGCTCCAAGGGAGAAAAATCACGACCCCACTTTATTTTTAATAACAGGAATTGCATAACTTTTGCGTTGCAGTGAAACACGTATGCACTGTAGGAAAATGACAAACTGATGGAAACAGAGTGATAGTTTGGAAACTATCATAATGTTAGGAAACATAGGTCAGTTAACATCTTCAAATTAAAGCGGTCAATTCCGTCATTAACTAATTCTCTCTTAAAAATACATTTTGTTTGCGATTCTGATCATTATCTCTTTTATTTTATTATTCTCTAGATGATGCGAATTAACATCGAAATAATAACAAAATCAACCATATTTCTATCTATTCGATTGTCATTTATGAGTGTCAAAATAAAATATGTGGTATTCACCGGTGTTCATTACAATCGGATGGGTTCTATTCTTGCATGCTCGCTGAGGTAGTAGCATATTTCCTAAAGGCACTTGTGATATATATTTTGCTCAATGTACAAGCCTATGTAAAATGCCAAAATATTTCAAGTTGATTTTTTAGATAGATACGTTCAATTTAAAAATAATAATAAAATATACAGTTATGTGAATATTTACCAAGCTTATAAATTACTATAGAATGTGGTCTTTGGGATTTACTCAGGGACATTATTCAGCAGGTGCTCAAAGTTGATATTTACTGGATTTAACTGGCGAAATGCTATAAGTATAAGGAACCCAGAAACTAAATTTACGACACTAGCAATGGACAGTATCACTAACTATATAATATCTTTCGGTTAAACAAAATTCCTATTGTGTGCCTAGGTTGAAATTAAATGAAAAGATTTTTTATACTAATTGGCATGAGATCACGTCTATTCGTTTATCTAAGATACAAAACTCGTTATCAACAATTTTTCAATATTTTCTCTATATTTCTTATACTAAAATAGTTACCGTCTCATTCTCTGCCTATCGACTTCGCTTCTTTTTTCATTTATATATATATATATATATATATATATATATATATATATATATATATATATATACACACGCTTGTGTGATGAAGTCTGAAAAACAGAATATAAACAATTTCATCAACCCCAAAAAGCTGAAACATCCAAAGATTTGAAAAAAATATACGAACCTAAAATAGACATAAAATTAAGCAACACAACGCATATAGAAATCTTCATTGTCATAATTTTGACCTGAAATAATTTTGACATTAATAAACTAGAAAAAGCAATATGATTTAAAGATGAATTGAAAATACCACTATCTTTGAGTCTGCTACGATGAATATATAACCAGAAGATCTCAGTTCATCGCCTCTTCTTCCTAAACTCGTACTAAAAGAGCAAATATTCGTAATAAACACCCTGTCTTAATTACACATAAGCACATAATGCAAACTTTCTTTCACATATAAAGTCAACAACGAAATTTTTCATACAACCGTCAATTTTGAACATATAAAAAATCTGGCGTCATACTAGCATTAAATTCTGAAAAATGGATAAAAATATTCAAAATTGATGGGTGTACGAATAATTTCGTCGTTGACTGAAAACCAACTTTCATTCATCCAAGTATTTTCTATGTCTCATTTCTATCTGTGCTTCGACTTTAGTTGACCTCCCTGGTATACACATCCACTTGCACGAACCTTGCCACTGTTTTATTTCCACCTATAATAGATTCTTTGTTACATACACATTGGAACCAATTCATGGATATCATCGCTCAAATGTACCTGTTTGCTCAGAAAGAAAGAAAAAAACTTACCTTTGGCCACGTTATCAAGGCCAATCCAGAATGCACATGAGCGGTTACTAAAAAAGATTTTCTCGAAATAAAAGAGATAATCAGCCAACAACAAAAGAAAATAAATGGCTTATTAATAAATAAATAAATAAATAAATGATTTATTAACAAAGAAAATAATTGACTGACATAGTCAATAACCCCTACTGTTAATGTCTTTCTTTTCTCTAGCTTGCCTCAACGATACAACTGAAGCTAAAATGTTCAACATTTCAGCCTTAAGTTATATTTTTGCTAATTATATTCCAATTATAGACGTGTTGCCCTTTCAAATCTTTCTATTTGAATATTTCATGGACATTAAATGGGACTTTTTGTAAATCAATGTTTTGATTTGAATTATTTGCAAAAACTGATTTTAATGATTAAGATTTTAATTATGCAACTTGAATTTATATATATATATATATATATATATATATATATATATATATATATATATATATATATAAACTTTTAATCAGTAGCTACACTTGTTTGATAACATTTTAAGTCTATTTTACCGGCCTTTGCATTTAGGAGCCTTAATATATGTACAGTGTAACCCGGATATAAGAGAGTTGTCGGGACCGGAGAATAAGTATCTTATACCCGGGTTTCTCTTATATCCGGGTTTGGTCTATTTTGTTTTATTAACACAGGCTCTAATTTGGGACCAGAGAAAATATCTCTTATATCTGGGGTACTCTTATATCCGGGTCTCTTATATCCTGGTTACACTGTATTAATCGAGTCATGTATACGTTGTTGGGGAGGCAGAAATGGGTAACTCGGAAGATAGAACTTTGTTGTTGCTGTTGTGGAGGTTAATTCCTTCTCCGCCTCGGCAAATGTAAATCCAAGCGTCAGACAAAAGAGAACAGAGTAGGGGTAAAAATGTATTTGCATATATAAAAAAACTAATAACTTATGCTAAGGCAATAGGGAGAGAGAGTGGTGAAATTAGAAGTGAAATGGACATTAATTGTTGCCGTCGTCGTCGTCGCCGTCGTCGTCGTCATCGTTACTCTCTCTCTCTCTCTCTCTCTCCCTCTCTCTCTCGGCGTGTTGGTGTTGACATCAAACGCTGATCTGTGTCGGGTCTGTTTGAATATGGGTATATACAGCTCTTAGTCAGCTCGAAGGTAAGTCTTTGGTTTTTGAGCGGAGCAACTCTGACTGGTCATGATATATCATTATTGTTTTAGTTAAAGCGGGTGTATGAGTGAAGTCAATGTGCAGAAAACGTATTTACACAGTCTGCGTTGAGCGAGCAACATCCGATTTGTGTAGAAAATATAATAGGCACGACAACATATACATTATTTGTATATTCCTTTTCTTATTAGTTTCTCATAAGTTTATCGGATTATAAATGTTTACTGTATTTTTGTTTTCATAATTGTCGTCAATTATTTGCGGTTTATTATACAATTTATGTTAGCTTTGTATTGTCAACCTTTGTCGATTTAATATTGACAGGAATGTAATGTCCTTGTGGAGTATGCGCTTTTTATACTACTAATGTCTGGTAATTTTCACGTTTGCCAACGTGAGACCAACTAAAGTAAATGTTAGATGTTTTTATGAATATTGGAGATACAATCTCCTAATTTGAAAGATGTATATATTATATTGGCCTTATTTAATAGGGATTTTATAGAAACCAGTAATACTTGTATCTATGTTTTTAGTGTTTTTTATAATAAATGGTGAATCTTATATATTTATCGTTATCATTAATCGATGTGTCACCTTCGCATTATATTCTTCATGTTTACTTTATACAGTTTTTCCTTTTTAATACAATATGACTAAAAGAGTATTTTGTTTATTTTTCATAGATAATGAATATTTTTTGTTGTGGATTCCGGGAATGGAATCCTGCACAAATAAATAAAAAACGCCAGTAATTGAGATAGAAAAATAAGTGTATTAAACGTAAGAATACAGACTTGAAGTGAAGATTAGTAGTCCAGGAATGCGGGTTAGTAGAAAGTATATGTACAAGTCTCTGTAAGTGAAGCCGTAATTCTCTCTCTCTCTCTTTCTCTCTGGACTCACGTATAACTCTCTGTGTACACCCTGTGTACTGTCTCCGTATCTCTCATCCTTACTCCACGTATCTCCAACCTGACTCAACGAATCTCAACCTGCAGGTATTCTCTCTGTCAGTATAAGTATACTTTGGACGAGTCCATCTTGTGTAAAAGGGGTCTGCCCCACAACATTTTTATATACATCTTCTTTAAATTTATTTTTTATTTGTTAAACAAATATAGTTTGAAGACCCTTTAATAGTAAGAGAAATAGCAGCTTACACCATTTTTTATGAATTAGTATTGTATTTGTCACTAAAATTCTCAAGACTATTTCTAAACATTGAAGTGATCATTATACAATCTTCAAATCTTGGGAGATGAGAGAAATGCCAAAAAGCCAGTAAAACAGATTTTAATAATGCCAGTTTTAATCAAACAATTACAATAAAAGTTCCCGATGAAGCATTGTGGGACATTTGTTTAGGTGACACGTGTATCCTCATAAAAGTATAAAATTTAAGCACATTAAATTTATTCCCATCATTACTTACATCAGCGCACAACAGATTAATTGTAGCCTATCATATTCAACAACAATGGAGGGAAGCTATCACATGGTTTTCATTATTATTTTGTTAGGAGCTTGTAAAAAATAATCCTGAATTATAATTAATTCTAAGACTTTAACAAATTATTACAGACTTTATGCATTTCTCAAACATTGGGAATTACGTTTGATAACCATGCCTACTTGAAAGGGAAATGATGATGATTGTTGTTTGCTAGATTGTTGCAAACGACAGGCTTCAAATTGTCTCTCTCAAAATGTTATATTTAGCCTAGACACTTGCGCTGTGAACAATATGAAAATGGAAGGGTTAATTACTAAATTTAGCTACATGATTTTATCTATAATTACCTAATATCTAAACGAAGGTTTCATTTTTACCGATGCCGTCGGGATTTAGAAATTAACATTGACACCAAAAGAGCGGCATTCCAATCCAAACCGTCGACAAGTTATCATGTGAACGAGCTGTGGCACTAGTTTGGGACTTGTAAATGCCATATAATATATTCCTAGTTCTAGCTAATACTCGCCATCTGTTGAAGCTTTTACAATGAGAATGAAAAACAAAACGAAATCATTCTTTGCATTCCAACGTACGCTTGTTAAACGAACTGAATTGATTATTCACTCTTCGTTGTCTCACATTTCGTTGGCCCTCAAATGTCTAACACTCTCCCCGGAATTCTTTCCGATTTCGATAATGACCTCGACTAGTGTCATTTTCTTCCTTTAATCCACATTTCCTCCATATTTAACAACAGTTTTGTTACTGTTTTAAGCGTCTTCTTGGCCATGAGTATAATTATCACTTTCATATTCCGTAATTTATTTGGTTTCGTAGGAAAGTTCAGCGATCTATCAAGCACTTTTACTATATTGTCTGTTCGAATGGCAGTATTCACTATATTATAGAATTTCTTTTACAATAATGATATATGCTCTACATGCTTAGATAAAATAATCTACTAGAATTTCAATGTCTCAAAAACTACATTTTTCATAGAACAGTTTCTGATTTTTCTTTATATTATTATTAGTAGTATTTGTAGTAGTAAATAATTTGCTTTTCTATTTTCCTTCCTGCTATAATTTTATATTCCTTTTATTTCCCACTCTTCGTTTTCTCTGTTTTTTTTTATTTTTCCTTCATTTTCTTTCTCGTGTTTTCATAAACTTTAACTTCGTTTTCATTTTTATTTTCAGTAATAACATTTGCCTTTTCCTATCGTCCTTATTTTTATGTATTTTACTTCTCTATTTCTTTCATGAGTTATCCTTCATAATATTCTTTAATTGTTTTTAACCATCACATTTTCTGTTTCTCTTCTGTTTTTCTTTAGCTTTTTCTTTCCTTCTTTTCTTTTCAGCACGGTTTTCATTTATTTATTTCCTTCTTTATCTTTCAGCATGATTTTCATTTTTTTTTTAATTCTTCTTCTTCATTTTGAACAAGTGAATGTCAGAATTATTGGTATGTTTTTAACGTGGACTAAACCCAGTTTTGTTTCGGAGATTACCACTCAATTGTTAAAGTCCTTTGTATTTAATTAAGCTCAATAATGCAATTGTTCTCACACATAACGATGCTAAAATCCGAGCATAAATTTAGAGAAAATGCAGCAAACACTGACCATTGAAACAATCCTGACGATTGTAATTCGCACCTTTTTTCCTCTTATTTTCCTTTAAAAAAATCAGATCACCAAAAACCTGTTTCCTGGATTTTTATCACCTGACAACACGTGACAATATTTGCCTTTGTCGTTCATTCTTTTTTAATCTTTTTCTCTCTTCACTGTAGGCGATAAACATTGGCATGTTTGCAGATGGAGATAAATTAGAAATTCTTTTTTGAAGAAGTTAATAAATTTGGATCAAGGAAATATGCTACTATGATAAGACAATTGTATCCAAACTAAGGTGAAAATGTACATACCCTGATGTTTTCCTAAAATACCTTCCTTTATTCAAAATAGTTTCATTCAAGACTGGTTTATATTTCAAAGAATAACTTTTAAAACATTTAAGAAAACTTACAAAACAATAAAATCCTATATAACCAAGACATTGTCCTAATTCATTATCTTAATGGGCACTGGCTTAACTACTATTCAGTTTTACAATTTAAAGATGCTGCAGTATTATTAACTTGAGGATAATAATCAAAGGGTTCAGTTGTAGAGATATTAAATTAGGCTAACACGCAAGTCATTTCATCAAACGAGTGAGCATCGTCGTGTATAAAAATCAGCCTCATTTGGTATCTTCTGAAACCATAGCTTACAAGTGCCTTAAATTCACTAAAATCCTGAGTTACCCTCTTAACACCATCTGTAACTTGTCATGAGCACACGATCTCTGCATTGTTAGTATATCAACCAGTTAGTGTGGTTTTAATCAGTCTTTGCCCAGTATTTGCTCTATCCATCTGACCACTCTAGGCCACTACAGCATTTATTAGTAAAAACGAATAGTTGAGAACTTGGTTTTCCTGGATTATGTTGCCTATTTCATTCAATTTTCATTGTGGACATTTTTTAATGGCGGTCTAATGATCTGTCTGACATGTTTGGCCGTTTGATTTATGCATTTTGACATTTACTCGATACCACAACGCCTAAAAATTCATAGCTTGAATAACGTGCTTTTTTATTTATATATTTTCTCTTGATATAGGACAAAGATATGCGAGAAAAAATCATCAACTTGTCCTTATCACATTTGCATCAAAGCCATCCGAGAACTTCTTTACCGTTAAGTACTACCTGCCGATAATTTCGGCGTTGTTTTACAAGATCTGAAATTATTAAACATTGCTATTTATGCTTCAAATCAGCCTTACGATAAATTTCAAAGTCACAACATATATGGCGAGGAGATCAATGAATTTGAGAGACAAAGAAAATTTCATAAGATTTTTATTCATTTTTCTAACAACTTATGAAATTTTTCATGTTCCTAACATTCAATGGAATATATATAAAATAAGTAATGTTTCTCCAACACACACGCACACAAACACACAAATACACACACAGACACAAACAAACAAATACACACACACGCGCAAACATACACAAATACACACGCGCACACACATACATACAAACATATATATATATATATGTGTGTGTGTGCAGCAATCCTTCTTTCATGCACATTTCATTGAATACGACAGACAAGATGCTTTTATTTATATATAGGAAAGTATGAAAGAATTAGCGACGATCAATGTATAGGCTCTCGCTTCACCTGATTAATATCGGTAATGCGATATATTTAGTTAAAATAAAATGTATAAAATTTACGAAACATGTCTAATATATGAAATATTTGATTACTTTATAATATATACTCTTCCTATTGTGATAAGAAATGTTTTCAGAACTAATGTTAAAAATATCCTGTTCAAATTCTAACCGATTACAGGCCGAGAGTTAAGAATATGAAGTGAATCCGATCTTTTAAGCAATAGCCTCGAGCGTCCGGTATAAACTTTCAAATTTAAAACGGAAATTGCCACTGAATCAAAAACTCTAAAATTTTAACAAGGCAATTACAGGCTAGACAGTCAGTTTAAATATTTACTTAGCCGAAACAGGGACAGAATTATGATGTGGAAATATTTTCGTTCGTGTAATCTACCTTACAACCGTAATCGATTGATAATATTGGCTTTCTTTTTATCCCAATTTAACGTGCTTAATGTTCATTGACATTAAGTGTAAAAGCCGCTTTGTAACATATCAATGAATGTGACAACCTTTAAATTTTAGTGTCATTTTTTACTGAGTTTCTTTATTTTTATTTAGAAAGCTTTTCCTTTATTCCGAAAAGAGTTTTATAATCATTGACTGTTCACACAGGGAAATAATAAATGTATTTTTCCCGCTGCTTTTATAACTATTTAGAAAATTACTATCCATCTTGTGCAAAAAATATTGCAGATAGGGACAGCAATAATGAAAATTGCCATTTTACATATACAATCATAATAGAATTTTAAATGTTCAACTACGATTCTTTCACATTTCTACAAATATCTGAACATGAAGAGATCAATAAAATATAGAAGAGGCATTGACTACATATCGAAAGGTAGATTTTTATAGTGGTCCAAGTTCAGGAATATCAGATATATCTTATGATGCTAAAGAGTCGTTTTTCTCTTTTATCTAAGTTCTAAGAAGCAGTTATTTAAATAAATTCTTCAATTACTGCACTTAATTCTGAACTTAAATCTTTTTTTTTTATATTTCTAGATTTTCTTATAAAGAATGTGGAAAAAACTACTGCACGGAGTTGAAATACAACTGGAAGTATCGCCATATCAAATATTTGTAATATACACAAGAGTGTTTGAATAAATAATCCAATAATAAAATCATTTTAAAACATTAGACCCCATTTTTCGAAATATTTTATGTGTTAACATTTATAACTGATATGATAATTGTTTTATTCTTTCCACTGAAATGATTAGTCGAGGAAGAATGAAACAATTTAATTATTACAATGTTTGTGTAATTAAAGTGTAATTGGCATTGTGCTTATTTATTTGGTTAAACCCTGATCAGGCATATGATTGAGTATTTTCAAAATATTGTCAAGCGCATATTTCCTTAGGAATAGGATAAACACTGTAGGGATACAGGAGATAATTTTCTTCCTTTTTACAGAACGAATTTACTGACGTCTTAGAGTGGCTTGATGGCCACATGACTGCTTAGTGAGGATGATAGGTATTCGGTGTATAAGCGCAACCAAAGTGGACGCGAGAGTACATTTCTGGTTAGATCTCGAAGGAGATAGACACACACGCACACACACACACACATATATATATATATATATATATATATATATATATATATATATATATATTGTAATGTCAACGAATACTTTTTGTCACTTTCATAATGCTCGTCGTAGTAGAGATTTTGTAATCGCAGATACAACTATAGCAACACCGTGTCAGACGCCTTCGAATAACATTCGCACTAATATTACTTGTGCGATAATACTCGCTCGAATAGTAACCACCGAATAGTGATCCGAATAGTATTCAGTATAGGGAGATATTCACTAACCGCGCCACGCGACCGGATGCGGCACAAGGCCAAGTTTATTGTGGGGTATCCGAGGCCGTAAGATAGGTAAAAAAAATTCCCCGCAGACCCCATAAATAGATATAATAATGCCAAATGTGAACCTTGAAAAATGAAGAAAACCGAAAATTTTAAGACGCTTTCCCGAGCATCCCCATAACTATGCATATTTGATATAAAAGCAAATTTGATACAAAGAAACAAAATGATGCAAAAGCTGATATTTAAATTGGCCTTTTAATTCGAGTTTTCAAAATATATTTCATTTGTATTTATTCTATAAACACCAGAAAGAACATTCAATGAAATATATAAGAAAATTAATAACTAAATGATGTGGGATGTTTGAAAACCAAACGGTACTGATGTTGTCATTAGACCGACAGTACTAAAAGAGTTTTAAAAAATAAAACACTTTTTGGGTTTAACACACCTAAAACATTTGTCGACAGCAAACCAACCATGACAATAATCTTATATGGAAAAAATAAATGACCGCTTGGCGTTGTGTTATTGTGATAATGTTTTCCACATCATTTCTTTCCTCCTTTTGCCTACATAATATATCATTTAAAATCACTACCTCTCTCCTTTCGATTGCTATTTGAATATTTTGCCTTTTCTTTTTAGCTTTTCTTTTTGCAGTGTATCAAAACAGTGTATGATGAATAAACACGGTTATTAGTTCAAACATGGCTATTGTGCTGCTCAAGCCACTGGAGGTTGGAGTCATATTCAGAATGGTTGAAAAACTTCCCTTCTGATGATCTGGATCCCCAAGATGAAATTGACTGTGGTTGCAAGTCATCAGGGTAGAGTAAACCAGAAACAAAAACTCGAGCGTTAGGATCAACAGTCAGAAGAAGATTAAGAAAATGTTCCTTCTCTTGATCACTGCTGATTACGATATCTATCACCTTCTGAGGATCAGCAGCTTGACACTTTTTGTAATCTGTTTAAAAAAAAAAAAAAAATTAATACTTTTCAGGATGACTGGTTTGTTGTTTCTGAAAAGTCGGAAATATGGCTTTCTTTGGGTTGAAAGATTTACCTACACTTTAACTTTTACAAAACCAAATATTCGCTTAAACGTTTAGTGGTATTGTAAGGGAGTAATACATTCCCGTCTTATGGACAAACAATCGTAAAAGCTTCCTACTGCACACATTTTGACATATGTAAAGAGAAAAGAAATGACTCTCCTACAAGATAAAAATAACTCATGCTTCACAAAACCTACTGAGTTTAGGAATCGTGATCCTATCCAACTTTCTCTATTCACCCTACCTATTATCTATCTATTACCAATTTTCTTTATTCGCACTAGCACATACACACCAGAGGATGTCAGGGAATAACACAGTCACAGTAGTCAGGGAAGGATACAATAGACTTCAGCTTTGAACCTGAAATCAACTACACTCTTTCCTTCCTAGATATCATGTTACACAAAAACAATAGCGAACTCAATCTTGAAGTTTACAGAAGGGCTACCAACAAAAACGACCTGGTCAACTTCTCCTAAAACTACTACTATAAAATTAAATCTGGTATAATTACAGGTTTCTAATCAAGAGCATTAAGAATTTGAAGCCCCTAATACTTACCCAAAGAAGAAACATAGATAGAAAACACACTCAAAAGCCTCCAATATCCGCGTCGCTTCATCCACAACGCATAAGGTGAAAAAGAAAACAAATGTTATTTGTTTTGGTGTTTACTGAACATATTCTGCATTTGGCCTTGACTGGTAAAATTAATCGCATTTGTTATGCATCCTTAAATATATCGTAGAAAGTAAATCTTTTTTTCACTAAATTAATGCATTAAGATGTGCTTATTTTGTCACATTTTTATATTTTCTGTAAAAGGGAAATTATTAAACATAAAATGCACACATAATTTAAAGCCATTAAATATGACCAATATTTGTGTTTTCTCTTTACACGAAGAAGCGAGAAAGCTTGTGTTTTCTGCGCTTCCTTTGGTAGTCCGTTCTATGAATAATTATTTGCGTTTCGTTCAACCGGATACAGCTGATGAAGTGGAAACGACGACAGGACATCAACAAACTATCAATGGCATTTTTCGAAGGTAATAATCAATGTTAGGTAGAAATGGAACGTTTAATTGCAGTTCTACATAATTAGAACGTATAGTTTGGGGTCATATAGAAGAAAAGTGAGAACTTCGATGAGGATTGCAAAAAAAGAAAGTGTAAAATAAAGATGAAATAAAAAAACGTAAAACCGTTATCAGAGATCAGGTTGTACAATATCAAAAATACTAGAAAGAAGTATAAAATAATAATATAATTTGAAAAGAAGAGTATAATAGAATACAACGAAACTGTTTGATATGTGGAAGAGCATTTTCAATCACTTGCTTTAACAGTTACAACATAAAAACTATAGACATGATTTTAAATGCTTCACGCAATACTATGACGTTAATTGCATCTTTGAATAAAATTCACAACAGAATGCTGAGATCATTATTTGTGTAACCTGAATTAATTTGAATTAACCCCACGTCAATTATGTCATTGGTTATTCAATGTTTTAGATCATATATACATTACAGTGATGCCTTCAAAACCAAGCTCAAAACACATTAACTCACGCCAAGAAGAATTCATTAGCTAAAGAAATTTCTCCAAAAAGTTTTGTCCTTTATCCAAAGCGCTACCTAGAGCCCATCAAGTGGAGACCAAAAAGAAGGCTAGCTGTTCTGATACCACGGAAAAGGTCCATCTGGATAAAGTAAAGACATAAAGTTAAAACCCAACAAATCAAGAAGCGTTCAAAGAAAAAAAAGAAAAACTGGAAATATATCATAAATAAAATAAATAAAACCTTTTTTTTTACCAATTTTAACCTTATAGTCACCCAAGGTAGAGGGTTACTGAAGTTGGTTGCTGTGTGAGAAGTAAGAGTAAGGGTAAGAAGTATATAGCGCAGTTTATGAGAATATAAGGGAAGGATAAAAGTTAACCATAGACTTGAATAGGTTATAATTTTAGTGGTCGAGTTTGCATCCTCTTGGAAGCCAGTTTCAGAAAGTAGCAGTTCTTGGGAAGTAGCTGTTCGAGTGAAACTTATTTCTTACTAATGGAATACATAGGGAATTAGGATGGTCATCTCAAAGTATGCAGCGTGGTGGGTCTTAGCTGTGAGGATTAGAGTTCGTGGAACTAAGGAATGTAGCTCGTCTGAATATTTTCCATGGAAATAGCTTAGAGGAACGAAATTTTATCTGGACAAGTGGCTTTCTTAAGTATTGAGGCTTCCCGAGATGTGTTAAAATTTTACTAAGTTTGTATTCCATGAGAGGAGGAAGTCGGGTAAGGGTATAGCCCTTGTCATCTAACGTGAAGTTAGAAGCAAAAATCGTTACGAAGAGCTCAGCCTATCTGATGAGGGTCATTTATGATAGCAGGCATTTACGCTTTCCTCTACTGAGAACTTGTTTAGAGATTTAGCCGGAACTCATGGGATTCAAATTGTTTTCTTTCGACCTTGGCTTGGAATGCTTGTTCATAGTTGTACTTTGCATTTTCTAGAACTCCCTTGCAATGATTGTAGGTTGTTTTGAATGCAGCAAGGGTCCTACTACACCTTAACCTGTGATAGATATTATAGTAGTGGGGTTACTATGAGCTATGGCTACGGCACAATCTGGAGTGAAGCTAGGTAGTCTATTCGTTTTTGTTTTTTCGTATTTTTTTTCTGAGGAATATAATTTCCATATCAGAAAGGATCCATTCAGTGGGCGCCTTTCATTGACTATATGGTGTAAAAACAAATTCCAATTAAAGATATGATGTGTAATTGATAAAATAAGCCTTTTGTTAAATATGGTCACATGTTGAAAGAAAACAAGGATTTTGTGAAAACTGTCGATCTCATAATTCAGAATTTGACTTAATTTTCTAGACAAAAGGAATCAATAATTTGCTTTTTGGTGACTAAAATCTGCTACTTATGGTATTTTGATATCTATTTCCATTTCAGTTTTGGTTAATGCCGTCATTTCTTCTTACTCTTCTATGTTCCGTACATAGAATAAGTTCAGTTACATAATTTCCACTCTTCTCCTACGAGGTGCTCATCTGATTATATTTGTAGTCTTACTTTTTACTCAAATATATTTTTCTTACTGTTAAAATTCTGTCTGGTATTGCATTTTATATTTCTCAATTATAACAATATATTCATTACATGAGAACCAAAGCGCTCATCAGATTGTACCGGCCAACAGCTCTGATAGATTGGTACACTTTTCCACCAAATGTTTAAATTATAAGAAAACCTATGAAAGAACATTAACAGAAGGACAAATTAGAACAAAACCAGAGAAGACATAGTGAAAATAATACAGAAAATACAAAGCAAAAAATTATTTTTAAAAATTCCCCATTCCTTTAGGAAGCAGGCGATTACGGTTTACTTTTCTTTATTATCGGCGAAATGCAATGACTTCTTGGGGAATATAGTGAAGTAGTATAGCGTTGCCTTTTCCACAGTGTGGAATTTCTTTTTTTTCTTAGGACAGAGTTATTAGTCTATTTTGTTATTTAATCTATAGATAAGAGGAGAAGAATGTCGTTTATAGCTTTCCCAAGGTTCTTTGTACGAAAGTAAATGCAACGAACTCGACTGGAATTTGAACTCGGAACACCGATTTCCCTTCATTCCCTCCCCGATTAATACTATGCGCACATCCAATGATGCAGAATAGAACAAAAGATAAGGGAACAAATAGGGTAGAGAAGCAAAATACGAGTTGAGCAGGCGAGGGGGGGGGGCGAAATGGAAAAAGAAAATAAGAAAAATAATGCAGGAAACAGAAGTTCACAAAGAAGAATAAAACAAATGAAGTTAAAAAATCTAGTGGAGAAATTAGCCAAGAAAAAACGCGATTAGGAAAGCGGGGAACTATAAAGAGATATGAAGTGAAGAGAGTGAAAGAAAGAAAGAAAGAAAGAAGGAAGGAAAGAATAGGAACGAACGACTATAATGAAGTTGATAGGGAGATAAAAAGAGAAAAATGAATAAAAGGATAGAGAGCAAAAAGGAGAAAAGTTGGAAATCAGCCAAAAAGTACGAAGCAAAAAACGGAAAGGGCAAACAGAAGAGTTTTATTGTGCAGGAAATAAAAACAACACACGTACAGATCATTTACAACAAAAAGCAACCCCTCACCCAAAAAAAGATCACGCTCAAAGAATGCAGCCAAGAGGTAGGGTCGTCTGTTTGGCCAACATATGGAGGTGTACTGAGCTAATCAATCTCGCAAACAAGCTACTGAATATCGACTCAGATGGACGGAGAAAGCCATTTGCAAGCTTAGTAACTTCAGAAAAATAAGAAAAATAGAAGCAAAGAAAATCGGGAACAAAGAAACGAAAGCCAGCTTTATGCACGGAAAAAAAAGTAGAAAGAAAAATTGGAAGTGCATGGGAAAATTTCAACCAAACGTTTTACTAAAGAATAAATTGTCAGCATGCTGTAAAAAAAATAACTTCTGCAGATTCACAAATATTTGTTGTGGGCAACAGTAGACTTATCAGAAATCATGAAGAGGTTCGATGTAAAAGCAGCTCAATCATGCATATAATTGATTTTAAAAGTAGTCAATTTAACGAGAAAAAAGTAGACAACTTAATGGACTTATAAACTCTCGACAGACTATTTAAATGTCAATTTGAACTGCATACACAAACGCTAAATAGTCTTCCGAATAAAGATTCAGTGTAGCATGAGGCCAGAATAGGCATTGTACTTCACACCAAACTGCAAAATAGGCCAACTGAATGATTGACTTTCAGTTATTTCCGGTTGCCGAATGGAGAAGAGTGTGAACTTACAACTGCATACGATTTTGCAAGCATAGGTAAGACTTTCAGTACACGCGGTTATATAAACAACTGATTCATAGAAAAATAGCAGACATCGCACCCGAGAATGAAAAGGTTTACGTATCGGACAAGGGGCTCCGTTATTGCTCACAAATACAATGACCAATAATAATTGGCGGTGTATTAGGGTGAATAAAACGTAATGTTAAATAAGATTCAAGCCTTATGTTATTTACTAATCAGCACTTGTGATCATTTAACCGGTGCATCCATTTCATTGCACCAGATTTAGTGCGCGATTTGAGAGTTGGTTATTGATAAACAACTAAATATATAGGCAGAGAGATAACAAGCCAATTATAATTTACTTATCTATAAAAACGTTTTCAAGAAGAATACCCTAATGATGTTCCTGTACAAACTAATAAGTACACCAGACTATATTTCTCATGCATAAAATTATTGTTTATTCAACTCTAAACTTCGTCAATTAATATTGGCGACTAAGGTGTGTGGCTTTGGGGGTTTTCTCTCAACATGGATTCTTCCGAACGTGGAGAATGTAAGAGATTCACTGATTTTTACCTCTCAGTTGGAGCGCTTATATAACGTCTTATCATCCGGTTGTCTAACGTGTGCACATCCTATGCCAAGCTAGGTCGACCACGAGTTTACATTTTAAATCTATATCTGGTGGCTGTGATCCGTATTCCAGAGCAACTCACTGATGCAAGTGGCTTCTCTGATAGGTTAATGTAACACTGAATGCTGTGTCTACTTTTGATACTGGGGATATCCCAGATCAATTTATCTTAGAACAAAGGTTAAGTTAGATTCAAAGATATTAACATTCAATTTTACATTATAATTTTGTTCAGTAATAAGAGTACCGTCGTTTTTTTCTGTATAAATTATATTGATAATTTTTACAAATAGCACATTTAGAAATAATTATAATCATCAGAGTAGACTGTAAAATGCATCTTAATTTTTATAAAATAATCACATACTGTTTAATTATAATCTGAAAATTGAAAACACAAATAATATACGTGTGTGCATGTGTCTATGCGTACATCTGGAATAAAATAGATAGATAGATAGATAGATAGATAGAGAGATAGATAGATAGATAGATAGATAGATAGATAGATGCAGATATTCACCACATGGACGCATCTATCAAGCTAAAAAACGTTGAAGAGATAAATGATTTTACATTTTATTACCCTCATTCAAAGTGTTACAATAGACTTCCTATAAAGTGCGTACAAGTCTATAGGTTTATTTTAAGCATTTGTTAAAAAAGTAAAATATGTTTAAATTTCCTTTTTACGCTGACAGGAAACCAAGAGTGTTGAAACCCCCTAAAAACTCGTTCGTTGTTTAGGAATAACTCGATTTTGAAAATTTACAAGTCATTATTTGTTTGATTATATATCTACTAAGATTTTCATAAGCATCTTTTCACTTTTATTAATCTCAGCATATTCGATGCACATTAAATTTATTATAATCTGGTACAAGTCTATGTGCAAGACATGAGGACTGAATTCTGTTAACATGAAAACTGGTTACTGCTTTCCTAAACTTAAATAGTATCGTTTGCCTTCATTCGGACAACGTTGAAAAATACGTAAATATTTCAGTTACAAGGAATGCCTTATCCATCTTTGATATTTGCTAACATAACAGAAGTGAAGAAAATTGAAATAAAAACAAAAACAACGATGCGAATTGTTTATGTGTTGTTTGAACGTCCGCATACCCAAATAAATATAATTTTAATTGAATGATGACAAATTGATGTGGATACATTAACTACAAATTATTAATATATATATATATATATATATATATATATATATATATATATATATTGCACATATAGTGCTGATGTTATATACATATATATATATATATATATATATATATATATATAGAGAGAGAGAGAGAGAGAGAGAGAGAGAGAGAGAGAGAGAGAGTTTTTATATGAAAGGAACAATTCTCCTGTTTGTGTATTAAAACACCCTTTTCTTGTATGTAGGTGTGTTAAAGTCATGAGTAAGTGTTTCATCGTTTATATATCGATGCTCATACGCATACATGCACCAATATATATATATATATATATATATTACTCTTCAAGTAAAATTGAATTGAGTTCTACGAACCGCTGGTGTATTTCGTATAAAGAAATACGTTAAAATTTCCTTCGATCCCGGCTTGGCACAATCGATCGTCTAGCCACAATGAGGAGCTGTGATACAGTGAAACAGTCTGTCTATGGATGACTATATATATATATATATACAAGGTAACCAAAAAAGTTCTGTCCGTTTTTTGATTAGTCATTGAATGAAGTTGAAATATATACGAAATGCGTGTAGCAATTGTTTTCAAATTCGGACAGCCGGAAGTAGGAACACCAGACGTTATAAAAAAAACACGCACACCGTGCCCGGCCATCAGTTATAAGCCGGACAGCTGTGAGAAGGATGGAAGTGTCTAGAAATATCGTTCGGGGCTGTTTGCTTTACGACTTCAAAGTGGGCTTATGAGCAGCTGCATCAAGTCGCCGCATATGTCAAGCATTTGGGGATAATGATGTGGATGAATGTACTGCAAAGCGTTGGTTTCGAAAATTCAAGTCGGGAGATTTGTCTCTCCATGATGAGCCTCGCAGTGGACGACCACAGGTCTTGAATGACGGAGTCCTGAAGGCGGCCATTGAAGATGACAGTAGTCTAACGTGTGGTGAACTTGCAAGACAGTTCAACGTTTCCGATGAAACAGTTAGACTTCACCTGCATCGCCTAGGTAAGACTTACAAACTGAGCAAGTGGGTTCCACAAACGCTGTTCGAGGTCCCCAAGGGACAACGAGTGGCAGCCTGCGTATCGCTGCTTTCTCGCCACCGTACCGCATCCTTATTCAATCGAGTGCTTACCAGTGATGAAAAGTGGGTTCTGTACGAAACTCCCAAGCGTTCCAGACATTGGTTGTCTCCTCAGGATGCTGTCCCTCACACCGCAAGACCGCCTATGCACCCACGCAAGATTATGCTTTGTGTCTGGTGGACAGGTCGTCAAATGGTTCATTATGAACTGCTACCAACGAGCCAAACGGTCACTGGAGACCTATACACGCAGCAATTGAAACATGTGCAACTGGCATTGCCCCAGAAGGAGCCAGCACTAGTGAATCGCAAAGGTGTGCTTTTCATCCATGACAACGCCAGGCCGCATGTCGCGCGAGTGGTCAGGGATACCATACAGCAACCTGGATGGGAGACTTATTCACCTGACCTTGCGCCATCCGATTACCACGTCTTCCACTCCCTGGATAATCATCTTCGTGGGAAATCCTTCACCAATGAAGCAGACTTGTGCAAACTCCCACGGACTTCTTTGCGTCAACCCCCCCCCCCCCCCGAGTTGTACCGCAAGGGCATTGAACAGCTGGAGACACGTTGGCAGAAGGTGCTGGATGCCGATGGCGATTATTTCGAAGACTAAATATAAGTTACACATACTGTGAATCGTTTTCTTTTTTTCCTTTAAAAGCGGACAGAACTTTTTTGGTTACCTTGTGTATATATATATATATATATATATATATATATATATATGTGTGTGTGTGTGTGTGTGTGTGTGTGTGTGTGTGTGTGTGTGTGTGTGTGTGTGTGTGTGTGTGCAGAAAAATAGGAAAGAACACGTTAGGTAAATAATCCGGAGTTCTTTAGAATTTTTGTTGTTATTTTTTAAAAACAGTGCTCCATACAGAAGTAGAACTTAAATTATAATTATTTAAAAAAAAAATATGATTCCTTCGCTACATAAGAGTTCTCGTGTTTCAAAAATGAGAGCCGAAACCCTCAATATAATTATTAAAATTAAATTGAATTAAGGTATCAAGCCCTATTTCATCCTCAAAAGGAAATTTAGGAATAACCAATCTTGAAATTTACGCATCTTTATAAGCATGTTCATTCGCAAAATTAATTACTATGGAAACGGCTGGGGCGACCATTTTGATAAGGGGTCTAACAGTTCATTTTTATCCACATCTCAGTCACCTTCGGAAAGAGGTCAAGCCGAGGTAGGATGGGGCATCCATTTCAAAGTGAACGATGGCATTCATGTACCCATATCATCTGGTCAGTCACAGCGAAAGACAGCTTTTGGCACCATGATATGTCGTGAAGTGTCTAGAGAATTTTGTTTTATTTTATCTATTTATTTATTTTTTTCTTTTATTTTTTCCAAATGTCTGTTTCATATATAAACGCGTCGCACTGAACTGCAATTTGTTTTTTTGACGACTTCATAAAGGGTTTTTCAATTTTATGATTGAGTTAAGCTTTTAAGCCTTTTATTAGACGATGATTTTTTTTTATTAAGCTAATTACTTAATGCGAAAATTTGTTGATGTCGGCAAAAAACCGTTAACTCATGTCTATGGTTTAATAAATTTTCATTATTTAGAAACTTAATAATGTGTAGTTTTTCATGTAGGCATAAAGGGCATGGGTCATCCCAGGTTTTACAAGTTCTTGTTCTATTTATTATTTTCCATTTTACTTTTGGTGTTTTATTCATTTCTTTTAAATGCCAAAAATATTTGGATAGAGATGTCTGATTTCTATTTCTAATATTATTGAAGGAGCTCTTGTGTTGTCTCCATCTAATTTTAAATTCATTCTTCGTTGACCCAATGTATATCCTATCAGTGTTAGAACTCTCAATGAATGAGATAGTGCATTGGTATTTCACAGATTTTATGAGGCATTTATTTTCCAACGAGCAATCTTCAGGGTTTCTACAATCACATAATTTTTCATTATTTTTGTCTAATTTTTATTTAGGATTTTTATTAATACTGTTTTGGCATTCGTGTTTTTCCAAGATTTTATTATTATGTTTTTTTATTATTCTTTCTAGATTTTCAGTGCAATATATATATAAGTGAATAAAATCTTTAGACGCTACATAGAAACCGACCGCGGTTTCGACCGCCAAGGTCTTTTCAGGTGGTTAATATTTAATATTAGATAAGATAAAACTACACCGGAAATAATCGCCTGTAGTTAGGGGAGTGAAAGAAGAATATATATATATATATATATATATATATATATATATATATATATATATATATATATTTGTGTATTTAGGCAGCAATCCTTCTTTCAAGCACATTTCATTAAAAACGACTGACAAGGTGCTTTTATTTAGTTTTTTATATAATTTCTCGTGCGATCTAATAAAGTTTTTCTTTTCAGAGGATAAATTATATAAAAATTGTCCGAATGTTCTTTTCCGAGCGCTTTCGGCTATACTTTTAGCCATTATCAAGGATTATATTTCAACTGTTAGAATTAGAAATAGTTTGTGTGTGTTTTATAAAGTGATTCATTTTTTTGTTTCAAAACACGGTCAAGATATTATGTCCATGTTCAAAGTTAATATTATTAAGGGTTGGTTTGTTTAATTTTATAAGTAAGGCTTCCATTATTTTTAGCCTTTTTTTGCAAGTGGATGATGCTATTATATTAGTGTTGTCGACAAGTATATTCCGAATAGTGTCCGGTAGGTCTCCATGAATATTTAAATGAGATCTAATTGAGCTGTTGTCAGAAAGGTGTAGGGTTAATCTGCGTGTTAAACGATTTGTAGTGTGGCCTATATAATTATTTACGAAAGTTGATTCTTGAGGAATACAATTCCTTAATGGACATTTGAATTCGTAAATAATATTTGCTCTATTTAATTTTGTTGTAGGAGGTGAATTATTATTTTTAACTATAAGGTTACAAGTTTTAAATTTTTTATAATAAATAATTAATCTAATTTTTTTGCTATTATCAACTGGTGCTATGTATTTTTTTATAATGTTATTCATTCGGCCTGTTTGTAGTTATCGTTCATTTGAATCTTATAAAAAATATTAATATTATTGTTTATGTTTCGATTCTCGCCGTTGCTATTAGTTACTTTGGACAAGAAACGCCTAATGTGGAAATCCAACAATTGATTAGGAAATCCGTTATTGATCAGCGTTTGCTTTATATTTTTTAATTCATTAAAGAAAAGCGTGCGTGAAGATGAGTTCTCGTGCGCTCGCGTGAGGAAATTCTTAATAACACCTATTTTATACCTAAGAGGGCATTCGCTAGAGAAATTAAGATGACAAGAGTCTTTGCTAGTTGGTTTTTTATAAACAGAAGTTTTAAAAGTATTATTACTAAAATCGACGAGAACATCTAAGAAAGGAAGTTTATTTTTTTCACTAATTTCATAAGTAAAATTTAGGACAGAGTTTTGTTGAAATGTAGTTTTCAGATTTTCTATTTCTTTCTTATTATCAGCCAAAATAAAAATATCGTCAACATAACGAACGTATATTTTAGGTTTAACAACTTTAGTAAAAATCTTGTTTTCGATATAGGCCATATAATAATTAGAGAAGCACGGCCCGAGATGGCTTCCCATACTTACTCCGTCAGTTTGTGTGTAGATAGTACCATTATGGCTATAAAAAGGTACTTTAGTAGTGCATGCAAGCAGTAGTTTCCTTAAAATATTGGATTGGATTGATGGAGGTGGAATTGAATTATTTTTATACACAGAATTAATGATAATATCGATAGTTTCAGAGACGGGAACATTTGTAAATAAATTTTCTACGTCAAGTGACGCAAGAATGCCTTGGTTTGTTTGTAATTTTGTGTTTTTAAGAATTTGGAGGAATTCATGGGTAGATTTAATGCTATAGTTAGTAGGGAGATATGGGGTAATAATGTCGTTGAGAAATTTTGATAATTGGTATATACATGTTGGAATTTGAGAAATGATAGGTCGTAATGGGTTACCTGTTTTGTGTATTTTGACATTACCATATAAGTAGCCGGGTTGGTAATCGCCAATAATTTTATTTATTTTCAAGGATCCTGCTGCTGCATTGTTGGCTGTTATAAGCTTATTAATATATTTCTTTAGGGTTTCAGTAGTGTTCTTATTCAATTTTGTAAATTTAGTACGATCATCAATTAGATGCTGAAGTTTTTTGTGATAATCCAGTTTATCCAAAATGACATAAATATTGGATTTGTCCGCCTTTCTGATTACTATATTAGGATTGTGTTTTAATTCTGTAGCAGCAATTTTGAGTTTTGTTGGAATGTTCTTGTTTCTATTACGTGGAATATAATCTTTTAAACCTTCTACCTTGAGAAGATCTTTGAGGTTTGGATGGAGTATTATCAATTTGTCTTTTTCCAGTTGACATAATGATTGATGTAATATTTCAATTTCAGTCTTCTTTTTGAGAAGGTCGAATTTAGGTTGGAGGTGGCAATTTGGTCCCAGATTTAAAAATTCCTTTTGATCATCCGTTAATATGTGAGCTGATAAGTTTATGTATTTATCTTGGTTGTTGGGAAGTAGAATATTTCCTTGGTATAAGTTGCACAGTTTTTTTGTAATTAATTGTCGCTGGTCAAGTTCATCATTGTTAATACTGATATTGATGTGGTATTGTGCTTCATTATATTCAGTTTCAGTTAAAGCGTTTTTTAGTACTGTAGTATGTTTTTGGATTTCATTATTTATATGTTGAGTTTCATTCTTAGCTTTAGTTATTTGTCGCAAAACAAGATTCTTCCTGAAAGTTATAGTGTCGCTTTCCTTGTTGGCTGCCATGTCAATAAATAAAAGCACCTTGTCAGTCGTTTTTAATGAAATATATATATATATATGTATATATATATATATATATGTATATATATATATATATATATATATATATATCATCCAACTTTATCCGGGTTTGTAAGTGCCTAAGTATAATTTCCTTTTGTGCCTACATTTTATCATGACCTCTCTTCTTTCATTTAATAACTCTGCTACACCCTTATTGGTCACAATAGCCAACTTCTCCTGGCAAAGTCTACAGGAGATGCCGTTTAGCTTACGATTTTTCACTTTTCTAAAGATACTCCATACAATCACTTTTCTTCTGTTATGAATCTCTTTAAAACCCCAGTAATGCTTAGCCAAACTTGCACAAAACCTTCGTTTTGGTAATTTGAAAGATGAACCATGGTTATACCATCTTTTTTTAAATTGGCTCTCCGTACAACCAATATATGCCATCCCATTGCCATCGCTACGCTCTACTTCCGAACAAAAAAGGGCATTTATTCTTGAAATCTTACAATTACACAAGGCCGTATCTCCACACTTCTGGTTCTCTTCATTTTTTTTAATTTCTATCGTTCAATCCTTTAATTATTCTGCCTAAATACCCAGTACAGCAATAACTGAACTTTACTGTATTTTTATTGAATAATTTATGCATCGCGGATTTTGGGGGGGGAGGTGCTTAATCAAAAGATTAAAGAAGAAATGAAATCGTGGATTGAACCAGGTGACGTTTCTCCTTCTTTTTCTTCTATCCCAATTATCGTTATGTTTTTCGCTTCTTGAAATATAGGCCAGTGCTATGCCCTCCTCTTTTAATGCTGAAACATATTTCTTCTTTTTTTCATTAAATATTTCTTCATTTGAAGACGTTTGCGATAGTCTACACTATCCTCCAAGTGGTATATGATTAATAACACTGGATGAGTGGACAGATGCAGTATTTATGTATTTTAACTTCGTGTTAGGTTTTATGAATGGGGAAATATTTCCATCCAACAAATTCAACTCAATATCCACCTTTTTATTTATTCTCGACTGTGATGTCAAAGTCCATTTCCTTGGATACTTGATGCAACTTTTTCCTTATGGAGTCGTTCTTTCTTGTATCATTCGGTACAACCATCAGCCCGTTGTCACAGTAAATCCCTTGATTGTCTATATGGACAATTTTATTGATTTTGATTAATACGTAAATTCCTTCCAACTCCGATACTCGCACCATCGTACGTTTCTTCGGGCAAAGTTGCTACTTTCGGAATTTTTGATCCACACTTCACCGCCATGGAACAATACTGACTTAGAGCAAACGTATAACAACTCTAATATCTTCTGGTTTCAAATTCACAAAATCTTTGGCAAATAACAGATCTTTTGACAAACATTTTTCCGTAATAGAAGGTTAGAAGTCCTTGATATCATATTTAATGAAAATCAAACCATTTTTATTCGTAATGTTCTGATACCAAGAAATACAGTCCGAGGTCCTCCTCCACTAGTTAACTCATGTAGCCACCATGAGTAATACCCTGACTTTATCACTCGCACCAAATGTTGCGGAGATTTTCTTTGGCTTCTATATTAATATCCTTTAAATAAGAAGCCGGCGCCCCTTTTATAAAATTTAGACACCTCATTAAAAATTCTCCTTCTCTACATGCAGCATTGGTTCATGGCATATAATTTCATTGTCTTATCTCTAATAACAAAGACTTTCTTCATTTCTTTTCAAATTTCCGATATCAGTTAAGAGTTTCTTTGTTTTTGTTGTTTTCCTGGAAGATATTATTTCCTTTTCTAAACTTAATCGTATCCAAAATTCCTATAAGTTCTTTTTCAAACACTGACGTATTCAGTTACAACAGTGGGGTATTTCTCGGTCTTCAATAAAGGTAATTCGGTATCGCTATTATTTTTGCAATGTTAAGCCTTCCATCTCATTCTGCACAAAATCTTCTATTTTATTCAACATGGTGATCATGTATACATGCTTGCCAACCATAGGTATGTTTTCAAGTGAACAGTTTATTCTTATTTCTTTTAAATCCATTTTTGGAATCCAAATATAAAAAGAAGTGGTGCGTGAATTACACAACAATGTAATGTGCTCAACCGCCAAGCGGGAGACAAATTAAACAAGTAAACAAATAATAAAAAGAGCTATTTAAAAACGTGTGTAATAAAAAAGTGCTCGATAACAAGGCAAATACACTAACCTGTAAAGCTATTAATAAATGTATGTAAATCTTTAGACGTTGAATAGAAACACGGCCGCGGTTTCGACCACCAAGGTCTTCAGGCGGTTAATATAGCGAATTAAATTACCTTCCACACACCAAAACTTAAATAAGATAATGTTAGTAATGGAGTAACATTATCATAAGAAATAAATCCCATTTATCCATTTTGGGTGAAAAAAAAAAAGTATTTGTACAATGCAAATTTCAGATTTTAAAACTTTTAAATTGCTTTAATACTCTAGATTATTCAAGTGGGATATTTTAGAATGTATCAGTAATTTTATGAGTAGTTATTTTTATCCTAAAACATGCAAACAAAACATTCTGTAATCGATATTCGTGTAAGAAGATTGGAATCTCCAACAAGATAATGATCCTAAGCACATTGCAAAATCTAAGAAATGGCTTGCTGAAAATAATATAAATAGCCTGAAATGGCCGAGTCAATCCCCAGATTTAACCCCAATCGAGAATTCGTGGTGTTATTTGAAAATTCAAATCCAATCAAGAGCTCCAACAGACATCCTGGATCTGAAGACCATATGTGAAGAATGGAACAAAATACCAACTAAAATTTGCAAATCATTAATTTAGAACTACAAGAGGTTGGTTGCTGTAGAAGTTAATAATGGCTATTCTACAAAGAATTAAATGAAGATTATGTATTTTTTTGCATTGTACAGATACTTTTTCGCCCATTAAAATGGGTAAATGGGATTTTTTCTATTAAATCAATTTTTTCTGTTTTCTATATATATTTAGTTATTATGCATTTGTGTGTAATGAATAACTCGAGGCGAATAAACTTAAGAAAGCTTTATTCACCTTAATACAACTGCTAAACGAAAGAAGTATTTATTTGCATATGAAGAACACATACAAAATGTGGCACAAGGCCTAAAAAGGGGGATGGGGAAGGACGGTCATCATCTGTCTTAAACTAAAAACTTAGCTAGTCGCAACCACTGACCCAAACATATCAACAATAGTCCTACCACCAAAACAACACATTCTTCCATACCTTTCTTACTACATCCACCATAATTCCACAAATTCTCTATGAAAATCTAACTAGTCCCCATATGTACAATTCAAAGTCAGTGGGGGGGGGAATAACAATTTAAAAAACCCCAATGTATATTTACAAAAACAAATGAACTATTTACAAGAAAACAAAACAAAATAAGATTAGTAATAAAACCCCCCACAGTACCTAAATGTGGCAGTAACATCAGTTAACTGGACGAAAAAATTGCGAGATTATAAAAGTATGAAAAACAGTTATCCATCCAAAATCACTCACACAGACACACACTCATTCAGACGCAATAACAAATACGAAGAAAAGAAACACACGCACGAAACGAAAGTCATCTCGCAACTACCAGAGAACTGACGTCACTGGCCACCTAACGCGGGAGGGGATGGGGAATTAAACTAAAGAAAAAATAGGGACAGAAATAAAAGGGGGGCTAATGAGCATACATACTCTAGCTAAGTTAACCAGAAACGAGAAACTAAAAATTCAAAATAAACCTATACTAGTCTAATATCGGGACGGGTTGCGTCTGTTAAACCCTAGAGGGACGAAATCCTGCACCTAGCCGAGGTCCAAGTGCCACTCCAAGTCAGCTCCTCTCACTCTACACATTCGCGCAAGATTTACCCACCTTTTGGCGAATTCTGATGAAGGGAGTCGCCGCCTTTCCGTCCTAATCTTGACTTTAAGCTGATGCTTAAAGTACAAGATTAGTAGGGAAGAAGTGAACTTCTCACCTTCATAGAATCCCTTCTGACGCGTCACCCAAATCACGACTCTCATAACTCCTAGCAAGCAGTGGAACACATAGAGTTCAGACTCCGTTAGCGGCGGGGCCACATTGCTACAAACAGAAGCGGCCTCAAGGACGAAAAACTTTCCCTGCAACATGCGAACCATGAGACCTTCAACAAACTTACACAATGGTGCTACCGACTTGCAATGAAAGAAGACGTGACCAAGGGTCTCGACTTCCCCCTCACAACGTCGGCAGTTTGGATATTTCTCCAAACCCGCTGTGCAAAGTCTTTTGCCGACCCAGAGGGCCCCACGTATCACCAGCCAGGTGAGGGATGCCTCATCGTTGTTGAGACATTTCAACCCGGAAGCCCAAGGCCAGATTGAGCGAGCCTCCTGCTTCGTAAGACCGAGCTCGTCAATCAAATCATCATGAACGGACCCCCTGACTACCACCCGATATAATGCCCTACGAGACAACGCCTGGACGTTGGGGAGGCCAACCGTCGCCCGTAAGAGGTGTTTCAGAGCCAGACGACATTCACGGTAGAAGGAGCACTTGCCACGAGGCAAACGGCCAGCCTCCTCCTCGCCCGAGTGCACACTTCTCAAGGATGGGAAGGATCTACGGGCGTCTTCCTTCCAGAAGGCGCCCCCGTCATCCGAATCGCGACACAAACGATCCAGGAACCCGATGCGAAGCATATCGAGACGAATCTCAATGCTAGGCATACCTAGACCGCCTTCAGTAGGATGAAGGCAACAGATCTCCCGACATACCCTAGGAGCTCTGCCTCTCCACAAGAAAGAGAACAAGAGCTGTACTAATGAAAGCACTGTGGCAGACGGAAGTGGAAGTACCGAGAGTCGGTAAAGGAGAATCGGGTAGATATGTGAAACACATACCTCCGCCCTCCCCTTCAAGGAAAGCCTCCTCCGAGACCACAAATTAATTGCGCTCTCGGCCTTCTCTCGTACCTCCGACCAATTCATATCCAACTGGATATCAGGACCGAACCAGACGCCGAGTATCTTGATCGGCCCATCCGTCCAGCTGAATGGTCCGGGAAGAGAAACCCCCTTCCACGCACCCAACCGCAAGCCAACAGACTTATCGCGGTTGATCTTGGCCCCTGTCACCATCTCATACCCACCGATTTCTCTGCTGACTTCGTTAATCTCGGCTCTGCTCGACACAAGAACCGAAACGTCGTCAGCATAGGCAGAATACCTGGCCGAGGTGGTAGCACCAGGTAAAGAGATTCCGCGTAGGACCGGATTCGCCTTTAACTTGCGAAGGAAAGGTTCCAACGCAAGAACGTAAAGCATAGGCGACAGCGGACAACCCTGACGAATAGATCGAGACAATACGAAAGGTTCCGATCTTACCCCGTTCACTTCTACCAGCGCACCGGGAGTCGCATACATGAGCCGGATCCAGGAGCGAAAGTACGGCCCGAAACCGGCAGCCGAAAGAACAGCCTCCAAGAATCGATGGTCAACCCTATCAAAGGCCTTGGACTGATCTAAATTGATCAGCGCGGCTTCACTGTCGACTTTCTCGATGATCAGGCGCACCATATGAAGGTTGTCCTGAATAGTCCGGCCCTTCACAGAACAAGTCTGCTCGGAGCCAATCAGACTAGACAGGACAAGCTGCAAACGGTTAGCCAAGACCTTAGCCAAAATCTTTAACTCTGTATTTAACATAGTTAAAGGGCGAAAGTTACCTATCCCATCCCCACCGCTTTTGCCCTTACGCACAAACTTGATCACACCCCTGGTGAAGCGTTGAGGTATAGACCCCTGCTTCATCCAGTTGTTGAAGACCAGCTGCAGCAAAGGAACAAAAACGGGCGACTGCCTCAAGTAAACTTCGTAAGGAAGACCATCTAATCCCGGAGACTTATCCAGGCCAACCTGTTTCAGCGCTTCCCAGATTTCCGACTCAGTGATGGGACCCTCGCACCCAGCCGCTTCAGCTGCCTCAAGGCAGGGAAAGTCAGCTAAATAGGTGTCGAACCGAGCAGAGCTCAGACCGGGCTCCCTGGTAAAAAGCTCCCGAAAGTAATCCCGAAAAGCCTCGCATATGCCCGAGTTTGTAGTCACTGTCCGCCCATCCGGCAATGTGACGCTCGCGATATGCCGTCTTGAAGCATTCCTACTTTCCTCTGCACGCAGTTCCGCGGCCATATTCGTCGCCTCAGAGGACATTCTTTTTAACCTAGCCCTAACTACCAGAGCTTGATCCTTCTTGCTAAGCAAGGAGGACAACTCTGCCTTAGCTAGGACTACTTCCCCACTATCACGGGATTTCACAGCCCGATCAACTCTTTGTTCTAAAGCCGTTTGCGCCGCTAATCTATCTACATTGAGTCGACGACTAAAATCAGCAGCAAACGTTCGAATTTTAGATTTAAGTTTGTCCCACCAGGCATTTCCCACCACAGCCCCCGTCAGTTCCCTTTGTAAGGTTAGTAAAAACTGGTCCCGGAAATGCTGCTCGCCAAATAACGAGCAGTTGAATTTCCAGTAGCCAGTTATCCTAACATTAGGCTTATCTAAGTTTACACGGACCCGGACAAGCCTATGATCCGAATAAACTATATAATGAAAACTTGGACACTCTAAGAGCCCTACATCGACTCTCCTAACTAAAACTCGGTCGAGGTAGCTCGCAAGCACACCTACAACCGAGCTGCCACTATTTGTCCAAGTCCACACTACCCGCTGAGGGTGTTCATTCCGGTACTTGTCGATGAGATCAAACCCATCGACAAAGCCCCGAAAATGTTCCACTCCCCAGTTTTTAGTACCCGCTTTATATTTGGACCCTATACGATCTATATCGGGGTCAAGGACGGCATTCCAATCCCCCGCTAAAATTAACCGACGTGATGTCGTCATAAACGGCTCGATCTGCCGAAACAAAGCAAGTCGCTCAGCCTGGATATTGGGCCCATAAACCCCAATGAGACGCAAAGCCTTATCTTTTATGGTAGCATCCAGCACGCAAAGCCTGCCCGCCGGATCTGCGAAGACAAGAGCACACGCAGCCTTCAAAGACTTGCTCACCAGCCAAGAGACACCCCTCGAGCGTCCATCAAAGCATGCTGAATAAAGAGTAAACTCCTTAGACAGAATGCCTTCATAATCGCGAGAAGAAAAACGGGTCTCTTGTACACAACATATATTCACCCCGAGGCTCTGAAGGTCGCGAACGAGTCTCACCCTTCGAGACTCCGACCTCAGGCCTCGGACATTCACACTAGCTAACCAGAGTGCCATTATCAAATCGACTAGGGTCGCCCATCCGAGTAGAACATTGCTGGGGTGAGGACACCGACAGCCTGTCCCATTGAACCTGACGCCATCTCATTTTCGACGGTATCACCATGAGACAGGCCACCGATGTCCGCTGGAAATGTTAACTTCAGAGCCCTATACAGGGAAGGGTGAACAAAAACCGGGACCCTCCCTCTGCACGATTTAGACGGATCCAAATTGGGCTCAAATACCGCCGCTGGGGGCACTAATTTCAAAGATGAGTTTGCCTCCTCAATCATGCCCCAAATCTCCCGCGTACCCGGGCCCGAACGCACAACTGTAAGGAGTCTTTTGGCCTTTTTGAAATTTTTAGGGTCCTCAATATCTAGCCCACTCAACTTCTGAAAGTTGAAAAGGACCTTTAAGGGCCTGGGGTTCTTTGTTATCCCCAACACATTCTCCACATGGACCCGGGATACGCGGCAGACGTCTTCCCCTAAGTTATATGGAGGCTTCAGCTTTTTCTTCCCCTTTTCCCCCACGACCTGAGCGTCTGGACTTCTATTACGTTTTTTATGTGGTGTCTGGGTAGGTGTTGGGGTAGGTGTGCAAGCTGGTGTGTGTGATGGAGTCATTCCAGATGGGGTCTTGATGGGGGAAGGCTTGTTTGATATAGGTTTTTTGATTTTAGCAGGAGAATTTGATAGTGATTTAGGTGCTGGAGGTTTAGCAAATGATGGAGGGGAAGACGGGGCAGAGGATGAGGGGCAGGGAACCCCCAGCGGCTTATGTTTCTTTGCCTTTTTGTCCTCCAGCTTTTGCTTCAACTTCTTCAGGTCCAATATCTTCTGCCAGCTTGGCTCATTAAGTTTCTGGGCAGGAGTCGCAGTCTTCTCATAAGAGGCCGAGGCGTCGCCCTCCGAGCTAGTAGAGGGAATGGGGCTGTAGGTGGTTTTGTCCCCGGAGTCATGCTGAGACAGAGGTCCCGCTGTCTGGACCTTCCCTTTGGCCCTACCCACTACACGCCATCCCCCCTCATCCTTCTCCTTATCCACACTTGTGGAAGGCGTTGGTTTGAGGGGCAATGAGGGCAAAGACCCAACCGAGGGATTTTCCACACCGGCCCGCTTAGTAGGTAGGCCCATTACAGGCGCCGCGGTTTTATCAGTGTCGGCCAAAGGGGGATTTGGGTCACCAGCAACCGGAGCTCCAGGGGCCTTCTTCCCTGGGCAGGAGGAGGAGAGATGACCAGTCACTCCGCACCTCCAGCATACTGGTTTTCTGCCAGTCACAATGACTGGCAATCTCCGGTTGCCAAAATCCAGACAGTTGGGGATGGACTTGAAGGCTGCCTCATCAATCATGATGTCAAAAGTCCACCCCCCGTTCAGATTGTCCGAGAGAGCCCCTAAAATTTGGCCGTACTGCATAAAAAATACAGCCAGGAGCTCTCCGGAAATTTGAGGAGGAACCTCAAATACTGCCACCCTGGTCCTTCGCCTACCCATGTATTCGGTACGGAGAATCAGGTCCTTTGTTATTAATTCTCTTTTCGCCATCTCCAGGCAATCCTCCGGCGTGGGCAGCAGTACGTCCCACATGAAGAATTTCACTCCCTTGATTACTCTTTGGGGTTTTATCCCCAGGGACATAAGTGATTTGATCACAGTGTCTTTCGTGGATCGACAGATTTTGCGCGTACGCCTGTCAACCGCGAAGACGGTCACCATTCTTTGTTCGAACTTCTGAAGTTCCTGGACGTCTTTTAGGATGCCATCTTTATTTACAAGATGGGCAAAATCCTTTGCCTTTTCCAGGAACTCCGCGATGTTCACAATACAACTCGCAGGGGACTTCCAGCAAGAGGGCGATTCCTCGGCTGTAGACTTTGACTGAGCCACTTTCGGCGTCTTTTCACTTGAGTTGGAGACCTGCATGGCCTCCTCCTTGTCATTTGGCTGGTCAGGTTTGCTTGGGGAAACCTTACCGTTTTTTGGATTTCTTATTATCTTTATCCTTATCCGGGGGGTCGGCTTTCGCAGCCGCCCCAAAGAGGTCTTTCTTGACCCCTGACCGACTCATTTCGTCGGCCATTTAACAGTTAAGGCAGAAACACTTGCCCAATTGTGAGGAGTTGAGATATGGATAGAGAAAAAAAATAAAAAGCAAAAACAAAAGTAGTTAAAGATAAAGAAGTACCACTAACAATAAACTTTAAATCAAGGCTATAAAATAATAAACTTGGAAAACTAAAAGTTCTAGAAAAAGAAAAGAAAAACTAGAAACTAAATAGTCTCGTAAGACTTTAAAAAAAAATAAAATAAAAATGGCGCCCGAAGGCAGCCGAAATAAAAGAAAAAACAATAAATAAAACTCCTACTTTTTTTCGTCAATTAACCGACAGAAAGAAAAAGGAAAGAAATAAAAATGTCTGGTTTGACACTAGTCAAACCAAACTAAAAAAATAAAGGTTTGCGGCCGAAGCCGCTAAAGAAATAAATTAAACACCAAAAGCTGAAACTTAAAAAAATTAAAGGATTGCGACCGAAGTCGCTAAATAAAACGGGGGAGGGTAAAAAACGAAAAGGAAGATAAATTAAAACAAAACTTTTTCTTTTTTCTTTTCTTCAAATGTAACAACAGAAAATAAAAAGGCCGGTAAGACTTTGTCTTACCGAACTAAAAATAAAAAATGTTGGCCGAAGCCAAGAGAAACAAATGAAAAATAAAAACTTAAATAACTTAACTTAAAGGACAAAAAGTCAATAACGCGTTCACTCGTCAAGAATGGTCTGAAAAATAACAATCGCCCGGCAGGCGAGCAAACAAAAAAAAAGGCGAATCCGGCAAGAACTGCTAAACGAAAGAAGTATTTATTTGCATATGAAGAACACATACAAAATGTGGCACAAGGCCTAAAAAGGGGGATGGGGAAGGACGGTCATCATCTGTCTTAAACTAAAAACTTAGCTAGTCGCAACCACTGACCCAAACATATCAACAATAGTCCTAGCACCAAAACAACACATTCTTCCATACCTTTCTTACTACATCCACCATAATTCCACAAATTCTCTATGAAAATCTAACTAGTCCCCATATGTACAATTCAAAGTCAGTGGGGGGGGGGAATAACAATTTAAAAAACCCCAATGTATATTTACAAAAACAAATGAACTATTTACAAGAAAACAAAACAAAATAAGATTAGTAATAAAACCCCCCACAGTACCTAAATGTGGCAGTAACATCAGTTAACTGGACGAAAAAATTGCGAGATTATAAAAGTATGGTAACAGTCATCCATCCAAAATCACTCACACAGACACACACTCATTCAGACACAATAACAAATACGAAAAAAAAAGAACCACACGCACGAAACGAAAGTCATCTCGCAACTACCAGAGAACTGACGTCACTGGCCACCTAACGCGGGAGGGGATGGGGAATTAAACTAAAGAAAAATAGGGACAGAAATAAAAGGGGGGCTAATGAGCATACATACTCTAGCTAAGTTAACCAGAAACGAGAAACTAAAAATTCAAAATAAACCTATACTAGTCTAATATCGGGACGGGTTGCGTCTGTTGAACCCTAGAGGGACGAAATCCTGCACCTAGCCAAGGTCCAAGTGCCACTCCAAGTCAGCTCCTCTCACTCTACACATTCGCGCAAGATTTACCCACCTTTTGGCGAATTCTGATGAAGGGAGTCGCCGCCTTTCCGTCCTAATCTTGACTTTAAGCTGATGCTTAAAGTACAAGATTAGTAGGGAAGAAGTGAACTTCTCACCTTCATAGAATCCCTTCTGACGCGTCATCCAAATCACGACTCTCATAACTCCTAGCAAGCAGTGGAACACATAGCGTTCAGACTCCGTTAGCGGCGGGGCCACATTGCTACAAACAGAAGCGGCCTCAAGGACGAAAAACTTTCCCTGCAACATGCGAACCATGAGACCTTCAACAAACCTACACAATGGTGCTACCGACTTGCAATGAAAGAAGACGTGACCAAGGGTCTCGACTTCCCCCTCACAACGTCGGCAGTTTGGATATTTCTCCAAACCCGCTGTGCAAAGTCTTTTGCCGACCCAGAGGGCCCCACGTATCACCAGCCAGGTGAGGGATGCCTCATCGTTGTTGAGACATTTCAACCCGGAAGCCCAAGGCCAGATTGAGCGAGCCTCCTGCTTCGTAAGACCGAGCTCGTCAATCAAATCATCATGAACGGACCCCCTGACTACCACCCGATATAATGCCCTACGAGACAACGCCTGGACGTTGGGGAGGCCAACCGTCGCCCGTAAGAGGTGTTTCAGAGCCAGACGACATTCACGGTAGAAGGAGCACTCGCCACGAGGCAAACGGCCAGCCTCCTCCTCGGCCGAGTGCACACTTCTCAAGGATGGGAAGGATCTACGGGCGTCTTCCTTCCAGAAGGCGCCCCCGTCATCCGAATCGCGACACAAACGATCCAGGAACCCGATGCGAAGCATATCGAGACGAATCTCAATGCTAGGCATACCTAGACCGCCTTCAGTAGGATGAAGGCAACAGATCTCCCGACATACCCTAGGAGCTCTGCCTCTCCACAAGAAAGAGAACAAGAGCTGTACTAATGAAAGCACTGTGGCAGACGGAAGTGGAAGTACCGAGAGTCGGTAAAGGAGAATCGGGTAGATATGTGAAACACATACCTCCGCCCTCCCCTTCAAGGAAAGCCTCCTCCGAGACCACAAATTAATTGCGCTCTCGGCCTTCTCTCGTACCTCCGACCAATTCATATCCAACTGGATATCAGGACCGAACCAGACGCCGAGTATCTTGATCGGCCCATCCGTCCAGCTGAATGGTCCGGGAAGAGAAACCCCCTTCCACGCACCCAACCGCAAGCCAACAGACTTAACGCGGTTGATCTTGGCCCCTGTCACCATCTCATACCCACCGATTTCTCTGCTGACTTCGTTAATCTCGGCCCTGCTCGACACAAGAACCGAAACGTCGTCAGCATAGGCAGAATACCTGGCCGAGGTGGTAGCACCAGGTAAAGAGATTCCGCGTAGGACCGGATTCGCCTTTAACTTGCGAAGGAAAGGTTCCAACGCAAGAACGTAAAGCATAGGCGACAGCGGACAACCCTGACGAATAGATCGAGACAATACGAAAGGTTCCGATCTTACCCCATTCACTTCTACCAGCGCACCGGGAGTCGCATACATGAGCCGGATCCAGGAGCGAAAGTACGGCCCGAAACCGGCAGCCGAAAGAACAGCCTCCAAGAATCGATGGTCAACCCTATCAAAGGCCTTGGACTGATCTAAATTGATCAGCGCGGCTTCACTGTCGACTTTCTCGATGATCAGGCGCACCATATGAAGGTTGTCCTGAATAGTCCGGCCCTTCACAGAACAAGTCTGCTCGGAGCCAATCAGACTAGACAGGACAAGCTGCAAACGGTTAGCCAAGACCTTAGCCAAAATCTTTAACTCTGTATTTAACATAGTTAAAGGGCGAAAGTTACCTATCCCATCCCCACCGCTTTTGCCCTTACGCACCAACTTGATCACACCCCTGGTGAAGCGTTGAGGTATAGACCCCTGCTTCATCCAGTTGTTGAAGACCAGCTGCAGCAAAGGAACAAAAACGGGCGACTGCCTCAAGTAAACTTCGTAAGGAAGACCATCTAATCCCGGAGACTTATCCAGGCCAACCTGTTTCAGCGCTTCCCAGATTTCCGACTCAGTGATGGGACCCTCGCACCCAGCCGCTTCAGCTGCCTCCAGGCAGGAAAAGTCAGCTAAATAGGTGTCGAACCGAGCAGAGCTCAGACCGGGCTCCCTGGTAAAAAGCTCCCGAAAGTAATCCCGAAAAGCCTCGCATATGCCCGAGTTTGTAGTCACTGTCCGCCCATCCGGCAATGTGACGCTCGCGATATGCCGTCTTGAAGCATTCCTACTTTCCTCTGCACGCAGTTCCGCGGCCATATTCGTCGCCTCAGAGGACATTCTTTTTAACCTAGCCCTAACTACCAGAGCTTGATCCTTCTTGCTAAGCAAGGAGGACAACTCTGCCTTAGCTAGGACTACTTCCCCACTATCACGGGATTTCACAGCCCGATCAACTCTTTGTTCTAAAGCCGTTTGCGCCGCTAATCTATCTACATTGAGTCGACGACTAAAATCGGCCGCAAACGTTCGAATCTTAGATTTAAGTTTGTCCCACCAGGCATTTCCCACCACAGCCCCCGTCAGTTCCCTTTGTAAGGTTAGTAAAAACTGGTCCCGGAAATGCTGCTCGCCAAATAACGAGCAGTTGAATTTCCAGTAGCCAGTTATCCTAACATTAGGCTTATCTAAGTTTACACGGACCCGGACAAGCCTATGATCCGAATAAACTATATAATGAAAACTTGGACACTCTAAGAGCCCTACATCGACTCTCCTAACTAAAACTCGGTCGAGGTAGCTCGCAAGCACACCTACAGCCGAGCTGCCAATATTTGTCCAAGTCCACACTACCCGCTGAGGGTGTTCATTCCGGTACTTGTCGATGAGATCAAACCCATCGACAAAGCCCCGAAAATGTTCCACTCCCCAGTTTTTAGTACCCGCTTTATATTTGGACCCTATACGATCTATATCGGGGTCAAGGACGGCATTCCAATCCCCCGCTAAAATTAACCGACGTGATGTCGTCATAAACGGCTCGATCTGCCGAAACAAAGCAGGTCGCTCAGCCTGGGTATTGGGCCCATAAACCCCAATGAGACGCAAAGCCTTATCCTTTATGGTAGCATCCAGCACGCAAAGCCTGCCCGCCGGATCTGCGAAGACAAGAGCACACGCAGCCTTCAAAGTCTTGCTCACCAGCCAAGAGACACCCCTCGAGTGTCCATCAAAACATGCTGAATAAAGAGTAAACTCCTTAGACAGAATGTCTTCATGATCGCGAGAAGAAAAACGGGTCTCTTGTACACAACATATATTCACACCGAGGCTCTGAAGGTCGCGAACGAGTCTCACCCTTCGAGACTCCGACCTCAGGCCTCGGACATTCACACTAGCTAACCAGAGTGCCATTATCAAATCGACTAGGGTCGCCCATCCGAGTAGAACATTGCTGGGGTGAGGACACCGACAGCCTGTCCCATTGAACCTGACGCCATCTCATTTTCGACGGTATCACCATGAGACAGGCCACCGATGTCCGCTGGAAATGTTAACTTCAGAGCCCTATACAGGGAAGGGTGAACAAAAACCGGGACCCTCCCTCTGCACGTTTTAGAAGGATCCAGATTGGGCTCAAATACCGCCGCTGGGGGCACTAATTTCAAAGATGAGTTTGCCTCCTCAATCATGCCCCAAATTTCCCGCGTACCCGGGCCCGAACGCACAACTGTTAGGAGTCTCTTTGCTTTTTGGAAATTTTTCGGGTCCTCTATGTCCAACCCACTCAACTTCTGAAAGTTGAAAAGGACCTTTAAGGGCCTGGGGTTCTTTGTTATCCCCAAAACATTCTCCACATGGACCCGGGATACGCGGCAGACGTCTTCCCCTAAGTTATATGGAGGCTTCAGCTTTTTCTTCCCCTTTTCCCCCACGACCTGAGCATCTGGACTTCTGTTTCTCTTTTTATGTGGTGTCTGGGTAGGTGTTGGGGTAGGTGTGCAAGCTGGTGTGTGTGATGGAGTCATTCCAGATGGGGTCTTGATGGGGGAAGGCTTGTTTGATATAGGTTTTTTGATTTTAGCAGGAGAATTTGATAGTGATTTAGGTGCTGGAGGTTTAGCAAAAGATGGAGGGGAAGACGGGGCAGAGGATGAGGGGCAGGGAACCCCCAGCGGCTTCTGTTTCTTTGCCTTTTTATCTTCCAACTTCTGTTTCAATTTCTTGAGGTCCAAGATCTTTTGCCAGCTTGGCTCGTTAAGTTTCTGGGCAGGAGTCGCAGTCTTCTCATAAGAGGCCGAGGCGTCGCCCTCCGAGCTGGTAGAGGGAATGGGGCTGTAGGTGGTTTTGTCCCCGGAGTCATGCTGAGACAGAGGTCCCGCTGTCTGGACCTTCCCTTTGGCCCTACCTACTACACGCCATCCCCCCTCATCCTTCTCCTTATCCACACTTGTGGAAGGCGTTGGTTTGAGGGGCAATGAGGGCAAAGACCCAACCGAGGGATTTTCCACACCGGTCCGCTTAGTAGGTAGGCCCATTACAGGCGCCGCGGTTTTTTCAGTGTCGGCCAAAGGGGAATTTGGGTCGCCAGCAACCGGAGCTCCAGGGGCCTTCTTCCCTGGGCAGGAGGAGGAGAGATGACCAGTCACTCCGCACCTCCAGCATACTGGTTTTCTGCCAGTCACAATGACTGGCAATCTCCGATTGCCAAAATCCAGACAGTTGGGGATGGACTTGAAGGCTGCCTCATCAATCATGATGTCAAAAGTCCACCCCCCGTTCAGATTGTCCGAGAGAGCCCCTAAAATTTGGCCGTACTGCATAAAGAATGCAGCCAGGAGCTCTCCGGAAATTTGAGGAGGAACCTCAAATACTGCCACCCTGGTCCTTCGCCTACCCATGTATTCGGTACGGAGAATCAGGTCCTTTGTTATTAATTCTCTTTTCGCCATCTCCAGGCAATCCTCCGGCGTGGGCAGCAGTACGTCCCACATGAAGAATTTCACTCCCTTGATTACTCTTTGGGGTTTTATCCCCAGGGACATAAGTGATTTGATCACAGTGTCTTTCGTGGATCGACAGATTTTGCGCGTACGCCTGTCAACCGCGAAGACGGTCACCATTCTTTGTTCGAACTTCTGAAGTTCCTGGACGTCTTTTAGTATGCCATCTTTATTTACAAGATGGGCAAAATCCTTTGCCTTTTCCAGGAACTCCGCGATGTTCACAATACAACTCGGAGGGGACTTCCAGCAAGAGGGCGATTCCTCGGCTGTAGACTTTGACTGAGCCACTTTCGGCGTCTTTTCACTTGAGTTGGAGACCTGCATGGCCTCCTCCTTGTCATTTGGCTGGTCAGGTTTGCTTGGGGAAACCTTACCGTTTTTTGGATTTCTTATTATCTTTATCCTTATCCGGGGGGTCGGCTTTCGCAGCCGCCCCAAAGAGGTCTTTCTTGACCCCTGACCGACTCATTTCGTCGGCCATTTAACAGTTAAGGCAGAAACACTTGCCCAATTGTGAGGAGTTGAGATATGGATAGAGAAAAAAAATAAAAAGCAAAAACAAAAGTAGTTAAAGATAAAGAAGTACCACTAACAATAAACTTTAAATCAAGGCTATAAAATAATAAACTTGGAAAACTAAAAGTTCTAGAAAAAGAAAAGAAAAACTAGAAACTAAATAGTCTCGTAAGACTTTAAAAAAAAATAAAATAAAAATGGCGCCCGAAGGCAGCCGAAATAAAAGAAAAAACAATAAATAAAACTCCTACTTTTTTTCGTCAATTAACCGACAGAAAGAAAAAGGAAAGAAATAAAAATGTCTGGTTTGACACTAGTCAAACCAAACTAAAAAAATAAAGGTTTGCGGCCGAAGCCGCTAAAGAAATAAATTAAACACCAAAAGCTGAAACTTAAAAAAATTAAAGGATTGCGACCGAAGTCGCTAAATAAAACGGGGGAGGGTAAAAAACGAAAAGGAAGATAAATTAAAACAAAACTTTTTCTTTTTTCTTTTCTTCAAATGTAACAACAGAAAATAAAAAGGCCGGTAAGACTTTGTCTTACCGAACTAAAAATAAAAAATGTTGGCCGAAGCCAAGAGAAACAAATGAAAAATAAAAACTTAAATAACTTAACTTAAAGGACAAAAAGTCAATAACGCGTTCACTCGTCAAGAATGGTCTGAAAAATAACAATCGCCCGGCAGGCGAGCAAACAAAAAAAAAGGCGAATCCGGCAAGAACTGCTAAACGAAAGAAGTATTTATTTGCATATGAAGAACACATACAAAATGTGGCACAAGGCCTAAAAAGGGGGATGGGGAAGGACGGTCATCATCTGTCTTAAACTAAAAACTTAGCTAGTCGCAACCACTGACCCAAACATATCAACAATAGTCCTACCACCAAAACAACACATTCTTCCATACCTTTCTTACTACATCCACCATAATTCCACAAATTCTCTATGAAAATCTAACTAGTCCCCATATGTACAATTCAAAGTCAGTGGGGGGGGGGGGAATAACAATTTAAAAAACCCCAATGTATATTTACAAAAACAAATGAACTATTTACAAGAAAACAAAACAAAATAAGATTAGTAATAAAACCCCCCACAGTACCTAAATGTGGCAGTAACATCAGTTAACTGGACGAAAAAATTGCGAGATTATAAAAGTATGAAAAACAGTTATCCATCCAAAATCACTCACACAGACACACACTCATTCAGACACAATAACAAATACGAAAAAAAGAAACACACGCACGAAACGAAAGTCATCTCGCAACTACCAGAGAACTGACGTCACTGGCCACCTAACGCGGGAGGGGATGGGGAATTAAACTAAAGAAAAAATAGGGACAGAAATAAAAGGGGGGCTAATGAGCATACATACTCTAGCTAAGTTAACCAGAAAACGAGAAACTAAAAATTCAAAATAAACCTATACTAGTCTAATATCGGGACGGGTTGCGTCTGTTGAACCCTAGAGGGACGAAATCCTGCACCTAGCCGAGGTCCAAGTGCCACTCCAAGTCAGCTCCTCTCACTCTACACATTCGCGCAAGATTTACCCACCTTTTGGCGAATTCTGATGAAGGGAGTCGCCGCCTTTCCGTCCTAATCTTGACTTTAAGCTGATGCTTAAAGTACAAGATTAGTAGGGAAGAAGTGAACTTCTCACCTTCATAGAATCCCTTCTGACGCGTCACCCAAATCACGACTCTCATAACTCCTAGCAAGCAGTGGAACACATAGAGTTCAGGCTCCGTTAGCGGCGGGGCCACATTGCTACAAACAGAAGCGGCCTCAAGGACGAAAAACTTTCCCTGCAACATGCGAACCATGAGACCTTCAACAAACTTACACAATGGTGCTACCGACTTGCAATGAAAGAAGACGTGACCAAGGGTCTCGACTTCCCCCTCACAACGTCGGCAGTTTGGATATTTCTCCAAACCCGCTGTGCAAAGTCTTTTGCCGACCCAGAGGGCCCCACGTATCACCAGCCAGGTGAGGGATGCCTCATCGTTGTTGAGACATTTCAACCCGGAAGCCCAAGGCCAGATTGAACGAGCCTCCTGCTTCGTAAGACCGAGCTCGTCAATCAAATCATCATGAACGGACCCCCTGACTACCACCCGATATAATGCCCTACGAGACAACGCCTGGACGTTGGGGAGGCCAACCGTCGCCCGTAAGAGGTGTTTCAGAGCCAGACGACATTCACGGTAGAAGGAGCACTCGCCACGAGGCAAACGGCCAGCCTCCTCCTCGGCCGAGTGCACACTTCTCAAGGATGGGAAGGATCTACGGGCGTCTTCCTTCCAGAAGGCGCCCCCGTCATCCGAATCGCGACACAAACGATCCAGGAACCCGATGCGAAGCATATCAAGACGAATCTCAATGCTAGGCATACCTAGACCGCCTTCAGTAGGATGAAGGCAACAGATCTCCCGACATACCCTAGGAGCTCTGCCTCTCCACAAGAAAGAGAACAAGAGCTGTACTAATGAAAGCACTGTGGCAGACGGAAGTGGAAGTACCGAGAGTCGGTAAAGGAGAATCGGGTAGATATGTGAAACACATACCTCCGCCCTCCCCTTCAAGGAAAGCCTCCTCCGAGACCACAAATTAATTGCGCTCTCGGCCTTCTCTCGTACCTCCGACCAATTCATATCCAACTGGATATCAGGACCGAACCAGACGCCGAGTATCTTGATCGGCCCATCCGTCCAGCTGAATGGTCCGGGAAGAGAAACCCCCTTCCACGCACCCAACCGCAAGCCAACAGACTTATCGCGGTTGATCTTGGCCCCTGTCACCATCTCATACCCACCGATTTCTCTGCTGACTTCGTTAATCTCGGCTCTGCTCGACACAAGAACCGAAACGTCGTCAGCATAGGCAGAATACCTGGCCGAGGTGGTAGCACCAGGTAAAGAGATTCCGCGTAGGACCGGATTCGCCTTTAACTTGCGAAGGAAAGGTTCCAACGCAAGAACGTAAAGCATAGGCGACAGCGGACAACCCTGACGAATAGATCGAGACAATACGAAAGGTTCCGATCTTACCCCGTTCACTTCTACCAGCGCACCGGGAGTCGCATACATGAGCCGGATCCAGGAGCGAAAGTACGGCCCGAAACCGGCAGCCGAAAGAACAGCCTCCAAGAATCGATGGTCAACCCTATCAAAGGCCTTGGACTGATCTAAATTGATCAGCGCGGCTTCACTGTCGACTTTCTCGATGATCAGGCGCACCATATGAAGGTTGTCCTGAATAGTCCGGCCCTTCACAGAACAAGTCTGCTCGGAGCCAATCAGACTAGACAGGACAAGCTGCAAACGGTTAGCCAAGACCTTAGCCAAAATCTTTAACTCTGTATTTAACATAGTTAAAGGGCGAAAGTTACCTATCCCATCCCCACCGCTTTTGCCCTTACGCACCAACTTGATCACACCCCTGGTGAAGCGTTGAGGTATAGACCCCTGCTTCATCCAGTTGTTGAAGACCAGCTGCAGCAAAGGAACAAAAACGGGCGACTGCCTCAAGTAAACTTCGTAAGGAAGACCATCTAATCCCGGAGACTTATCCAGGCCAACCTGTTTCAGCGCTTCCCAGATTTCCGACTCAGTGATGGGACCCTCGCACCCAGCCGCTTCAGCTGCCTCAAGGCAGGGAAAGTCAGCTAAATAGGTGTCGAACCGAGCAGAGCTCAGACCGGGCTCCCTGGTAAAAAGCTCCCGAAAGTAATCCCGAAAAGCCTCGCATATGCCCGAGTTTGTAGTCACTGTCCGACCATCCGGCAATGTGACGCTCGCGATATGCCGTCTTGAAGCATTCCTACTTTCCTCTGCACGCAGTTCCGCGGCCATATTCGTCGCCTCAGAGGACATTCTTTTTAACCTAGCCCTAACTACCAGAGCTTGATCCTTCTTGCTAAGCAAGGAGGACAACTCTGCCTTAGCTAGGACTACTTCCCCACTATCACGGGATTTCACAGCCCGATCAACTCTTTGTTCTAAAGCCGTTTGCGCCGCTAATCTATCTACATTGAGTCGACGACTAAAATCGGCAGCAAACGTTCGAATCTTAGATTTAAGTTTGTCCCACCAGGCATTTCCCACCACAGCCCCCGTCAGTTCCCTTTGTAAGGTTAGTAAAAACTGGTCCCGGAAATGCTGCTCGCCAAATAACGAGCAGTTGAATTTCCAGTAGCCAGTTATCCTAACATTAGGCTTATCTAAGTTTACACGGACCCGGACAAGCCTATGATCCGAATAAACTATATAATGAAAACTTGGACACTCTAAGAGCCCTACATCGACTCTCCTAACTAAAACTCGGTCGAGGTAGCTCGCAAGCACACCTACAGCCGAGCTGCCACTATTTGTCCAAGTCCACACTACCCGCTGAGGGTGTTCATTCCGGTACTTGTCGATGAGATCAAACCCATCGACAAAGCCCCGAAAATGTTCCACTCCCCAGTTTTTAGTACCCGCTTTATATTTGGACCCTATACGATCTATATCGGGGTCAAGGACGGCATTCCAATCCCCCGCTAAAATTAACCGACGTGATGTCGTCATAAACGGCTCGATCTGCCGAAACAAAGCAGGTCGCTCAGCCTGGGTATTGGGCCCATAAACCCCAATGAGACGCAAAGCCTTATCCTTTATGGTAGCATCCAGCACGCAAAGCCTGCCCGCCGGATCTGCGAAGACAAGAGCACACGCAGCCTTCAAAGTCTTGCTCACCAGCCAAGAGACACCCCTCGAGTGTCCATCAAAACATGCTGAATAAAGAGTAAACTCCTTAGACAGAATGTCTTCATGATCGCGAGAAGAAAAACGGGTCTCTTGTACACAACATATATTCACACCGAGGCTCTGAAGGTCGCGAACGAGTCTCACCCTTCGAGACTCCGACCTCAGGCCTCGGACATTCACACTAGCTAACCAGAGTGCCATTATCAAATCGACTAGGGTCGCCCATCCGAGTAGAACATTGCTGGGGTGAGGACACCGACAGCCTGTCCCATTGAACCTGACGCCATCTCATTTTCGACGGTATCACCATGAGACAGGCCACCGATGTCCGCTGGAAATGTTAACTTCAGAGCCCTATACAGGGAAGGGTGAACAAAAACCGGGACCCTCCCTCTGCACGTTTTAGAAGGATCCAGATTGGGCTCAAATACCGCCGCTGGGGGCACTAATTTCAAAGATGAGTTTGCCTCCTCAATCATGCCCCAAATTTCCCGCGTACCCGGGCCCGAACGCACAACTGTTAGGAGTCTCTTTGCTTTTTGGAAATTTTTCGGGTCCTCTATGTCCAACCCACTCAACTTCTGAAAGTTGAAAAGGACCTTTAAGGGCCTGGGGTTCTTTGTTATCCCCAAAACATTCTCCACATGGACCCGGGATACGCGGCAGACGTCTTCCCCTAAGTTATATGGAGGCTTCAGCTTTTTCTTCCCCTTTTCCCCCACGACCTGAGCATCTGGACTTCTGTTTCTCTTTTTATGTGGTGTCTGGGTAGGTGTTGGGGTAGGTGTGCAAGCTGGTGTGTGTGATGGAGTCATTCCAGATGGGGTCTTGATGGGGGAAGGCTTGTTTGATATAGGTTTTTTGATTTTAGCAGGAGAATTTGATAGTGATTTAGGTGCTGGAGGTTTAGCAAAAGATGGAGGGGAAGACGGGGCAGAGGATGAGGGGCAGGGAACCCCCAGCGGCTTCTGTTTCTTTGCCTTTTTATCTTCCAACTTCTGTTTCAATTTCTTGAGGTCCAAGATCTTTTGCCAGCTTGGCTCGTTAAGTTTCTGGGCAGGAGTCGCAGTCTTCTCATAAGAGGCCGAGGCGTCGCCCTCCGAGCTGGTAGAGGGAATGGGGCTGTAGGTGGTTTTGTCCCCGGAGTCATGCTGAGACAGAGGTCCCGCTGTCTGGACCTTCCCTTTGGCCCTACCTACTACACGCCATCCCCCCTCATCCTTCTCCTTATCCACACTTGTGGAAGGCGTTGGTTTGAGGGGCAATGAGGGCAAAGACCCAACCGAGGGATTTTCCACACCGGTCCGCTTAGTAGGTAGGCCCATTACAGGCGCCGCGGTTTTTTCAGTGTCGGCCAAAGGGGAATTTGGGTCGCCAGCAACCGGAGCTCCAGGGGCCTTCTTCCCTGGGCAGGAGGAGGAGAGATGACCAGTCACTCCGCACCTCCAGCATACTGGTTTTCTGCCAGTCACAATGACTGGCAATCTCCGATTGCCAAAATCCAGACAGTTGGGGATGGACTTGAAGGCTGCCTCATCAATCATGATGTCAAAAGTCCACCCCCCGTTCAGATTGTCCGAGAGAGCCCCTAAAATTTGGCCGTACTGCATAAAGAATGCAGCCAGGAGCTCTCCGGAAATTTGAGGAGGAACCTCAAATACTGCCACCCTGGTCCTTCGCCTACCCATGTATTCGGTACGGAGAATCAGGTCCTTTGTTATTAATTCTCTTTTCGCCATCTCCAGGCAATCCTCCGGCGTGGGCAGCAGTACGTCCCACATGAAGAATTTCACTCCCTTGATTACTCTTTGGGGTTTTATCCCCAGGGACATAAGTGATTTGATCACAGTGTCTTTCGTGGATCGACAGATTTTGCGCGTACGCCTGTCAACCGCGAAGACGGTCACCATTCTTTGTTCGAACTTCTGAAGTTCCTGGACGTCTTTTAGTATGCCATCTTTATTTACAAGATGGGCAAAATCCTTTGCCTTTTCCAGGAACTCCGCGATGTTCACAATACAACTCGGAGGGGACTTCCAGCAAGAGGGCGATTCCTCGGCTGTAGACTTTGACTGAGCCACTTTCGGCGTCTTTTCACTTGAGTTGGAGACCTGCATGGCCTCCTCCTTGTCATTTGGCTGGTCAGGTTTGCTTGGGGAAACCTTACCGTTTTTTGGATTTCTTATTATCTTTATCCTTATCCGGGGGGTCGGCTTTCGCAGCCGCCCCAAAGAGGTCTTTCTTGACCCCTGACCGACTCATTTCGTCGGCCATTTAACAGTTAAGGCAGAAACACTTGCCCAATTGTGAGGAGTTGAGATATGGATAGAGAAAAAAAATAAAAAGCAAAAACAAAAGTAGTTAAAGATAAAGAAGTACCACTAACAATAAACTTTAAATCAAGGCTATAAAATAATAAACTTGGAAAACTAAAAGTTCTAGAAAAAGAAAAGAAAAACTAGAAACTAAATAGTCTCGTAAGACTTTAAAAAAAAATAAAATAAAAATGGCGCCCGAAGGCAGCCGAAATAAAAGAAAAAACAATAAATAAAACTCCTACTTTTTTTCGTCAATTAACCGACAGAAAGAAAAAGGAAAGAAATAAAAATGTCTGGTTTGACACTAGTCAAACCAAACTAAAAAAATAAAGGTTTGCGGCCGAAGCCGCTAAAGAAATAAATTAAACACCAAAAGCTGAAACTTAAAAAAATTAAAGGATTGCGACCGAAGTCGCTAAATAAAACGGGGGAGGGTAAAAAACGAAAAGGAAGATAAATTAAAACAAAACTTTTTCTTTTTTCTTTTCTTCAAATGTAACAACAGAAAATAAAAAGGCCGGTAAGACTTTGTCTTACCGAACTAAAAATAAAAAATGTTGGCCGAAGCCAAGAGAAACAAATGAAAAATAAAAACTTAAATAACTTAACTTAAAGGACAAAAAGTCAATAACGCGTTCACTCGTCAAGAATGGTCTGAAAAATAACAATCGCCCGGCAGGCGAGCAAACAAAAAAAAAGGCGAATCCGGCAAGAACTGCTAAACGAAAGAAAAAGAAAAGAATTAAGTTAGCTTATTTGTAAGCATATGAAGTCTGTCCATTACCAAACAGAGGGGGAAGCAGGTTGTAGGAATTACTCACAACATTCTCCCCCACCGATGTGGTTATGATTCGTACAGAATAAAGTCCTTCAAACGACCTGGCACTTTGCGGGTCCTTTGGGAACATCTTAATTGTTCAGGTGACCGGTGGCCGTCTACGTCAGACGACAGGTTATAGTTATCGTAATTAACGCATTTCTGCGTAGAGGGTCTCGCCTTGAAACGGCACAGTTTTTTTTTTTTTTATGTTTCGGTTGCTGGGTGTCTGAAGAATAAGTGTCGTCTCCGATGTAGGGTGAGTCCGTTTTTGGGGTGTCGTTCTTTCTTCAGAATCAGAAGTAGAAGGTTCATAAGGATAATCGGATTCATCCGGTAGAGTATCTGAACTAGAAGTACGCGGGATTTGATCGCCTAGCTTAACTGGGCTGGTTCTGAAAACTGGATTTTCGCGATTCTCCCTCGCAGTAGTCTCTTCAGGTGTGTTTCCAGCCGGCGCGAGATCTCTTAAGGAGACTGTTGATTGTCTTCCTTCCGCAGTTTCAATCCGGGCGTATTGGGGGGTTCGCCTCAATTAGTTTCACTTTGCTGACTAAGGGGTCATGTTTACTATGACGAACATGGTGTTTCAGTAAAACGATTCCAGGTTGAGCAAGCCATGAGGGGAGGGAATTGACTGTTGAACTTCGTCTTTGGAACGGAAAAAACCTCTCATGTGGAGTGGCGTTTGTAGATGTACACAGTAGGGTCCCGATAGCGTTTAGAGCCTCGGGGATGACACTTTCCCATTTTGAGATCGGCATTTTCCGGTTTGCTAACGCCAACTGAACCGTTTTCCATATTATTCCATTATATCTTTCACAGAGTCCGTTCCCTTGAGGGTTGTAAGGGGAGGTTCGGCTTACCGCCACTTCGTTCATGCAAAAAATTCTTGAGATCTTCCGACATAAAGGCAGATCCCCGATCTGTATGAATATATGCAGGCACGCCGAAAATTGCGAAAAGGGAGCAGAGGCCTTGAATAACTGTAGTAGCCGTTACATCAGGGCATGGAATGTCGAAGGGGAACCTTGAGTAGTCGTCAATTACAGTAAGCATGTATTTATTTTGAGTTTTAGAAGGTAGTGGACCCTTGAAATCCAGATTAAGCCTTTCGAAAGGCTGAGTGGCCTTTATGAGTGTTGTTTGAGGGGGCTTATAGAATCTTGGCTTATTTTCTGCACATATTTGGCAAGAGTTAGTAATTCTTTTTACATCTTCAACTGAATATGGTAAATTCCTGCTCCGGACTACACGAGTCATTCTTGTGATGCCCGGGTGGCACAATTCTCGGTGTATGCTCTGAAGATCAGATGAGCTTGCTGTTAGACCGCACACCCTTGAAAGTGCGTCAACTGCAGCATTCTCCTTTCCAGGGCGATAGACGTCGAATGAATAACAGGACAGTTCCATCCGCCATCTTGCAATTTTCACATTTTTTATTTTACTTGAGGTTTTCGGGTTAAACATGAATGATACCGATTTTTGGTCGGTGATAAGGTGGAATTGTCTACCGATAAGATAATGCCTCCATTTTCGTAAAGCTTCAACTATGGCGTACGCTTCGAGAGTGTCCTAGAGAAAAAAGCTACAGGCCGACCATTTTGTCTCAAGGAGGCAGCTATTGCCGAATCAGATGCATCGGTTTCAACTACTAGTGGAGCTGAAGGATTAATGGCAGCAATGGCAGAATTAGCAATATCCCTTTTTAAATTTTGAAACGCTCTAATGGCTGAATCAGATAATGGAAAAGTTCTTGAGTAAGTAAATGTATTTTTTCAGAAAAGGACTCAACCCATTGGGAATAGTGGGCAAACATGCCAAGGGCTCGTCGTAATGCAGCTATATTTCCAGGAATTGGTAATTCCGTTAGGGGCTTAAGTCGTTCGGGGTCCGGTCTCATGGCACCATTTCTGACTATGTACCCTAGTAGCTTGATGCTTTTCAAATTATATGAACACATTTCCTTATTAAGGGTCAGGTCATATTTATTTACGGCGGCCATGAATCGTTTGAAGATGTGGTTATGATCTTCCTCGTTATAACCGAAAATAGTGACATTGTCTATGTATGCCACAATACCTTTCAATTTCTCCTTAGAAATGATTTCGTCCATTACCCTTTGAAAACTTGCGACCCCATTTGTAACCCCAAATGGGATCCTACGGAATAGATATAAACGCCCACAAGCTTCGAATGCCGTGTAAGGTTTTTCCTCCGGCTTGATGGGTATCTGATGGTAGGCACTCCTAAGGTCCAACGTACTGAAAATACGATACTTAGTGATATCGGAAACCATTTCGTCAATACGGGGCAGCAGATACGCATCGAGCTGTGTATATCTGTTGATGGTTTGGGAATAATCAACAACCATCCTCTTTTTATGGTTTTCATTAGTCGTTATTAGGACCTGGGCTCTCCATGGCGATTTGCTGGGCTCTATAATATTTTCCTTAAGAAATCTCTTCACTTCCATTGCAATAAATTCCTTGTCTTTGAGCGAATGGCGTCTAGATTTTACGGCTATAGGTTTGCAGTCAGAGGTTAGATTTGAGAAGAGAGATGGATATTGGACTTTTGCAGTTGCTAATCCACATATTTGCAGCGCTGGTTTGGTACCACCGAACGGAATTGTAAGGTGAGAATGTCGGTTAAGGAAATTGTGACCTAGAACTACTTCACAGCAGAGGTTCCTCATTACAAGCAACTTGATTTTAGAATAGAAATTTTCTTTTAGCTCGAGGTTAACCATGCAAAATCCGATTACACGGCAAGATAAGGACGAAGTGGCCATCGATATTTGATTAGAACAGGAAAAGATTTTCCATTTGTTTGTTTCCACGATATGTGCATAGATAAAATTTTCAGAACACCCCGTATCAATAAGAGCGTGGAGATTTAGTCCGTTCACTCTGGCCGGCACAATTGTTTTAGAGAGGCATTTGGGACAGTCGATATTGTAGATAGAGATAGGGTAGCGGCTAAACGGGTTTTCTGTAAAGGGGCCGACCGACAAACCTTTAAAAAATGTCCCTGCTTGCCACATCCATGACATCTGTTTCGAGCCGGGCAGGATGAACGAGCGTGTTTACGAAGACCGCAGAAGTAGCACTTAATCTCAGCTGCAGCGATAGTAACGGGTTGTTCAATAGTATTTGAAGAATCCTTATCCTGGGGGTCACAATGTTGTGAATTTGAGATGGGAATTTGTTGAGAATGAGAATGGGCAGGAATAGTAGCCCCTGAAAAATCAGGTTGCGAATAGAGATCTGATTGTCTCTGGGCTATGTCCAACGTAAGGGCTAGTTCGTAGGCGGTAGCCAGATCAAAGTCCTCGTTTTAGAGCATCCTTTGTCTGATTTGATTAGACCGTACTCCACTGATGAAGGCATCTCTTGAGATATCTCTGGCTTGGCTTGCTGTCAGGGCAGTAAAATCACAGTCGCGACTTAATATTTTCAGGTTTTGAAGATACAGCTCTAGACTTTCTTCAGTCTCTTGACGCCGAGTAGCAAGTAAGTATCGTGAAAAAATGGAGTTTTTCTTCTTAATGAACATAGCATCCAGACTGCTTATAGCAGTATCGTAATTTTGACACTCGGACAAACACTTATAAATGGGAGTGGAAACATGGTGTAATAAGAGGGTTAATTTCTGTGAGCCAGTCAATGCCGACGTAGAAGAAGACTGCAGCTCCGAAAGAAATCCCCCGAACATATCCCTCCAATATTGCCATTTATCACTAGAGTCAGGGTCTGATGTATCGAGTTCCAGTCGGTCTGGCTTGAGGTATCGTTCCATTATTTTAAGTTGAATAAATTGTAATGAATAACTCGAGGTGAATAAACTTAAGAAAGCTTTATTCAACTTAATACAACTGCTAAACGAAAGAAAAAGAAAAGAAAAGAATTAAGTTAGCTTATTTGTAAGCATTTGAAGTCTGTCCATTACCAAACAGAGGGGGAAGCAGGTTGTAGGAATTACTCACAACACTGTGTACAGTTAATTATATGAAAAGTATGTTTATTTATTAGTTGGAAATACAACAAATTAAAAATTTGTATGTTTACGAATATTTGTTTCCCCCACTGCGCGCATATATATATATATATATATATATATATATATATATATATATATATATATATATATATATATATATATATATATATATTGTCTGAGATAAAACATAAACTGGGAATGAAATGCCCTTTTCTTTCGTGTGGTCTGTATTTGATCCATCTTTAATTTTACAAGTAGATAAAAAAATTGATACTGATCATGTTGATTAGACATCTCAGCGACTCCTAATTACTGATGGATCAAATGAACTAACCTCAGTTGTAGAAACAAGAATGATTGCCTAATGCATTGATATTAAAACCTATCTTTCTATCGGTAGGAACCTTAGAATGCACGTGTCGCTTATTTGTGAACCATTTATTCCAGGATCAAGCGAAATCTTTTCTAGAGTAGCATCGACCATACTAAACCACTGAAAGAGGATTAATAAAATTGATGTTACATTACAATCATATTTTATTTGATTAAATAAATGAAAGGTCATTTAGTTATTGAACGCCTCGAAAGATTTTAAAAACATTCCAACTTTAATCTAGAAGTATATAAAATTATACTTATATAGCACAACAAAGTTTTTTATGTTATATTTACAAGATCTAATGCTACACTGTGCTTCATATTTGTTGCTTATGGTTCATATAATTTCGGAACACTGTAGCAACAGTTACTTATAGGGAAGAACACGTCGTAAATTATAATTCTCATTATTAAATTCCTCGTGGTGACTTCGGTAGAGAAGAATCGGTAGTAATTTTGTTCTGCATACTATTTCTAAAGAGTAGTCAGAAAAACAGGGAATTTAAATCCACACGTGGCGTCTCATTAAACGAATTTTAATAAATATCTAATACTTAATCATATATTAAGGGTGAACAGATGCGTTGACTGTCAATATTTTATTATTATGCATTTTAATTTTTGATTATACATCTTCGTTGTTCCTATTTCATTACGAGTTCAACTTTATCCAGTCATTGCTACTTTTCATCCCTACACTTTCGTTGAATAACCTCAGCACGAAATCAGAAATTTACTCGTAATAAACTATTCTTTACGTGGAATATGTGACCACAGCCTAACCACATTAGTATTCCTACTCTGATTTACGCAGCAAGTAAGCTTTTTACGAAGGTGAATTTAACAGCCCCAACATCCAACTGGTTGTGAATTCAGAGTTATCATTCTGCTAGACTTATTGCCAACCTAAGCTTAAATGATCCCAGTTTTCCTTGCTATTTGATCCATAACTGGTGGAAAAGAAATAGATTCATGCCTTTCCCATGTGCAAAAATGAACGCACCGCCCTCGGTATACTGATCCCTCTTTTCGCACTGATATCCGCTACTCTACGTTCATCTTATTCTCGCTGAGGCTTGCCAGTGTAGACCGTTCAATTCTCACTTGGAGGCTCGCTATTGTAGACTTGTGTCACCTTAATGAAAGTTTTGTAAATATCTAGTGATAGAACGAACAATCGCTAAATGAGCAATTGTCAAATAAACCTTGTTCATACAACATCAATGACGTCATTTGCAAAATCAGCGGTAAATATAGAAAATGTAATGGTCCAGTACGACACTTACATGAGTAACTGATTGGTACTGTGCCTCGAAATAAGTCATTGTGATAGTAGCAGCAGGCTAAGTGAAGGTAACTGAATTTAATTAACAGCAATAAAGAAGAAATAAAGGAAGGAGTACACAAACCAATTAATAACAATTACCGAAATATGCACTCAAGTTTGTGGATGTGAAGAAGAGACAGTAGTGAAGATGTTCATCTAAATTTTCAAGATCACTGACTAAAGTTGCCTTGGTTTGTTGGCAAATATTGGTAGTAATGCTAAAGTTGAATCGGTGATAAATGCGTTGGCGAAATGTCTAATTGACGTATGCTGAGTTTCATGATTTGCGTCAGTCTGTTCGTGTGAGTGTGGGTAAGGACATAGAGCTAACCTCACTAACCATTATTGCTAGTGGTTAAACAAGCTGAAAAAATCAGTACTTAACGGCAAAGACAAGACAAGGTTATGGAAAATAGTCTTCAGCATCGGTTGAAAAATATACACGATTTCACTGCTGATTTTTTCGCCTTCGAAAATTACCTATCTCTTTTTACGAAATACTTTTGTCATTTCATTTTCAATCACCGAATACGGAAAACAATCGCTAGAAAACTATTATTCTAGTTAGATCTTTTTCTCTTCAAGCAACATAAATATAAACCTCTTGATACTCGATACTTTTGGAACAGGACATTATAACTGTAAATTATTCTTTCTTCTTTTGTTCATTTTATGTGTGTACATTACGCTTTCACTGCATCTTCCACTGTCTAATATTCTAGTTGGAAAGAAGATAATATAATACCCAAGTCGTATTTTATATTTGCGTTACATTAAAAAGTAAAAGCTTAAGTGCTCGGATCTTGCAGAATCTCTACAAAATCATGAATAAAACTATTGTCTTCATCTATTCCAATGTTCATTCAACCAAATCATTAAAACAAAAATTATTTAATTGAGGATTTTATTTGAGAATTTAATATTGATAAAAAATAAATTGCAAAATAATTTAAACGTGATAAAATGCGTTTCTCCCTTGCATGAAGATCTTTCATTTACGTAAACCATAAGGAGAAAATTTCAGTTGTATGTGTGTGTTTTCTTTACTGATTTAATAATTTTCCATTTTAATTTAAATCTATTACTGAACCTAAAATAAACCCCTTTATTAAAATTATAATTATACAGATACCATTGTCTAATATTTGGCCAGGCCCATCACTATGGGACGCACGGCGGCCTCACACAAAAAATCATTTGCTCTACTGTGAAAATTGTAGTATGTGATTCAAGCTAGATGGTCTGAATTTAATTTTATGTCAATAAGAAACCTACTTTCTGGGAGAGATTGATCTATGATTATCTCGCTATGTACTGGACTCACTCCAGATAATATCAAAATAGACTTTGCACCAAGTTTCACATCAGACCATCAGCGAACCTAGGTGCATTAGCTGGCTAACCTAGATTGTAACTCATAGTCACCAGGTGCAGATTTGCGCCACATAGGATGTTAGTGGCTACCCCTAAAATACAAACCCTGCTGCACTTAGGATGTGCGCACGTAGGACAACCGGATTGTATATATAATTTTCCTACCCGAGAGGTAAAAGAAAGAGAATCTCACTTTCTCTCATTCGGAGAAAAAACACAAAACGACACACCCACTGGCATATATGAATTAAATAAATATATGAGAGTTTTAGTTTTACGTTCAAGGATAGCATTACAAAATGAGGTGAACCAATTTTTGTGTACAAATAGTTACTCCACTCCACCATACAACAGATTCTGGTGAGGGGCTTATATTTGGCTTGGGGCATTTTTTCCCTTTCCGCTTGTTGTAAAATATATCATGAGATACTGCAATTCGATCGTAGTTCTGTTTCTGCCTATACAAAACACGTTGAAATAATGAATATTTCTGATTTTAAAATAACGTTATTTTTCCCTAAAGAAACAGTTACTAAATAAATGCTTTAATATACTTTTAAGAAAGAATATGCCAATTACATCTATAGAATTTGGTGAACGAAAAGAAACCAATGTATGTACACATTTCCCTATCAGATTTATTTATTATCTGTATCTAAGTTTACGTCGTAATTCTTTAATTACATAGGCGGGCTTCCTGACCTGTCGAGCAACAAGCTTTCCTCGATTGTCATTTGCTGATGAACTTAGTAAATATAATTTATTCACTACTCTTCTTACCGATAGTCATTTGAGTGCAACATTTTAAGATACATTATAACTCAGTAACCGTTTCATTAGCCGCATATAAATTCAGTTGTTCATAACCCATTACTTTGAATGTCATCTTATAAAGTAAAAAGAAATACACCAAGAGATTTGTTTTGTCTCTCATTAGATTTACAAATTGAGTCTTCAATTCTTTCTTCTTTATGTGCCAATATTGCTGTCTATTAGTCTTTCTATCTATTTGTTTCTGAACAAGAGCTATCCATCAGTTTTACCGTACAGATATAAAAATAAAAAAAAACACGTTTGAAACGCGTAACTTCAAGGAACCCATTCTCAAACGTTTTAAAAATACAACTCAATTACTTTCATATATTTGTCCAAATCTGCATGAAATTAAAAATGTTCGATATGACATTTTTGCATTTTTGCACAGATCAAATGTAAGAGCGAATGCACGCGATACACTGAAATATTTTCACAACTCGTACGCATCAGGGTTATTTGCAAAAGCCAATTCCAAGGAAAGAGCTTACGCTTGAGAAAACTATTCTTCCGCAGTATAGAGAAAGATCTCGAATATGCCTTTATTATTTCCAAACATAAATATTTCCATGGTTATTTTTCCTCTCATAAAATATTCAGTACTCGAACAATCGTACCGTTTGTTCAGTGTATTATAAACACCAGATTATACTCTATTGTACAATTATTATTATTAGGCTGGTGCAAAAATAATGTCGTTATTTACATAAGTAACATATGTGAGAAAACGACATTACTTTTGCACCAACCTAATACATTTGTTTTTCTGAACTAGAAAGTTAATTGATGGTTATAATCTACTAATTGGTAATAATGGCTGACATTAATTCAATAGTAATCAGGTTTATATGTTTCTAAAAATAAACTAATCTTGTTCAAAATGTTTGCTAATGTGCCAAACAATGAATTCACAAAAAATTGAGAACTGCAGAATGCTTGAGACACTGCGCAGTCCATAGTATCCCCGACAATCATCTCTCATGCATGGGGGAAATGTGACATATATTAGCTTAGCCTAATTTATACCCGGGGTTGTAAAATATCCTCGCTTAAACTTATACTCCGGGTATAAAACAGTCTAGCTTAGTATATTCCCAAGTATAGAATGGTTATTACACCAGTACATTTATATAATTAACAGAAAACTCTTAGAAGTTTCAATAATTATTACTTTAAAAGTATTATTGCTAAACATTGGATCGTGATTAAAAGACAGAGTTAATTACGTTCTAATGCTCTAGAACATGATAGTTATATACAATATCCAATGATTGAAGCAACAGTATATTAAATCAATGGCTTTGAAACAAGTATTGAATGTTAAATGGGTCTCTTGCCATTCACAATTCAGTTTTGTGGCAGTCAGTCTCGCAACTACCATGATAAAGGTTATTAAATATCACTCAGATGGCGCCACTCAGTTAAAGCAAACCTGAGAAAAATATGAGTAATAAAACGTGTCATCACGTGTCGCCGTCGAACAACCTTTTCAGCTCCCACTACGCCTTCAGAGCAGTTGCAATTTGAATCGACATGAAATATTAGGTCTCAACTGGTTCCCTCCACCCACACTTCGTATTGGCTGAATACACAACGTCCCTCTGACAATGGATTGTCCATCACTTAACATTCGATGGCGGCGGAAGTAATGAAAATAATTACAACAGTAGTAATAAATAAAAATTATAAAAATTGCTGATTTCTCGTGATATATATATATATATATATATATATATATATATAGAGAGAGAGAGAGAGAGAGAGAGAGAGAGAGAGTGAGCATCTGTGTACTGACCAACATTGTGTGTGTGTGTGTGTGTGCACTAGTGTGTGTGTGCGCGTGTGTGTGTGTGTGTGTGTGTGTGTGCACTAGTATGTCTGTGTGTGTGCGCACGCGCATGAGTCACTCATCTGCTTTCTAAATGCACTTTCGGATCTAAATAATGACCAGGCGGAGACGTAAACGATGTTATCAAGAAATATAAAAATGGAGATTATGTTAGATGTTATTATGCAAGCCAGTTCTTTCATAACCAGACCTTTTTTGTAGAATTATCAGAAAATAATTACACTTATCTGTTAAATAAAACATGTGAATTTTAACAGGTTAGAAACAATTACAATAACTTATCTGTTGGTGGTGTTCATCATATTGCACATGTATGTACACACACAGGCACACGCACACACACACGCACACACATACAAACATAGATAGATAGATAGATAGATAGATAGATAGATAGATAGATCCAGGTAAAATGAGAGCAAATGGAGTATAGTTCCACTGTCTATAACTATTGAGGTGTCTCCCCTTTTTACACAAATGGACTCACCCGAGGTATACATATACTACTACCAGTGAATACCCGGACAGTCTGTAACAGAGCAGACGGCGACGTCTTCTCTGTTGGACGGTCGAACTCTCTGCCTCTATGCAGAGAGGAACCCGGACGAGGCTCCGCCGAAGGGTAGAGTCTCGTTCGGGGTGGTTGACCAACCCGATCCCGTTCATACGGGATGTACGGGATATTTTAGGCCGAGCCTACGGGCTTGGGAATACCCCACTTTAAACCCGGCCTTGTGCCACATCTATCCCTCGTGGGGGGGGGGACAGTAAATACTGTCTGCAACAGAGTAGACGGCGACGTCTTCTCTGTTAGACGGTCGAACTCTCTGCCTCTGAGCAGAGAGGAACCCGGACGAGGCTCCGCCGAAAGGCAGAGTCTCGTTCGGGGAGGTTGACCGACCCGATCCCGTTTATACGGGTTCTACGGTCATTTTTTTGGCCGAGCCTACGGGCTCGGGAATACACACGTAAAACTCGGCCTTGTGCCACATCTATCGTGGGGGGACAGTAAATACTGTCTGTAATAGAGGAGGGTAGCACAAGAGTCACAGTTAGCGAGCACGTAGACTCAGTAAGGAGTCATACCACGATACTTCAATACCACGACTGTATATATATTAATACTACTAACCCGCATTCCTGGATCTACTAACCCGTATTACCACTTTTTATTATTACGTTAATACATTTATTTCCCTTATCCATTCCTGGCGTTTGTTATTCATTGATATCAGATTTCATCCCGGAATCCACAACAGTAACATTTAATTTAAAATAGAGCTCAATATAGAGTAGAGCTAAATATTATTTATTTTAGACTATTAAAACAGAAACTAGTTACAAATCGCTACACAATTACAATTATGTTTCAACACTACAAATGTGTCTCTCGGGCGATGTTAAACTAAAGTTTAACATCACCCAAGGAGCGATATATATATATATATATATATATATATATATATATATATATATATATTAATTTTTTTATGTTTGGATAATACGAAGATTGCCTTGAGTTGTAAAATGAATATAAGCTCAAAAATTAAACAATATATTAGATGATGTGAACATCATTTTGTATATTACGGAAAACTTGAACAGATATTGCAGAATAAAAAAAGAGAAATTGAAAATATTGGCAAGGTAAGACGCTAATTTTAATAATATGGCAAAAAGTGTTGTGTAATTAAATAGAGAAAAAGATGCAGAATAATAAGAGCACTGGCTGAAGACATGAAAGCGACAAGATTGCCACTTTTAAATGACCACAATGAAAAACGTGTAAATTTATAGATGAATTTTATAAAACGATTTATCAAATGAAGATTTCAGTAATGAATGTGGCGCTACAATCGACGAACCTTTACTATAGACAGTGTTCTCTCTGAAAATATTCAATTAAAACGTGTTAAAAGATAACAGTATAAAGGTGGAGTAATGTTCAAGTCTAGTATTGTGTAAAGTACAACTGTAGTTCCCTATGTCCTGGGTATGACGATAAACTACATCCGCATCCTGGGTATGACGATAAACTACATCCGCGTCCTGGGTATGACGATAAACTACGACCAACCAAAAGGCCGTCGATCCGATCAATCGGCTGGTCATGTCATGACCCATCACATCTAACCCATCCCAAAACAACTACAACTTACAATTAACTTTCCCAACCAAAACCCTACACTAAATATACTAACACCTTACCCCTAAAATGTGATGGAAAGCGGTGGCTTAGGGTCAATCAGTAAAAAAAAATTTAAGCAATGTTGCCAGCTATACGTTTTTCAAACAATGATGTTGCCAGGGATACGTTTTTGAAACAATGATGTTGCCAGCTATACGTTTTTGAAACAATGATGTTGCCAGCTATTTGCTTTTGAAACAATGATGTTGCCAGCTATACGTTTTTGAAACAATGATGTTGCCAACTATACGTTTTTGATATATCTAGTAAATACTGGATCTGGCATTAAATAACCCATAGTGGTTGATATGCCATAAAACCCCAAACAAACAAACAAACAAACTGTAGTTCCCTTCAAAATCTTTGATTATTTCAAAGGTTCAAAAGGTCCATTAATTACTAAATATACTCATTTATATCAATATAAATCTTGTACAGAACACAACCAAGAGGGTTTAAGCTAAAGAGTATACTCATGCAAGGCAGCGAATTACTGGAAAATTCCCCATCATTTTCAGATATTAATACAATAGAAAAACTTCTTCATAGAAGGGAATGGAAACCAGAGTTAAGCAAATAAGTTCCGTAGTTCTTTGGTTAAGTGCCATAACCAAAGAACTACAGACTAAATAAGCAAAAAAATTATCCAACGTTTAAGTATGGGTATAGTTGAGTGTTTATTGCAGGCCTAAAGCAACTAATATCAGAAAAGAAAGGTCATTGACATTAAATTACCATTAATTCTTTCTGCATAGTAAGGATTTCATAAAATATTTACTATGCAGAGATAATTAATAAGTCGTCAATCTTAAATTATTATTTCTTTCGAGTGTAATTTTATCTCTCCACTGAGCAAGTTTTAATTTTGATATAAATTTCATAACATCCATCTTTTCATTCATCCATTTTGGGTATGCCTGTAAATGGGCGAATTTGTTTGGCGTTAGAGCAGATTTTCGTAAAAATTCATATAATTGGCGAAAGTATTATAGGGAACTACGATTCTCGTTCAGCAGTATTGTTTTTGTCATAAAACGTCAGTTTCTCTTTTCCTCCTTGATTCTTTGGCGATGTTTGCCTACCAAAGTGTCAAGTTATTTGCTGGGAACACGTCTGCCATTCCATTGATCTGCAAAGGTATTTCTGGGCGTTACTGCTGATGCTGATTATGTAGCTTATGTTATTTTCCCAGCTGAGGTGATGACGACAGGTCGTATCATTATGCTTTTGATAATAATGATGCTGATGAATAAACAATTTACTGCATGTTAATTAATTGGATGCCTTTAACGGAATGTAATTGGTGAGTGCCTCAAAAGGGTGCAACGTTAACTTAATTGCTGTTGGCAGTTTATTCAAGCAAAAAATAAATGTAAAATTGTTTATACATTTCTCCACTCCCTTTCTCTGTGTGTGTGTGTGTGTGTGTGTGTGTGTGTGTGTGTGTGTGTGAGCACGTGCGCGCGTATTAATATACGCGTGAATGTGTTTACCTACACGTCGGACAATATGTAGAAATAAGCGAATTAATTGCTGCCCGAGCAACCTGCATCATCAAACAAAAACTATGGACATGGTATTTTCAAATGCTCACTCGTAATTCGATTTTAAAGCGTCAGTGTCTAATAAGAGTGCTTCTGTCTATCTATCTATCTATCTATCTATCTATTTATCTATCTCTACATATATATATATATATATATATATATATATATATATATATATATATATATATATATATATATATATATATATATATACAAAGAAAATTAAAAGTTCAAAAACTTATCATCTTCTCAACTTTGTTTCGCAGATATAATCCACTCATTCGGTGTTAAATACTTCTGAATTTATTAACCGATATCCTATGTTAATTCAGTTGATATTTGTGAATAAATTCATTTGAACCATTTAAATCACTGATGAGCAGATTACGTGTGCAAAACTAGAAGTCGGAATAATATTTTTGAATGTTTTATTTTGTTTATTATATATATATATATATATATATATATATATAACCTCATCCGTCATACATAATTCACCACTTCACCAAGGGAATATCACTTGCAATAAACCCCGATACCAAGTCTGCAACCATATCACTGATAGAAATTTAACATCCCCGGCATTCACACAATATTCAAACTACCTACTCTGACTTGTGACAGCACAAATCTTATATATTTACTTTTCTGTCACAAATTCATAAAAGGAAATTATGTTGGAGCAACTGGAACAGAATTCCGTCTTTGGTTCAATAGCAATAAAAAAAATCAAAACAACAACCGTTTCCCTGTCGCTTCAATCAACCGTTTCATAGCATTGATAGCATCAATGCGTGCTTTTAGCGTTTGCATTCTCAAGAGCCGACAAGAAGGACGGAAATCGGTGTTGAAATATATCTTCAAAATAAAATTACACATCGAGGGATTAAATGGGGATTTGTCTTTACTCAGAGAGTATAATTTACACATGGAGAACTGACAAACAACAGCAGCATTCCTCGGAAGAGTAAGTCGCACGTTTTTATTTATTTCTCGTATCGTTGAAAAAGGACACAGGCGCGATCGAAAATTCAGATTTTAAAATCTTTCACTTCATGCTTCAATTTAATCAAAAGATTAATATATAATAAACATCATCAATATTATCAATAATATTATCATTTTGTTGGCTTTTTATTCCTCAAATTTTATTATCCGGCGTATTAAATCCATATATATATATATATATATATATATATATATATATATATATATATATATATATATATATAATGAACCAAGAAAAAACCTTAAAGATCCATTTTCTTTTATAATTTCTTTCACGAAAATTGTCATATTCATCGCTTCAGACCGAAAGTTCTTAATAAATAGAGACAATTCATCCATTTATTAAGAACATTCGGTCTGAAGAGATGAATATAATAATGTTCACGAAAGAAATTATAACCGAAATATATCTTTAAGTTTTTTCTTGATTTATTATTATTATAATTCTCTTTAATTTACAGCTCTCTTTGGATTAATATTCTCCTTGGAATTATCCCTACCATTACAAATTGGTATTATATATATATATATATATATATATATATATATATATATATATATATATATATATATATATATGTTTGTATGTATGTATTAAGACAATGAATTAAGAACGTAAATACAGAATAACTGAAAAACAGAAAAGAATGAAAAATAGTAATAAAAAGCAGAATACGCTATCACTGCTTGTCCCAAATTTGACAAAACCTAAGTCATACACAGGTATGCTTGAATATAAAGCTATACAGGGAAGCTTTTTTCTGGTCTGAAAGTGAAGTTAAAGTACGATAATCTCGTTTTCATGTCTTAAATGAACTAAGTTCTGGGTGCGTAAGCTTTTCAAACCATCTTAATTTTTTCAAATTTAAATTTAAACCATAAGAAAATAAAAATATATTTTGAGTGGAATTGATGGAGCGTCGCTAAAATGTACAGATGTGACAACTACAGCCTCTTTTAAGAGAGAACAGGAAGTCAAAGCTTCAATGACTAAAATGACACTGCGATAAAAGCATTCAAATTTGTCAGACCCCAACTCATTTCCAGTTCCCTGCAAACCCAGTGATTTCAACAAAATATTAATCATGCCAAATAAATCCTGCATAGATATAAGTTTCATACGCCAAACTAAAACAACATTACAGCAGTAATGAAGTAGGTTTGGTTTTTTTATTAATCTTTACAAATTGGCGGTATCTTAGCAAGGAAATATCTGCAGACTGAAGGAGTTGTGAATGAATCTTCGTGACGAAAATCTTGCCGCTGATTGAATCAGGATTGAATTTGTTTTCAGATTCTATTGTTAGATGATATCTGAAATTGATCTCAGAATTGGTCGGAATTGAAATACAACTTCGACTTAAAAATATATGTTTGAATTTAAAATAAACAAATAAAAATCTTTTATATTAACACTTGGCCACATAACTGCACTCAATATCAAAGATCACTTCGGCAAAAAGATATTATCTCTAGTTATTTAACAAATAAACATTCCTTATTATTGTATTTTAAGTGATACTTGTTAAAATTCATAAAATATCTTGAGTAGACTTAAGCATTACAAACTGATTCACATAGATTTCTCCAGACAAACATTAAACAAAAATATATTTGCCGTGCCCAACAGTTATTTCAATATATATATATATATATATATATGTGTGTGTGTGTGTGTGTGTGTGTGTGTGTGTGTGTGTGTGTGTGTGTGTATGAAGCGTTTCTTTACAATATATTTATATATTTTCTGATTTTTTTTCAAATAAAATTTTTTGAAAAACTCGCTTCTAAGTTATTTTTGGCTTCGCGTCCTCTTCATTGTTTCAACTGAGTGCCATGTGACTGCTCTTACATGTATACAAGGAATGTCATGTTTGTATGGCTTCTATAAATAGTGAACGAATAGGGAAGCACGAAAAAACACACAAACATGTTAAACAATCACTAGTGTTTAATTAAACATATCCATAGAAGCGTGTTAAAAGATTAGTCACATCCTAGTTATTTCCCTTAGATTAGTAAACTTATGAATCTATGACACCGGAAATTAATGCTCGGTTTCTACTAAGCGAAACTGCAGAATAGTATCTTCGAACTGTAAAGATTTAACAAGGCCTAAAAAGGTGTCACATTTTTTTAAATTGTATTTTGTTCCAGAAAAATACGTCCAAGGCATATCAAGCAAAAATATAATATGGAATATCAGAAATAAACATTTGTATCAGCCCAAAAATAAGTTATATCAACAAATATGCCTATCTGTATGAAAAAGTCGTTTACAATGAAACCGTGAAACCTCCAGCCTTCTTGAATACTTAAAGAAAATGCACTCTGATGTTGAAGACAACAAATCTTCAGTCACTTTGTTGAAGATAGCAGAACTTCACAATAACACACTGATCGTTTATGTGCCTCATAATATAACATTTAATTGCCAGTTATTACATTTGGTAAGCTTCATATAACTGAAGAAGAGTTTATTTTGTTAGGTGTCAGCGAGGTTCTCTGCACAATCTTATACAGTTCTGAATAAAGGATTAAAGTTATTCCTCTGATTGATAATTATGTTCAGTGGTTGATAGAATTTAGCTTACAAATAACTGAATCCATTCTGCCAAGTAAGGAATCTTTGCTTCATACTTTCAAACGAAACGACCAGAAGCAAAAATTAACGTTTGGTTCAAGGTAACTAAAAAATAAAGACACGGTCGTAGTATTTCATAATGTTAAGGATTTCTTTTCAAAGATTAAACGCCTCCTACTGACCATAATTCTTGGATATGCAATAGCTGAGGCATTACAGATGACATGTTGTCAAGGTGGCTTCATCAGTTTCTTGAAAAATGTGTGTTTACAATGGATTGCGTAAGCAATTGATGGTTGACTTCAGACAACTTGAAGCGCTGCTTTCACAGCAGTAAATGAAATCAAGCCATATGCTCTCAATTCCCACCTATTTTGACAGTTCTGCAGCGACAAAGAAAGATCTTGAACGTTTATTGTTGTACACAGTTTAGATGATTGTCAAGGGAAAACTATCTAATCGGTCTCTACTCATTTTGTTTTAAAGAAGTTGTTAAATTATTCGACTCCAAATGTGTTCTCTGTGATAACTAAGAAACATCAAACATGACATTTGATTACTTGTCAGATATATTCATAAAGTTCAACAACGTTCAACTTTGCAACTGCAAGAAAATAAAGCTAATCTCATAAAACTCAAATCAATCCACTCCCCGTTTCTGTTCCAGCAACAGTTATTCAAATGTTGCATAGCCCGTCATGACTTTGACTTGGAGAAAAAGAAAAGCATACCAGACAATGTCAAAGTATATTATAAACACCTGAATGAACTTCATTGAGACATGCCTGACATATTTCAGGATCTTTTTCTTACTATACCAGACTTGGGGATCAATCGATTCCTAGATATAAGAAACGAGGATACACGAATGGTGAAAGAACTTATTTCACTTCAAAATGATACTGAACCAAATCATCTTTTACTTACAAACATATTCCTGACTTCTTGTCTTAACTGTGGACCAGAGACAAGCCGTACATTATTATCTTTCCAATTTCATATTTACTAGAACGAGGTTTTTTTTCAGTTTTTTCCAAACCAACAATCGAAAAATTACTGAGCGCAAGGATCATTCTTTGTACCTTCACCTTGATTTATAGAAACGCTAATCACTTAAACCAAGCCCATCTATTCGATTAGACCAGTGAAAACAAAGTATTTACAAATGTGATGTAAATTTACTCTTTCATATTACTAAATAATTTACTTAATGTTAAGTTTTATTTGTGAAATGTATACTCTTGTTTATAGTTTTAAATTTGCTATAGTTATACTACCAAGAAAATGGTGTATCTTCGTTGTATGTGTGGCGGGATGCAAGGGATATGGTTTAGGAAGCAATGTGGTCACATTTGGTTATCACTGTCCTGTTATTAACGATATTCAGGAAAGCGCACAAAGTCTCAGAACCAGGAAATTATTCACTGGTGTAAGTAGAGCGATTACCAACCAATAATATTAGAGTTCTAAATGTAAGTTAAAGACGTATAATCATCGACATCTTTCATGTGCCAATGCCGCGAAATAAAGTATAGAATAAATTACGTCAGGACGGAAGACAACGAAAAGACAACGAGAAGAAAGATATCAAGTGTTAATTTTCTCTGCATCTATGCGACAAAAAAAAGAAACAGAACTGAATACTATAGGCATGTTATCCACTCTTCGGTGGTAAAAAGGAGCACTTGAATAACAGGATGAGGAAAACTGAGTGAATCCTCTTGGTTGTCAGGTTTTGATTGACGCCTTAAGTGCGGATTTGCCGGGAACTGAACCAGAGGCTGACACGTCGATTAAAATTGTCGGTACTTGTTGTCAAAAATGAGAAATATGTAGATGAAGGGTTTAAATTCTGGACTAATAATTCAAAGAAAAAGTTTACTTTATCCCACAAGTAAGAGAATGGTATAGTTGCAGTTATAATGACACAAAGATATGGATCACTTTCAATGAAAAGAAGTTTTCTTTTCCGTTTAAAGAAAGGTTTTAAAAAACGCTGATTTCTCTTTTCCCTTGAGAGATGTTACACTGATTCTGTACACATGCATGTCTATAAATTACTGTCCATAAAATTACCTGTAACTCTTGTTGTTCTTTTATGTTACCACTGTTTTCCTTTGGTTCACACACACTTCTATAATATTTACCTTCAGGTTTTACTTTCCGGGTTTTCTGGGGGTTCTGAACTATAGATTACCTGGACAGTCAGTCAAAATCTCGAATACTTATTATTATAATAAGCAGAAAATTCCTTTAGAAGATTGGCATGGTACTATTTTCTAATTTTATCTCTTTTATTTGCCTTTGTACTAGACCAAGTTATTATATTTGATAAAATAACATAATGTTTTAATGTCATCTCCCGTCAGTATGTAGGCGATCATGTCACAGATTATTTTGTTTATTATCTGTGGATTGGCATAGATACTTAGGAAAGAGTGGAGTAGTTGTCCGTTGCCATTTCCAGGGTTTGGAATTCAGGGCTAAGTAAGGAAGACATATTCACGCATTTCACAAGGGCGTTAGTGCGAAAGTGAGTACAACAAAATAGCTCGAAATTTGAACTCGTTTTCTTAACATACAATTTAATAAATATCATAAATGAATAAATATAACGTAATTTTAAAAATCTTTCACTTCAAGCAAGGCGGTAATGACACTAGTACGCAGTGGGTTTCAGAGAGTGAAAGTGAAAGAGAATGCGAAGACTTTAGTGGAGAGGATTAAGAACAGGACAAAAAAAGGAACATTCTTCAAGACAGAAGATGGCGACTGATGTTGCATTCAAATTTTTAAAGATTGTTATTATCAGGGAGGCACGGTGGAAAAATGGATAGCGGCTCGGATTGAGGAATCAGAGAGCCGAGTTCGGATCCCTTGGGAAAGATATGAATCCTCTTCTTCTCCCCCAAGCTATGGGAAAATAGCATGACAGACCGGGTTCTACAGATTTGGATAGCAACTGGTCTGCCGCAGAAAGAAATGGCAATGTACTGCGGGAAAAAAATCTGCCTCATCAGTCATGTATTGAAAGATACATGATCGCCTATCACGCATGGCACAAAACTGACTGAATTATCAGGGCAGCAAATAAACGGGAAGTGCGCGAAAAGAAACTATTGGAGTAGAAGTAGAAGTGATAGTTGAGTTTAGTTGTTTCAACAGTAAAAAGAGTGGCACCTAGATAGCAATCTAGTAACACACTTAAATTCCTTTAGTCGAGGCACCAGTGAAAAAAGCTTGTCAGAGAGAGTTGCCATGAAAATATTTGAGACAGAGAGAAGCCACGTCACGTCAGTAAGAAAGTGACTCAAGATGAGATGCTGCTATGTCAGGATCGATTACATTACAGATCCTTCTTTGGATTTTGTCAAGAACCTCATAAATGAGCTTAGATGCAAGCACTTAAGTTTAAATTCAGTTGGTCATTTCGGAAAAATTCAAATGTATTATAATTAGTAATGGTGACACGTCTAAAAATGACAGTTCATCTAGACAACTATGAATAAGACACACACCCCTAACCACTAACCTATATTTTTCACACTTTTCTGCTTTGGCTCTGACCTGTCTTTTGATTGGTCAAACAGGACATACCTATAAAATTTTGTAATCGTGTTCCCCCTCCTTCTTAACTCTTCAATAAAATACCATTCTGTTTTCAAAAGTAAATCATTTTCATCAAATGTTACCTAACATCCCTTGATAATGAAACAAATATAATGATCCGAAACATAGAAATTTTCGTGTCACGGTGTAAAATATTTTTAAAATAAAAATATTATTAATATTATAAATAAAAATATTATATATATATATATATATATATATATATATATATATATATATATATATATATATATATATATATATATATATATATATATATATATATATATATATATGCAAATGTGTGTACTTGTCTGTGCCAATGTACGCTTGCACTTTTATTATCTGCTTTTAAAATTAAATGTTAAGATTATAGAGATTTTACTTATCACTTATGCAAGCACTCAACAAATCTATGTATCGGTTTTATTTTTCAAAATATTGACATAATTACTTTTTATGATTATTTTCTTTCTCCTCTTCATTTGCCATCGCAAACACATGCATAAATACTCTCTCTGAATATAATAACATGTACAGTGGAACATGTGAATTAATATAAATAGAAAAATGGGAACACCACATTCCAATGTTTTATACATTACGATTAGGTGTCAGACCATTAGACTAATTATTTTAATTGAAACTGCAATATCGCTCTTCACACAAAATGGTGCGCTATTTTATTGCGTACGTGGTTTGTAAGAAATGCCTTCAGTGTAGCTGAAGTTAATAGCTCTTTCATTAAGTGAATAACTTTAAGCGATGAAATTTTCAGATCCTTTATTCTTCTAGAATTTTATATTTATTCGTGGAGTCCAGTATAAGAACACCATAATCAATAAAGGGCATTGACATTGCAGAGTGAAAGGCTTGCATTTCTTTATCATCAGAAGAAGATAGGAAAAACAATTTATAAATTTGTGTTTTTTATAAATTCTCTAGTATAATATTGCTTGCCTGACCTTTCTTTAACAATGAACATTTATTTTCAAAGGGACTTATTTCAATTGTGACTCTTCTGTCTTTCAATTGACTGCAATTATTTGATCATTTATAGTTGACTGCCTCTTCTATCTTTGCCGTTCTCGTTTTTGCCTTCATCATTTGCACTTTCCTTTTATTTTTATTTTCTCTATACATTTTTCTTTAGTTGTTTTTTTTCTGAAGATTTTCTTCTATTTTTCTGCCGTTTTCTTTCGTTTCTTCTTTCGTTTGATTTCAATTCTTCAACTCGTTTCGTTGTTTTCCCTTATATTTCCGTTTGTCTTTCACATTCTTTAGTCTTTTTTGTACTCTACATTGACGAAAAGAATGCAAGCTCCCAAAATAAAATGTTGATTTAAAAACAGTAACTAACAACAAACTATACACTCATGTTATTATTCAGGTCGTTCTACATTTTAGTCTCTTGTCCTTTGAAAAGGGCAAAACGAATTGTAATTAAGAAAACCAATTTGGAATAAGGCTAGTCACCTTATTAGTTGCTAAGAGATAAAGTCAATTGCCCGATATCGACTATGTGCACATTAATGTGTACATAGTCGATGCAGATCAAAAGTGAATATTAAAAGCGGAAAAATTAATTTTTCGCAATGAATCACTTATCATGTTCATGGGACCGAAAAATATTAAATTTAGCACACAAATGAAATGTAAAATTATTTAATATGTGACAGCGGTTCCTTCTGCTTATACTATCCAGAGTTACTGTCGTTCGTATCCTCAGGGGCTAAGGCTATCAAAATCCGAAAAAAACGATGCATTTACCAGTATGTTGTTAGTGTATGTGTGTGTATGCATTCACTTTCATAATAGATAGATAGATAGATAGATAGATAGATAGATAGATAGATAGATAGATAGATAGATAGATAGATAGATAGATAGATATTCGTTTTACTATAGCTTTATTACTTTAACTATTAACGTTTTGCGCAGTTGAGGATGTGAATAAGTTATATCAAAACGTATTTGGATAATATGTTCCATGATGAGCAAATGTTTAAAACTCTCTTCAATAAGACATATGGGCATTTTGATATTAGAGTCAACATGTTTGAACCGAATTCAGCTATACTGAAAGTGTTCAATATAAACTCTTTAAGGAATTGCAACTTTTGAAACTGTTTTGTTCGAACGATCAACCTGTTTTGAGCGGTTATAGAAAATTATTGCAGAGTGTAACATAGGTACATTGGTGTAAACAGACACATAAATAAACAATATTTTACTAATATTTGTGCAGAATAGCATAGTAACTTTTATTATGACAGAAGTACAATTTAATTTTGTTTATTTTTTCATTCTCAGCCATCGAAGTCATCTAAAACAACACTTAAATGCTTTTTGCTTACAAAAATTTGACTGAAAAAACTGGTAGGCAATGAATTGAAACAGACACAACAATAATGACCAGCGCCTCTCATCTGAAACTATCGCCACATCTCTCAATGAATAAAGAAATTCCATTTCTTAATCCATAATATCGAACATGGAGATCCATGATATATTCTTGTATCTTTTGCTCTAGTGCAAGGAATGCGTCGTTCATACAAAAGAGATACTGCAGTTGGCAACACTGCAGGGAGATATATCCGTACTGTTTGTTAGACTCTTTGAATTAGATGTTTAAGAAACTTGTCTTCCTCATTTTTCCTTTAATATTGTGACTGAATATTTTCCAGAAACTTTGGCACCACAAGTTCTTGGAAGTTTCTTCAATCTATCAATGCAGAAAACTACCTGATATGTATGCACAGGAATCGATGGAAATAAAAAGCACAAAATAGAAAATAAATGACGCTCATCTCAACGCAACATTACATTCCTCTTTATTATAACTTTAGCTGGCATCTTATGGATGTTTTTACATTGTAATTATTTGTCAGTTGGAGGAACCAAGTCAGTATAGATTACAATTCCTGTCTTTTCTTATTCATCCATTTTGGACAACATTTCTCCTATTCCTATATAAGCGTTAATTTTGTATATGTAGCTTATAAATCTATTTATTTTTAAGACAGTTGACAAATAATATATCCTTATACAGAACTGATAGATGGATAGATAGATACAGAAAATGTATTGCTTGCATACACACACAGACACACACACATATACATACATACACACATACATACATAGAAAGAATACTTGGGGAAATTTATGACAAAATGGAAAAAGTTTTCTTGTGACGTGTTTCGTCCTTTATGACTCCATTTTGTTTTTCCTCAGTATTGTTTTTGATATATAAAAATATATATCCTTATATATAATACTTCAAACGATGTTTTTAGTGGATTCCCGTATTTGATTTGAATCGCCGTTTTGGGGGGGGTATTATTTTAAACAGTATTTATTTCGTCTACTGGCCTGAACACTCAAGAATACTTAGCAAATGAATTCTCTCCTCTGAAACTGCACCCCACCTTTGCAGGTGAAACCAAGAAAGGTGAACATAGGAAGGCACATTTTCTTTATTTTCAAGTGTTTGTGTTTTCGGGGATATTTTATGATCCATATAAAATAAAAGAGGATCGCCTATTCAAATACGAGTATAAAGTTTGAAATAATATAAATATATCAGATTAGAAAAAATCCATTGATTCTTTTAACGTATATGTATATATATATATATATATATATATATATATATATATATATATATATATATATATATATATATATATATATATACAGAGGAAATTTCCAATGTGCAACGATACAGTTGTAATTAGCGAACATATATGTATGTATGCAATCAGGGATGTTCATATACATAAATGCTGAAAGCAAGTTCAAGCCTCAACAGAATTTTTTTACTTCGGAATGGATGCAATTCAGTGTGACGGGGGAAGAATTGATCTGCTAAAAATATTATGATAAAAATCAAGTAAAAGCAAGATTGTCAAACATAAAATACAAAAAATAATGAAAATACATCATCTTATAATCTCAAAATGATTTGTGTACACTTGTGCATCATGAAAAGTGAAACCTTGCCAAAGACTTGTGTGTCTCGTCCTTCTAAGTGGACTATACAGTTTTATTCTTGGCAACCTTTTATTCTGCCGCAAACATCACCGAGACTGACTTGGCAGATTTCAGTCCAAAAGATGCGACTTTGCTGTATTGACTTAAGATTAAGTAAGGTATTGAAATCGAGATGGAGAAATAGAAGTGGTTTTATGTTGCTGCCGGTGCAAACATTGCAACTAGAGGACTTTGTTTTTAGCTTTAGGCTTTAACATGAGTTCCTGAAAAAAATTCAGACTACTTCATTCTAGATGATTAGGCTCGTTGTAGGAATAAAAACAATGCTTCAGAAATTGATGAACACTTCAAGCAGCTACAACAACAACAACAACAACAACAACAATAATAATAATAATAATAATAATAATAATAATAATAATAATAATAATAATGCGTAAAGCATCCATTATGTTAGATCCCTTATCTTTATTTTCAAGTGTTTGTATTTTGGGGATATTTCATTAGCTTGTATTTTGTCTTCTCAACATACTACGATAATCATAATGTATGCCTTAAAAACCTGACTTCTGCAACTTATTAAACAAAGAAAATATTATATTTGCAAATATTCAAAGAACAATTTGAAAGAAGATATTCTTGTTCTTTAAAATAATAACTTAAAATATATTCGAATAAAAATGAAAAGGAAATCTCCTTATATTTTATTTTCAGACTTAAATTTGCATTTACTATTCGCTGAGCAAGACTTTCAGAAATTGTTTTTATCTAAGGGAACAAATTTCATAATATTCATCGCTTTTAATACTTTTCAACTATTTAAAATTGCGGTGGGAAAATTACTTGCGTAAAAAGCAGCAAAGATTATAAAAAACGTAGTCAAAAATCCATTGAATATCATCGGGACGTTTGCCTAATCGGATGTTCAAAATTCTTATTAGTCTTTGTATTTTTGAGTATATATACAGTGTCGTGAATAGGGCCAGCTAAATTGTATCTTTAAACTTAAGCCATTGAGATATTATTTTAATATTTTGTATATTATTGTATAGTATTAATAATCCAAAAATTTCAAATAATTGTTACGAGTAGAAAATCAATTATTGTAAAATTATTCAAAAACTCGAAAACGATTGGTGCATAATTATAACGCCATTTAAAAAAAGCGCTGCAAGTTAAAATAATTTAAATCAACAATCGCTTAAAATTTTATAAATTATTATAAATAACGCACAACACAACTGGCATAAAATATGGGTGCAAAATTAAGTGGATTTGAAAAAAGGTCAAATAATCGCACTCAAAAATGGAAATTTGAGTAGTAGAGAAATTGCCGTTATGATTAAGCGTTCAAAAACGGTTATTATGAACTTTTATCAAACACAGAAGAATATGGAGCCAGAAAAAGAGCGGGAAGAAGCAATAAATCAAGTGACAGGGATGTAAGAGTGGTCAAAACAGAAGCAAACAATGTCGTCACATCGTGTTCCAAGATCTAGGCAACTCTGGAATTGGGTGTTTCACACTGAACGGTTTGGAGAGCTTAACATATCGTCTGAGTTCAGTTATGGCAAGCTTATGAACGCTCCATGTTTGACCGAGTACCATATGTCAAAGCGCTTCAATTAGGCCAAAGGTCATGTGACTTGGGACAAGCAATAGGAAAGTGTGGCATTTTCCGATGAAAAAAATAATTTGGACAGTTCGGATGGGTTATCTTATTATTGGCTTGACCTAAGAAAGGGGAAATTGGTCTTTTCCAAGCGTGTACAAGGAGGAGGGAGTGTTATGATTTGGGCGGCATTCGGATTCAAAGGCAAAACTCCAAATGTTTTAATTAACATAATACTTGATGCATTGGGTTGTCTACTGCTCTCCTGTCTTATGGAAAAAAAATTGGTGGTCGAAATTGTGTTTCAGCAAGACAACGCTCCTGTTCACAAAACAAAGTCCACTGTGGAGTGGTTTCAAGATAACGATATCAATGTTATGGATTGGCCTGCCAGATCACCTGATCTCAATCTTATTGAAGACCTTTAGACGTGTATACAAGAATGGGCATCAATTTAATAACAAGGAAGAGCACAAAAGTGAAATTTTGAAAGCCTGGGATACAATTAACCAAAATTACACACAGAAGTTAATGTATTCTATGAAAAATAGAGTGTTTGAAGTAATAGCCAATATAATATATATATATATATATATATATATAGAGAGAGAGAGAGAGAGAGAGAGAGAGAGAGAGAGAGACAGACAGACAGACAGACAGACAGACAGACAGAGACAGAGACAGACAGACAGAGAAAATGAGGACGAGAGAAAAATAAAAGTAGAGATGAAAACATTTTCCTTCGGTCTCTCTCTCCCTTTCTTTCTCTCTCTCTCTCTCTCTCTCTCTTTCTTCTTCATTTGTTGATTTTTTTTATTAGGCAAAATTAGGCACATGCGAATATACCAAATTCGTAGATTATATCCTTCCAAGGAAAACTAATGATTTAACTTCCAAAGCCATAAAACCGTTAACAGAACTCTTCAGCCATAATACTTCACTATTCCACAAAGATGGAAATGCATGAACATAACAAAAAAGGACAAAGAAGATTACATAACTTTCGCGTCCATTGTCAACAAATATTGTAACGACTTCAAATTATCGGAACTCAGCGTGGACAATTTCAAATGCTTAATTTACGTCCAAGGCCTGGTCTCAACCAAAGACGCGGAAATGAGACGCAGAATCCTTACTAAATTGGAGAGTGAACAAGATTTGACGCTTCAAAAACTAGCCGAAGACTGCCAGAGATGCATCAGTGTGAAGAAAGATTCAAAAGATATAGAAGAAGCTGGCACCGCGCACATACATAAAGTACGAAGACAAACCAACTTCCCCTCCTCAGAAACAAACCAAACCGATTTCCCCCCTCAAAAACAGGTAAAACAAAATTTTCTAATTCTAAAAGTCAATATCAGAAAAACCTACCACCAAAAAAAACTACCAGTCCATGCTATAGCTGTGGGACTTGGCATTGGTTTAAAGACTGTACATACCGTTTTAAAACTTGTCTAACATGCAAAAAATAGGAGAAAAAGAGAGAAAGCAAAAGCAGAATAAGAATCACGAGGACTGACCAAGCTGATGAGACTAACAAAAGAAAATACGTACGTTGAAATGCAAAACAGAAATGTCAGGCTACAGCTGGATTCTGGCTCAGACTTAACTATTATAAACCTACAAACATGGAGAAAACTGAACAAACCTGCCATGTTACAAACGGATAAAATTGCTAGATCAGTAATGGGGAGAAAGGTAAAATTTGAGGGTGAAGTAATTACAAATGTAACATTTAATGGAATGACGAAAAAGTTAAAAATGTACGTATTAAGAAATACAGAAAACCTATTCGGAACGGACTGGATGCAAAAATTCGAACTTTGGGATCTACCAGTAAGTACATACTGTCAAAATGTAAAAAATTTATTAACCGAAGCAGACAAATTAAAAGAGAAACTAAAAACGAGTTTCCCCGAAGTATTTTCAGCAGGTCTCGGAAGATGTAAGTAAATGGCAGCAAATATCGAAATAAAAGAAAACGTTCAACCTATCTTCAAGAAAAAAGGAGTGTACGGTTTGCGTCAATAGAAAAAATTGATCAAGAATTAGCTAGACTTGAAAACTCTGGCATATTGACAAAAGTAGAATACAGTAAATGGGCCGCACCAACGGTCTACGTCAAAAAGAAATCAGGCGAAATTCGAGTTTGCGCTGATTTTTCTACAGGTTTGAACGCAGCAATAAAGGACTACCACTATCCTCTACCCAGTCCAGAAGAAGTATTCACTAAATTAAATGGCGGAAAAAATTTTTCAAAAATAGATTTAAGTGAAGCGTACCTGCAAATTCCAGTCGATTAGGAAAGTTCAAAACTACTATGCTTAAACACACACAAAGGATTGTACAAATACCAAAGACATTTGGGATTAAGGTCGCGCTGGCTATATTCCAACAGACAATGGATACGATGCTTGCCGGGCTAGAGTACACGATTGCATACCTGGATGACGTATTGATTAATAGCGAAAGTGTTGAACAACATTGGGAACATGTACAGGAGGTGTTTAAGAGAATGCAAAGCTATGGATTCAAAGTAAAAGAAAACAAGTGCGATTTTTTCATGAAGGAAATTAAATACCTTGGCCATATCATAGATCAAGAAGCTAGACGACCAGACCCTGAAAGGTCAACAGCAATAAAAAAAAAAGTGCCAGTTCCTAAAAACATAACAGAACTACAAAGTGTTCTAGGCTTAGTGAGTTACTACAAGGAATTCATACCTCACATGCATAAACTTCGCGCACCACTGAACGAGCTGCTAAAGAAAGAAAAAGTTTGGCAGTGGACAGATCAATGCCAGGAAAAATTTGAAAAAATAATTAAGACGTTAACTTCAGATTTATTTTTGACACACTACGATCCTAAACTAGGAATTATTGTAGCAAGTGACGCTAGCGCCTACGGAGTCGGGCGTGTATATTGCATAAAATGCCAGATGGGACAATAAAACCCATCGCACATGCTTCTCGAACCCCACTACCTGCGGAGAAAAATTACTCACAAATAGAGAAAGAAACTCTGGAAATTATCTTCGCGGTCACAAGGTTTCATAGGTATATCTATGGTAGCTATTTTACTCTACAGACGGATCAAAAACCGTTACTAACAATTTTTGGTTCGAAAAATGGTCTACCGGTTTACACCACAAATAGGTTACTTAGATGGGGAACAATTCTTCTAAACTACAATTTCAGATTGGAGTATTTACCAACGAAAAAAATCGGGCATGCGGATGGTCTGTCGAGACTTATACCAACAAAGACAGGGCCATTGGAAGATACGGTAATCGCAGCCCTAAGAAATGAAGAAGATATCAAGACAGTACTATGTGGTACAGTTAGAAACCTCCCAGTCACACTGCAAGACATAAAAAATGAAGCCAAAAACGACGAATTCATAAATGAAACAGAAGCAAAAATAGCAGAAAAAAATGAGTTTTTACTATTTAATCATAATGGATAGTTATAGTAAATGGCCGGTGTTTCGTTTCAAAAATCCTACTACAGAAACTATTACAAATTGCCTCCATGAGCTATTTGCTCGGTTTGGTGTAGTGGATTGCCTAGTCACAGATAATGGAACGCAATTCACATCAGCAGAATTCCAAGAGTTTTGCGAAATTTATCAAGTAAAACATATAGAATCCCCGCCTTATCACCCAAGATCAAATGGGCAAGCGGAGAGATTTGTTGATACACTCAAAAGAGCGTTACGAAAAGCCTATGATGTGCCTGCGGAAAAAGCAATACAGCAATTTCTTCAGGTATATCGAATTACGCCAAATAATTCTACACCATCAACGTTATCACCCGCAGAAGTAATAATAATAATGGACTATTCCAGACATCATAAATACTGCGCCTCAACAGGGAGCAGAGTTCAGAGTCAGACAGAGTCAGAGTCAGAGTCAGAGTCAGACGATTACTGTAAGACATTGGAATAGTGATACTTGTCGAGACAACATAGTTCACTCTAATCAAATTTGATAGTCATTACTAATACTTCTACTTCTTTGTACATATTTCTGTTTGTAATATATTTGTGTTATTCCATACCTGTGTTCGAGTTATTCTTCATTGGTTCTACCTTGAACCATCACCGTGCTACAAGGAACTTGGACCATAACACTAATTCTTTCAGGGCTTTGATGTATCTTCTAGGAAGTGCGGTGTCGTTCGTATTTTTGTGTGTAGATGTGAGTAGGCCCTGGATATAGCCTTTGGTAAAATCGGAGTCATTGTGGCGATGATTTTCAATTATGTAATCCGTGGTGTCATATTTTGGTATTCCAGTGGCAAATTTCTGACCAAGGCTGAGTGCTTCTAGTTGTGTATCCGATAGTTGGAATTTGGATAAATTTGTTATTAGGTCTTTTCTGCCGACCTTGGACCATTTGCTATTATTAATGAGTTTATTGATTTTGTTTTTCAAAACACGGACCTTCTTCTTATTATTATTATATTCGATTGATCTTTTTATTTCATTCCGTTCGTGTTTTTGTAGGTGACTTCCTGCTATATATGCCTTATGGTAAAGAATGGCTTCTTCTTCTTCTTCTTCTAATTCTTGTATTGAATTTTTCAAGAATTCATGGGCATATATCGAGTCATACATATTTAGTTTTTTTGCTTTGAGAAAGTCCACATTGGACGAAACGCGTCGGCAATTAATAGTGTTTTCCTATTGTCATTTATATTTATAAAGATTGTCTTATCTACAGGTTAACTCTGAGAAATGTTCATATATATATATATATATATATATATATATATATATATATATATATATATATATATATATATATATATATATATATATGAATCGGTACGGATTTTTCCCTGCGGTTCCATTTGTTGGTTCTTGAATAAAAAGATTAATAAAAAAGATTTTTTAATAAGCAAACACTACTATCTTTCTAGTGCCTTGCCTACTATCTTTCTAGTGCCTTGCCAACTGGTGTTTCGTTTTGTAACAATGACAAAATCTTTCAATAAATGGCGATCGTTTCATAATTCGGACACTTCTCCAAAGTTCACACATTCCATAATGATTTTTTCCGTCTGAGCCATAACTTTCTTTCTAATAATGAGTTAGCTTCTTTGTTTGACGCTTCGATTTTTATTTATTCTAAAAAATAACAATAAATATACAAAGCATAATCTACATTCTCTATCTGCTGTCTTAGTTATTTGAATTCCAAAGGGTTTTTTCATGGTTGACAGTGTAGTAATAATGTTATTACAATATAAATTAGTTTTCCTCGACTTCTTACGCCAGCCTCCACTTTATAATATGGGGGTTTAATTACTATGGAAAGTAGGCTGAAATATCTGTGATAATTAGTAAAACTTTTGTAATGCGTTCTACAGAAAAACGGTTTTCCTATTTGTCACTTGGTAGTCCTACTTTTAACAATTAAGATTCCTGGGGAGAGAAAAAGGGCTGCATAAATTCATGCTGACACCCTCGTGTCCATTACAATTTTATGAATATCGAGTCATACACATTTATTTTCTCTGCTTTTTAACTAGAAATAATAAAGAAACATAAATAGAAAAAAACTGCTTTCACTACTGCGTTGTTGCAACATTTTTACGTGTCTGTGCTGGCCAGTTTGGACAAAAATAGGAAATTGCTCTTTACTGGAAATAAATAGCTGTAAAGACGCTGTTGGTGATTTCACGCCGCCATATTGTTTTCTATCACATATTCTGCACTACAAGCTAAGGTAAACGACACTCCAATGTGCAATATGATAAAAAAAAATTTTTAATCTCGAAACAAGTCGTATTGTACGCGACTATATATCTACGCTGTTTCGTAAATAGAACTATGCGCTAGCTAGTATATAACACAAACGTTAGTGACCGACATTTCACGCTTTCTTTAAAACGTATATACACATCGACAGAAGCTATTGTAAGTTTCGTAAAAATGTATATGTACATCCTCTGAAGACAAAATTTTAAATTAATAATAAAGATTTCTTTATTATGCTGAAGAATTGACTTTTGGATATAGAGTAGTTTATAAACATCATATCATATTCTTACTGGACAAAATTATGTCTGGCAATTAATTAATTAATTTATATGCATAAACCATTAACTAAAATGAAAATAAAAAGATTTTGTAGAGAAAAACGTAATTTATGGATTATGAAAAATGCATCAATAGTTAAACGCATAGAAAACAGAAAAAAAGACTGTACCAAACGAAAGCTATTGCAACCTACGAATGCACAGAAATTGAGAATTGCTCAAGACATATGCAAATAATATTGTGAAAGCCGGGAAATTATTGTTAATATAACACGAATATTGTGTTCTGCATAGAAAAAATAAATCATTTATGAGTTGATATGCTCAACAGAGAACAAGAACGGAATAAAAATTACAGAATTATGATTAAACTGGGTTACATTTTTCTTTTTTAATCGTATGAGTTCATAAGAATAGTTTTCTGCAGCCAATGAGAAAACCTGCTTCACTCGTACAAGCTTCACTAATCAGAACCTGCAACAGACGAATAAATACTTCGGGAACAGCTTGTACAGGTAAATATAATTTACAAGACCGCGCCGTGTGGAATTATGACGAGTTTTTAAAATGTTTTAAAATATCTAAAATAATAAGAGGAAATGTCTTTTTGTCCGCTGTAGACCCAGAAACTACTGGATGGATTTCAACCAAATGTAGCATGCATATAGACTATGATCACACGCTATGTAAAATTGACCTAGGTAAACCCTGAAGGTCATGAAAGGTCAAAATTAAGTCAAAGAAGCCATTTCTGTGAAAGTTAAATATTTATTCACACGTAAATATATAGTGGTAATGGAGGTAAACTAACATTTGGTAGAAAAGTAATGTGTGGTTACTTCCCTTATTCATTTTAATAATCTATGCAAATAAAATAAGTGTCTGTTTACACAAAATTAGTTTCCGAGCAAAGCCGTGCACCTCTGTCGGTAAACAATAAAAAGACATGAAATAACTAATTAAAAAGCATTAATAAATGTAAATATTTCGAAACATATCAAAGCATAAAGATTTAGTTTCAAATCAAAATCGTCTTTAATATATTAAGAACAATCGTTTTAGATAAAAGGTTTTTAGAATTTTCAGCCCAAACAGTCACTATGATATAAACATGGCGATCGCTTACGTGGAAATAACTCACTTATATGTAACATAAAACTACCCTCCCCATATCATAAATGGAACATACAGAAAAAAATATTTTAAAATGCTTTTCAGCTGTATTTTAGCTTTTAAAATATAATTATTTCAAAAGAAATATTTGACTTATTTAATTTTTACAACATTATCTTTATTTTAATATGAGACGTAAAATTAAAAATCTTAAGTTGCTTACTAGGTTTCTTTTAATATCAATCAGTAATATTTGATATAAAATAGAAATAATTTTAATCAGAACTATTTTACATAAAATTGAAGTAATTTCCATAAGTAGTATTTGTCATAAAATATAATTGATATAAAATTAACAATTAGCATTTTTTCTCATTTTAATCTGGTAACATCTTACGTCCAGTTTTTTTTTTTTTGAGTGACATTGTATTTACCATCGTATTTCTTCTGTGGTAGACATTATACACATGTGAAACGGTTTCTTACTGTGTATGATAACTAAATACAAGTTTTCCTCGACTAATTACTTCTAATGTCAGATCATGTCATTTGATAGGCAAATGAAGTATTTGTCTGAATGAACGCGCAGTTGACGAGACAGGTTCAACAAGGAAGTAAAGATATTTATTAAGTTTAGCTTAGTCTGTTGGAAGGCCGCATGCAGCATCAGAAGATTGTGTTGCGCAATTTTACAATTAAAGAGGTACTGCTTTGAAACTACCTCACTTAAAAAGCAGACAGTTGCATTACAAAATCAACATTTGTGACCTTTTCGGCTCGGACACAGCAGAAATAACAACAAATGAGATCAACAATAGACCAACGCTTAAAAACAGAATATTAAATGCTACAAATTAGTATAAGGTTAACAATCTTTAATCCGGAAATCACATGTGCATGTATAATACTAGTTGTTAATTACAAGATTAGTGTTGATTATGTTAGAATAAACCATAATTTAGCAGTTAACCACTTTTTATATTTAAAATACCCTGTAAAACAGTACATCTTGTTAATAAAGAAATAGAACAATGAAAATCCATTTCTATCTCATCTGTTATTGACGACGTATGGGGGTTGCGCTTCACACTACTGGAAGCACTTCTTCTATTCAATCGAGCAATGATTAGAGCTAAACATTAGCAGGTTACAGTTAAAACAAAATGTGTTGAAGACAAGTAGAAAAACCTTCAGTGTCTTTGAAAGCTCAGGCACCACCAAACATTAGTTGCATGAGCGTACAGTGACTCGGTAAAGACTGAAATTGCACTTGGGTAATTTAGTGCCGTATTATTGAGTGAATCTCATTGTTGATTGATACCCTGTAAATATCACTCAGTATAATAATACAATTTTGTGATGTTCCTTCTGTGAGAATGCCGAGAAAGAGGTTTTAGTCAATAAAATTCGCCCTAAAATCTCATTACCTTAGTCTTATAGAAAAATCCTAACTTCACATGTTTATAATTCGTTATAAAATAATAGCGTTTCATATATTGCGATATTCATATTGATTTCAAAACAGTTACAATTTTCTTTGTATCTACAGAAAGAATCAAAGCGAAAGTTATTGGAATATATAGAATGAAACATTCATATGCGTCGTATTATAAATTAATTTAGGAATGCAATTCACATGGCGCATAACTCAGCTCAAAAATATATTGGTCTGAAATATAGTTAAACAATTTGGTGTCGTCTTCTTGTCGGATCGATAATTTAAAATTATGTTACTGGATCAAAACTTATTATTTTTACATAAATATATTCTACATAAAATTTAAAGTTAAATAACTTACATTTCTAACAGCTAAATATAGATATTTAATCTTTGCAAAATTTTATAAAATAGTCGATCGATTATTCCTCTTTGTTTCTATAATGAAACCAAACGAATGTCTTCAAAACCATCTTTTGAATAGTTTAGCGAAAAATTTTCATGGTTTATGTTAGATTTAATATCCAGTAAACATTAACTGTTCTGCTAAGTTGTATCGTTAAGGCGTGTGAGTTTGTCGTAAACCCTTTTTTTCTTAACCTAAATTTTGAGGACTTTATAAGATGCAAGTTTTAATCCAGCAGTCAGTGTTCGAGCCAAATTCTTTAGTAACAATTACCGGCGCTAAACAATTTCCCCCAAAATGAATAAATTTTACAGCTTCGTAACAATCTTATCTGATCACAGTGGTTGTCAAACATTTTCAAGCAAATTTACATGGGTTGTTTAGCATGACATTTTTACGTTGTGACTTATATCCGAAATACTAAATAAATTATCGCTACTTATGTTCATATATATATATATATATATATATATATATATATATATATATATGATGTCTTCACTCTTCATTGTTGTTAGCTTCAATGCGCTAACGAAACTTCGAATCGTCATGACTGAAATAACACCCACTCATTTAAGTGATAATTTTCGACACATTAATTCTATTAACGCTCTATCCTTACCTTTTGATATCGAGTATTTTTGACAAAAATCTGCCTGCCTAAAATGCGTTTCTAGTGGAAAAAGAACAAGCAATTTACCACCTAGAATTTCTTACAATTTAATACTCTATCTATCTATCGATATATATATATATATATATATATATATATATATATATATATATATATATATATATATATATATATATATATATATATATATATATATCATTCGCAGACAGTACTGTTCCACTGTATCCTCAGTGAAACTAGACATCCGAATGCCTCAAGCCTAAACCGAAACCCAACAGATTTGGTGTCAGTCAGAGTGTCTACCAGTGAACTATCTTCACTCGGCAGAGAGAAAAAGCTAATTCTACCGTATTGTTTTTAGGAATGTAAACAAATGCCAATCAGTTAGAGGGCTCCAAATTTATTTTACTGAAGAGCTTTGCATTAGCGCAGGTGGTTGTTGTTTATATAATTAGCCTATCTTAGGCCGGTAAAGTAGTATTAACGCTTAGTGTGAAGATTGCATTGTGCCATGAAATCTTATGTAAGATACAACATAACCAAAAAAGTTCTGTCTGTTTTTGAAGGAAAAAATAAAACGCTTCACAGTATGTGTAACTTATATTTAGTCTTCGAAGTAATCGCCATCGGCATCCAGCACCTTCTGCCAACGTGTCTCCAGCTGTTCAATGCCCTTGCGGTACAACTCTGGGGGTGGGGTTGACGCAAAGAAGTCCGTGAGGGCTTTGCACAAGTCTGCTTCATTGGTGAAGGATTTCCCACGAAGATGATTATCCAGGGAGTGGAAGAGGTGGTAATCGGATGGCACAAGGTCAAGTGAATAAGGTGGATGGCACAAAGTCTCCCACCCAAGTTGCTGTATGGTATCCCTGACCACTCGCGCGACATGCGGCCTGGCGTTGTCATGGATGAAAAGCACACCTTTGCGATTCACCAGTGCTGGCTCCTTCTGGCGCAATGCCTATGGCACACGTTTCAATTGCTGCGTGTATAGGTCTCCAGTGACCGTTTGGCCCGTTGGTAGCAATTCATAATGAACCACTTGACGACCTGTCCACCAGACACAAAGCATAATTTTGCGTGGATGCATAGGCGGTCTTGCGTTGTGAGGGACAGCATCCTGAGGAGACAACCAATGTCTGGAATACTTGGGAATTTCGTACAGGACCCACTTTTCATCACTGGTAAGCACTCGATTGAATATGGATGCGGTACGGTGGCGAGAAAGCAGCGATACGCAGGCTGCCACTCGTTGTCCCTTGTGGACCTTCAACAGTGTTTGCGGAACCCACTTGCTCAGTTTGTACGTCTTACCTAGGCGGTGCAGTTGAAGTTTAACTGTTTCATCGGAAACGTTGAACTGTCTTGCAAGTTCTCCACACGTTAGACTACTATCCTCTTCAATGGCCGCCTTCAGGACTCCTTCATTCAAGACCTGTGGTCGTTCACTGCAAGCCTCATCATGGAGAGACAAATCTCCCGACTTGAATTTTCGAAACCAACGCCTTGCAGTACGTTCATCCACAGTACTATTCCCAAACGCTTGACATATGCGGCGACTTAATGCAGCTGCTGATAAGCTCACTTTGAAGTCGTAAAGCAAACAGACCCGAACGAGATCTCTAGACACTTCCATCCTTCTCACAGCTGTCCGGCTTATAACTGATGGCAGGGCACGGTGCGCGTGTTTTTTATAACGTGTGATGTTCCTCCTTCCGGCTGTCCGAATTTGATAACAATTGCTACACACATTTCGTATATATTTCAACTTCATTCAATGACTAATCAAAAAACGGACAGAACTTTTTTGGTTACCTTGTATGAACCAGTTTTTTGTTTTTAAATATTTTTAATAAAGGATTTCGATTTAATTTATAAAAAATAAATTACATTACGATTTACTTTGTTGAAAATAATTAAAAACAAAAAACTACTTCATTTCGTTTTCCTTTATTAATTTACTTTGTTAAAAGATAATTAAAAACAAGCGTTTTATTGAATTATCTTTGATATGTCAATTTGCTTTATTAAAAAATAAATTTATTCACGATTTACTTATTAAAAACAAAAAAACTGGTTCATATTTTGCATAATACCTTTTCAAATGGCTTATTTGAAGAAAATATTCACTAATTAAGGTTTTAATCCTTAATAAATTACTTTTATTCGGTTATTAAAAAAAAAGTTACGATTTTCTGGTGCCGTATTGTCTCGGTCCTGTGAATAATTCCTTGTATTTACGTAAGTTTGTGTATATTTGTAAAAGCGTGTGAAGGAGAAAGAGATGCAGAAAATAAAGGAGATTATAATGATATGTTCATTATCTGACTATGAATGGGAATATTAGTCGACAAGTTTATAATTGCAGTCGTACGCTCAAGTTTCTTAAAAGAGAAGACGTTCAACTCTAGGAGGGTATATTAGTTTCTTTCTATATGTGAGTGAGTCTGTGCGAAAGAGAACTTAGAAAAAGAAATAAATGTCCGTTTTGTACATCATCGATAGGATGAAAAAGAAAAAAATATTGCTGTGAGATAAATAGGAACCAAAAATGAAATATGGAAGCTCAAAAAGACAAAATGAAAATGTCTCTGTATTTCAGTCAGGTTTTTGGAACGAATACACAATGAAAAGTGACACACGATGTTTTTAAGATTCTGTTGTAGAAACCTGTTTTCTTTTCCTATTTCTCCTTCTCCACGCTAAATCTCTCTCTCTCTCTCTCTCTCTCTCTCTCTCTCTCTCTCTCCATCTATCCAGCTATCTATCTATCTCACTCTCCATCTATCTATCTATCTCTCTCTCTGGAGTCCGCTTTCTCAATCTCCATATTTCGGCATATGAGAAACTCTTTTTGTTTCTCTTTCGTTCGTTATTTGCATGAACTATTCTATTCTTTTGTTTTGTCATATTCTGACATTCTCTCTCATACTGCCACTCGTGCACACACTCATACATATAATTTCTCTGTCACTGTTTCTAGCTTAGTATATACCACTTTCATTTGTTTTTACTTCATCTCGCCTTTTTATCTCTTCTTTCTTTTTACTTTCTCTCTCTCTCTCTCTCTCTCTCTCTCTCTCTCTCTCTCACTTCTACGACTTCTAATATAGAAAATTTCCGATTCTTCTCCCTTTCTTTTAACTGCCTTTCTTCTTCCACACACACACTTTCATCTTTAGCTTTACTCCTCTTTCTATCCTTCTTTCCTCTACTTTAATATTTCTTTCCCTCCCTTTTTTTCTGTTTTCCTATCTTGATTTCCCATTTATGTCTCTCCCTTCCTAGCTATCTTTCTGTTTTTAGTTCTTTCTCTGTTTATCCGGCAGTATGTAAACAACAAATCAATGCAATTGGTAGACATGTTTTTTGGCACCAGGCAAATTTTTTTCTCTTGCACAGATAATAAGAAGGCGGAAAAAAAAGAGATGACATACGGTATACGGACGAAAACAGGAAGTGTGGGTTGACGTTGGTTATTGTTTACCTCTATAGAAGCTTCAATGTTGGGGAATATATATATATATATATATATATATATATATATATATATATATATATATATATATTATAATACATAATGAATTTCCATGGTCTTTACACACCCCTCTTGTCAAAAATCCAACAAATTGTTTCGATTGTTTTTAGAAATAAACCTCAAAGTAAAGTTAACAGCCAATGTTTGAATATTCCTTGTTGTTTCCCTTCTTTTTCACTATCGATTTCTTCTTTTCTAGCACGCTCTCCCTGTCTGTGCATATGTACTTGTTGGCCTATAAGATATACATGCCCGAATTTAATTGTTTTATAAGGGTGATTTCGAAACCTCTACTCACTGCGGATGGCTTACTATCATGTCACATTGAAACAATCAGTTGATCAATGAATAAATGACAAACCTATGAGAAAACTGAGATTTAAACACAAAGTACAGTAAATGATAAATACTAACTGCAATTCATCGTGTCCTATATAATACAGTATTAACGAAGGATTACTTCTCTGAATCTGACCAAATGAATAAATATCTGAATTTATTTTAATGCCTTTTTGGTCAGGATGAGAACTTCCCAGCATCACTCATATCTGACATTTTCCATTTTTTATATCCCAAAGCCGTGGTTTAAAAGCTGTTTCTTCAATATCTATTTACACGTAGTCAACAACTTTAATTTATTTCTAAAAATAATACCGTATATACTTTAGTAAAATATTTGGAGCTAATGTAATGTTTATTGGCGCTGAATTGGACTCAGATTAGTCTCTTCTGTTCACTTTCACATTAATGTCTGGAGAAATTAAGGCATCCATCTTTCTTCCTTAACTATAGGTTAAATAGCAGAGCAAACTGGTTTCTCTAGACTTGAATGGCCAACAGTTTAGAAGATGGACTACTTTGAGTTCAAAACCGTGTAGAAGACTACAGGGAAACACTCCATTGTTAATCGCAAGAATGCATGATAATTCAAAGATAATAGACAAAAAATGGTCCGCGAAAAGTCAAGATCTCCTACATCCTGAATGGACATGTCATTAAAAAATATCTATAAACAAGTACGTCAACAAATCCATAGAAAGCATTTATTTTACACAATAAATATTTATTGTTCAACATAATATACTTCCTTGTCAATGCACTTTAACTAGCGCTTCTCCATAAATCGCATAAATATTAACTTATTTTTATCATAAATTTTCACTTATTAAAGTGAGATTTTAAGACAAAAATTCAGATTAATAATCGTATCAGGCTAAGGATTTATTGATGCACTCTTTGAATTTACCTTTCGAGCTTTACAGATGTTATCAGTCCTCGAAATAATTATATAAGTAAAAAGAGAAAAACCAATAAATAAAAAACTTTTGGTTTGAAGTAGAAACCATGAATGACTGAAAAACGATTTTCACTTTTCTCTTTTTTTTATTGTTTTACAAAGGAAACAGAAAAGTTCTTCGCTATTTCTTCCTTCATTTACTGAAAACATTTTACGAAAGAAAATGTATATACTCAGCACGCTTGGTTAAGATTGGAACAGAAAGAAACCAAATAAAAATGCATGCTGATTATTAGAAACTCAAAACTTTGATGGAGGAAGTTTATAGAAGTCGAATGCATGCATCGATCACTGCGCCTATGACATTGTGGGCGAGAGCTTTTCTTTCTTTTTTTACAGCATAAAATCATCGCAGCATGGTCATTCTGGTTCATAGAACTATATTCTCATATGACTAAAAAATATATCTTCACCGAAGTTTTTTTTTTCATAGACATTTGTAAACATGTATTTACGCTCATTGTATTTCAATATGAAAGTGTATTCATTCATTTCTCATTCCTTTGTTGGTTCATGTGTACGCATGCTCATATAATTCTCGAGTTGCATGTCGTTGTTCTGTCTTCTTCAGGTCTTTTCTATCGTATTGTGTCATATTATACAGGGTGAACAGGGAGAATACGAAATAAAGGCTTACATGTTGGCATATATATATATATATATATATATATATATATATATATATATATATATATATATATATATAAACACAATTGTTTATTACTTCAAACATTGTTTTTATTAGAAAGAAAGAAAGATAGAAAGAAGCGCAGATGGACGAACGGACGGACGGAAGGAAGGAAGGAAGGAAGGAAGGAAGGAAGGAAGGAAGGAAGGAAGGAAGGAAGAAAGGAAGGAAGGAAAGAAGGAAGGAAGGTAAATGCTGTTAAAGAATTAACAACTCCAAAGTTTTACCGATTTTAAATTTTAATGCCAAAAGATTCTCGTTCGAGTTCATTATTTTCCTCCATTTTTGTTTTTGTTTTTCAACTGCGTTTTTTAAGCAATATGTGTAAGTTTACCGATTTATGCATCTAATCAATTAGAACGCCCTTTAATAGAAACAACAGAAAACGACGGCAGACAGAATCTACTGATATGACATTGACTAACATATGTGCCACAAATGTAAAAATTTCATTAATATTTTGAGGATGGTAAGAAAAATGACCACCAAATATTCCCGTAAAAGCAATGATTTAGGGCTGGCTAAACTGTGATGAACTAGGAAGAAAATCACGAGAAAAAAAGGAAATAACTTGGAAAAGAAAAGAAAATTAGTTAGACGTGAAAGGAAGATGAATAAAATAAATATCTATAGGTGGAGGATGTAATGAATTGAAAGTATAATGTCAAGAAGTAAAAAGAATAAAGAAAGTGGAAAATATTTGTTTTTACAGAAAGTGAAGAAAAATAATCAAGAGACTCATGAAGCAAAAAAAAATTACAATGAGTTTTGTACCAAAACTGAATTACACATTTCCTAAAGTATAATTTGTTGCTGTTTTCTTGTAAGGATTTACAGTTTTGATGGAATAAAAATAAGCATTATTTTATGTGACTAGAATGCAATAAATATGATAATACCAATGCCAATGGACTGAATCTAATTTAATGTCAATAAGAAACATTTGTTCTTAAAGGAGTTGATTTGTGCCGATCCTAACATGTATTAGGCATATCAATATGTAGAGATACCAAAGTAAGCATTGCACTAGATGCCACACAAGAGATTCAAAATAGTCAGGTGCGTCAGAAGGTTGACCTGTAAAGTGTCCTCATAACCAACAGATGTAGAATCATGTCTGGAAAGGTGTCAGTGGCCTCCACGACATGTAAACAAAGTCGACACAATGACGAATATAACCTGCACAGAACTGGTCAACTAGATAAGTAATATATATATATATATATATATATATATATATATATATATATATATATATATATATATATATATATATATATATATATAAGCGCCACACCTTAGAGAGAAAAACAAGAGTGTCTCACATCCTCACAAGAAGATCGACGTCCGAAGCAATTCCCCCAAATCACACACCCCACGCAGACATTAATTGACGAAGTCTAGAAGTGAATAATCAATAACTTTACGTGTGAAAGTTTTAGTCTGATAATCTTATTTTTTAGTATTCTTTATAATGTAGTTAGAGGTGCATGTTGGTGTTGGCGAACTATCCACTGGTTATAAAACTAAGAAAATATAATCCGTTTTGGGATATAGATCACGGATTAAGCAATGTAACATAGAACCGTTATCATTTATCTGGATATTGACTGAGTTGAATTGATATGATGCATGGCAAAATACTTTTCTCATATCCGATACGTTCATGCTTAATTAAATTAAAACAATTCAGTTCCAACCACCTGCTTCCCTATTTTGTTCTTTTTACCTTATATTAATTTTCATTGTCATTATTAAATACATCTAAGGACTGGAATTAATCTGGAGCTAATTGGCATTCTAAAATATCAATATTATCTATTTCATAAACGATGTGGTCTGCCTACTTAATAATTTAAAATTCTGTTTAAATGACGGGTCACGTAATTCAATTTCTCAAATGTTTCAGACATTTGTAAAGCTTCTGATAACATCTGTATTTTGTTTGACAGCGCAACACAGAAGTCTGAATAAAAGACTGGAAGCCAATGACGGTTTCATTTATTTTCAATTATAATGGATTTAAAGGAAAGACTTGACCAAGTTTGCAAATCACCAGTGTCTTTAATTAATGACATGGACAATATTACATTTCTTACTTGAACCGCTTTGTACGTCGTGGTTAACGGATGGTTACTTGTGAGACACCGACTCCTTGTTTTCTCATCATAAAATGACATTTACTTCTAGCCATATTTCCATTTAAAAGAATCCCGAGAAAATAAAAAGATAACATTGTACAAATGGGCAATGCTATTCATTTCAGACAATTAAACAAAATAGCCAGACTATTAAACCAAAGACAGCCTCGGAGGGATGAGACCCAAACCATTTCATTTTACACAGGGTAAAACCTTCTTAGTAGTCAAATGCCTTCTTTCGTATTAGCGAATATAAATGTAAAACCAATCAAAACTTTTAAAACTCGCTTTGTTTATTGCACATTATTTTGGAAATGGATTTAACCAGTCGAAAGCAACCAACATCTTCAGGTTTAGTCAGTTCAGTTGGAATTAATGCTAAAGAGATGACTATTTGAGTAAAACCTAAAACCTCAACTGTTAGACATTTGTCTTATAGTGTTCAATTCGAGTGCATGCATATTTCTCTGAACTGCATATGCAAAGCATGTCACTGTGCGCGAGAAGCGCTTGATGTTTCTGTACCGTCACTTCTATTATTCCAGGCTTGTTAAAATTTATTGATTTCATATTTTAGAAGCATTTGATTTCTTAAACAATTAGATTCATCACTAACAAGTGACCCATGACTATGACTCGTATATATTGAGGAACAAGGCACAAGAATGTGAAGACAAAGATTCTTTGAAATATCAATGCTTCACCCAGCTATAAAATTCTCAAACACTACCAGGAATTCGCTAACAGTCTTGGTAAAAAATGTTATTATATAGTTTACTAGAGAAAACGTGGTAAATATCTGGAATTAAGTGAAAATTGCAAAATCAAAGTCTAACAAAACTGGTGCCAAACCATAGGAAATTGGTATAGAGTACTTCTAAGCAATCTTCACGAAGAGTATTAAATAGTGGAATAAAGGAAGAACAAAAAGAAATGAAAATCCATAAAGTGAAATACGGAAAGGGCATCGCGGTGACTATGGATTAAACGATTTAATGAATGGTATCGAAATAAAACAAAAACATTAATGGAACATGCGCCACGAACGATTAACGATTAAGATATAATTATATCATTTATTTTTCAAAAACTAACACTAGCAGTTCCTCTTCATAAACATTAATTTGGAAAGTTAATCATAGACAATCATTAGTTCTTTATCGAACATACATATCACTGTTTAAAATAGTGTAGGAAAATTCATGCAAAACACAAGAGAAACATAGTTCTTGCATTTATTTCATGATGCACAATCACACTTAAGACATTCTTAAATAATTTAAAATGTAAAATGCTTTTTTAAAAACCGAAAAATCTTTCTAGGAGCTTTTATTTTAATTTCAAGCTAATAGATTAAATTTAATATTTACAATAAGCAAAATAATTTGCTGTATTTGAAACTGAATTTAAATTGATTAGAATCGTTTTTTATTATCAGTAAAGATGTTAAAACATCCATACTGTCAAATCTATCAACACAACGTAATTCTTTTTATTAAAAACTGTTTCAAATATAAAATATACTTTCTGAAACTTAATTTGATGAAGATTAGCTAATTTAAATTTTAATTAATCTGATTTAAAATAAATATTACTTATTTTAGTCTAAAATATCGCAGAAAAGCATTTTTAGCACGAATGAGTTTTTATGTTAATAACGTTATCGATCTTTTTTCTAACGGGGACATAACTGTATCAATTAATTAACGAATACAACGTGAACACCTTTTTTATTTAATTTCTTAACTACTAAGAAATCTTTAAAATGTCAGAATATATTCAAAGAAAATATTCTAAGCAATTTAATTTCATTATTTTTAGGTACTTTGGCTTTCTAGTCTTACATACGAAGACGCTTGTTGAGGAAATGTTACAAAATTGTCAAAAGATATAGTTACCGCTCTTAATTTCTGATAATGTTGTGTGTGATCAATCGTATTTATAAAGAATCAACACGTTCATACACACATATATTAAATTCAAAAGTATTTTCACAATACTTGAGGTCGTTGAAGTATAGTGAGCTTCTTCCGTTTATGATTAATAAATACGGTCTTAATATAATAACAATATAACTTGAGTGCTACAAATTAATACAGAATTTTAAAAGGCTATATAAGTTTTCTTTTATCTTTATTCCTAAATAAATACATATGTGTGTATGTATATATATATATATATATATATATATATATATATATATATATATATATATATACATATATATATATATGTTTACACATATACATACATATGAACACACACACACATATATATATATAGAGAGAGAGAGACAGAAGCAGAGAGACACAGAGAGAGACAGAGAGACTTAACATTATTCCAACCTGATGGACATTGTTACAAGACTTCCGGATTTCTGTGAATAGATTTATCTCTTATGTTAGGAAAAGCAAAATAGTTTTGAGGAGCGAAAAAGTTTCAGATGAATACAATGAAGTCAACTAAAAAATCTTCCAAGTTCAAATCAATATGTACGAGATGAAGACATGTTGATAAATGCAAATGTTTCAACGTCACGAAGGTTCTTTTTTACCTTTTTCTGTTATTTTTTCTGGGCGCTATTTTCATTGTTGATATTCTTTCTTCTTTCCGCAACTCATATATATATATATATATATATATATATATATATATATATATATATATATATATATGTATGTATGTATGTATGTATGTATGTATGGTCCCTTTTTCGTTGTATTTTTATGGTCAGAACGGGTATCTTTTTCCGCCAACATCATTTCCTTCCAGGTTTTTTCTTCTTTCCACTTTTTAATGACAATATTCTTCATTATAATGTTATGTTTCTTTTTTCTTCTGACCTTTCCTGTACATTATTTTTTCTACTTTGTCTTGTCACATTTCTTTTAATGTCACCCTTCAATTTTGTATTTTTCCTTTTTCTTTACTTTTCCTTTTTATTGATGGTCCTCTTTTGGCTCTTACATTTTTTAATTCTGTTTCCTTTTTTAAGCCTTAATACCACTTCAAATATTTTCTTTCCGTCCTTAATTTACTCTTTCTGAATTGTAAAAACTGGTGTCTTATGTTTATTAGTCTCTTCTTTTTGCATATTTTTCACCGTTTTTTTCTGAGTTTATGTATTCAAAATCTCCTATTCTTCTTCTTCACCTTTCTTTCTTCTTTTCCTAGTTTTTTCTTTTTCTTCATTTTATTTTCTTTTTTCCTTTTTGTTCTTTTTCCTTTTTTTACTATAGCTTTCTTTCCTTTTCCTTCCTTTTTTCCTTTCTTTTTTCCTTTTTTTTCCTTTTACTTGCTTTTTTACTTTTGTTTTTTCTCTTATGTCGTCTTCTTCTTTGCATCATCTCTTGCGAAAGGCTCAGCCTACAAAAGATTCAATGTTCTCACGGATATTTTTACACAGGAAAATAATACAAAATAAGCTAAGATATTATAATCTATCAAAAAGAAAAAATCCCCAAATTCTGTCTTTCCACTTCCTTTCCAAGATGAAACCATCCGTGTGTATCTTAAATATTCGAGACGAAAATGTCTCTTGTTCACCTCTTATGTTGCTGGATTTGTTTCTCACTTGACAAATTGCAGACAATAAATGCGTCGAAATTGGCAACAGCAAATGTGGACAGGAAGACATTTTTGGGCTTTTATTTCTTTTCTTTAGGTCTTTTAATCTTGGTCGCTTTTCAATTCAGTAGCAGTTAATCATCGCCTTATGAAACATGGCCATGTCACACTTGCAAAAATAAAACACTAAAAACACTACAAATTCATAGAAAATAAACTAACGCTAAGATATAATTAAGCCTTTATTTTTGCGTGTAAGCAGCGTAATTTTTTCTTCTTTCAAAATATTGGCTAAAATTATAGAAAATTCAAATACGTACAAGTTTTATATGCTTGCATTTGACAAAGCTTTACTTTCGTGTATACAATATGAATAATTATATAATTTGTATATAAAGATAATCTAATCTGGTCGAAATACTAATTATTGGTTGATAAAGAAAACAAAACTGCTGTCCGTGAAGTTACGAGAGTTTCAGCTATTTTAAATTAAGGTAATTGGAAATAAACTTTCTGGTCAGAGCGAAGACCCTTTCTCATCATTTTATTAGTTTTACTCAATATTTAAATAAACTCCAAAAACAATAGCTAAAATTGATTCGAATTATATGAATGCAAATTTAGGTGAGTTAATTTAAGTTTAAAAGAATAGAATTAAGTTATGCCTGAATTTCTAGGATTAGGAATTATCATTATTGACATATTTACATTTGGACTAATGTCTTTATATTTGCTGTTAGTATCACAGCATTTTTCCCGTTGTGTAGCACAATGTTCATGTGTCGTAACCTTTAAGTAATTTCAAACTGGACTATTTAATCTACTAGGTTAGATAGATCTCGTTCCACCATCCGTGAATAGGGATATAACTTTTTCTCTTTCTAGTACTGCTCAATTATTGCTAGCCGTTTTCCACTGAGACTAAGTCTGTAATACCCATCCCAGGGACTGATCTCGCAATACCTGTCACCAAAATGAAACAATCTGACGAAAACAATGATTTTGCTTTGTCAAACCCATTCTAAAATCACCAGAATGATCCACTTAAATCATTTCTGAACGTGACAACCAACTGCAAATAGATCTTTCAACATAATTTTATAATTAATAAATATAATTTATAATATATTTAACAAAAGTTACGCGCAACTAAAAAGATTCTATGTAAATGTAATATAGAGAAGTAAACTCGGCAGTTTTCATATACTACAAAAAGTAAACATCACTTGTTTTTATACAACCATCATTTTGCTTAGTGCTCTGTAGGTGATCGCGTCAATTTTTGCGCTGCAAACTGATTTTTTCTGGTCTATTATCTTTTTTCGCTGGAAACATTCAACTTTTATCAAGAAAGGTTAAAGAGAAGTTTTCAAATTTAAAAAAGTCTATTACTTCAACAAATTAAATTAAAACATATAAATATAGATATAAAATATTCTATTTTTCAAAGGAATTTAATGTATGGAAAACTAATACGAAAATAAAATTCGCGATTATCTTTGCAGGCATTCGTATCTCTTAAAGTTCAAACTGAATCTAGCGTTCATTTCACGTTTATAACTAAACTTTCTATGGTTTAAATTATGCACAGATTTTTAATGGCATCACTCTTCAGGGTGTAAGTGATCATGGCTATCTATAGTTTCCAGTTTACTCTGCTATTTAACCCATAGCTTGGTGGGAAAGGAAATTAGTGTTAAGAGAACGCAATATATTAAACCAGAATTTGAACTCGGCTCGCCGATTCACTAGTGTCCGATTTACCCTTCTGCTTCATTACGCTACCTTCACATTCTCTACACACAAAAAGATGCAAAAAACGTGCATATAAATACAAGTAAGCAATAATTATATATATATATATATATATATATATATGCATAAACTCATTCATGCATGCATACAGGTTATCTATTCGTATCCGAGATTGATCATCACTCAAATTAAAAGGGAAGCACATTCTCGCATATTTCACTGACTGTCGCAGATGGCGTATAAAGCAACTCTTCAATCCAGCCAGGGATCTGCACACCACTCCACATGTAGGACATTGAATTCCTCATTCTGATAACTTTTCATCTGGGTGAGGTGATTTAAAATGTTGCTTCAGTCTACTTGGCGATCAATACACATTATTTCACAAGGAAATGAAGTGACCAACATTCCAAACCACCGACGTACATGCTTGCGGTTATTTTCAGTTTCTTACGAGTTCGAGTGTAGGAATTTGATTATAGTGGATGAAGCGTGGATGTACGGATGGTTTAATGGAAAACGATTTGTAATAAGAAATCAGACAGCCGAGATCGAATTCTATTTGAGTTCGTCACATTCACTTCCATGCAAAGGGAAAGCTATGAATACTTATTCTCCTCAGCTATGGGTTTAGAAGAGTTGATAAACCGTAAAACAAATGAATCACTAATGGATGAAATGTCGATGGAACAACATACAATAAAAGAAGATGGTAGCAGCAGGAGGTGTATAATTTTCACAATGAACCTTCAACATACATGAGAACATCCGATATAACGTTCTTTTCTCAAATACCATAATATCAATTGCACTTTTTAATTAATTCTATCTCGGTTTTAAATGACCCTCAAATGGTTGATAAACAGTAAAAATACAAATAAAAAAATGACACTAGTTTCAAAGTCTTTGGCATACTCTCGGAGAGTTCGTACAGAAGTAGGAACAGTGGTTCATCTTTTACAAACATTATGGGATCTGCCAAACTACTGAATAGTTCCGATTATTCCCATCATTCATCATATGACGGAAATCTGGTGTGTGAAAATTCTTCTTCGCCATCATAGAACCAAAAGTGCTTCGTATGACAGTCAAACTCTCAGGTGCAACAGATATCATTCTCTATAAGGATTCCATAGACCATTCACGGCCAATAATGACAACTCAAGAAGGTGCGCTGCTCAGCATTCTAAAACGGTAATGTGTATCAACGATTTCCTGTAAGTGAATTTGTATCGACAAGTCGGGGTACCAGTAAAATAGGATTCAAACCAAATAAGGCTTTCATGTCGATCGTTTTTAAGAAGTGATCCATGGGGAACAGCCAAGCACAGTAATACTACAACATCCGATTACCGAAGTTAAGCAATAATGGACCTGATCATTAACTAGATGGGTGACCGCTCGGGAATACCAGGTGTTGTAAGCTTGGATGTGCGGGTAGTGTAATGGTTAACGGCTTGGAATGAGAAATCGGAGAGCCGAGTTCGAATTCAGGTCAGGTTCGTTATATTCACTTATATGCAAATACCCTAGAATTAAATAGTATGAAAATTATTATTATCTTCAAAAAATTATTTCAATGCAAAAATTTGTTTCGAATTTCACAAGTTTGATAAACCTTAAAAACAAATCAATCACAGTACTACAACAAGCAAAGCTCGTCATTGGAAGATCTAAGTCTACTCATATTTTAAAATATATCAGAATGATCGATTGGTTTCTTTTGATAGCACTCAAACTGTCTTTGTTCAATCCCTTCTTCAAAGCTCTGGACGCTCCGTAGATATATTTATCCATGAAAATGTTCCCACTTTCAAATAAATGTATTCGAATAATTATTGAGTAATTCTTTAACATGACCTCTTTCCTTCTCTTATATTGTTGTACTGACTCTTTAGCAATCCGCAGACTCTCATTAGATAAAAGATTTTTAGTGATCATCGCAAGGATAAAGTGAGAAAATCTTAAATTTGCATTCAGCCGAATATTGTTGTTGAATTCAACACAACCTGGACACATACGATTATTTTTAGAAATTATTACGCAATTCATACAATATTACTTTAATTATTTTTGGAATCAATATCATTGTTACAATAATCTACTACATTTATCTTCATGTTTATCAATTTCCATAGCTCAGTTATTATTACTACTATTAGTATTATTATTAAGTGAGAAAGTAGCACGCCAATAAAACGACGCTAGAGTATAAATATACGGAATTCAGTGTACTTATTATGACACCCAGTCTGAGAAGTGTATACCAAGTACATGCCTCACAGCCAAATGTACGCGATATGATGAAAAGTTGTTTTTTTTTAATGTGGTATTTCTCACCGAGTCCGCTGAGAAAGTATCCGATTGAGAGTATTGGCAAGTATCTAGATTTGACTTCCAGGTCGCCTTGGTTGCCTCATCTTTCAAACCCTCTCGACACCCAGTCATGATGAAAATCCTCTGCTCCTGCTAATGAACAAGCGCTAACTGCATCAGACCCTGAGGGTCGTATCCAATTTGTTATGATCAGGTAACTGACAAGGAAATCAGTAGTATTCAACGGGATATTTAGTGTCGTCTGTGTTAATTCATGACAAACATGTACATGTTAATACATCAAATAAATTAAGATCAAAAAACATGAGAGCCATGTCTGGGGAAGTATCAGAGCATTTCTTCTTTTTCTTATTCTTCTTCTTATTTATATTTTCATTATTATTTATTATTATTATTAGTAGTAGTAGTAGTAGTAATAGTACTTTTACTATTAGAATTATTAATTCTAAATAGCTGATAATCAGAATTTCGAGATGTTAATACTTTTAATCAATGCTTACTCGTTGCTAGTAAGTGGTGCTTGCCTTGCCCTTTCAAAGGAGAGTTTTCATCTTAGTCCCACAACAAATGTAAACGTTTACCAAAATTAACACAATTCAACAAATATCAATTTTTAACTAATAATGCAATAGGGAAGGAGAACCATTCAGTGGTTTTAACCATATATTAGAAAATTCAGTTAGTTCATTTATTTTTATTCTGGTCTTCTAATTTATATTATCCTTTTAGCTCATTTAACTTTTGTAATTTGCATGTTTTATGGGAATCGTCTGATGAGAAAGTTTCAAAAAAATCTTAGTCGTCTCTGAGCATTGTATATCTAAATTATTTTTGTCTCTGGGAATCTTGCGCAGCAAGTCATTATATGACCATTTAATCCATTCCATGTCTTTATAATTATTATATGAATCAATATAAAAAAAAACCTCAAGCTTTCCTCAACTATATTTTGATTAAAAGCAACACATTTACTCTAAATTACTCTGAGTTAAGATTTTTCACTTTTTTCATCTGCCTGTATTTTTGTTTTACCTCCCTCCATCTATGTATGCAAGTTTATATGCTTGTTTGAACATTGAAATGTAATATTTCGCTGACAAAAATAGCTTCATTGTTTTGCTGATGATGTTAATAAACATTGAAATATTTGTAGAAATCAACTATATAATTTTCTTTTAAATATCCCATTTTATTTCATTTTAAATTAGTTTTGCGTATGTTCAGATTTACTTTTCACTCACGTATCTCTCTCTCTCTCTCTCTCTCTCTCTCTCTCTCACTCACTCTCTCTACATTTTTAATGTAAGATCACTGAATTGAAGGCTATGTGACCCGAGGCTGTAGTATCTTGCAGATGCTGTTGTACGCATTCATCAAAGAGAAAGAAATTTCTTACATTTCTATGTAATATATTCTAGATAATTCTAGTTTTGTTGCTAATTTGCAATTGTTTTCAATAACCTTGCAAAGCCCATACATATTATTATAAATAATAAAAACACACATCGTAATTCTGCAATTCCGGGTGCGGGCCACAGGATAAGATAAATTAAATCTTTAAACATCTGCTTGAGACGGAACTATAACTATATTAACCTTTTGTAACTTGAAATGGCATTAAGGTTGACGTAACCTTTCCCACGGAGATTAGTTTTTCCATTTCTAGTATATAATAGGAAATGACCTTTAAAATTTGAATCCCACCGATGACAGGTATTTGAACTTTGTATAGAGATTCCATAAGAAAAATCAAGCAATAGAAGAATAAACGAACTGAATAGAATTGTTTTAAAAATTAAGTTCGATGTATTTGTTTCTATTAACTTTTAGTATTTAGAAACGAATGTTAGTATTGGTTTAAATAAAGAGAATAGTTTCCGTCACAAGGCTGTACTCATCTGACTATAACACGATAATTTAGCAAATTTTGTGAAAGAATCCCATTAACAAATTTCTCCATAGGACCGGATTTGAGAAATGATTGAATATGTTGACACTATCTTCCTAACACCGGGTTTGGTTAAAAAGAAAAAGAAAATAAATGAAGAAAAAGAAATACACAACATCATCATCATCATCATCATCATCATCAACAACAACAACAACAATAATAATAATAATTCTATATTTGTTTATTTGTTTATTTTGAAAGGAATTTCAGATCCTATTGGTTTAAATACCCAAATTTCTAACTTCCAGCACTGTCTGCTTTATCACAGTTGGGTACAACGAACTCACCCACAACTCAAGTCAATGGGATGTTTATGGCTAAGGAATAATTTCTTGCAGAGATATGCAAAGAAATATTTAATTAGATACTGCCTACAATATTTTCCGTCATTCTTCTATTTGCGTTGTGTCCCTTCGATCATGGATCACAACTTTATATCCTCTGTAGCGCTTACCATTCTCTATTCTGCCATTCATTTAAACAAGCGCTTTAGGTCACTTCCTGTGAGTGACATATTTTCCAAGCCCTCTTTCCTCATTGTACCCCAGAAATGACAAGTGTCTTTTTTATTCTAAGCGTCATTTTTCTTTCCATTTTACTTGAAAGCTTCCTTGTTGCTTACATGCTTAATCTATAGTGTTCTCAACACCCTTCCGTGGAGTCACATATCTGTTGCTTCATGTCTCCTTTTCATCCATGAGGAAATTTTCCATCATTCATTACCATTGATTCTGCATAACTCTGCATAATTGCACTGAATGTAATTTTGAGAAATCGAAATGGAAGATTCACAAACAAAACAGTAAAATCGATAAAAAATAAGAAAATACTAAGAATGAAGCACATAACCTACGAGTTTATTTTCCACATATATATATATATATATATATATATATATATATATATATATGTGTGTGTGTGTGTGTGTGTGTGTGTGTGTGTGTGTGTGTGTATTCAAAAAGGTTTTATTATATTCGATCGACAAATTCTGATGAATTTTTGTTTCATTTTTCCAGTTTGTCTACAGATTTACGCACATCGAAGTAGCTGCATGGCCTGTTAAAGGGTGGATGAACGTTCTTGTAGCATAAACGGCAATCAAACAAAATCGATTAGACTTGACTCCATAGCTACGTATCCAGCCAATGCTGTTGATGACACGTTATCAATGGGCGAAGAATTTCCTCTCCTGAAGTCAACAGTCTGGGTGAAGGGTTTTCTCAAAGGAATCAACTGACACGTTTCCGTGTCTAAAGCGAACCTTTCAGTTGGTGGGCATTGGATTTGGTGTAGCCTGGAGAAAAATGGACTCTAAAAGGTTTACTTGCCCAACAGCACGTTACGCGCAAATAAATTCCTTTCCAGCTTTCAAGAGAGATATGTGGAAGGAATTATGTAGGTACTCAGATGCGCAGCGATCCTTCAACCACACTCGGTCATGGGACTGATGATTTATATCTTATGTAGGACTTTTTTTTAATTTTTTCTGCTAGAGATCACAAATATTGACAACGACTGAGGACAAAGATATTATGAAATACTTTTTAAACAGATTTTAAAACGCCGTACTCAGTGAGGAAAAATCACTAAACTAATTGAGTTTTTTTTTTCAGGTTTACAAATAAGACATTTAGCCATCTGGTTATCATTTATCGTAAGAATCACTGAAAAACACTTTGAGTTATTCATCTAGAAAGGGAACAGACTGAAACCGTTTTGTGTCAGTCCCACTGTCTTGTCAACTGAGCAATGATGAGAGGAAAAATCATTCAGGCCTTCAGTAATGGTACCAACATTCATACACTGGCTTCCATCTTCAAAGTCCATTCACGAACCATCAAGATAAATGTGATTATCAAGTTTAAAAAGGGGAAACAGTAAAGAGGAAAACTGGATCAGGAGGTCACAAAAGGAAGATAGATCATCATTTTAACTTAGAGCTAAAGAGATCAATTTGAAAAGATCCAACTCAATCCATAAGACGTTTGGCAAGTGAAAGAGGAGTTTTACCTATGACAGTCGAAAGAGCAGTGAAAAAAGACTTGAAAATGAAATTGTAGGTGAAAGGTGTGAGGCCCCTTGCTTGTTACTCCAGGAAAGAAAGTTAGACGGTTAGAGAGGGCGAAGATAATCTTGAATGAGTTTGAAAATGATCCTGGAATAAGATATATATATATATATATATATATATATATATATATATATATATATATATGAACTTTATTACAAATCCTTCATGAGCTTCCGCTTCTTATCTATGATTATTAATGATGAACATGTCATTTTCGTTTATGATCAATTTCATCACGATTCTTCTGTTAAGCTTGGAGAGTAATTATATATCCTTATTGCTCAAAGTAGAGCCCTATAGTGTGATAAAAACCTCGGAAAACTCCAATAAGATAACCATAATCATTTTTAAGGTACAATGTTTCAGACGCCATCCTAGAATTGGACAATTTTGCTATTACACGATTTGAACAATTTTGCTGTTACCGTCGATATATGAGTTGAAGATCAAATGTAGATCAGATATGGATAGGAATCCGACAAGATGATAAAATGAAAAAAGAACAAAGTAGGAAACAAATCTCAATCCAACATGTTTCACTTTTATTAAGTCATCATTATATAAATGCAACGTACGTTGGGTAAATTGTCGCCATTCTATATTTTTAATTTCGTGTCTGCGCGTTGTTTGTTTTTGATTTTGTCGACTGCACAATTTAATATGGTCAGTTGGGCACTGTCTGTAAGAAAAAGAGTACTATGATGCCATTCACTCCGCCAGATGTTTGGAAACTGCATGCAGTCCTGCTTGGTATTCGTGTCGGTGAATCTAATGGTGATTACGAAGATACGGCAGTTCTGAAAACTCACTCTGATCGTTCTGATAAGAAAAGAACTCCCGGATTTGTTGTCGAGGGCCTCATGCTCAATACATAGCCTTACATCAAGTGCCTTGAAGAGGTAGTGCTGCCCTGGGTCAATAAGGATGCTGCATGAAGAGGACTGTCAACGGGACTCTGTATCATGCCACACAAGCACGAGAACCTAGTAATGGCTGTCAGACAATTTCTGCAACCACATCACCCCTTAAATTTGGCCACCTAAATTCCCAGACTGCAACATGTTTTCTTATTATGTGTGGGGCGCAGTTGAGCAAGAGACCAAGAAAAGTCCTTGTAACATCAAAGATGAACTGAAGGCAATGATTATGGATGCATTCATCAACTGAAACAAGAAGAAGTCGTATGGAGGCCGTGGTTGAAGCCAATAACGATTTTACTGAATAAATTTACGCTGTAGTATTTCAAGATATTTTTGTGTAATTTTGGTAAATATATCTGTTAAAATGAGTGTTATTTTCCTTTTTGCGTAATTTAGACGACAATTTATCCATCGTACCCTTTGTGTGTGTGTGTGTGTGTGTGTGTGTCTGTGTACGTATATATATATATATATATATATATATATATATATATATATATATATATGTTATGACCAAAATATTAGTTAAACTATAAAAATCAAACCAAAAATCGGACGAAAAAATAGCTATAACTGTTATATAACGATAAAAAAAATAATAATAATATACTACGTTACTTAAAAATCGAAAACCAAAAAGAGAAAATATACAGTGTAACAAATAAATAATAACAAGTAAAATAAATTGATCTAAATACATCCAAATATATAAATAAACTAACAACCGATACCGATAAACTAGCCGTTAGAAAAAACAAATAAAGATAATCAATCCATATAAATACATGAAGTTGTGGAATCATCCACGTTATCTTTCACCCCTACTTGCAGAACAATCCATTCTTACACCGACACACACCTGTTATCCAATCAAAACGCTAATTTCGACAAACTCAACTTCTCATTGGTTAACAGCCTAAAAAAAACTGAGAATGCACGTGAAAAATCATTTTGGCGCTCAAACCTTTTTGAGCCTATTTTTCCTTCTAAAAATCTATAAAAAGAAGAAATTCAAACTACTTAATTAGTCAGATTGCAACATTCAGAGAGATGCCAACCAAATCCACGCAATCCTAAAACTTGATCTTCCCGCGCAAATCAAACTCTGACTCAGCATCCCATTGGCATAATCTTTCTCTCTCTATCGAACAAAACTTTACAAACTTCATTTATTATACTTAAAAAGTGATAATTATTCACTAGAAAATAAGTAATAATAACTAACAACATTTCATTCAAGCAATAACTAAAGGTACGCAACTTCGTACGACATAAAAAGAATTATACATAACACTTACATATACACACTAACAATTGAACCGCAACATCGGACACTTTTGTACATAAAACAACAAACTGTTTAATTCTTTGAACAAATCTTATTAACACTCGCTAAAGCTTTCAAACATACTTAACAACAAACTACGCATTTTAATACATCAATACTAAACCATTCATCAAATCTTAACTCATCTGTATATTTTTAAATTGTATATAAAATCACTGTATTGTTATGCATTCTACTTGCCTTGTTTTTAACTTTGTTTCTGCATGACCTGTTCTAAATTTATGTTTATTGTTGAGAATGAATGTTAACGAACACTCCAACAAAAAATTTTCTTCTGATTTAACCAATACATTCACTGATAGATTCAACAAAGTAATAAACAAATTAAAAACTGTTCCCGCCAAAATAATAGTTAGAACAAACTACAACAATCCACCCCAAAATTGAACAAATAGCTTTAATCATCTCCCCAAACAAAAACAAAACTATTAAATAAGCTATATAAACACATTTTACTACGTTAATAAAAACACCGATCAAAATAAAAATAAATAAATATATAAGATAAGAAATAAAAATAAAAAATAAATAAAAACAAGCAAAATAATTTAACCCAAATAAATAAATCAACAAATAAACGACTTCCGGTAAAATAATTGCCAAAATAGACTACCTACAATGCCCCACTGACCCGTATATATAAATAGCCGAGAAAAATAACATCACTCGTGGTCTGACGATTGCATCTAGCATGAAACAGACTGTCGCCTCTAAGTGTTGACTTCTATTTTCACTTTTATATTTACACACGCTCTATCTCTGATATTGAGCACTTTATCCCATAAATAAAGCACCTCTTAAGACTATATTTCTTCATATATATATATATATATATATATATATATATATATATATATGCTATTGTTCATCCAAGATAAGGCCCAAGAGCTACTCAAGGGTTATTGAATTAGGTTGTTGTAAGGAGATAAAAGAAGGAAGAAGTGCATATTATGGTGATATGTAAAGTTGATAATGTTTGAGCCTATACTTAAAGATGTTAAGATCGTAGTGATCGGGAAGTTTCATCTCGGGAGTGTATCACAAAGCAACAGTTCTGGAGAAGAAAGTGTCTGAGTGAGACTTCATCCTTACCAATAGAATACGAAGCAAATGATGATGAGTCTACCGTGTGCACGTGACATGGTGGGTCCTATCCGTAAATGTCTGAACTGGTGGAACTAAGAAAATGACATGAAAATAATGATAGAGTAGAGAGGCTACGAACGTTTCATTTGTGGGCAATGACCTGTAGAGTGTGAAATCATTCATCACCCACAAGACCGAGTTAACACTTTTAAACTCTGTCAATGTTAAAAGTGAGGATCAAACAGCTTCAGCCCAAATATGGACGCAATTCTCCATTTCTGGTTTAAACCTGACTCTTGTAAATATAGATCATGGCAGGAGATGTCAAGTACTTTCTGGAGCAGTAGATGAAACCTTCTGAAATCTTTAGCTTGAGGTCTGGAGTGATCTTTAGTCCCAACACACATTCAAGGCAAAGAGCCTCTTAGAGAGTACCATCGTTCATCAGGACTGGAGAAAATTCTGGGTCTGGTCTGTGATGATGAAACTACTAGCTTGGTTTTGAAGGTATTGAATGATACAAGCAAATTTCCCTCACACCATTGGTACTGTAAACAAGATCCTATAATCTGAATGTGATTCGCTTTAAATAATAATACGAACAGTTGATAAGCCGCAAAAATCCAATCAATCAATTTCTCTCCTGTTAAGTGGTCTGTTCACTCGTTATGTGAACTAGGTTAGAAGAGAGATCAGCTGTCACATTCTTGTCATCTAAATGTTTGGAGGTGCACTCATAAACCGTAGTAGACTCTGCATATATATTTACTAATTATCAGAGAATGTTTTTAAACAGATCGTTAATATAAAGCAGAAAGACGGTTAACTCGAGGAGAGATCCTCAGGGGACGCCTGTATTGAGCTCATGGACTTCAGAGGACTTGTCATTAACAACGACGTTCACGGACTTACCTGATAGGAAAATTTTGATAATTTAGAAGACACTTCCAGATATGCCATATCGGGCGATATGGCTTCTGACATGTGTGTGAGGAATAGTGCAATCCTCTATGCTACACCTTGTCAAAGGCCTTTGAGATATTTTATGTGATCGCACTCGTGATGCATTTATTTTCAAGCGCTTCTCTGATTCTGTGTGTAATGTCAGCTAAGAAAACTGTAGTAAACCTGGAGGAAGGAAATCCATACTGTCTGTCTTTCAGAAGGTTGTTTTTGTGGCGGTGATCAACAATTTTCTTGTTGATGATACTCAACAAGTTTGAGGCTGAGGACGCGATATTGTGTCGAGGATGAGCGCTCACCCGCATATTTATAAATGGCATTCCATAGTCTTGGGAAACTTTTCTCCTCCAAGTAGCCTGACAAATCCTGTCTGATGTTTTAAAATTTTTGTAATAGATGATAAAACCTGGATATTTCTTACTAATTGGTGTGTTTCAGTGAATTATGTTGTTTTTTTTTTTTCATCTCGTTTATCGTTAGTGTGCATTTAGTTACAACAGATGTTACTGCATTGCCCACTTAGAAAACAGTCTTTAGCAAGATAGAATTGGAGACATCCCTTTTCTTCTCTTCTTCGTTTTGCCTTTTACCTCGTAGTAGATTTACTGATTACTGCTGGCATTCAATGTAATCATTGAGGGAAATGCATTTATTTGCAAAGGTTTCTATGTAAACTAAGGATTCTACATACCTTATCTCCTGTTATACTACCGCTTTCTATTTCATATTCTGCTATCGTCTCAAAACATCCCATAATTTTCACGAAAACCTGGTTGGCTTCGTTGGAGAGAATCTTACACGTTATTTTCATTTGTTATTTTGAGTAATGACTGTGCTGATTTTATATATATATGATTTGTCTCGAATTCTTTCACTGCTTTTCATTTTTCTGTAATTGTTTCCTTTCTTTTGTTGTTCCTTCTCTTTTTTTACATATCTCTTTTCTTCCATATTTCTTGTTCCTCCGTTCTTTTCTTTCCTTCTTTCGTCAGTGAATATCAGTGGGTACAGTTTGTTCTACCTGGAGGAATTCAATGGCAAAGCGCTATTCCTCACACACATGTCAGAAGCCATTTTCTCAGATAGCTACTTAGTTGCTATCTGTAACAAGACACAAATATGGATTACAGGAGGGAAGTACCGACATTCACATTCCATGTAGTGGTCCAACACGATAAAATATCACCTATTATACTTTATATAATTAACATAGCAAGAAATAAAAGTAAAAATGAGATCTTCTAGCTAATGAAGGACGATAGTGAGAGAGTGAAAGCAACAAAGCCAGCCAGAATTTGGACTCAACTTGTCAGTTTCATTTTCCACGCTGATATGTTACATTAACCCGCCTCATTATTATTATTATTATTATTATTATTATTATTATTATTATTATTATTATTATTATTATTATTATTATTATCTAAAGGTGTTCTGTTTTTGCTATCCGCGATTCTTTTTTCGTTCAAGTTTTTCTTTCATTCTTTCTTTCTTGTTCTAAATATTTATCTCAATTTTCCTCTCCATCATATTTATCTCAATTTTCCCCTCCATCATTACTATGTTCCTATTTTCTATCCTCACATTCTTTTTCTATGCTCTTTCCTTATTCTCCTGGCTGCCGCTATTCTGCTTAATTCTCGCCCGTCATCAAACAAGAGAAAAGTTTTAATTTAAAAACAAAAAAAAAAAGTGACACGAACTATAACAAACTGGTCATAAAGTAATAACATAATTTCCAAATCTATTTTTTTTTTTTGGCGTTCACTTCATATTAAGTGGTTATTTCTTATTGCAACTGAGTAGAAGTCCGCGAAAATGTCGTCATACACGAGTTTCTGAAGCAGAGATGTCAATAATTTCCTCCATGCAGAACAAATTGCACCATTTAAGATTCACTCGCGTTTGCAGAACGTTTAAGGTGCCAAAACAGTGGATGTGAACACAGTTTAGCAGGGTTTAATGTGTTACAGAAGTAGCGAGGGCAATATCTGTGACAAAACTTGTTCTGAGCGGGACATACATACCCTTGTTTGGCGCTGTTGATAATGCATAACAAATGAAAATGTTTTTCGCTGAAAACTTAATCCACCGATATTATCACCATCCCTGTATTTGTTATAGTTTTCCATGGACATCAATAAGGGGCATTACTTGCAGAAAATCGCCCGTGTATGCGTTCGTGTGAGCCCGTACGTACGTTTCTACTTGTTGATTTTGGAAAACTCATAGCGTTTTCTTTTTAATAGGCCTTCCGAGGTCAATGTCTTTTTGAAGAATTATGTCTGTCGCGCTTAAGCTGAACGAGAACTGTTTAATAATTAGATAAAATATTAACCATTTTAACACCAAATGCATTCATAGAATTCCCTGTTTTATAAATAATATGAAAAAGAACAGGAAAAGAATTAGATCAAATTTTGTTAATCAAATATTGATAACCTGTTTGTATATTTGGAAGAGTCATTCAGTTCATAAATAATACTAATCAAATAAAATAAAATAAATGATCCATAAGAGAACGTAAAAAGAAATAACACAAAATGGAATTGAACTCAATTAAAAAGCATCTTTACTACATGTCATCGCAGTTGTACAAGAATCAAATCCAGCGTATTTCAGATAGTTTCCGCGTTTTTCTTATGCTAAATGCATAGTCTGTTGTCTTCACTCTTGGAACATTAATACCTACTCTGGACACATCTGTTTGTGAGCAGACAGATTACATAAAATAAGTGTTCTGTTTTGCTTTATTGTATTATTTATTCTTCACCTTTTGTCTGAATCTTCATATGCACCGAACACCATCTGATTGTGTGTGGTTTTATGCAATATACCATTTTGAAATCTACTGATACATAGTCCCAGGCAGGTAAAAGGAAACAAACAAATTTGTTTTTTCTTTAGTCATTTTTTGCATTTTCCCTCCCTAAAAATAACTGCTCCTCCATGTATTAAGCATTTCTACGGTATGTGCTCAGCTGATGCCATCAGAATAGGAACTATTAACGAGCTAGTAGCATTATGGTTATTCATAAGTCACTAGCCGAACAGGAACAAACATATTTTGAGACTACTCTAAAAATCTCCATCATGCATTTGGTTGATACAATCATAAATCCTCACATATTGGTTTATGTATCCGCGCAAGCACGTGTATATGTCTATACATTTGCAAGCTCTGTCCTTTCTTTTGTTTATTCAAAATTTATTATGTGTGTGTGTCAGTTTGCGCGTATGTGTGGGTCTGTGTGTATTTTTTAGAGAGAGCAGTGCTTGATTAATTACGAGATAGAGATAGAAGCTGATAAACAAAGAGGGAGACAGATCAAGAAAGGAACAAAATGACGGTGGAAGAGACACGTCTTTGTAAATCATCGTATGAAGAGAAAGCATAAAAATACACATCATTATCATATTTACATGTTGTTCATACATGAAGATCAAGATTTTCACCAAGTTACCGTTATTTACTCACATTTATTCCAAGTTGCTTTGCCGAAATCGGAAACAACTCCTTTTATATAAGTGTACGTTGAACAATTCAAAATCTATTGACTATAAAGCATGATAATGAAATGAAAGCCTAAAAGTATGCATTATTGAATACAAAAGGATTTCTGTCATTTCAGCAAAATCTTTTATAAAATAAGTTTCAGAAATCTATGTAATTATTTGTATGCAACATATTTTTCAATTTCGAAATGAGCAATCTCTATGACAGATTAATTGATGTGTTTCTTTACAGCTTTTTGAGTTATTTAAAGCCGAAATATTGTTTGTATTGTAAAAATATTGTTGCGATTGAATATTGCATTAACATTTTTTATAATAACAATGATATTTCCTGATATAATTTCTACTATTTAATCCATAGCCTGGAGGGGACGAAGTCATTCCTTTTCCAATGGTATTTGTGTGGAAATGAATGTAGCGGATCCGACCAGAGTTTGAACTCTGCTCTCTCTTTCCTACCCGTTATAATTACACCATCCATCTATGACATAGACAATGTTTTGATACAAAGACCTTTTGTGAAGTTAAGTCGCATTTTAAAACAAAAATCGTATCATGCATTTTATTCGGAAATTTTTACATTTCACAAAAGTTACTTACACTCTTTTAGCGTCACACAAGTGACATAAATTTTACAAGTTTAAAACAAACCAACTAATACAAATCACCGACAAATAATGAAACCAATATTTACTTTACATCAATCAGATTCTGTATCGCTTTTAGTTTTTGGTATCATTTAACTAAATAACAAAAACTTTCATGAATACCATGATCTCAATTGCATAGACAATGAATAATATCTGTACCATTTATCTAAGTACAATGTCTGCGTATAAATGTCAAGAATGATTTATCAAGTTTAAAAATGTAACCGTGATCTTTCTGATAAGGTTTTCACCGGAAAACCAATCACTTGTGCTCATTATCTCTTGAATACATATGTTGAAGCAGATTCTCATCAAAGTATCAAACATTTTTTTAAAAAATGTTACTCTGTATTATGTTCAACTATACGTGTATACTAGGACTTCAACCACAAAAGATTTAGTTATGAATTTGAGAAGATATGAAATTTATATGTACTGTAGGACTTATAGGACTCATGACTTGAAAACATCTATATTAAATTCTGAACATGTAAGAAATGTTTGTGTGTGAGAGAGAGAGAGAGAGAGAGAGAGAGAGAGAAAGATAAAACATACTGAAAAATTATCATAAATAAATTTAAACACATATTTGTAAATATATCCAGTTTTATATATAATTGTATACGTACTCTCGTCAATTTAAAGCGTTGTCTTCGGAGATTGATTATGGGGTCTGACCTTTTCCTTTTAATCATTTGCACCAAAACATTTTTAAATTGTTAAATTTACATGTCATATGACTCAACCAGCTCCTAAGAAGGATGTACAGTGAATCAACATTGATCTCCATTTGCATCTATACAATTATTCATGTGGGGCCCACCTGATTTACTCTAATTTAGAATTAATATACCTGTTCAATTTTATTTCAAAATTGATGTGAATAGATACTTCATATAATTGGATAAATATGATTTGCATTAACTTAATGAAACAAGCCTCATTTAATTAAATTTCTTGTTTTGCGTTTTATGAGTTATTTTCACGCAGGAAATCCTGTGATCTTAGCGAAGAATCTTTTTTGTATCACGTAGTTTGTCAGATAATGAGTTTTCTGAACAGCGGAGTGAAGTTTTTAACAACTATATTATTAATATACAGAAATAATCGATATCATATGCAACATCCTAAATTTAGTATGTATATATATATATATATATATATATATATATATATATATATATGTGTGTGTGTGTGTGTGTGTGTGTGTGTTTGTGTGTGTGTGTGTGTGTCTGTCTGTCTGTCTGTCTGTCTGTCTGTATGTATGTGTGGGGGTGTTTTCAACAAGAATTCAATCATATATTTTTATTAAATTTAAGACCCGAGTGTGCGACAACTTATATGCCAATCAGAAAAGATGTAGTCAAAAATAAAACGTTTCTTACTACATTTTTTTTCTAGAGAAACTCTCAAAAGTTCATGATGATTTCGTTCGAGTACTTTCCACCATCTCTAGCCATTAAGAGGAACGTTAATATCGGTGTCACATAGAAAAGATTATATGATCTTTATTTTGGCATTTTCTACGAAAGTTAAATTTCACAATTAAGTCGTAGACAAGTAATGTCATAAGTAAAATGATTTCACTTAGCTGTGATAATGCTAGAAAACAAAAATATTAAAAATATTAAATATTTTTTACGCACAAAATGTAACCCTTTCTGATTAAAGATACTGTATTTAATAAAGGCTATTATTTTTGTAAAAAGGTACATTTGGATATTTTGAGTCTTTCTTTAAAGTGATGCTATCGAATATTTTGTTGTTTATTTATATTCGTTTCGTGTTGACAGTCACACTCGTTTCGTGTTGACAGTCGTATTCATCTCATATTGACAGCCTCCATGACACTAACAACAATCTGATTATAACTAGAATTGGCTCGAAAATATTCAACCAAAATATTAACTTTGTACAATTATTCCACAAATCTGATAATATATAGAGACAATTAAACAAAAACCTTATGTGTGAAAATTACTATACCTATAAACTTGAATTAGAATGTGAAGTAACAAATGACTATACTTTCGGTGGTTCTAAGCCGCTTCTTCATGCATTTATAATGACCTTAATTTGGGCCAATTTACTTGCTTATATAGATACATAATTTTCGTATTTAACTTCAAATAATTGTCTTAATTTACATGAGATATCATTCAACATTTGGATTATAAGTAAATAAATCATATAAATCAATTATATATTTTATATAAACAGATAATGTAGCAATACTTTCAACCCAATTTCACAAATACTTTATTTGTTCAAAGTAATTTTAAACTTAATTTTGGAAATATTTTTCTCATTATTTTGTGAGATTTTCGTTGTTATTTCTCTTTTATAGGAAAGGGAATGTTTGGAAATAGCGGTATAACGGCATTGTCGTAATTGTTGCTTCTCTTGTTTGTTACATTGGCGATATATACGTAATAATGAGATGGAATTTATTTACCTATATATGTCAATTTTAAACGGTATTTCTTAAATTATTTGTTGACATAAATTGAGAAAAATGTTTACATATAAGCAAGTAAATCTCTCAGAAGTCAGATCAGAATAAATTATTGACAAAGTAACTTAGAACCGCCTAAGAGCAGTTAACTTGTCATTCTTGTTTTCTCACATTCAACTTCAAGTTCGATATATTGATTGATTCTTCATTCTTTTTAATTCCATATATATATATGTGCGTGTGTGAGTGTGCGTGTGTGTATACATACACACACACGCGCACACACGCACACACACACACACACACACATATGAATAAAAAGAGAAAAAAACTATTCTTAGTCGACGTGTTTCGTCTTCTGAAGGACTTTATCTAGGCAATGTAGGATTTATTTTGCTGCACGTGTTTATATATTAGGTCATCCCATAAGTTCTGTCCGAATTTTAACATTTTGTTAAAATGAACGAAATTTAAAGAGTATTTTATAATGTCTAATGGAGCTGAACATTATTTTTATGTTTAGATGCATTTAAACCGATCAAATTTTATTTCCGAGAACAATACAATTAAATTTTGTTTGATTAAAACACTGTTACCATGGAAGTACCCAAGAATCATTTGAGGCACATAATACTTTATGAGTTCAAGAAAGGAAACTCAGCAGCCGAAGTGGCTAGAAACATTCACTCAGTTTATGGAGATGAATGTGTGAATGAAAGAACTTGCAGAAGATGGTTTGCAAAATTCAGAGGTGGAGATTTCACCCTTGAAGATGAAGATCGAACCGGACGTCCAGTTGAGTTTGATGAAAAGCTTCTTGAAGCAGCCCTTGAAGAAAATCCTGCTTTATCAGTTGAGGAATTGGCAGTGGTTCTCAGTTCAAACCATACAACTGTTCATCGTCATCTTCAACGACTTGGAAAAGTTCCTAAACTTGGAAAATGGGTGCCTCATGAATTGTCTGAAAACAACCTCAAATCCCGAGTTGACATCTGCTCTTCTCTCCATTCTCGCGAACTTGTTTCACCTTTTTTGGATAGACTTGTGACTGGCGACGAAAAATTGATCTTTTATCAAAATGTTAAGCATTGTAGACAGTGGCTTGGTAAAGGGGGAGGACCCCAGCCACAGCCGAGAAGGGAACTTCATGGGCAAAAGGTTCTTCTTTCAATCTGGTGGGATTGCCAAGGAATAATCCACTTTGGATTCGTACCACCTACTGCAACAATTAATGCTCAAATATACTGTCAGCAATTAGAGCGTTTGAACTAAGCTTTGATGAAAAAAAGACCTGCTCTAGTGAATCGAAAACGGGTGATGTTTCATCAGGACAATACGTGACCATACACAGCTAGAATCGCGTCACAAAAGATCGAAGAACTTGGTTGAGAGAAAATTCCTCATCCACCTTATTCTCTCGACCTTGCTCCTTCAGACTACCATTTGTTTCGTAGCTTACAGAATCATTTGGAAGAAACAGCTTTTGTAACACAGGAAAATGCTAAAACTGACATTTGTGAGTTCTTCGAATCAAAGCCAAAAGAATTTTACAGTAATGGAATTAGTAAGCTTATTAATAGATGGAAGGAATCATAGATAATCAGGGAAAATACATTGTTGATTGAATCTGTAATTAAATGTAACATTTGGTCACTTGTTTTCTTTATTCAAAATTCGGACAGAACTTATGGGATGACCTGATATATATACCCAACCGAACATGCACAAACACAAATATATTCAGAAATCAAAAGAAAACTGTTAAATCTATTACCCCGTGCCTTTGAAGATGTACAGCACACAGGCCCATTATAATACTCCTTTTTAAAACATTCTTTAATATTACTTTACTTTTCCCGACTTTGAATTATGACACTTTGTGTCCTCCTCATGCGTGGACTGACCTTTCAACGACTAGATGAACATTCATGAACGTTCTCAAATTTAAAGGCCTTGATAAACCTTGCCCTTGTATATAAACACGTGCAGCAAAATAAATCCTGCATGTGCCTTGATAAAATCCTTCAGATGATGAAAGAATACTTTTTCTGCTTGTCTATTTTTATTTATTTTGACTCCTCTACAGATACACTCTATCAGATATTATATCTGTATATTTACACACACACGCACACACACGCACGCACACACACACACACACACACACACACACACACACACATATATATATATATATATAGTATGTGTCTGTGTGTGTAATTTTACGCTTCTTAGATCTTATTAATTGAAACTGACTTCATTTTAAGCGTTTGACAGTCGATTGATCGAAGCACACACGGATTATATTGAGTGCTCGCTTTTACCGTGAAGCTTTCAGTTACGCGCGTGCTTGTCATGTTTTAATAAGATCTGAAAACGTAATATTATATTATATGTGACTTTAACCTTGAGACATTGAGCACAGTATTCAATTCAATCAACGATAACATCGTATTTAGTTGAAATTATATTTCACTTGACTAATTATATATATGATCTTGAATAATAAAACATAAAGCGAGGCACATACTGCTTTATGAGTTCAAGAAAGGAAACTCAGCAGCCGAAGCGGCTAGAAACAATTGAGGGAAGCTCGGCGCAATCTTATTGCATCAGCTCTCACCTAATCTAATTTAGAACGAACACATTTTCATCTTAATTTAACGAAGAATTTAATATTTCCACCTGTACCAAATTTCGATGTATCGTCTCAAATAGGAATATTTTCATTGAATCCTCATTAATTCACCTTGAAAGTATCTCATTACTTTCTTACTACGGGTTTACTACTCGTCATTCAAAAAGCAAAATTTAGCACTTGGTTTACCAATTCTTTTTACTTCAAACTATTACTATAATAGATGTTTTAAATTAACATTTTTGCATCATATACGGTACACTATTTTCAAAAACCTGGAATCTACGAATCTTCCTCCATTGTAACCCTGAACAGGAGCTAAAATGCGCTTCAATTTTATTTTTCCAAGAAACTAAATCCTGCCACGTCCCATATGTTAGCACATATTACATGCCACAAAATGCAATCTATGAGCATGTTTACTGGATTTAGATTTAATTTTATAAGTGTTATTATACCTGCTTACAGACATCTCCAGCAGGTGTTTATTTGCTTTTTGGGAAACTTGCTGAGATGTAAGAATTCGTTTTCTTGTCTTTAGCATAATTCAGCCATATCTAAATTATATATTTATATGAAGATAGTCTTTTTTTTAAAATCAGGTTAATATTTTCAGTCGTCACCAAAATCATTGGAAACTTGAAGTTAAACCATGACTTATTTTGACTGGTTAAAAGAAGTATAAAAGCACTTTACCTGAAAAACAATGCAGCCTAATAACAGAGTGAGTGAGAGTGTTTCAAAGACTGAGGTGTTGCTGTCTCTGCAGGCAACTGAGTTAAAATGCAAACAATTTTGGAGAATTTTCTCGGGCTAACGTTCTCAGCTGCCATGTAGTGGAAAAACTATATTAAATCCATTGCAAGTTCAGCTGCTAAGAATGTTGGTTCACTGTGTAGTGTGAGACAATTTTTCTCTCCAGAATTTATCTTACATATCTATAAGTCTACCATTCGTCCATGCTTAGAATATTGCTGCCACATAATGTCCGCTGCTCCTGTTATTTACTTTGAGCTCCTTGATAAAACCCAAAGAAGAATCAGCAATTTTATTGGTCCTGATCCGAACGCTATGCTTCAGTCACTTTCCCACCACCGTAAGGTTCACTCTCTGTGTTTTTTCTATAAATACTTTCATAGTAATTTCATGGTACCTAGACTGTATGAATTTAAGCGCAGTAATAGACATCTCATCAATTTACAGTTGAGCTGGGCAAATGTAACCCTAAATTCTATGCTAACTGCTTCTTTTCCCGCGCTTTTCGCTTGTGAAACTCCCTTTCCGGTTCCATGCTTTCCATCCAACTTTAATCTGCAAAACTTTAAATGCAATGTCAATCGATATCTGTTGTATTCCTGATTACTCTTTTCCCTTCCTACTCATTATTAATGTTTCTGTTCCTAATTCTTCCACACCCTGTAACCCCCTGTGTTTTAGTGGCTTTACTGCCTTGCATGGGATGATACCGATTTAAAAAGTAGAAAAAGAACAAAACTTTCCTCAAAACTAAAAGAATGTAGAACGCGGGCTAATGTAATGTCTGTTATATTTGGCGCACTGTCCAGACAAGAATGAACTGAATAGACGAGGAAAACTACCATTGAGATCTCAGTACTGTTAAATTGTTGTCATTCCATCCCCAGTCGAGACCACTGGTGTGAAAATGCAAATATAAATAACAATAATGAAAATAAGGAACATGGGATTCTCTTAAATTGTAAACGTCATGGTTTCAGCAAGCACAGGTAAAGATTGAAAAGCTTGAGAAAAGACAGAGATTGTTGGATATGTAGATGAAAAATTATAGCCGTATTAATGTTGATGAGAATACAGAGGAAGGCACTGGAGATTTGACATTGTAAACATTCTATGCATTATGAGTGTTGAAAATATTTGGAGTCCTTTTATGACTTGTATCATAAAATTCACTTCAGAATCGAAATGAAATGCTGTGAAGCCAGACAATTTCTCGAAGTTCAATGCTCAAAGTTTAGTGTATGTCAAAAGCAAACACTTGGCAAATACTTGGCCTATTTATCAATAGATTTTACATATTTCAAGTTTGCTCTTTAAAGAAGATCAGACAATGTCAGAAAATGACAAAAATGCCAAGAAATATAAGAATTAATGTATTCAATCTAGACTAACTTGCAATAACAGCCATTGGTGATATGACATGAAACATTTTTAAAAGTAACATTCTCTTTAACAGCTTGATATACAAATTGATGCGAAATATTTAAAGGATAATACATGAAAGCATTTATAATAAACAAAATATAAATTCACTTAAATAATCGAATGTACTTACATTGAATAAAAGATAATTCGAATAATATTTGAATAGAAGAGTAATTAATTATTACGTCTCTGAATATTTTAGAAACAACGGTTTTATTCAGAAAAATGCGGCTTTTATAGAGAAAGAAGTAACAGTAAAAATAGTAGTAATAAAATTTGCTTATTTAAAATAAACGATTGTATGAAAATTTATTTTCCGAAAAATGCGATCAGTAATTATGAAGAAGGATCAATAGGTCTGCATCCTGAGAGTTTTTCACCGGATTTTGATGCGGAATTTGCACTTTTTCGATCACTTACGAATTTACACCGAAAGAGATTATATCGATAAATAATTGTTGTGTAAAATAAATGCTTTATTTCGTCATGGACTTGTTCATGTATCTACGCGTTTCTTCAATATATACAAGCGCGTTGTCATTTTAGTTGCTAAAAATTCGTTTAAATTTTGAAAGAATTTCATTGAACCTAAAAACCGTTCTCATTACAAAAGCAAACCGCCGTCCAAAATAGAAGTTTTCTTTTAGACAAAGTGTAGAGATAATAAGGAATGATTTCGTCACCTTTTCCGATTCCCAAAGGTGTGTCAGACATTTTGGTGATAATTCAAATTAAAACCATTTCTCTTTTATTTATTTAAAAATCTTTATCAATCCCTGAAACGCATACTTAGCATCTTCTGTAATGTTATATATTTTGATTGAATATATCCATTTTTGTTTAATAATGTTTTCCGTCATTTTTGTGTAATCATTTTATGGATCTTTAGTTTGGCTTAACTCTTGCTGGAGATTTCCCCACAGAGCTCTTATAAATAAATCCGATTTAGCGAAACGTGGGCAATGAAGGCTCAGGGGAACAGGGCTTTAACGTTCTTACCGCCATTGCTCGTAATGTAATAGGTTGGGATATATCATAAAGTTACTTGCGAAACTCAAAGAAAGATCCTAACAATGATAATCATTATGATGATATCGAGAATGATATCGAATATACAGACTTAGTTTAAGTTAACGAGAATCATGCGCCAAAACTTTTACTCAAATTCTACGGAAATGTAGCAGCGAAAGACAAACGATTGTAAATATGTTTACGTCAAAGAACATAACTAAGTACTCATGTCAATTTATCAAGACCAAAATACCTAAAAAATAAAACAAAATTACAGTAATAATGGAATGTCCAACTTTTGACTTAATGTGTCAACGATTATCATTCATAATGAAACAAAAGACATTTGATCCTTAGTAGATAGAATTCAGTCAGTCTTTTTGTTTTGGTGTCAGAAATGTAAAATCTCCTTTCTGTCAATGCAAATAAATCATTATGAACGGTAATGAAGTAGACAGAACATTATATGGTGATATTTTCCGATCAGAAACTACGTGTATTTCTATCAAATCACTGATCCACACTCCGTGAGCATTGTCCCTTGAGACACTCAGACGACAGCATTTTATGAATGGCAAATGGACATAAAATTTAATTAATGTAAATTATTACATAGTTGTGAGTTCAGTTAGTGAAATTATCCTCTGGTTGGATTGGTAAAGCAAAAAATCATCACAAATGCGAACCTTTTTAATGAGAAATAAATAAATGATACTACATATGCTGCAGCTTGGGGAGCACAAATAAAACTGAACCTTAACAATTTCGAAGATTTGTACAAACAAGCCAATGGCACTATTTTCAAGAAATTCTACTCCCGCATGCATTTTTAGTGCTAACTACCCTGTAGAATGAATAGCACTAAATGGTTTTGCTGCTGTAATTTCTGTAGTAAGCACATTTTCATAGGGAACAGTTACCAGCTCCATGATGCCCAACCAGTTTTCACTTCAGAGTTGTCCTAGAACAGATGAATTCATATCGTTCTCAAGGACACATGTCCGAATTAGTATATAATAATTTACAAAAATCACTCCAAACACCATGATTTTGAAAGGATCAGTCATCCAACTCTTTCCGAATCCTCTGCACTGTCAAAACACTGAAATATTTGAATTGGACCTTCCGGCGTGAATACCAAGCAGTACAGCATGTGATACCAAATTATCTGCGGAGTGAATTGCGTCATAATGCTTTTTTTCTCACAGACGGTGCTCGACTGACCCTGCTATACTGTGCAGGCAACAAAAGCAAAGAACACCCCTACGCGAAATTAAAAATATAAGATGGCGACAATTTACCAATCGCACCCTGTAAATATTTATGTTCTGTTTCAAATTTTCGAATTATTTTAATATTAAAAGTAATTTTTAAAAACCCGATATCTTATTTAGCAAATATTTAGAATTAAAAAAAATCACTTTAAATAAATATTCAAATCTGTTGGACGTTTTCCATTAAAAAAGAATTGAAACGACGGATTAAAAAAATTCCATTTCCGTTAAACGGATTCTGACAACGTGATTTAATATCAGCTAAGATCACTACAGCTACGATTACTTCCATTAAGAAATAGCATCCTAAAAATAAAGCCAATAACAACTGATAACAATTAGCAAATAGAAGTTGAAGAAAAACGTTGAATCTCAAACAAGAGTCATGCATATATCACATGATGTTGACTAATAACTGAGGATGCCAAAATGAATTACAAAGTATTCTTTGCGTTAGTTGTGTTAATTCTGTTGATGTCTTTTGGCGTTCACATCTTTTGTCTTCAAGAGGAAGTGCTCAAAATCTTAATCTATGCTGACATATTTGATATGACTTACTAAGAATTTTCGCGCTGAGCATCCGAACAGTTTTTATCTTTTTGCTTAAATATCCGTAGATGTATTTTTTATAGTTTTCTTTGTCGCCTCATAAATAAATGTGTGCATAAGTACGTGCACAGACGTGCGCGTATACACACAATTTGTGACACAAATGAGTGCGTATATTTATTTTGTTGGTAAATATATTTTGACGGTGATGGCAGAAATCAAAATAAGTTGTTCAGCTTCTTTAAATAAAGTAAGATGTGCAATTAGCTTTCGTTGTTAGCATTTTCCATTTTCCATAACAGATATGACAACAACAACAATAATAATAATAATAATAATAATAATAATAATAATAATAATAATAATAATTTCTTATTGACATGGAAGTCCCTGCAGGCTATAATGTATCTTTAATTATCTTCAAAAAACTATCAAAATACAAGGATCTTGAAATGGTAATCTCAAAAATGTGGCACATGAGGACATCAATAATTCGAGTTATAGTTGTGATCCTCGGTTTGATTGGAAAAGGTTCCGGTAGACCTACTGAAGAGATTCCTGGTAGCCCAATGCCTTAAAGAAATACAAAAAAAGTTATATTCACAAGTACAGCACACTATTTAGGAAGAGCTTTATCTATGTAAAATCTGTGTGAACTTACGTAGTTATTTTTAGAAAAATGATCAGTGGAAATTTTCATGAAGCCATTTCTGACCTTAGGTATCTGGTTGGGACTCGGAAGGAAATGTGTATACAATAGAAGGCATCCCAAGGCTGATTCATCAGGTTCATCGTCTGTATGTGCCTAGGTCCGAAGGAGGTAGAGCGTTAATTTAACTATAACTGTCTTACAAAACTACAACAATCGGCCTTCAATGATAACTGGAAACTATAGAAGACTGGATGATGATCTGTGTCAAATAACATAAAGAAGGAAGAAACTTTGTTCAGTAATAAAGGAAGCCAACAAATTCAAGATGGAGTTTCACGTGGGTGAAGAAATGCAAGTGAAACATAATATACTTGCTGCAGCTGCAAAAACCTTAAAAAAGAAATGAAAGGCAAATGTAATGGACCAGATACAGAAACTATGACAGGATAAACCACCTCACGTTCAATATTCTGCCTGTACTAAACAAGCTCATGTAGACAAACCGCGTACGCATCAGTGGCTACGTAATGCAGTGTTAAAAGCTGGAACCGAAGGTTTTATTCTTGCTGCACAGGACCAATGCTTGCTAATGAGAAATTACCAAGCACACATACTGACAAATTACGTTAGCCTAAAATGCAGATTCTGTAATGAATATCCAGAAAACAATGACCTTCTTGTATCATGTTGCATGGCATTGGCACCCACTGAATATAAAACTTGGCATGAAAAAATGGACCAATATCTGCATTAGAAAATCTGCAACCTTTACGGAAAGGAAATTGCAAGAAATTGGTATAAACACCACCTAGACCCGGTTACAGATATAGGACGTGTAACAATTCTATGTGGCTTTACAATGCACACTGACAGAACAATCAAAGCTAATTGCCCAGATATAGTGATCAAAGACAGCGAAAACAAAATGTGCCTACTTATTGGCATGGCAGTCCCTACAGATTGTAATCTATCTTTGAAGATATTCAAAGAACTATCATAATATGAGGATCTTGAAATCGAAATCTCAAAAATGTGGCACATGAGGACATCAACAACTCCATTTGTAGTTGGAGTCCTCGGATTGATTGGAAAAAATTCTAGTAGACTTATTGTAGGTATCTCTGGTAGCACATGCCTTAAACAAATACAGATTATACTCAGAGGTACAGCCCACATCTTACGAAGGGCTTTATCTATGTAAAATATGCGGGATCTTAGTATTTTCGTTGATTTTTTCCTCTAAAACAACTCAGTGGAAAATGTCATGATACCATTGCTGACCTTAGTCTCTAGCTTGGGACCCGGAAAGAAATGAGTATAAACCAGAAATCAAATCAAATCAAATCAAATACTACTACTACTACTACTACTACTACTACTACTACTACTACTACTACTACTACTACTACAATAATAATAATAATAATAATAATAATAATAATAATAATGCGAAGAGCATAAGTAGAAGATTAAAAAATATTAACCTAAAGCAAACTTCTTATTAACTAACCTTAAGGATATTTAAAACAGAAAAAATAACTACAAACCTGACATTATTAATAAAAATATATTATTTCTTCATCAAGTGTTCCAAGAAATAGGACTTAAGGTAAATGTTTCCAAAATAGAAATAATTAAAATTGGATTTAGACTGAGTAAAGTGATATCCATTAGTGATATTCATTATCCATTAGTGATATCGCACATGCTGAATATATCATAAAACATAATGTGAAATTAATAAATTTTAATCACTTTAAATACCTCAGTGTATGGATCAGTTACAACAAATTTAATATAGAAGATAATGAAATTGAACAAAGGTTCTGCTAAGTGTACTTTTTACCAATACTGTAAGATGCTATAAAACCAAAATAATAACTTGAAAATCGTCTCTTGTTAGATTGACTGGTACTAAACAATACCAATGAAACAAATAACAATACCACATCAATTGAACACTTCCAACAGCAACAACAACATAAATGGGTATCACGTGTAACTAGAAGGGGGATATAATGATATAATCAACATGTTAACTTTCCATTACCGTAAACAAATGGCTTAGAAAGAAAGTAGAATCAATATTAGAAAGAGCAACAATAGCGTATTTGAGAAGTTTAATTTCCTGAAAAACTGTTTTAAGATATAAAAATGTGTGGCGGGAAAAAGATATGAATTCATACATTTCCAAAGGTATTGTACGAAAGCTGGAAATTTTCGGATTTACTTGCAGGTATCACGCCGCCTTTATAACTCATACTTTCTCTTATTTATATCGCACCATTACTTCCAAATAGGCGGAGGTAAATTTTCCCCTCATCTCTCGGTATTCCATCTGAAATCATTCCCATGGGGGGGGACTGTCTTTTTGACAATTCTAATTTTAAATCGAGTGGGTGAAGGGGCGGTCTTATTTTAATCGTTTATTTTCTATAACACATATTATTTCCCTGTCTTTGGTCTGGTTTGTTCTAGTGCACCCCAACCAGTCACCCGCTTCCACAGCCCTCGTGTTATCATGCAGAAAACACTTACAGGTTGTTTCTCATTTCAATTTCCTTTTCCGATGACAGATTAAGCCTGGTCTCCCGAGTTGTTTATATTTAGACAATTATATTTCAGGTGGCCCTTTGGCCTAGCTTGCCAATCGTACACTTCCATTTTTGTTGACGGACATAAAATTCTGTTTTTAATTTCCACGGTTAGCGAATAACCCGGGAAATACCGGAGCGATTTCAGCTTACGTTTTTGCATAACCCCCTTTAATTCCACAAGTGTCTCATAGTGTCACAGTGCCCCTACAGCCCAAATGGTTACGAGTCACGCGACATGACGTAGCTACTGGGGAGTTCAAAAATAGTCATAATTGCTTAGGAAACCGACTCTGTGCCCATTGCAGAAACGTATGGGTCCTGACCAACCGAACTAATGGCATATTTGTGCATATACCAGAGAACAAAAAATAAAAACCTTTGACACGTGATAGTCGAACGTATTAGAATTTTTCTGTTCCTGAAACTCTGGATTTTGAAAGACAACCTTGTACGGCCATACCGATGTCATGTAATGGGTATTTTATATAGAGATAATCAGTTAAATGTTCATATCTAGATATAGCCAAATTCATATAAAATATATAGAGAGAGAGAGAGACAGACAGACAGACAGATATTTAGCCTAATCTTAAAATGCACTTGAGTTAGTTTTTCAAAGAAAGATTTATAGAGATACCCATACATACATACACACACACATATTATATATATATATATATATATATATATATATATATATATATATATATATATATATGTATATATATATATATCTGTGCGTCTGTGTGTGTGCGTGTGTGTGTGTGTGTGTGTGATGAAGTGAATAGACAAGACCTGAATGTTATTCAAGGTGGACTTTTTCCATGGAAGCCGTGATACCAGCTTTGCTTTTGACATCTGCCTAACAGTTAAGTAATATATTTAAGCAAAGACGAAAAGAAAGAATAAATAGAAAATAATGTTTTGCTCTTTTGTGTGCTTATGTCTTGTCACAGTGATTTCTTGATCTGTTGACTTTTCTCTTGCTTCTTTGAAACCACCCACCAATCAACTATCGTGTCAAAGAAATTCTAATAAACTAGCGAGTTTCTAGGCGTGCTCACACTGACGTAATACAAGCAACCCATTTTTAGTTATTTGACATTGTACTAAGCGTAATCAGTGAACAACAGGAACATGTCCGCCTACTCTTGAGTTTTATTGAATATGGTACGTCCAGTTCAAAGGGAGATGTATGTATTGAGAAGCATAGAATTGTAAGAGAGAATGCTAAACGTAAGATTACGCTGGTTTGGTAAAAGTCTGTTTCAAGTATTATAGTCCAAAGGGCATAACTACTTGGGCCTTAATGTTTTTATGGATCAAACGAAATAAATTTAATATATATTTAAAAAAATAAAATCAATATGTAATATTTAAGAAAAATCGAGAAAACACCACCTTTCAACTCATATTTAATACTAAATATCAGTATACTTATTTATTAACGCTGGTTTGTACAATATGACGCAACGAATTCGTTTAATTTTTCACTGAATTAATTTAAAATAATTTACAGTTTTTATAGTGCAATCAAGTTTTAATATCCGTTATCAAAACAAAATTATTTAGAGATACTGGCATGCATCGTAACTGGACGCTTGAGAATATCTGGTTCTTTAAGTTTGAACAGCATATAGTGTAATGGATAACGGCTCGGAATTGGAAATCGGAGAGATGAGGCCTAATTCCAGTCGGGTTCGTTATATTCGCTTACGCGCAAATACCATTGGGAGATATATGAATCCACCCCCTGGGTATGGGTTAATTAGTAGGGCTTGTATTAATAAATCATTATGGTTTCCAAAAAATTCTTACAACCTAAAAATTTTTCTGGCTTTAAATAACCTGCAAAAGTTGATAAGTCGTAAAAAAACAAATCAATCCAGCAATCAATCGCAATTGGGATGTTTTTAATGTCGTCATTTATCCACGCATAGGAACTATAATTCTACGATCGGCTCCAGCCGTAGTACTGAATTTATCTTAACATAAATTGACAAATTTGATCTTCCTCATTGTATCCGAAATGTACTTTTTTTTAACTTGGATTTATCTAGAAATCATTATTATTTCAGTACTAGAAAGAAAATTGCTTGTAATTGGAGATTTATAAAAAAAAAGAAACGAAATCAATAAAGCAACCGCGTAATTTTATTAATCTCTCTAATATTCTGGTAGTTATCTAACTGAGATTTTTAAATTCATAAGTCCATTAACTGATAGAAACATAAAATGCTGAGAAAAGGAGAGCGCCTTTTATTATAATAAATATCAACAAAAAATATTTAACAGACCATTGTCAGAGTAGTGAGCGTTTTTGTGGGATTACAACAAACTGTTGTTGAGTCGTGATTACTCAATCAAAGCACATTAGCCGTTATTGTTCAAGGAAAATTTGCCAGAAATACGTCATCATCTTTGTGTGTGTGTGTGTGTGTGTGTGTGTGTGTGTGTGTGTGTGTGTGTGTGTGTGTGTGTGTGTGTGTAAATAGAAACTATGTATAGGATTGATCTATGAAGATATCGTTTTTTAAAAGTCTTTAGTCAAAACAGTATCTGCTTATCTGCTGAGAAGTGTAACATTCTTTTGTTTTTATTCCTAAAGCGTTCTTATTCAACTGGATTCTTGTTGTTAACTAGTTGTTACCGTTTATTTTGGTTTGTCGTTTTGTGATTGGTCAAATATTTCGTATCTCAGAACCAAAATTAACTAGGCATTACACAACATGACCTAATTCCCAAGGGTTTTAATAGGCCTACCACCCAAGTCTTACTCTTTGTCACCAATGTAGTTGCCGCATCTTACAGATTAAGTTATGAAAAAATATGGCTTACCTTTATTAGAATAAATGTTAACATGTTAGTGTACTTGCAATTGAAATAATTTCAAGTAGATACGGTGTGTGTAGTAGGACATACTAACTAAGCTGCCAGGTCTGCAAAGAAACGTGAATTCTGATGCTATGCGGATGGAAGACGACACTCTTCCGATTGGTCAATTTCGCCCAAGACAGCATGGGGACGAAAAAATCTGTCTAATTAGGAACAGCACTTGTTTGAATTCAATATCATATTTTATTTGCAGAAGTAAAGACAAATCCTACCAAATTACGCAGCATCAGCTTCCACAGATGCAAACAAGCTTTTGAGGTAGTTAATGGTGGATTACTTCTCTTTCCTCAGACCATTTTTAGGTCCACACTATTTTAAACAATTCACATTCCTTTGACTACGATCGTCCTTTATAAGATGGCATGTTGTTTGCGTTTGAGCAAAGAATCTCCGATTGAAAACACCGATCATTATTTTTTTTCCATTAAATCACACAAATATTGTAGCGATTCACGTTATAAGAAATTTAAGCTGTTTGGGCGTGTATCGACTGCTTTTCAGACAGAAAGCGAACATTACGTTAGGTTCTTGCTTAATTTTTGAATCTCGAAAAGATTTTTGGTATATTTTGATTTGTGAAAAAACAGTTGCATTTTTTTTTTCATTCAAAACCAATAAAATGGTTTCCCTCCAAATTCCAAGAAGGTTATTTGGAGCCTACCTGTAAGGTTATTTGAGGGAGCCTTGGATTTAATTTTCGGAGTCGACGGACACCTGCTGCAGGGACCTAGGTCGGCCCGGTCCAGAAAGAAATATGACAACCCCCAGACGAGAATTGAAAGGAACATCAAAGTTGCTCCCACTTCAAGGAAAAGTCTTTGGCTGGTGCGGTCATTCTCTGCTACAACGAACTTTGCTCCAAAAATTGTACCAATTCTTTGAAAACTATTCAGAGAAGTATTTTCTCCTTTTCTTCAGTTTATGTGTGTCTGTGTTTTTTCTGGGGAGCTTATGCAGAAATATCATTTTTGTAAAAAAGCATATTTCATTTTCATTGATAATTTACATTTAGATGTTAATGGCCATCATTTAGCACACAATGCACTTAATTTGCGTAATTCATTAATTTTTATGTGTTAACAATAAATTTATTGTCTGTTTTTTAAAGTCGGTTCGTGTTGTCTTTGTTGTCTGTCCATATAAAATAAATGTTACCTCAAATTTTCTTTAGCTATTTTTACCAAATAAAAAAAATCCTATAACGTATCCAAGTGTTTTCAAATGCCTTATAAAGCACATATGAGATATGTGGATCATATCTACGAGGTCCCCGGTCGTTTGATTATTTTTAAGCAGCGTTTTGATCGGGTCATCAAGGACAGTAGGCTTGCCGGAACGTTCTTGATCGTGACACAATCTCCATGTTTCTTTGCGGTTCGTACATCGTTTCTTATCTTTTTTCTTAGAAATAAAAGAGCATCCAATAAAAAAATGTATCTCACGTTTTCACTATTTTAACACCGAAGTGAAAAGTATTTAAAATTTACAATCCAAATCATATAGAAAGGCGCGTTGAAATGTCACCTTTCAGAAAGTATTTACATTTTCAGTCACGTGTGAAAAGAAATCACGTGTTCAAACGCCATCTATCGAAAAATGTTACGATCTTTTTGTTCCAGACCAATACAGTTCAAGTAGTGTATTTTATTATTTCTTTTAATCATTGACGCTGCATTCGAATAGACAAATTTCTGCCTGCAAAGATACTCCGACCTTATGATAATAACCAAAATAGATAGAAGTTATACTGGTTACATTTTGTGGTTATTTTTCCATATTAATATACTCTACTTAGTCGGTTAATAACTCTGGGTCTATAGCATGAAAAGAAAAACCAACCGATGATTTTTTTTTTACTTGTATTTTTGTTATCAGCTTATTTTTGCCCCCGATTAGGGTATTGTTTTTCAGTGTAGACGTGTCAGTCTCTGTAATTTTTATGCAACTGCAAGTCAGATTTTCCAACATTGTATTCAATAAAAGCGTTTGCTTTTTATCGTTAAACACGATCAAAATCAAATGCTTTTATTACTTAAAAGTGATGTGCTAATTCTTGCCATTTCTTGTCGTAGTAGGAACTTTGCCACAGAGGAATTGCATGACAACTGCAAACAGAAAGATAATTTGTATTTAATTAAAAAATATAATCCCTTCATCATCTTTACGATACGTAACTATGGAAACGCGTATTTGGCCAATTAGGTAAATTTACAGCCTCAAATGTCATCATTTCATTAAGACCTTTCTCATTTAAATAATAATGAAAATACGTGGCTTTTCATAATTTTACTTTATTCAGTCTGTAGAAGACAATGTTGGCATCAATTGAACTGATTAATTGATTATTTGATGATTAACTAATTAATAGCGATAACACTGAAAGTATATTTACAAATTATGTTTAGTCACATACCTTTGTAAATATTATCTTTCGTGAACAGTATCCACCATTAAAAATACAAGAAGAGGTACACAAATTTTTCATTTCAATTCATTTCATGGCAATACCACCTGGACATCGTAAATCTTTTAATTAAGTGAACCATTTCTTTTTTATTTAAATTGTTCTAAAACCTCAAAGAAGAAGCAAATGGTATTATTGAATGAGTTTGGTGACAACAAAAGTTAATTTTATATATTCATAGCATTTAATATCATAAACTAGCTTTTATATTTTAGTCTTGTTGCAAATATAAAAGGAACATTAAATTGATGACTGATATCGCAGATACTTTCAGACATTATTAAGGATGATATTGTTTTTACTTTTAAGTGAATGTACGTATTGTTTTATGTATGTATCTAGAGATATAGAAATGTTTATTTTCCAAAAATGCTCAAAACACTGTGGCCGTGTTCATAGCTGATATTATTGATTGTTGGCTTTTTCCTTTTAACTAATAATGTTTCCATTATTCTTAGCCGAGACTATAATACTTGTATTATCAACGAATATGTTGCGGATAGAATTTGGTAGGTATCCGTGTGTATTTAAAAGAAATCTAATTGAGTTATGATCAGAAAGATGTAATGTGAGTCTTCTTGTTAGGAATCTGCTGACCGTGTTTTGAAAATAAAGCATTATTAAAAATTATAACACGAGTAAAAATTAAATAAAAACGTTAACCACAGTCCCTTGTTAGTCGTTTTAATGAAAGTTTCATATATATATATATATATATATATATATATATATATATATAATGAAAAGATTTGAACACTAATATTCCATGGTCATAATTTATTCCATTGGAATCGTAAAAACGATCCAATTCATCAGACCTACAGATTCAAAAAGAAAACAGAAAAAACAACTCCGGGAAAAAATTAATAAGAGTATATGTGTGAGAGTGTGGGAGGACATGAGATCTATATAGAGGGGTAACAGACGAGAGAGGCAGGGAGGTCCAAAGATGGAGGGGACATTAAAATTTAACAGAGAGAAGATTTAAAGAAGGGTTTCAGTGAGAAAAATATGCGTATTTTCAAACGTCCGAAGATATACCGGAAGAGTGTATACGTTTCTTGGCGACATACAAACCCCATAGGCGATAAAATCTTATACTCCCGCCCAGACACCTACAACACATACATACACACACATACACACACACACCTATATATATATATATATATATATATATATATATATATATACACACGCCTAGAAAAACCGATTTAAAAACCCATGCTAAATTCGCTATAATTGAGAGAATTGAAAAGTTTAGAGAAGATAACATTAGAAAGATTTTAGGATTCCATGAAACTAAGTGGAGACGACGCTGGAAAACACATTGTCCAGCCGTGCCAAGCCATAAACTTAACAATATAGATAGTTTTAATATATAACCCTGCTAATCACAACCTACTCAGCCACACCCACAGGGATCTATCCACGTACACACATCACTTCATACTCACTCTTTAATGAGTCAAATGATAAACACACACCCACCGCAGTATACACGCTCACACATACCCTACTCACCCCCTACCTAAGAAGCAAATAACACACACACGCCCACACCTACCAGAGGCCCCCATAAAACTATCAGACTGGCCAAAGTTTTCTCGAGCGGCATGTTTCCATCCAGCCCTCATCTCAAATAACAACCCAAAAGAGACCATTTGACTAACACAAGGAATGTTGAAAAATTCATGCTAAAAAGATAAAAGACAAAAACCAAACGTCCTTATCCAAACACTACTGAGATCTTGTGGATAAGTGACTAACCCCACTTTTCGAATGGAGATACTTATCAAGAGCTAGCACACCTAATAACTTCCGTGATCGGTGCAATCTGTGCATCCCATTTACCACTAATATTGTCTCTCTCTCTCCCTCTCTCTCTCTCTCTCTCTCTCTATATATATATATATATATATATATATATATATATATATATATATATATATATATATTCCAACCAAATAGTTTGAACCTCACTAATTTAGCAATATTAGGAGAATAAATGTATCAACGTTGTGGATCTTCTGAACCGTAATATTAAAAATGGCAAAATAATGTATATTTAGTAATGTATTACAAATACCAACACAACAGCATAACCTAAGCTCAGACTTACTGGACTTCCTTACTACAAAATGCTATTATTGAAGCACATGTTTACTCTAATTTATGGCACAAATAAGTAGGAAAAATAATAAATTCTAAAGTGACTGGTACCTATAAAATATTACGTAAAACTCGTGAAAAAAAATGCAATAAAAGATAGAGTTCCTTACTAAATCCTCGTTTCTAGCTCTTTGCAGACAGGGAACTTAAACATATATTGAAGTTATTTGGAGAATCGTTGACTCATTCTGGATGACCACTCTTTTCTACTCCCTTCTCGTCCTCTTTTAAGATCTCGTTTCGAGATATCATTTCTTCAGTAACTTTATTTCCGACGATTTATTTACTTCTGACGAAATACCGAACTAAGGGTGACTTAGGTTTATTTTAATAGATTTTAATCGAGTACATTTAGTAATTGGTGTTAAACAATGATCCCCATTTTACTATATATATATATATATATATATATATATATATATATGGAGAGAAATTGCATATATATAGTAGGCCGATGAAAGAAATTCTCGAGATAAAAAACAACAAAAATAATAATGTTCATAAGAAGACTAATAATATTTGTTGTATATTAGTAGACCTTTTGATAAAATAGAAGCATGGTAAGAAAAGATGTTAAAAATCGGAATTTTCAGACATGCCTGTGACCATTTTCAACGAGAAATAAAAACAAGATCATTGGACTTTTGTAGGGTATTTTTATTATAAATATCAATAGCTATACTATAAACGTATTATACAAATTCACACTATAAACTAGGTTAATGCAAACATTTCTAATATAGTCAAATATTATACGTTGATATTGATCTGCGGGTAGTGTAAAGGATATCGACACAGAGGAAGGAATCTGCGAGCAGCGTTCAAATTATGAGCTAGTCTGCGACGTCACTTTACTCAGAAAAGGCAGGAGTTCGTCTTTTTTTTCCAGCTATGGTTTTAGACAGCAGGATAGACTAAACTCTCCAATCTCAAACCAGTGAAAGAAAAGGAAAACACTGAATTCCAAACCATCGAAAACGAAAATCTCCTCTCTTCCCCAAGAATGCATGGTTATTGACATATAATAGAAAAAGAATTTGTGCAAGGATTGCCTTTGTCCATGGAATTTTAGAATTATCAGTTGAAATTTATGATACATTTATCCTTTAAATCTATCTTGCGAATGTTACGTACATTGGTTGCCTTATACCAATTTTATTGAGAAAATTTTGACTTGCATAATAAAATTTGACATAGTGTACATAATGATGGTTATTATGATTGTTGTTGTTGTTGTTGTTGTGATCAGTTTTTGCTTTATTCTTATCGTGACATCATGTTTATGAAGAGTTTAATGATCATTCACCTGCACGAAGCAAACATGACTGAAGGGGTTTCGTGATGGGTATTCGCTCACTTGGTGGGGTGATTGAAAAGAGAAAAAGATTAGATTACAGGAATGAGAAAACTGGGGAGGGGAAAGATATTGTAGTCATTAAAGAGGACTCGGTGAAGTGAAGTGTGAACATTAGAACAGGCAAGTGATAATAAAAAAAATAAAATAACAGTTTTAAAAAGAGAGAAACTACAAAACAGAAAATCAGAATGTTTCATTTTTTAATAAAAGATACTTATTCTGATTTTTCCACTGTGAATATCAGATAACATGGCTTTGTGTTGAGGAATCGTGAACGCTAAGTTGTTTCTTGATCACCAGTGGAGCGATGTTATTATTACCTGAACCAAAGCAGGTTTCACGCAGCTTCGGTATTGGGCTTTGTTAGGAAGAAATCGGAATAAGTTATTGTTTATAAGTGAGATTCGATGAGGAACAGTTGTGATGGAATAAACCAACATCTATAAACGGAGTGACATATGTACATAAAATAATTAAAGCGTTTTTGGATTATTCCAAGAATTACTGAGCAAATATCCAGTCGTTTATTATGATTACTGATTTCTGAGATGATGTAGTCACTATTTTATGAATCTTTCCGGAAAATATTTTGCTTCCTCTATTATTTATTGCTGATATATTCCTCACTTTAAACCCGGCCTTGTGCCACATCTATCCCTCGTGGGAGAGACAGGAAATACTGTCTGTAACAGAGGAGACGTCGACGTCTTCTCGGTTAGACGGTCGAACTCTCTGCCTCTGAGCAGAGAGGAACCCGGACGAGGCTCCGCCGAAGGGCAGAGTCTCGTTCGGGGAGGTTGACCAACCCGATCCCGTTTATACGGGATCTACGGGCATTTTTTGGCTGAGCCTACGGGCTCAGGAATGCTCCACTTTAAACCCGGCCTTGTGCCACATCTATACCTCGTGGTGGGGGACAGTAAATACTGTCTGTAATAGAGGAGAGTAGCACAAGAGTCACCGTTAGCGAGCACGTAGACAGTAAGGAGTCCTACCGCGATACTTCAATACCAATACTATATATATATTAGTGCTACTAACCCGCATTCCTGCATCTACTAACCCATATTTCCAGTTTGTATTATTAAGTTAATACATTTATTTTCCTTATCCATTCCTGGTGCTTGTTATTCATTGATATCGGATTCATCCCGGAATCCACAACAAATTGGCGACGAGGAATTCGAACTCACACGGGAAGAAAAAAAATTCTCCCTCGTCAACAACAATTGGCGACGAGGAATTCGAACTCACACGAGATAATCTAAACAAAAGTCTCTCTCGTTGTCCATAACAAATTGACGACGAGGTATTCGAACTCACACAGAAAAAACAAAAACAAAAGTCTCCTTTGCCGTTTTTTGCCAGTGTCCACAACAACTTGGCGACAAAAGATTTACGAGGACTAAAATACGGAAAAACGAGTTCTTCTTAAGACTTTTATCATGGAGGATAAAAATGTTTTAGTAGAACTTGTAAAATACCAAAATGAACAGCAATTACAAGTCCAGGAAAGATTGGAAGAAAAATGGCAAAAACAATTACTACAAACGCAGGGACTAATATTAAAGGTAGCGGGTAACAAACAACAAAATATCGAAAAAGAGGCGACTTTTTCCCAAGACGCAGTGTGGAATATGATAGAAACTTTCAAATACTCCCTAGAAGAGGATAAAAATTTCAGGGATTATTTCAGACGTTATGAAGACATCTACAACATCGATTGTCAAAACTGGACAGAAGCAAAGAAGCTACGTCTGTTGCTCAGAAAATTAGGAACTGAGGAATACACAAAATTTGTGGATTACATTTTGCCAAAAAAGACGAACGAATTAACGTTTGACGAAGCAGTTACATGTCTTACAGAGCTTTTCAGTCCAAAAACGTCACTCTTTCACAAGAGGTGGAAATGTCTTAACCTGGTAAAGGGCGAAAATGAGGACTATTCTACGTTTGCCGCAATCGTGAATAAACATTGCGACGACTTCAAGTTGGCAGAATTAACACCGGACAATTTCAAGTGTCTCATCTTTGTTCAAGGGTTAGTCTCAGCAAAAGATAGTGAAATGCGCAAAAGAATGCTTTCAAAACTACAAAATGAACCTGTACTAAAACTACAACAATTATCAGAAGATTGCCAAAAATGCCTGAATATAAAGAAAGACTCGAATAACATTGAGGAGTCAGGAGTATCACATATACGTAAGTTAAACAAAAGTTTACGTTCTTCACCCTCCCCGGAAAGAAAACAAAAATTCTAAAATAAGGGGAAAAGTACAACATATAGGGCAAATTATGACGAAAATCGAAGCAAATATAAGCCCCACCCCCATCTGCATGTCATCGATGTGGAGGACTACACTGGAATAAGGATTGCCGTTTTAAATATAAAAACTGTCTTGTGTGTGGAAAAATGGGGCACAAGGCATCCCAATGTAGGAACAGAGAAGCTACTAGTAGGATAAGAGCTACTAGGATGCATGACGAAGACAATACCAACATAAGGAAATATGCAGAACTTGGAATCTTAAATAAAAAGATAAAATTGTTACTAGACTCGGGTTCCGATCTAACGATAATTAACCTACAGACATGGAAAAAGCTTAACAGACCAACCATGTTACATTACACAAAAAATTGCTAAGTCGGTGACAGGAAAGCGTAAATAATTCGAAGGAGAAATAATTGTAAATGTTAAATTTCACGGGAAAACAAAAAAAACTCAAGATATATGTAATAAAAGACAGAAAAAATAAATAAAAACCGGTATACACCTACAGTACTCAAGAGATCATTCAAACAAGAATGGGTCTATATGAGGAACCAAATAATTATAATACAATAATTAACAGACTAGGAAGCGTGATGTACACAAAAGGCGAAACATTTACCCACAGAAAACATATTGATCAAATACAAAAAAGACGGGTTGAAGAGCCAAGCTCGTCACCCGCAGAAAATGACGAGTCGATTGAGGCGATGTTTGAAGTTTTTGAGATTCAAAGACCACAAGAAGACACAGAAATTGGAAGGAATAGCAGGAAGAGAAAATTTACAATGTCTCTAATTGTCGACCATAAGAGAAAGGAAAAGATACTAACTCCCTATCTAAGGAGGGGGTGTTAAGGAGTCTCCCCTTTTTACACAAATCGACTCACCCGAGGTATATATATACTACTACCATTGGATAACCGGACAGTCTGTAATAGAGGAAGGTAGCACAAGAGTCACCGTTAGCGAGTACGTAGACTCAGTAAGGAGTCCTACCGCGATACTTCAATACCAAGACTATATATATATTAGTGCTACTAACCCGCATTCCTGGATCTACTAACCCGTATTACCAGTTTGTATTATTACGTTAATACATTTATTTTCCTTATCCATTCCTGGCGTTTGTTATTCATTGATATTGGATTCATCCCGGAATCCACAACAATTATCATAAATGTCATATTTAATGGGTACGCGTGTTTCAGTGGACACTCTTATTTTTATACAGTGAAATCAATATCTACCGGCTTAGCGAAAGTCTTATTAAATAAATTATAGAAGTACATACTAATTATAACGTGTTTATAATAAGAAAAAAATAATAAAAATCAGGATATTTCACTATGTGTGTGTGTGTGTGTGTGTGTGTGTGTGTGTGTGTGTGTGTGTGTGTGTGTGTGTGTGTGTGTGTGTGTGTGTGTGCGTGCGTGCGTGCTTATATGATGTTATATCTTTACCACAAAAACGAGGCTTTAGTAAGGAGCTCTATCTCTGTAGCAAGCTCATTCGAAACTGGTTATTCCACAGCGAGTACAAGAATATGACTGATAGCTCAAAGTATATCAACTTTATAGTATTTCCGCCTCGTCTCTACGTTACGTCTACCGAATTATTCAGTGTTGGTGGTTGTTTGTAAAATCTTCAATACCGCAGGAGATGCGGTTCCTTTTTAATTTATCCTTGTATCTCTTCCGCAGCGATCGCTGACCGTATCCACCTTGCTGTACAGTAGAGTCTTTCGGAGTCTATGGGAATTTGAGAGTTCTGTCTTCAATATAAAAGCTATCTCAGAGCAGTGGTATTTTGTTCAGCAATGTTTAGATAATATACGATTCGACACACTTGAGGAATCCCATGTTTGCGAGTTTTTGTCGGTGTCTTTTGAAAATATCTGAAAATTTTGAAAATATATCGAAAAGTAACGCAGGTGGAAGCATTTAAGTAGGAGCTGTTATGTGACCCATAACTCAGCACCATGAAGAACGTTATACCTTTAATTTAGTCTGTTGTTAGTTTCTGTTCGGTCAGATACCTTTTTAAAGCGTTCCAAAGGCTTGTATTTCTTTAGCCCGTCAGAGCTTAACCTCTCTGTCAAGATTGGAGTCAGCGGGTATGGTACATCCAGGTAATTTTCAAGTAACTAAGGATAATGAAGGTGGAAAAGTTACAATTTGGTGGAAGAATACAATTTTCTTCAGACTGATTGCCATAGAATGTTTTATTTTTTTACTCATTTCACTCCAAGTAAGACAATAAAGCCACTGAGCCGCAAGGGATTACTGAGTGTTAGCTAGTAGAGATACTATTACAGAGAGAGATCAATAAAATAACAAAAATTAAGAAAAAAAGAAGATAATGATTGACACTGCATTTAAATTTTTGGAGATCAAAGTTGAATGGGAAATAAGAAGCCGGAAGATAGTTCCACAAGCGAGAAGTGCAATGGGAGAAACTGTTAGCATAGAAATTACGGATACATACATCTATTTCAACTGTACATTGATGAGACCTTGCCACCAATCCAGTATCCGCTTAAATTTAAAATATCTAGGTACCATAGAGGAAAATTCATCAGAACAATTTCTATGAAGGAATTTATAGAAAAGGCACAGGTAAGCTACATTTCGGCGAAGGGAAAGTCACTGAAGGCGAGATACCTAAAACACTGCAGATTCTTTAGATGTTATCAAGAATCTTTAAATGTATGGTAGAAACAGTACACCATATGTGGTAGCAATATTCAAAGCATGGATGAATGATAGACATATAAATAAGTAATATGGGTTCTGGAGATAAAAATTGTTTTGCACGCCACAGTGAACTATCATTAGTAGCAGCAGCCCGAGCAATTGATTCAATATAACCTTTGCACTTAATATCAGCGGAGAATGTTAGCCCGAGAATGCACAACGAGTCACTCTCCTGGAGGTTAATATCAGCCATGCAGAGAGGGTTCTCTCAGATAAATGACAGAGAACAGTTTTGCTTTGGAGGACTTGAAATTAACAAGGCATTCTTTACTCCAGTTAACAGCAGATTGTAGCTATGTTTTTAGATCAGCTGCCAATTTAAACTTATCGAACTCTTTTCTATCTTGAAACCAATTAATAGTGTTTTCAAGTTTCACATTTTAAATGTAGTCATGCATCAGTTTCACATACTATTAATTGGTTTCGAGACAGAAAACTGTGCGATGTCAATAGCAGTTTGTTTAAATATTTGATTTGAGAATTAATTCTCTTTGTAATGTTTATTGTAATAAACAAGTTGAAGCACATATACTCTGCGATTTCAGCACACATAGAATGGTCGCCGATTTTACCAGCACAAAAAGCAAATATATTTTACAACCAGAAAATTAGAAGCAGGTAATCCATTTTTTTTTTCCTGTTTCGAAGGGATATTTCCGGATCGACAAGCACCTGATGAAAAATCAGAGGACATAACGGCAGAAACGTTGTGATAATGATGCGAACAGTGGTCAGGCATGTAAATAATAACTCCTCATCCCAAAAGCTAAGACAGAACATTAAGGGTTTCCTTTTTATTTTTAGTTCTCATATATATCTTGATATGGTTTTACCTTTCTATCTTTCGTATTGGATGATATTAATTTGTTTATCTCTCTTTCTTTAAATTCTTTCAAATTTGCTCCGATGTAAATTAAATCTTCTCGCCTAGGTTTTCCTTTTTTGTCACTTTCTCTGCATATATTATGCTTTTCTTTCTGTGGTTTCCTTGTAGTGTACAGTTGGTTTTATTTCTACAATATTGTTGCTACTATTTTGTTATGTTTTATTCTATTATTTTTTCAATGTATATACATAAACTAGCAAGGTTATCTGACGTTTCCCAGGGAAAGTAACTTCCAATACCCCAGCACAGGAAAAATATATTCTTTAATATATTTATTTTTACAGAACACATAAAACATACAAATTTAAATTATTTACAGATGAAAAAGTTAAAATGAATATTCTGGTGCATAAAACAAAACAAATGGGTGCACCACACACACACACACACACACACACACGCACACACATATATATATATATATATATATATATATATATATATATATATATATATATATATATATATATATATGCATGCAAGGTACGATGGGTAAATTGATGCCATTTTATATTTTTTAATTTTGCACCAGAAGCTCCAATATTAACATTTCAGAGTGTTTAGGTGTCGATCTGAGAACAGTGCAGAAGATTCGGAAAGAGTTGGGTGAGTCCAATAGTGATTACGAAGGTGTTTGGAGTTATCACTAGTGATGGCGACATTATGCCTCCACTCATCTTCATAACTCAGACTCAACACGGAGGCCTACATCAAGTGCAGGAGGACCCAGTCATGGCTGTCAGACACCCCTTACAACTGGATAACAGACTGCACCCCTCTTGATTATTATGAGTGATGTGCAGACCAACAAAACTCATTGTAACACCCAAGGTAAGGTTTATGGCTGTTTTCACCTACTTAAACAAGGACACCCTCCATGAGAGTTGAAGGAGATTCAGAAGTCGTCTCAAGATAATGTCTGAAGCGATTTTATTGGATAAATTTACTCTTTCGTATTTCAAAATATTTTTGTGCAATTTTGGTAAATGTATTTTAAAATGAGATCTCAGTGTTATTTTCATTGTTTTGTAATTTAGACGACAATTTAACCATCGCACCATGTATGTTGATATGTGTGTGTGTGTGTGTGTGTGTGTGTGTGTGTGTGTGTGTGTGTGTGTTTGTGTCATTTCATGATTACAGCTGAATTTTGTCAAATATTTGAGATACCGTGAATTCGATAAAGCGAGTTGTGAAACAAGAAAAATATTTTTCTCTTTTTCTACTGTCCCGTGTTTACACAGCAGTCAAGCGATCAAAAGTAAATAAAATGCCAGCGACAGTTTTTCGTTGAGCAACTGGGGTTGACAAATTTGAATCAGTAAAGCAAGAAAGGTGCCATTTAAGGCTTATTCAGCACCGTTCTTGCTTCCATTTATCTTCTCCAAGTGCTAGAGCAATAAATTATGAAAATACATTTTCTTGTGGTACTTTTATACTTTCAGAATTTCTCAGTTAAAAATGTACATGATTATGAAAAATATTCGTTTTATCATGGAGTATTTTGGTGATAATGAAACACTAAATGATAATTTTCTGATGATGTAACAAGTTAAAAAATTCTTGTAGTGACAATATATTTTAAATTAAAGCGTATCTGAGATCATGAGTCTTAAAAGATATTGTTTAGTGATAATTGTGTTGCTTTTAAAATATAAACATATAGTACCATGATATTGGCAAAATCTAAATTCTCTTGAAATAAAAAGACAAATAAATATTCTTGCTGAAGTACCATAATTTATTAGATATATATGAATGAGTTTTACTGTATTTTTGAACTAGTAGGTTCAATTTGTACTTTGATAGTACATTAATATAAGACTCATGATAAGGTGTTTGAATGAACCACTATCTAAACAGACAGGAGTTCATTTTAGCACCTTACCATACGATTCTATTATTCGCTCTTTTATAAGATACCTGGCTTATACAATATTCTAAAGAGGTGTCCTATTTTTCATACCCAGAACATATATTGCAGTTTTTATCCATATAAAATACGAAACATTTACTCACCCGAATCCCTAAACAGGACGGATCTATGTAAAATAAACAGGCCCTGTAAATGAAATTACGTGGGTCTATGTGGAAGATAAGTCATCGATCCCTATGCAGTGCCAAAGCGACGTTAATATCAATTCCCTCTTTTCACCCTTACTCCACGCCCACTCACTATGATTGATGTACAGAGACAGTAAATGATTTACGCGATGATTTCCAGCGTAAATCGTATTGAAATTCGTTCATCTTAAGGTAGATGGATACAAATGAAAGCTGAGAGTCCGGTCGCTTCTGATTGGACGGCATTTTATCACCTTTTCAAATGAATAATGTTTACTTTGTGTCACTGAGGTGAATATCTATCAGTTCTTCATACTTTCATATATATATATATATATATATATATATATATATATATATATATATAAATATTATACACACAGACATATATATACTTACATTTTTATACATACATACACACGCACACACACACAGATATATATATATAAATATATATATATATATATATATATATATATATATATATATATATATATACATTTTTTCTCAACTGTTTCAGATCTGATTTTCTTGCGCAACGTAGTCGTCAGGTGCTGATTGTTTTGCATGTAACTCAGAGGACTGCTACCAGTGAAGACAAAAATCTATATTACACACACACACATATATATACATATATATATATATAATATTTGTGTGTATCAGCGAATAATTGTGCGTGTGTATGGATCCATGTGTGTACGTATATATCATAGGGAATATTGCTCATGCATTAAATGTCTCTAAATTCGAGTGCAAAGTTATAAATAACATAATAATTTAGCTTGAACGAGATAAGACTTCAACCTATATATTTGGCGATAGATAGATAGATAGATAGATAGATAGATGTTTTGTTAAATATCAAATACAGTGAATTTTTATGTTACCGTACAAGTGAATCTATAACTGCATTCAGACAGAGCAAGTATCGTCTAAACGCTTTCTCTCGTGATCCTGATCATTTTCAGTATTTAAGTCACCAAAAGTATGGCTTTAAGTCAGTTCATTTATTTATTTGTTTTGCTCTGAGCTTGTATGATTATGTGTACGGTTAGAGATGCTTGATTTCAAATATTTAGATAATACTTCTTACTTATTATAAATTGTTTTATTAGTTTTTCATAAAATATATGTTTATGAAGTATTGATACCTAAATGCACATGACATACACACACAGCAGACCTCGGGGGCGTCTATGGAGAACAAACGCTCATTTTGAAAATCTTATTTTTATTTGTATTAAAAATCTCTTTAAAAAAAATTAAAATTGAACACTCCTGTATACATAAAAGAATATACACATCATATATATATATATATAACCTCTGATATCTACAGCGACAAAATCATTTGTACGTATGTATGTATATACATATCTTATATGCATTCAATCAAATGCATGTGTACGGATACCTGCCCACTTGATGATGTGGACAAGTATAATTCAACTGAGATTGAAATTCAAAGACCGCCATAACAATATGGATAATCCGAACATATTGGGTTCTTAACGCTTTTGCATTTCGTCAGCATTAGAACATACAAATCCCTCATCTTTCTCTTGCAAAATCCGATATGTTGTATTGTTTGACAATTCTATGGGATAAATGCCAGTGCCAAAGACACCAAAAATCTGTCGGCAGTTCCATTCTTCTTCGAAGGATTCTTTTCGGAACGCTCCAGAATCAAAAACTAAAAGAATCAACACTTAAGCCCATCTTTGTTTGCAACAAAATAGGAAAGAAAGCCGGCTTTTATTGGGTTTGAGGACGAGAATCGAACGAAACCTTCCTAATGAGACAATAGGCAAGCAATTTTCTTGGAGCAAAATGAGAGATAGATAGGCAGGTAAGTGTTGAATTGTTTTTATTTCTGTTTTGATTAGGCGCTCGCCTTTTATTAAAAAAATGAGAAGCCACTAGATGCTGTCGCGTTATGTAGATCGGTGTTGAATGACTCATTTTTATGAGTTCCAATATTTTACCGTCTTTTGTTTGTTTGTAGCTGGGATATCTTTTGGATTCGCAGACAAACGGAGCCGGTTAAAAAGTCTTCAGCTTGATGAAAAATATTTTCCTTGCTTTCAGAATTGTTTGGCTTCAATTCGGTATCCAAAACTAATCTCTCTCTCTCTCTCTCTCTCTCTCTCTCTCTCTCTCTCTCTCTCTCTCTCTCTCTCTCTCTCTCTCTCATTGTCTTTATCCTGTCGTTGCTTTTGGAATGTTTTTTTCTTCATTTTCCTTCTTTTTTTTCTTTTACTTTTAATAGTTTTTCTCTGCTCTTTTTCTCCCTGCCCCACTTTTATTTTTATTCCATTGTTATCCGTAATGCTATCTTATTCATCCATAGGTGTTCTTTGTCTCCCATTTTTCATTTATTTCTTCTTTCATTTTCTGGTTTCTTTCTTGTTAAGGTTATCTCTCTCTAACTCCATAGATTTCTTTTTCATCACATGATTTATCGTCCTCCTTATTTTCCTCCTTTTCCTTTTATACACTCTCTTTCTAATCTGCTTATTTCCTTTGAAAGACCACAAGGTTTCTAATAAGTCCAGAAACTATGTTTACTTGGTTAGTAGTCGACCTGAACACCTACTCCTTTAATACTATTTTCCACTGCACTTTTTTAATTCCACACGCGCCTTCTTTCTACTCCTCTCTCTTCTCGTTATTCTGAAACGTTTTAATAATAGCACTGGTAACAAATCCTAATTAAATCAAATATTCATATTATTGCATCCAGGTTATTTTTCCAGTAAAAGATCCTCAAATTGACCCTTTTGACATGCGTCACATGTACTATCACTTGAACATGTATATTAACGTGTAAGAGATCGAGTCTCGTGTTAACATTTTGCATTTTAGACTTATTCTGTACAAACCAATGATTAGATAAAATATTTATAGACGGTGAAACTTTCATCAGAAGTGGGAAAAACATAAATTATAGTTTATCAGGTCACTG